>JAUCEA010000001.1:3062576-3725153 GCA_033557915.1 Phytophthora tentaculata
GCCGAGTTGGGTTCGGCTTACCTCGTTCACAAATCCCTGTGCCCTCCACCAAAGGATGGACGACCTAGGTGGACAAACTAATTTTGTATGAAAAGTACACATAAAACGATTTTACCCTAACCACTGGGTTGGTATTTTTGAATGTCTAAACTTTTGAAAATTTTAAATGAATCCCTGGCCTCTCATTTCCATTCCCCCACTTTGAAATGGCGGATGCGAAGGAGAAGAAGGGAAAGCGAGGTATGTGCGTCCAGACGACAGGGGGCGAGCACGCCAGCGAGGGAGACGCTATGCAAGGCGAGGCCCTCAGTAGAGGCAGTGGCGAGGCACCACTAGACAGTGCGCCTAGGCCTTCGAAGGAGACTAAGAGTAACGCAACTGAAGATGCTGGGTCTTCGTCGCATGCAGTGTCGTTCGACTGTGGCCCCAGAGACACAAGGGAGGCAGAGGTTCGCGTCATCTGTAACACGACTTGGCAACCTTCAGGGTGACGCGAGAATGCAATTTTATTTCGAAGCAAGTACAAGTGGAATGCCGCGAAATCCCTTTAGTGGTGCCTTCGACTCATGGGATGCCTTGGAGCCATTCAGCAGGTAAGCAGACAGTATTTGATTGTTATTATACATTATACTATTTAAATCAATTTTTTATTTGTATAATAGGTACCAGGGTGGTGGGTTCCAGGTGTACAAGCTTCACACTAGCAATTCTAGCAAGGATAGAAACCGAAGTCGAGCTCGGCAGGCGGAGTTGAGGGGGGACAGAGCCTAAATTGTGGGATGAAACACTAGGGTTCTACACAAAAGGCTGGGCTTGCGCTCATGAAAGAAAGGTTAAAGCTAGGGGGCGCGGACTTTGCACCAACCACACTACTCGCCGAATCCAGTGCCCTGTCAAGATGAACGCATTGTTGTTCGTAAACACGGAGGGGCTTTTGCGTGTGCGTGTGGAATCTCACGATTCCACGCAAAATCATCGGTGGAAGATAAGCAAGAAAGGGTATGGGTTCAACAATTTCGACAAGTTGCACCTCAAGTACTTTATTACGATGATGGTTCGAGCGCCTAGTGAAACTGCCTTCGATCACTACTTGGATGCATTGAAGAAGCTCTGCCACCGGAAGCAGGCTTTTGTGGACTACCTGTCGTCAAATTGGTTATCGTGCAAGGAGCGTTTGTGCACATTTCTTCAAGGGGATCATCTAGATAAAAAAATACCAACAACAGGCTCGAAGCCAGTTGGGGGTGCGGCTAAGGACCTGTTGACGAGGCACATGTCAATGGATGAATGCATTGAGATGCTACTCTTATTGCAGCAGGCAGCGGAAGACAGCTATACGTACAAGAAGATGAAAATCGGTATTCGTGTCAGCAAAAACTACTACCAAGACATGCAGCTCCTGGCCCGAATCGCTACCCATCATGCGTGTACCTTGGTTGAAAAGCAATATAAGGCAAGCCAGCACATTGACTATTTCGTCGAACCGGGACAACTGGGCTCTACGTTTCAAACCCTGGAGAACAGAGAGACACCGAAAAGTTATGCGGTAAGTTGTTTTGATCAGGGATTCCTTTTCTAAAAGCTTCGAACACAGTAACTGTTTAAAATGCATAGGTCAGCGTCGATACAAACACGTGCAGTTGCGTGTTTATTCTGACGCAACTGCCTTTGCGACGCGAAGCGGAGCAAATCCTAAATATGTATTTCGAAGTAAATGACATCCGTCCTCGTAATCTTGAGATTGTGATGATGATGAGCAACAAACTTGAGTTGAGTATAGTTGCCCAATCTCAATTGGGCGCAGCAACGAGTGCCTAAAATATTAGCCTGGGTATTTATACTAAAACATTCTATAAATTCTTGGAGAGAATACATGAATACAGTGAGACAGAACCATGATGGTCATGGACATCTATACCTGTGTTAGATTAATAAACTATACAAATGTTACCTGTGTTGTCGCCCTCGCGCTTAAGTACGCCTATTTTAATATGGAATGTTGCACGAAATATTCGCGTAAACTAATACCTGTCTGAATGGCGGGTAAATGCAGGTGATAAGTTTCTTAGGTGTTGTTTTGTTCCTGTCACTCAAAATGTGCTTGTTTAGACGAGAACGCTTCAGATGACAGTGAGTCAGTTGGCGGTTCGCGCCGTTCGAGTAGTCTATATCTGGTCACCTAGCACTCAGGTTTTCGATTGACCGAAGATGATCTTCAACCTTACAACTTTGGGGCCATTGCTCATGCCCGACTTGCTTCTCAGACAAACAAAGGCCACCACGCTCGAGAGCGGAACAAGACGCGATTTTTTTGTGTGCCGCGTGGCCGATATAACCTAGTAGAAAGCTAATAATACGTATGTGCACAGACTTTTGTCACAACCGCAATAATGGGCGCAAATCGTCCGCAAAAATAAAATATCAATAGCCACTGATCCAGTTTCAGCGCTAAAAACACCAAAATTAAACCGCAAGGGGTGTGCACATATTGATGGCGCGCTCTGTAGCATATACGAAATACTTGTATGCGGTTACTGCAGTAAAATGAAAGTGTGCAGATGCTGCGGCTGCGAAGCAGGCGCAGGAGATGCATCACAACAGGAAACCCCAACCTTCACAACCATAATAGATTTTGTCGAGATCCCAACCTTCACAAACGTTAATAGGATTTGCCTACCGAAAGGGTAGGGAATCATTAACATTGAAAAGGAAAGGCGTCATAAATTCTAGAGCTTCTTCGCGCGAAGCACGACTTTGTGAGCTTAGGGTTATGCTGTACCGGTGGGGTTGTCGGTACAAATCTCTTTAAAAAAACAAAAAAAAGTTTTTTTTTTTACAAAATTGATATTATTTCAAACTTTTCAACTGTTAAACCAACTCGTGACTTTGGTGCAGGAAGTAATTTTTGCAAAGGCCAAGTGGGAATATATCCTGTTGAAGTATCCACGGAAAAATAGATATGATCATGTTCATCATTTCGAAACAGAAGTGAAAATGAAGTAGGCTAGTGCACCACTGCCATGATCAGAATCGTTAGTGCATTTGGGCACGAGAAACATACAAAAACTGCTGTAAAATGCAAAACTAATTCATTGATTAAGCATTGTTGTTGCCTTGCATCGCGGAGAGCACATAGAAGAATAGCTTGTAGCGAATTTTCACTAGTGCAGACTTGGATAAAGGCTCCGCAGTGGTTGACGGTTTCTTTTTGGGATAAAGATAGGTCGGCACGCAGTAGTCAAACCAATGTGTTACGTAAACTCCACAAATGAAACCATCCTTTTGGAGCCGTGAACGAAACAACCGGATCTCGAGCTTGTAATCAGGGTCTACGAGCGTCAAGAACACCTTTTTCACTTTTGTATTCACTTCTTCCTCGTGTTTTTTTCTTGTGGAAACTTTTACAATCCCAATCCACACGTCTCTTAATGTCCACAATAACCGTGTAGGAACACGCCTGAAATGTATATAGCATACTTCCACACCAACAACACCTACTGAGTTCCGATAACTCAGTCAGGCTTTAATGTGGGTATAGAACCTGAAGGCCCAGGAGCTACCCTACCAGGTTGGGGTTTCCTCTGTGTACCGTGTGTCCTGCTAGGCAAGCCACCGATGACTCAACACTACTAGCCACGAGCAAAGGCTAGGGTGTCCTCTCTCTCTCAAATATACCCCGCGGTACCTATAAAGATAGGGTACCGGATGTGTTTCAGACCTGACACGGGGGCGCCGGAGTTATACTCCGAACGGTAAGTAATATATGGATAGCGTACAAGCTTATCCAACACACAGCGATGACTCGCTATCAAATACACTGCCAAACTACTCTCTTGGCCCTGCCGGGATGAACACTAAGCTACCACCAGTGGGAGTGTTCACCGACAGTCATATCCAGGCTACCGGAACTTTCCCGCCACTACCGCGTACTTACCGATAGTTGGACGTGCCCTTGTGGTTAAGAGTAAATGCTGTTCTGTTTGTTGAGCACAAAGGCTCTTAATGTAATATCTCACCCTACTATCTACCTATACAAATATCTAATCAAACATGTCCGTTATGGATCTTCTTCACTACCACCGACGACTCGGAAGGTCGCTGGAGTCTGAACCGTCGCACTTGTTGCCGGAAGTTCGATGGATCTTGCTTCCCAAAGATCTCGTCCCGTACATCTTCTCCAAGCAACACAGTCATGCCGACACACTGCTCGGCCACTGAACCTGCCGACAATGCCGTTACCGAGGACTATCTCCGACCCCGCAGCTTTATCCCTTTCGTCACACGGCCTGTCGCGTCTCAGCTCCTGTTCCGTGGCTCCCGTCTGGAGTGCCACGTCGCTTCGTTTCTCGGCTGAGTATCGACCAATTGTCGCGAGTTGTCAGCACTACCGTAACTTGGCCCAATGATGTCCGGCGATCTCGTACTAGCGGTGTCATCATCTTTGACGGGGTAGATACGCCAGTTGGCCCTCAGTGTGTTGTGTGTCAACTCAAAGCCAAACGCTACACCACAACTGCCCCCACAGCGACCCGAGCTACGGTACTTGTGAGTGTCGTTGAACCTCAGTCTGCTTTCGGCTCTGCAACGCTTCGCCTCCTGCGTCTGCTGCGCCTGTCGCCACCACCAGATCTCCATGTCGGTAAGTGTTCGTCACTGCGTGGCTGCTTGCGATGCTGCCATTGAGCGTTTCGCTGACCTGGTCGTTCGTCATCTTAGTCACGAGATTCGGCTTCGCCTGGTCGTACTCCACCGGGAGCCGACACGCCGCGTGCGGATCCGCCTGCGTCTCCATCCGCGCACTTGTCGTCCTTGGACGATGCTCCTACGCCTGGCCCACCGCCTGTACGTCCTTCTCGCTTGCTGCCTCGATATGTTTGAGCTGCATTTTCACCCCGGCTTGTATGAGCATCCAGAGTCCATTTTCCTTGCAGCATGCTGCGAATCACAGCATCTCCCGCCAGTCTCTGCAGCGTCTTGTGCAGGACGCCAGTGATGCGGCCGCTGACCGAGTCGTCGGCGTGCTATCCACCCAGCTCGAGACTCTCGGGCGCGTCACTGTTGGGCTGCAGCTTGCTTCACCGGTTCGAGGGAATTACGCTATGCGCCAGAGGTTCGCGAAGCTCGTGACCTCTCCGAAGTTGTCAACTCCATAGTTCCAAACCCAGACGATGAGGCTGCCACAGCTGCTGCTGACGATGACTTATGAAACTATGCTCCCAACTCCACTCCGCTCGTTGCGCTCAAGAGACTGCCGAAACTTCGCTCACCAAGGAGATCATGCGTCGCGAGAGTGCTCAGAGTACTTGTAGCTCGGCTCGGAAAGAGCTTGAGCAGTGCCAGAAAGAGGTCAAGCGCCTTCGCAATCACGAGCGCTCCCTTTCGGTGGATCTGGACGCTTTCAACGCGCAAGTTGATGGTCACAACGAGATTTACCAGCGTCTAGAGACCCGTGTTTGTCAGGCCGAAGTGGAGTCCCAGCGTCTCGTGCAAACCCGGGAGCGCCAGGAAGAGATCTTCAAGGCCACGGTGGCTACCAACACTGAGCAAATCCGTCGTTTGCATCACTTGCTTGCTGAATCCGACATTGCCGATGACTCGGCGGACGCGCGTCTCAAGTGTCGGAACGAATATCTTCGTGAGCAAGTCAAACGCTTGTCGAATGCTAACCGGACTCTCCGAGCGCACGTCAAGTTGGAAGAGATGGATCCCGATGTCTTGGTGTTCGTCCTTGAAGGTTCGTCACATCCTTGCCATCATGGTACTGTAGATGTCTCAGTGTACGCACTGGTTTCTGTCTGTATCAGGTCTCTCGACTGGTGAGTTGAACTGGGAGTTACTTGAGGTGAGTGGGCAGTGTAAGGGGCCTACCTTACACGTTAGCGCACGTGTATGAGGAAGCGTAAGGTGCGTTTCACTTAGATTAACTATACTTTCGTCCGAAAGTATAGATTTACTTAAACAAGAAAAGCAAAGCCGATTTACCGTAAAATTGAGAACTGTTTATTTGTTTTGTTTGGGTTTTCCTCCTCAAGGGATATTCTAAATGAAAGGTATTCGCCAACGGATGGCTGGCAGAATTCTGCTATTCTAATTGGCTGAAAGATATTTACTTTCAACCAATGGAAGCTCTAAATGCATGCAGACCAGTAGTCTGCCAAATGTACCCATTGGTGTATCGCACACCAACATGGTAACCTTCTTCGTATCCAAGTGGCTACATGTAGCCACTTGCGTGTAACCCCGTTACACCATTCCCCCGTTACGCTAAGACTCACTAGTCTTAACACATCATTCAAAGTATTGACGAGATCGTCAAAACGTTCGAGAACCCCGAGCTCATTGCGAAATGAGATCGCCAAAGAAGACGCCAGCTCAAGAGTCTGCTTCGGCAGACTCTGCTACGTCCGTGCCTGTGTCTGCAGGCACCACCACTACGGCGCTCGCGCAAGCAAACACGCCCGTGACAGAAGGGAAACTTTCTGTCGCGTTCTGCAGAAGCAGAAGCGCGCGCAAGCTACGACTGACAAGCCGTCAGTCGTCATGGAGGGCTCGTCAGTGTTGTCTACTGATGGAGACATACCCATTGGTTATGGGTCTGACATTAGCGACGTCCCCATGAAAGAAAAGGACCCCCTCGTCTTCAGCTGCCGACTCTAAGTCGGCTGATCTAACACCCGATCCACCTGCTGGATCGCGGCGACCACGTGAAGAGGATCCGGACGCTCCAGGGTCGAAGCGTCCGCGTAATGAAGAAGAGGTGCAGCCACCAGTGCCGGTGCCGCCTTCTTCTCCGCGTACTGCACCTGCAGTACGCGCTCTTTGGATGCCAACTGCATCTGAGATCGCTGACAGGTTCGGGTTGTACGTGTGCAGCGCCATCAATGATGACGCTGAGGCCGCCGACATGCACTTTGATCCGTCTACGAATCAAAGGCGCGACTACTACATCGGACTCTTCCACGAGCTCCGATGGAATGCGTCGAAGAAGACTTCGCGCAAAAGTAAAGTGCCTGAGTAGGTGGCACTTCGTCAATCTTGGAACGCACTTGTTGTGAACTTCAACAACAATGCGAGAGGCTTCTGCGAGCGTGTTGTCGGTGCACGCCAGCGCTTCGAGACTTTCTCGAGACGTCATCTCATCGATCGTCTCCATAACGACGCTATGGAGGCGGGAAGTCCTTGCGCAGTTCCAGCTGAGACTGCGTGTCCGCACTGCCGCTACGGGGCAGTGCGCCTTACCGAAGGCGATCTTCTCGGGTACACTTCCGTGCGTGTACCCGTTCCACTGCGAGACCTCCGTGCTCAACTTGAGCAGCGTGTTGCACCCCGTGCTGGTGGTACTCACAGGCATTATGCCTGCACTCGGTTCTGGGCCTCGTATGCCCTCACCATTTCCGGAACGTCCTGCATCAGGGCGTCCCGCGGCTCCCATGTATCTCGATGGGGAGGAATGACTCTCCAACGAATACGAAGACGAGCTTGATCTCGGTTCAATAATTGATTCGTCTACAGTGTCCATATTCAATTTGCGTTTTGTCTCAATCACCGCCTCGGGTCCACGCCGATGGGCCCCAGTCGCCGTGAACATCTTCTTCTCGAGCGAGAAGAATTGTCATTATTTCTCACGTTTTCCTCGAGATCCTCGAAGCGAGATAGCCAGACCGGGAGCTTACTATGTCCCCTTGTCGGCCAACACTTGAGCAAGCCTCTCACAAACAGCAAATGTTGCTTTGTACTCGGCATTACGCGGCATTGGCTTGCTTGATTCGAACTTGGAACGTCAGAAAAAGCAAAACTGGACGACAGGTCTTCACTTGGATTGGCATCTCCACTGTCGTTAGAATCATTAGTATCGTCTAGCAGTGCCCATCTTTAAAGGTATACGGGATGCACGGCGAACAGGACAAGTGGCGGCGCAGGAAAATGATATGACGACATGGCAGATCGCTGCGCTCCTGCGATAAAAGATTCACTCACCTGGAGAGTGCGGTGATCGGCTCGCTGCGGAGCTCGGCGCTGGGCCCGCCTCCGCAAATACAGCGCCTCCCTGCTTCGCAGGCACCCCGCGCGGGTTTGCTGCGGCTACGCGACTTCGCGTCGGCTCGCCTCCGATGGTCTTCCGTTTTGATTTGCACTGTATTTCACCCCCTCATTCCCAGTTGGTCGCAGTACTCACTTCCATTACTTACAGAAATTGAAGCATTAACCGGATAGCTCTGAAATAAATTTCAGAGAACATGTGTTTTTCCAATTCTGCACATTTTATGTTAAAATAGTTGGTCTGCCTACACAGTGCCTGTTGAAAAAGTGATAATAAATGTGCCACAAATCGTTCCATACCGATATCGAAAAGGGTGATAGATAATTTAATGGTTGGCTTGTGATTTTGAGTCAAAACTGGATTGACCGGTAGGTTCAATCTCCAGAGAGCCGAATCTCCGCCAATTGCGCAAGCTATTGATGGCTGTGTATCCCCACTAATACGAGTCCTGAGACTAAGGAAGCAAATTTGATTTCATGTGGCGCGATTTCTTGTGAGTTTTTTTTTGTATGTGAAAGACTCCACACATTTGCTTTACGCCCATAATACTCAATTTTAGACGGAATTTACAATATTGTGCTATGCAGATGAAAAGTCCCTCCGATTATGTCGTAGATCGAGTATGGTCGGAGCATAAAACGAGCCATAAAAATGAAATGGGAAAAGGCAGACCTCGATTTATGTATCTGTGATCGAATTAACTTTTCAAAACGGCAAAAACGGTCGATTTACAGGGAGAGCAGATAGCAACAGGCACCGATTGTTAGCGACAGGCACTTGGCATACAAAATCTTATATTACAAAAGCGTACCCGGGCGAGGTCAAGATGGCATGAAAAGGTCCTCAAAGTGCAGAAAAACGGATTGTTATTAAGACGCACTCTAATTTTGAATTTCATGTATCATATAGCAAGACGACTTGAAAAAATCCCCTGAACAAAGTACCACAAAGTCCCCAGCACAGTTAATCCGCGCGAGTTAATGTGAATCTTACCGACAGTCATATTAACTCGCGCGAGTAAATGTAGGATATCGATGAAGATTTGTTTGCCGCAGCTCGATTTAGCAGTCAGTCTATTAATAACTAGATCGATTTGTACTTTTTATAGACCTCGATTTATTAAAACGCCCCCCCTAAATAGAGGATCCAGCCAAGTGAACAGGACAAAAGCGTTGAAAAACTTAATACATTTTGTAAGCACAATACATAAGCACAATACATTTGTGATTTACCATGTATTGTGCCTTTCATTATTTCTGCGGTCGTAATTCTGTCGCAATTCCTATCTCCCTCTGACAACTAAAACCGGCTGTGTTAAATTAATTCCGCCCTAAATATGCTGAGCGGTAGAACAAAAAACGACCCCGATGGTTGGCAGACAAAGCAACAGCCCGCACCAAGGTAAGAAAAGCTGCATAAGGCCCACCGCAGTCCTAACAATTGCTTCGGCTGTTGTACAACTATTGCTGCAGCTGGACGCCACTGTTGATCACTACGACATTTTTGTCGTTGCGTTTGCTCGGTTTGGGACCCATCTCGAGTGCTGGGCCGTCCAGAAACAGTCTGCTCCCCAACCGGCACGGGAACCTCAGCGCGCCAGCCTACTGCAGCCATCGTCTTACCTCGACATCGCTCTGGTCCCTCCCCTTCACACGCATCATTGCGGTCCTGCACGATCTTTATACGTGTCACCAAGGGCCTTACACTGTAGCTTGTGTACAATAGCTTTTGTTTTTCATATTTAAGGTTGTAGAAGCGGAGCTCTTCGCTTCGTACGGCAATACAAGATCCTAAAGCAGTCTATGTCTATCTGTGCCTTAATCAGAGAAGTGTGAGCAAGTGCCGTAAGTTGTTAATTTAAATTAACGATGTTCCGACTCCTTCTAATAACAATTTAATGCTGCTCTGTCTGTTGCGAAAACTGCGGTACAATTGTACCACTGCTTCGTGTGTCCTGATCGGTGACCCTACATTCACGCAGTTATTGACACGTTGCAGCGTGAAGCTGACAATGCCACCCAAGCTAGCTCAAACTTGAGGGGGGTTGTGACGATTCGATTTCGTATAAGCGGAGTGGTTGTACCGCTTGAGGTGAATGCTTTTGACATGCGTGAAGGGTTTGGCCTACCCGGCTACGATCTACGGCCGCCATTCCGGCCACCCGTTCCTAGCAGTAACCAGCCGTTCAATGTAGAGGACACCGACCACATGAGAGATGCAAGCATGGAGTAAATCTGGTAAGAAAACGTAATATATTTTTCTTACTTTAAAAAGCAGTTCTTCTTTAGATCCTGGAGGCCATAGCCACAATGCTGATAGAGGTTAATGCCGACATCTTCATTCTTTTTTGTGCATTGCACAAGGGCCACACTCAATGTTCTCAACGGGTTTTGTCGAAAAGCCAACTGCGCGTGTCGGGTTAGCCAACGCTTGAGCTAAGAGAAGCCAACTTCGATAGGGTTCAGCTCGGGCGAGTACGGCGGCAGCACAAACAAGACGCTACCACGAGTGTGCATCAGGTCTTCCAGCTCCCTATACATGTGAATTTTTGCATTTTCAAGAACAAGGATATATCTAGACATGTGCATTAATACTGTTAGTAAGCTGACATCCCAAATAAGAATAATAATAATAAACATTTACCTCGGAAATGGCCATGGATTGAGGTATGGTGCTATCTTCCACCGGAGCACGTCGTGGAAAAAGATTCTGTCGAATGTTCCTGAAGTGCAAAGAAACCCGTAACATTAAAAGCAGCCAGAACGGACAGACGCTCCCCTCGACTAAAAGGAAGTGATACAATCGCTGGTGTGCCTCGGCGCGACCATGAATCCCTTCTAAGTGCATCTCTACCGTCTTTAGAGGTTTCATCAATAAAAACTAACTGATCGGGGCCGCTATAAAATGGCCGTAGTTTGCCATAAAATCCCTCCACTTCGGCAGGCACGCTTTCGCGTGCGCGCTTAGTTAGTACTTTTCTGGTAATTTTGAGGTCAAATTTAAGCAAGCGACATAGTCTTGGAGTAGAGGTGCTCAGTGTGTTAACAAACTTTTCCTTCACTGCCTCTTGAAGCTCCTCTAAGTATACATATGAATGAACACGGGTGTATTCTTCTACAAAATCCATCGCTTCTTTAGGCCATTTAGCCGACTTGTTCCTGCTATGCTTTGGTAACACGTTTCCTTTAGATTTAAAAAGACCATGCCACTGCTCAATAGATCGAGCAGACACGCCTAGAACACAGGACACTATCGTCATACTAGTATCGTACATGTAAACGGGGACTATAACCCGCCACCTCAGATCTGTCGAGGCCGTCATGGTGGGCCAGCGGACGAAAAGAAAACTGAATCAAAACTGAGACCGAGTTACCCCTTATTTCACAACGATTGCCGGTAGCAAACCGCCAAACTGCCCGGAGTAAAATAGCACGAGGCTAACTCGAGCTGTAGCAAAGATATGACGAGCCTAATTATGGGCTATGTTATGGGTACACATGATTAGGGCTCCCAATCATTCGGGCAGATTAAACCTCTCGCTCGCCAAAACAACTGACAGGCACAATATCCGTGTCGGACATATTCCCGGTCAGGACATATTTCGTGTCACTCCTCTTCAATACAAATCCAAGTCAAAATGCAAAACCTGTCCGATAAAGTATCTGGCTATATCTCCTGATCCAATGATCATATAGACTTGTAGCTTCTCCACACCAAAATTGACTCTATTAACTTTAATTTGATGCTACGCTCATTGGATATCTCAAAGTACGACTCCAGATAATGCTACATGAATCTGGTCCTACAAAAAACCTGTTCGGCGTTTTTGGCGTACGAATATGGTACATGCTCAATCATTTAGTATTGATTTAATTATGGTGACCGGAAATGTGTCCGGAGGGTTTGTACGTTTTTTAAACGTGACACGAAATACGTCGGGCACGGATACCAGTAAGCTTTGGTAATTGTTCTACCAGGGATCCAACTTTCCTCGCATACTTATTTATGATACTATAGTTGTACCCAGTTACATCGATAACTTTGCTGCGCTACTATAAGCGCATTCGTAAAATTGATACCTATATATTCATTTAAAAAAACACCTCTCTGTAAAAAAAGGGTCAGATTGTCCAAATATATATATATATTACTCTTCAAGATCTGAGAGTCTTTGATAGCACGCTAATTTGAAATACCTCTACATGTATAACACGCAATTTAATCCCGAAAACAAAACTGATGTCTTCCCGAAAAGGAAGGAAAACAGTCCAAGGCTAACAGGAGATGACTTCTCGTCCACCGACCTGCTCTGGACACGGGTGGTCCCAGGAGTAAGAGCATCCGGATTTAGAATTCGCAGGATACATACATGAGCAAGTACACGTAATAGCGTGTACTAATGAATAACAAGGTGGTCTCATCTTATAAAACTCTATTTGCCTAAAGATACATCTCGCTCCTCCATTCCACGTCTTGATATGCCTCCAGGTTGCCCTGCCGTTGAGTTGTGTACTGAGTTGAAGTGCAGTGGCACCAGCAGTGATTGCATAAATATATATATTGGCAGCGATTATTTCTGCAATCGTCACAAAATAATAAATATTGAAATATTGATCGAGTCGCAGTTACTCCGCTGCCGCTTTCATCATGGATATGCAGTGTCAAAGACCTCATTTAACCAAAACAACTACGAGGACATTGTTAGGACGAGTTGTATGCTCTAACGAAAGAACGAGGTTATTTACGAAGCCTGTGAGGCGCTTCTGTGCGCTAATTGGCAATAATACTCTGCAAAAGAAAAACTACGCCGTCCGGATATCAAGCACAGCGCGGTAAAACTTCGTACTGTATTGATAGCTCATCAGCAATCCACACTACATGTACATGAGCGCAAGCTACAGTTTAGATTTCATGCTCGAAATTCCAGAGCTTCTTCGTGCGTAGTACGATTTTGTTCAGTACATGTATTTTACTCGAAGTAATATTTTAATAGTATAACATCAGAAAATGCGTTACCGGTAGATTTGCCTTCTGTTTGGAAAATGTTGGGCATCGCGATTTGGTCTGCATCATTTGGTTCTCATTTCCCATTTTGCCGTCGTGCCTTCTCAACAAAAAAAACACGAAGTTCGTCCAACTTGTCGCGATCGTTATTGCACTGTGTGTGGCTCAAGTCGCAGCTACGCCCAATGTCGCAGAAGACAATATTCATCCTCCTCCAAACAAGAAGTGAAATTATGCAGAGGAAGTGTTTTTACGACCTTGCTTGCCAGTATCGACTGAGACAGTGAGCCGAAAATGCCTCAAAGCGCTTGTCGAAACCATGCTGTAAGCCGCCCCAATAAAAACCTACGGATCGATACAGATAAGGGTCTAACACCGTCAAATGCTCTGTTTGTATTCCTCGTTACTACGATCAAATATCGTCTACGCGTGCTTAGCATTGTAGTTGTTGGTGATAGGAGCACAGGCCTCTGCAAGAACACCATAACGTTAGAAATATAGAAATCAGGGCACAAGAGCCCTTGACACTTACTGTAAACTTGCCACACTGCTTCGTGGAGGGCCAGCCAGTAAAACGTGAGGCGACATTCGCCGCCACACAATGCGTCGTAGTCAACAGGCAGATGAGCTGGATACGACGTGAAAGCAGCTTGGCAGTCGTCGTTGTGAAGCGCACGACGCTCGTCCACCCAAATCTCGCAAGGTCCGTGGTGCGATTCGACAAAACCTCGGTGCTCTTCGTCGTTCTGCCAACGCACCTCTGACGCACCGGTGACATTAACCGGAGCGACATCGATGCGCGTGCTACCGCAGCCCGGTACGGCAGGATCCAGCATCTCACGCAGCGACGAGTAGCTGGAGTTCCGGAACGATGAAGCAAACATCGCAGCGTTAAGCGCTGGGGTGTCATTCCACTTCTTCCCACCAAAGATACTTAGATCGATCGTCTCAGAGATGGTTGTCACGAACGATGTTGCCGTGTACGGATCGCGATAAACAGCGGCCGGAAACGAAAGATATCCATGGCTTTGCACCTCTGCAAGACAGGAAAGTGTCGCCGTACCAATGAGCGCAAGACCGACACGCATCTTTACGTAGTTTGGAGTAGGCAAGAGATCTCCAGGACTTCAATTTGGGAATGAAGAGATCACAAGGGTAGCGCAGCTTTGGGCTGGAGTCTCCGTCGCCTTTGCATCAGATGTCAATGTACTGGCGTGGCTAATCAGACATAGACATTGAACAACAGTTATGGCAATCGATTGACAATTATCTCAATATCCTTCAGCTTCAATATCACCAACCAATGTGTACTTGTCACCGAATGGCTATCATCACAAAAGCTATGTTTGCCACACCAATTCAACCCATTTCCAAACCAACCGATGGCAACTACGGACCGCAAGCGACAACGCTCTTCTAGCAGCGACGACGCTGCCCCTAGCAAGCGTCCAGCCACTGTTCAAAGCGGTGATAAGTCCGCCGATCTAGCAGCAGCTGACACCGAACTGTCCAGCATCAATGACCTGCTGCAAGAGGAGGAGACGTCTCAAAAACGTTCGTAAACCCCCTAATTCGGATTCCACATTGCATTATTTACCGTATTTCTGGTTTGTACGGACCAGAAACCTGGCAGATCGGCAAGCGCGTCAAGAAGCTATTAGAAAACAACGACAAATTGCCCATTTCCAAGCAGTTAGACGCGTATTTCTTATGGGGCACAGCGCTCGCCCGTTTGGCCTCGTTGAACGAAGATCCGACGCTGGCGGACGCCGCAGCGGACAAGTTCCAGCAGATGTTGCAATTAAGTCAGGACGAGGATGACAAAGATGCCGCAGACGCCGCTTTGGGACCCGTGGGGTTCTCTTTATGGGGCTCATCGCTTCTCACTATAGCCACAGAGACCCAGAGTCGAGAAGTGCTGGACCAAGCGCTTTCTAAATTCGAGCGAGCCGTTGAGGTGGATGGAGGCACGACGTTCGAGACGAGGTTCCAATATGCAAAGGCCCTAAAGGAAGGTGGAGATCTAGTCGCGTTCTTAGAGGAGGACGACGATAAAGTTAAGCAGGTTTACTACACCAGAGCACTGGGAGTGTGTGAGAAGCTGGAGGAGATCTACAAGAAGGAATCGATGAAAGAAGAGAAGATTGAGAACACAGGAGAGGACGAAGAAGACGATACAGTGACGGTGGAGGACTTTGCAGAGGCGAAGCTATTGGAAGCTGTACTACGAGGTCTACTGGAGGACTCACGCAGCGTTGACGACTTCCATCGCACACTTGAACTGTATCAGAAGGCTATCTGTACGTGGTTTACAGTAGTTTGAATGGTAGAGCTCTGATCTAGCGTGGCTTTTGTGTTGTAGCGTTGAGTCCTGGTAGTGCCGAGGCGTTGATGGAGATGACCAACTATTTGGCTGCGAGGTGCTTGGCGAGCACTAGTCTGGGGGAAAAGGTTCCAGTCGAGGAGTGGAAGACGTTGTTTGAAGATCTGGAGGCCAAGTACAAGAGCTTGTTGAATGAAGCTGGCTTTGATCTGCAAGAGTGTCATGAGATTTGCAAGAGGAAGGACACGAACGACAAGGAGGAGCCGGCAGAAGAGGAAATCGATGAGCGGGTGCCTCATTTGCTCAATACTCTTGGTAAGGGACTTGCAGCGTTTGTACGAGCTTTCCCAAAACTGGAAAATAGCAAGAAGAAGAACCAAAAGAAGAAGAGATCGACTGGTGATGCTCGCTTTACTCATGCAGTGGAAGTGCTTCGTTCAGCTCACCACTTCCACGACAAACTCGGTGGCTATTATCTGGCGTCTTTATATGCTTCACCAGCCTTCGAAGACGAAGAGGTGGGTCTGCTGTGCTGAAATGCAATGAATATGCTGTAAAATTCACTAACGTTAAGTATGTGCAGCAATGCCGGACGTGGCTGGAAACGGCGGATAGCTACGGAGCTCTGGAAGGTGAGCTCGACGTGCACGATTTCGTTACTATGCACGACAAGACGTGGTTTAAGCGCCTGACTCAACCTCCCGAGCAAATCGATGACATCGACGGCAGCGAAGACGAGGAATAGGAATAGGCTGGTTGACAAGGTTTTTGCCTACTCACAATGTGAACGACGCTTTCTCAAACAAGATCATTCGCTTAAATTTTCAAGATTAAAAACCTGGACTTTCCGGCTACAGTATAACAGTATACGTAGTAGAAAAGTCAATCTCTCTTCGTACTCACCACAACCGCTCTGCCAGGGGTAGCTCGAGTCTTCAGCAACGACGAGCGTGAGCTGGCGTGGACGGCCCAGCGACATGGCTGCAGAAGACGACTACGAGTGGATCTCCACCTTTTTGCAAAACTACGACGGTGACTTGCTGGAGTTTGAGCTGGACGTTGACAGTCAACATTTCTTCGACAACATGGACGTTCTTCTAGGCGTTCGCTCCCCCCACGACTACGGCAGATCACCGCTTCAACTCACCCCGTTAGTCTTGAGTGTGATTTCGGATCTCCAAGGTTCGTCGACGAAGGTTGATGCACAAGAAGGAACGCCATTACCGTCGATTTCGTTTTGTGACCTACTGAAGGAGGCACAGACAGCAGCCAAGCGTGGGCTTCAGTTTCAAGCTTCCCGCACCGCAATGACAACTCCTCGCAAGTCCCAAGCTCGTCGTGCTCTACTAAAACACCGCAACCTGCTAGCGACGGCAGCAGCAACGGCCAAAACCTACGAGAAGCCAGTGACTCGCTCAAGTTCGCGCAAGAAACTCAATCGTCGTCTTTTCGACTAGTGGGATGATGCTGTCCCCCAGTGTCTTCCGCGTACCATACGTCGATATCGAAGCAAAGTGTTCGTAATATTGTACCAAGTAGACCGACGTACCTAATTTCAGAGAGATCCTCGATCCTCGAGGACAATACATATGACAATACCACAAGCCATTTCCAGCTTTGACCGCAGGGTGTGTGCGCGCCGATGAATTCATCATTGATTGCGAACACTAAAAAACTAGCACTCCATTGGACGCGTTATCAAGACGATAATTGTTAATTCATGTAAGGTCATTTTCCCTCTCATTTCCGTTCTCCAATTTGATGCACAACTGCGAATTCATGACAAGTTCAGTCAATTTTTAAATTAAAATCTTAGTTAAAATATTTTCGTTAATTATCCTATCTTGGTATTATATTCTGCGTGGCTCAAGTCAACGCTTTCTCAGCTGTCAAGTTGACAGTCAACTACTGTACTGGAAGTTGAGTCTTAGCAGACAAGACACGGAACCAGGGTCATCAATTACCTCAGTAAACCCGACCAGTGCCACCTTCGCGTATTGCGAGTTCGTGTCCTACGTCGTGCAAACAGCGACTTGCAGTCGTCCCATCCTCCTCCCACTGATGTCTGCTTCGTAGCTAGAGCCATAATCAAGAACCTTGCTAGGCTTTTGCGGAGACCACGCTAACGATACCAGCCCATAAAGCATGTTATGAAGCGACGACAGAATCAACAGGCTACTGTGCGCAACTCAACGCGGAGCAGTCAACTATAACCGCAGCTGTCCTCACCTCCCACTCATCGCTGGAAGTTAGCGAACCTTGGATGGAGCAGCTTATTAGAGCCCTATCGAACGGTCCTCGTTGCTCTAAAGATGCAGATCCAAGACGAGGCGTCACTTTGCCACTTCAAGTCGAAGTTCGAAGTGCTGGCCTCACCATCAGAGGGACACGATCCGATGTCCCTTCAGCGCTGCGATTATTAACCGTTCTCTTCTGCTCACTCTTCGATTCGCTTCATTGCGCTCAAGTCGACGTCGATAATGAAGCAAGTCCGCAAACACGTCCAGAAATTCACCAGCGGCCGAGCGTCGGGCTACGGCGCCGCATATACTCTCCCCGTCTTCCTCACTGTCGCTTCCATATTGCTATGGGTCAATGCGACCCACTTGCAATGGCTCGGCCTCACCCACGTCTTCATCCTGTTCAAACTCGTGCTTCTACTTGGAGTTCACGAGCTGCTCCGACCTTTCTGTCTCTCGTTCGGGGACGTCTGCATCTTGACAGCTCACGTCGGTGCAGCGGCCAATACGGCGGTACTGCAGTTCATCAAGCGGGGACTACAGCCAAAGTTCCCAGAGTGGACGCTATGGTACGAATGGTTCCAGGCCATCGCGTTCGCTGCGGGCCAACGCAACGGCAGCCACATCCTTAAGTTGCCTAACGCATTGGCGTTCCGACGCAACTTCGAGCTCGTCGGACGGCTACTGGGAGCCGTGGCCTGTTGGCGTCACGGCCACAAGCTCGAGAGCTTCCGGTACAACGGACTCGAGCACTTGTGGCTACGTTCAAGCACGAACGAGAGACGGATCGTGGTGCTGTACTACCATGGAGGAGGCTACGCACTCTTCAGCCCTCGCTTCTTCGTGGAGTTCGCCAGTCGTCTACTAACTCAGGTGCAAGGCCAACTTCGAGCTGCATGGGGTAGCTCCGAGCCTTCGATAAACGTCCAGATCTTGCTGGCCAACTACCGTAAACTACCCGAGGTCTGCTTCCCCACGCCTCTGGATGACGCCATGGTCATGTTCGACTACCTCGTTAAACACGAGAAGATCTCACCGGAGAACATCATCCTAGCTGGCGACAGCGCCGGTGGTGGCTTGGTTCTTGCAACACTATTGAGACTTCGTCGTGCACGACGAGAGATGCCTCAAGCGGCGCTATGCAACTGCCCGTATGCCGACCTATTGGCAGATGTGGCCGTGTCGGAACACTGCTTTATCTCTAAGTCCATGCTGGATGCGATTCGAGACTTCTGCGTGCAGGAGACTCCACGCGCTTCGTGGGGTGAAGGAGCGATGCTGCAGACAGATTTGCGTGGGTTGCCCCCACTTTTCATCCAGGCGGCAGAGTTCGATATTCTACACAAACAGTCGATGATGTTGGCCAAGAACGCTCGATCCGACGGCGTTCAAGTGGAACTGGACGTGAACGAACACATGCCTCACGTGTTCACACTGTTTCCGTATTTCATGATGCCGCAGTCTTCTGTCGGTATCGAAAGATTCGCTGCCTTCATCACGCGTCAAGTGACGACGCACCGAATACCGGTGCAACTTCCTGGTGCTGCTCCAGCATTCTGAAGATCGGGTCGATGTTTATTTATGTAGTCTAGTGAGACAAGTGACGTAATTTTCTTTTATGACGTAATTTAAAAAAAGCTTTAAAAAAAGAAAAATTAAAAGCATTTTTGTATACTCAGATTGCAAAACCCGCTGTTTTTGGTTTCTCAAATTAAAGTTTTTTCGCGCTAAACAAATGCTCGTTTCTTGTCAAGAAATTCTTGATGCTTGTCCAGCATGATGTCTAACTTCCTCTCGCCTGTTGTTCTCACTGAACAGTCGAACAGGGATTTTTCAGTCAACGTGATGGTGCTCTTGAGCAGAGAATACTAACTTACCGCATCAAGGGTAATACTGGTTCTTCATTTCTACCCTGGATGATGCACTCGCAAGCATCCAGCAGAAATGCACGGCTGCATCGGCCATGTCACAACTTCCGCCTTCCTATGAGCTATGTCATTGCCTCTGACGAGTATCTTGGTACTTCTCGTGCCGTATTTGACTATTGCAGCGGCTGAATATGCCCACTTCTTCGTGGACGCGAACTTCGGAACTTCCAGCGGCCACTGGATCTACAAATTCAGCAAGTCACAATTTTGCATCAACATGGGGTTCTTCGACGACAAAGTGTCGTCCGCCAAGTGGGGGAACTTGCCATAGTCCGGTAACTTCGCTGACAACCAAGCGCTTATCGCCTTTTACGCGGACGGGAACTGCAATGGGATCGCCCGCACGTGGCCAACGGTCATGGTCTGGCAAACAAGCAGCAAGGTCGAGGAAATTGCTCCGGACGCAAGGTTTCTTGAGTAATACGAAGCTGCAAGATGTAGCCATCTTGTAAACCAACTTCAGCATGTTCCTGTCAAAATTAATGTGATCGGTACCGTAAACAGCCATTTCTGAAGCGTTCATTCCAGGCAAGCCGTTTTGATCTCTCTAACTATATAATATATTTCCCAGAAAATCGATGACTAATTGCACCCTTTCAAGATCATGACATGACAGCGATGCCTCACGCCTACACTTCACTCCTCTAGCATCCGATCACGATGATGGACCGACCACTTCCCAATATTCACTTGTCTGTTGCAATGGTTAAGATCTCGATCGCATCGTCTTCATTGCAATTGCGCCAGCCTCTCCAGTTGTTGCTCGCCCCGCTTCTCCGTTTTTGGGCAGACCCGGAGCGTCGTCGCAAGTTCCTGCGCTGGGTTTTCGGTGGTACCAGTGGGGCGATCGCTTTACTGCTGATCCTGGAGGCGACCCGAGGCTTCTGTCGCACTCCTTTGGAGACTGCTCAGCTATTGGCGGGTATCTCGTGCACACTCTGCAAGATCACAGTGCAATACATCGCTCGGGGCTTCAAGTCAAAGTTCCCCAAGTGGACGCTGCGCTACGAGTTGCTACACGGTCTCATGCGCACTGCAGTAACCATGTTCGGTGAGCGCATTGTAGACGTGCAACACGCACGGGTCATTCGTCAACATACGGCCATATTCGGCACAGTCCTGGGGTCGTTCACACGCTGGCAACACGGTCTGCGACTCGAGAGCGTGCGACTCAACGGACTGGAGCACATCTGGCTAAAGTCGTCAACTGCAGAGCCCAAATCCGAAAGAAAGAGGCTGGTGGTGCTCTTCTTCCATGGAGGAGGCTACGCCGTATTGAGTCCGAGGATGTACATCTCGTTCTGTAGTGCGTTAGCAGGCGCCATCAAGCAGGAATTAGCTTCGGATGACGTGGATGTTGATGTTTTCCTTGCTAACTACCGTAAAGTACCGGAGCACCAGTTCCCCGTGCCGGCAGAAGACGCTGTAGCCATGTACGAATTCTTGTTGCAACACGAGAAACTGAAGCCGTCGCAGATTATATTGGCAGGCGATAGTGCAGGAGGAGGCTTAGTCATGTCAACACTATTGCGAGTTCGAGATGGACAGTCAAGCTGGAAGTTGAAGCTTCCTTTGCCGCTTGCTGCAATTGTCATGTGTCCTCTGGCTGATCTTACGTGGGATGAGGACGAAATCGCAGGCCAACACTGCGTCCTTCCGCTCAAAATGACGGCTGCAATTGTGCTTTCGTACCATCCAACACGCGACGACTCGAGTACGTGGGCGGATGCCTCGTCGGTGCATTGCAACCTGCAAGGCCTCCCTCCCGTGTTCCTGCAAGCTGCCAGTCTGGATCGACTGTTTCAACATTCCGTGCAACTCGAGGCAAAAGCTAAAGCCGACGGCGTTGTCAATTGGGAGGTGGATATGCACGAAGGTGTGCCGCACGTGTTCATGGTCATCCCAGGCTACGTGTTGCCTTATGCACGACTTGGAGTTCAGCGGATGGCAGCATTTGCAGCCAAGCAGTTCGAAAATGGCATTGCAACGGATAAAAAGTCGTACACGTAAGCTGCAACGGGACAGTCGAGATCGAAGTTGCGGTCAGCGAAAGCACACTCTCAGCAGCATCATAGATACAGTGATGTGGTGGTTCGGCGTTTAACCCTTAATAAGAAAATACAATGTTGTATCCGCACGCTGCTCCTAGAATGCATTGCATTGACGTCGTAGATGGAAAATCTTCGTAGGGGTGGCTACGCTTCAACTGCATCGATTTATTCTCAGTTCCCGAATAATTTATCTCCGAGCGGCAGCAATAAAGGCATATCCGCGTGCTAACAAGCTGTAAACCATTGAACCTGCTTGAAGCACCGCCGTGTATCAATGAGCTTTCAGTCCTTCGGCTTGGTATGACAATTCGTAACATTCCTCCCACACTGCAGCGATTAAGTCCGCACAAAGTGTGCTGCGGTGCCACACCGAGTTTCGCCTCAAATATCGGCGAGCAACCAGACATTTTGGCAGTGCGTCTCAGTCAATCGTATCCGGATAGCGGGGTCACTGCGGCAGCAGAACCGGTTTCCAGAAAAGCATTTTGCCACACCTTGGTGAGGCGTTGTGGCGGGTTAGCTGCTAGAAGAAAGTGGCCTACCATGGGACCATGGGCTCCTCAACGCACCTTTGTCGGTATGAATCCCTGACACGTTGCTATGACAGAATTGACGCCCAGAATCACTTGTGAGAGAGCATCTGGGCTGCTTGGTCTCGAGCAGCTTCAAATCCTACAGGCGCGCAAATGAATGAGCAAGAGACTTTGGTGCTTGGGTCTCAATATTGAATCAAGATCAGCACGCGCTCATCGGCCATTGATAGGCCAATAAAGCACCACCTTTTGCTCGTATTGGCTGAAAAACGCTGCGGTGTACCACATCACCGGAACTTAGATCGCGCTTCTCTGTTGTAGATATCACCGCTCCCCTCTGATAGTTGATGTTTGTTCACCCCTCACCTCCTTATTCTGATCTCGTCCTGTTCGTTGCTTATAACCAATTTAGATAAACTTGCCAAACGGATCTTTGATATCGAATGCTCCTCGATCCTTGCACCTTCGCATTTTATGCGCTGTGCCGTTGGGTGAGTGCGCAAATCTTCTGCGTGGAGGAGCTCAACTCCGTCCACCAGCTTCGAGCCGTTTCACTCTCCCTTTTGCCCCAAGTTCCACAAGACAGTCTCCTAATTTTCTCCTAATGCTCGCTCACACGTCCGCTCCTCTGCGTCGCGCGGCTTCAATTGCTGCCGTCCGCAACGCTAGCACGATCCAATCCATCCACGCGCGCGAGATCATTGACAGCCGCGGCAACCCCACGGTCGAGGTGGATCTGACACTGTCCGGCAGCACTGAGATCTTCCGCGCCTCGGTTCCTTCGGGAGCCTCCACGGGCATTCACGAGGCCGCGGAGCTGCGTGACGGTGGCAAGCGCTACGCCGGCAAGGGTGTGCAACAGGCCGTGCAGAACGTCAAGAGCGTGCTGGCCCCCAAGCTCATCGGCGCCGATCCAACCAAGCAGCGCGACATCGACAACCTCATGCGCGAGATCGACGGCACGGAGAACAAGGGAAAGCTGGGAGCCAACGCCATTCTGGGCGTGTCGCTCGCTGTGGCCAAGGCCGGTGCCGCTGCCAAGGGCGCCCCGCTTTACCAGCACTTCGCTGATCTCATTGGCAACAAGAACCTGGTGCTGCCCGTGCCCAGCTTTAACGTTATCAACGGTGGCTTGCACGCTGGCAACAAATTGGCTTTCCAGGAGTTCATGCTGTTGCCTACTGGCGCTGAGAGCTTCTCGGAAGCTATGGTCATGGGCTGCGAAGTGTACCACCAGCTAAAGAGCGTCATCAAGAAGAAATACGGCCAGGACGCCACCAACGTCGGCGACGAAGGTGGATTCGCCCCCAATATCCAGAGCAATCGCGAAGGTGTTGAACTGCTGATGACTGCTATTAACCGCGCCGGCTACGACGGCAAGATCGGCATCGGTATGGACGTCGCCTCGTCCGAGTTCTTGACCAAGGACGGTAAGTACGACCTGGACTTTAAGACGGAGGGATCCCAGGATCTTCTGACCGGCGAGGAGCTGGGTCAGCTGTACAAGGACTTAGCCAAGGAGTTCCCGATCCTCAGCATCGAAGACCCGTTCGATCAGGACGACTGGACCCACTACTCGTCCTTCACCGCTGCTATTGGCGAGAAGGTGCAGGTTGTGGGCGATGACCTACTGTGCACCAACCCCAAGCGTATCGCCACGGCTCTGGACAAGAAGGCCTGCAACGCTTTGTTGCTCAAGGTGAACCAGATCGGTAGTGTGACCGAGAGCGTGGATGCCGTCGCTCTCGCCCAGAAGAACGGCTGGGGCGTCATGACGTCGCACCGCAGTGGCGAGACCGAGGACTCGTACATCGCCGATCTGGCTGTGGGTCTGGCCACCGGCCAGATCAAGACGGGAGCTCCGTGTCGCTCGGAGCGTCTGGCCAAGTACAACCAGCTGCTGCGTATTGAAGAGGCTCTCGGCAGCGACGCCAAATACGCCGGCAAGCACTTCCGTAACCCTTCTAAGATGTAACGAGCAAGCTACACAAATGTATTAAATGGACAGAAGCAACCAACTGCGAGCGTGGTAATAGTGGCTTCGCGTAGATAGGGTATGCAGCAATTGCGGCGGGTGTTGATATTCAAAAGAATGACTTCGCCCCAGTGGCTGCATCTTTCTTACTTGTACATGTATTACTACTATAGTAGTATAATACTAGTACTACTATATTTTTTCAGTGAAAACTTCACATTGTGTTTGCTGTCCAAATTACTATTCATAGTACTTACAGTAGTACAAAGTACTATCGTTTGAAATTTAGAAAAAACTACTACAGTAGTACTAAGTACTATCGTTTGAAATTTAGAAAAACAACTACTACCTCCGTGCGGAAAATAATGCACCTTCAAAAAAAAATTGGGCAGCGCTCCGCCTCGTTTTTATTCGGGTATAAGCTGTGCAGAGGGTTTGCTATGTTTTGTTTTTGCTGGTGGTTGCGGATGACAAGATTGCTTCGAAAACGCTAACTGAAGAGGCATCTACTGGCGTACTTGCTCCGCCAGCTAGAAAAGGAATAGATCTAGATCTAGGTCAGATACTGGTGGGGTTGACTGAGGTACATGAGCGTGTCGTCTACTCTGGGGGTGTCGTGCAGGAGAACGCCGCGCAGTTTGGGGCTGAGACCTTTGGAGAGCTTGGAGCTGAGCCGCTTGAGCTTGAGTAGCAAGGATAGCAGCCATGGCAGTCTGCGCATATAGTAGAGTTTGTATATCGCCTTGAAGTCCGATTGATGCTCGCTCGCTGAGTGATGTAGCTTTCCACAACCGGCCATATACCGACCTTGCCACCCCACCCTCCACGCGGTCGTGCAACCTCACACAGAAACATCACCTTCTTGATGTTGTCGCGAGTCGTCCCGGACATGGGGCGGGACTGCAGACGCTGTGTTATCGGACGGCTAGGCTCGTAGGCAAGTAGCTATTCGGTAGCTAGGTAACAAGAAGAATCAATATAAGTAAAGACTCAACTTGTTGGCTTCCAGGCAAATTCACGACTGATCCTTTCCTAACATACCTTCACCAGCTGCGACCGTGGCGTCCGACGCCAACGCACTCTCCTCGAGCTTTGCATGCCGGCCAGGTTCCGCCACGCCACCGTCTTCCACCTCCCCACGGACGCTCAGACACCCCAACCATCCTAGCGCAGCTAGTAGCCGCACCGCACACCGTCGTGGCCTCCATGTCACCCGTCCTTGATCACCAGGGTACTGCCTTAGTGCCCGAGGCTTTGACGCCTCAACTGCAACGGTCCTTGGGTGGAAGCTCGATGACTGCTGCCCTCTCAATACAATTCTTCAGTGTAGCCCTCGAGAGCTGTCGCACGGCACTGCGACTCTTCCCAAGGCTCACCTCCTTGAAGCTCCACCTCTTCATCGGTCGAGCGAGGAGGACGAACCATCCGTCCGGGACGGTGCCCTCCGTCCCTACTCGTGACATCCTCCCAGACTGAAACTCGACGCCCTCGTCGAGCCTCCGCAGCTCGACCTTCACGCATCTTGGCCTGCAACGCGCCTCTCGGCTAGCGCCGCGCTCCTAGTCCTCACAGCCCTCTCCTTCTCCGTAGGTACAGCTCCATCCAACCACCAAAACTCCTTGCTGAGTCACTCCACTTGTTCCAGTTCCTCCATCTGTGAACACCACTCAGCGTAGCCTTCGGAGACCATCTCACGGGGCGAACGACCGTCCTTCTCGAACACACGCCAAATCTTGCTGAGTACGCCCACCATAGCGGTACCGATGCTAGCAAGACTACTTGTCGATCCAGAACCAGCGCTTCCCCGACGACTACACCGTCCTCACAAAGGTAGAAGTAGTTGACAGCGACCAGCACAACTCCGACACCAAACCACCCTTGGCACACGATTTCCACGCCATCGAATATGAAGAGAACCACGTAGAAGATAGAGTAGACCAGTAGCGAGATAGCACTCCAAACAGCACGTAACACCACGCACGAGCGGCCCATTGCTCTCTTCCATTCCGCGTGCAACCCATTCCAGTACCTCGTCACTCCTTGGCGACCGTTCTTCACCGTTTCTGGCAAGAAAACGCACCAGTACGCGTGAAAAGCATCAATCCACTTTATCAACAACCGTCCCAGACCCTCCTTGTGCTCTCCGCGCGTCTCCAACACAACCATCGGAGTAGCAGGCACGGCCTCGAACATCTTCCACCACTTCCTGCGCGTCGGCTGTCCCTGCACGGCAGCGCTACGCACGTACTTTTGGTATCGACGCAGGCACTCCTGCGCGAGACCCGTCCACTTGTAGACGAACAAGCCAACCGTGGCGAACAACCGCGTAGCCACATTGCGCAGAGGCTCCGTCACCGTCCACGCCAGCACACAGAACGCCGCCACAATCAGTTTCTTGTAATGCGAGCTCGCCGCACCGGCCAACTCCACGACCGTAGACCCAACCAGCGACACCCAGACCACAACCAGCGCACTCACGGTCTCCATCGCGAGACCAAACGAAATCTGGCGCCCTCACGCCAACGCCGAACACACCAGAGTCCCCAGGCTTCGTTCCGCGCCCGTCCACACACGCCAATTCCCCATCGCTCGTAGTCTCTTTCAGGACTACCATCCGCCAGTTGGAGTCACCACTTTTCACCAATAGAAGATAGAAAATAATCAGCCAATACAAACTCCTTTCAGTACTAGCGGCTTGATGGAGAACGACCACCTTTCTCACCGACGTCAGAGCCGCCGGGCCCACTCTGCAACTCGCAGTCGCAAACCATGATCTGCCACGATGCCCAAGAAAGCTGCTAAGACCCTCGGCACCATCGAGGACCGCCTCCGCGCGCGCTTCGACGATCCCAACCAGACGTCAGAAGACGACGCGAAGTTCCGCGCTCAAGTCGAGTTCTAAGCCCAGTTCCGTCAAGTCCTGATCGCGAACGGTGATTCCTTCGGGTTTGAGATTCTTGATGGGATCGCCGTTGCGCAGTTGGAGGGCAAGTCTGTGCTACTGACGAAGCCCGTGACCCTCCTACCAGCGCCTTCCGAGATGCAGGACTGCTACCCGCCCCCGCACGATCTCTTCGCTCCCGAAGACTTGTCCGTGCTGTTCGGTCGCGACCGTAAGCGCTACGAGCGCGTTATTGCTCGGGCCACCAGCAAGTACGACATCGACGAGGACAGATACACCGGTACCCCGACCTTCTCGAGCAGACTCAAGCGCTGGACCCCACTCGTGAACCACACCAGCGCCTCTCGGACCGTACCTTGGCCCGTATCGTGATTGACGTCAAGGGAGGCGACCCGTCCAAGTCACACTGGGTTGGCAACCGTACTCGCGGACCCTGGAAGGCCCTCCTCTCCAACAGCACGCTCCGCCACACCCAAATAGAGGTGATGAAGCTCCTGCGAGCCGGCAAGACGGTCGCGCAGTACGACGACAAGCCCTTCAAGCGCTCCGAGATGAAGGAGCTCGACTCCGACGTCGAGGACGACGACGGGAGCTACACCGTCCTGCCTCCGACGCCTCCTGTTATCCTCAACTTGACCGAGGAGCTGAGCCAAGCGGGCTCGTCTGTGGTGAAGCACTTTTCGAAGAATGAGAAGATGGGAAGCGACAGTTGGCCATTATTCCGTCGGCCGATCCGAGTATGAAGATCTGGATCCGGAGATGACGGATCGGGGCAGAAGTCATAACCATTCAGACGGGAAGCGACGAAGCTGACTAGGACCCAAGTGGAAGACCGCAAGGGCCGAGATCTGGATATCGTGAGACCCGAGATCCGAGCGAGTAAGATGAATATCTGGGCGATATAAGCCCAGGACCCAAAACCAAGATCCAGAAATATCCATAATG
Source organism: Phytophthora tentaculata (assembly GCA_033557915.1). Classification (NCBI taxonomy): domain Eukaryota; phylum Oomycota; class Peronosporomycetes; order Peronosporales; family Peronosporaceae; genus Phytophthora; species Phytophthora tentaculata. The sequence goes on from JAUCEA010000001.1 coordinate 3,090,519, forward strand.
GGGGGTATTCCTGATTGGGGGTGAATCTATGATTGGCCACGATATGATGATTGCGCCACAGATCTGGAGAAGTCAGGTGTGGCTACGGCTGGGGAGATGGACCAAGGAGAGAAAGGACAAGTAGCCAGGCCTGGCAAACGATTTGACGAGTAAAGGGCAGAGGAGATAGAGATCCAGGCTGATAAAGGCTTAACCTTTAAATCAGAGACGAATTTGCATTGTACTTCACAAGTGCCTTCCTGCTCCCAAGAAACTGGATTACTTTGGCCGTACGGGATAATAGAAGGTTGGATATAGTAGATTTAGCGTTGGTTGTGATACCTGGATAATTTATTGACCAGATCATACCACCTAGTGAACTTATCCTACAAGTGCAGATCTAAGGTTAACCAGATTTACTACTTGGCTGGGTATACCTATCGCCTCTCAACTCTCAAGATCCCGCTATAGGAAGCGGCAAGTACCACGAAAAGGAACTTAAAGGCTAGGGAACACACCCGCAAGGCAACCCTACGGTCGGATCTCAGATCAAGACCGCCAGATCTTACAAGCTCGAAGGACGCGCTTGTGACCTGGACCCTACATCGGACGTAGAGTGAAGATCTTCCACTACTACTCCACCAAATCCCCACGGCTCGCCAAGACATTCAAGCTTCTACCCCTTGAACACCTCTGCAGTTACCAGAGGAGCAAGATCCCGCCCTACCGACGGGTACACAAGGTGAGAAAAGTTCGGCAGATCACGGATCATTGGGGGACCCCCTCCGTTAGTCGGTGTTTGGGTACTGGTGGGAAGTCGGATCCAGCAATCTCGCAAATTTTGTTGATCCCGCTACACCACAATGATGCGCGTGCCCGGATCTTCTGGTGACTCGGGATTTCACCGCGAGTCCCAAGAAGATGTTCAAGTGAAGATTGAACCGGGGAATCAAGCGTTGACGGACGTCGGATCGACGTCGACGCTGCTGAATGTAGCAAGAGCCGCGGATCGACAGAGTACAGGGAGGAACTCTGTCGACGGAAGGGAGTTAGATCCGGATCCGGTTCTAGAAGAGAAACCTCTCTATCCTCCCCAAGTCCCCTCGGGGACTCCTGCGGGTCTTGACGCAAGTCAGGATCCGCTAACAAACAACGAAGTGAAAGTGAAGGCAAAACGGTATTCATTTATTGATTCACCTGTTAAGTCAACACCGTACCTGAGATCAGGCCCGCTAGTCGAAGATCCGAAAGAAACGAAGAAGACGAAGACTACGCAGGCGAAGATGAAAGCTCCAGGATCCGAGGAAGAAGACCGATCCGGATCGAAATTGACCTGGACCGCTCGAGATCTGGAGTTTGTATACCGGCACAAGGCACTCCGCGACTTCCTGCATCGAGATCCCGTCATGAAGATCTTGGAGCTTGAGCAGATCGAGGACCCGAAAACGCCGGTGATGGCTACGGTGGGAACGACAAGCAAACTCACGGCGGTAACGGATCTGCTACGTCTGCTCAAGGATGCAGGTATTGTGGCGGGGGCATTCGACGCCGAAGCCCTCTTCGATCTAGATCTGAGCGTGATCCAGTCAACAGCTTAGGAACTCTTCGCCCGAGTCAAGATCATCGCCGGCGAAGCCCCGAGGATCCAAGATCCGGTAGCTTCACCTCAGATCAGCCAGACCGCGTCGTCCAACTACGCGTCGGCTGCGGAGGACGGATCCGACACCTCGTCGGAGCCACGGCGTATGAGCTTGGGACCGTCAGGTGCGTCGATGCTGAAGACGCGGGCCAAGGACCAAAGGCAGGACCCAATGCCGCCGAATTACGATGTGACTGAATCGAACCAAGTGCAAGCCAGATCCCGTGTAAACGGTGCAAAGGAGGTGTCGACAGTGCCAGATCAGGTGACGACGACCGCAACGTCGGACAGGTCGTCTGGATCGCTGCAGCGGTATTTTCAAGCAGCAATGGCCCGGTTTCTGGCAGAGCGAGACGGGATCGCTGCACCCTCGACGACAACAGCGCCGATCAATACCGGATCGCGAGACGTGGAGATGGAATCGGTTGAAGGAGACAGTTCTCAGGATGAGTACGACCCAGATGACTTGAACTTTCCCTCATCCGCTCCTGCAGCTGTAGCCACGACGGCAGTCGGCACAGATGGCTCGACTATGATCCAGCGAGTCCGGACCTCGGCAATCTCAGATCTGAATGAGTTTATCGGCAAAGATCTAGATGAAGATCGAGCGCGAGCATGAATCAGCAAGGTCAGATCGGCACTCATGCGGGACCAAGCATCCGACGCAGAGAAATGCGTGACCTTTGCGGACCAGCATGCAGGACCCGCGAAGAACTGGTATCGACAACTCAGCAGATCTACCAGGAACAAGTGGCCGGATCTGCTGCGAAGTTTCCGGATCCAGTATTGTGGGCTGGGGGTATCTGTCGCGAGACAGTACTACCACGCCCGCCGACGATAGGACGAATCGCCACTGGAATATCTTCATCATCTCAACGTGGCCGGTCTACGTGCAAAGTTGAAGATCAAGGATGGGGGATCGAAGGTACTGCGGGAACATGTGGATCATTTTATTGAGACATTGGGAGACCCGGATCTCGCCGATCGGCTGACACTGTTACGACTCCCGGATGCGGACGAACTTGAAGAAATGCTACGTGCGCTGGACGCGCCAAGCGCCGTCAGAAGAATGCAGCAGCTGGGTCTGGCAAATACCGGCAAAAGGCTCCAGTACCCACTGCCCCAGCAAGACGAGTGCACAAGATCCAAGCGCCCGACTCAGGGTCCGAGTCGGATTCTGAAGGATCCAACTCTGACATTGAAGATTACCACCGGATCTGCATAGCGCCCCTGAATATCGCGTGATTAAGGCAGGAGGCAGCTCGAAGAATCCTGATCTGATTTCGGGAGACCGCGGAGTCTACAGATCTCGGGATCAGGGAGATGGGACAGGACCGATCCGCTGTCAACAATGTGGTTCAAGGAAGCATACGCACGCCGGATGTTGGAAACATCTGATCTGCGAGAAGAGCGGCCGGAGAGGACTTCCCGGCGATCAATGTTTCTACGTGTGCCGCGGGTGCGGCGAGCTCCATGACGCTGGTAAATGTCCAATGGAGGAATTCTACAATCAGATCCGCCAGTGGTTCAATCCACCCAAACATGGAGGACTGCTACCAGAGGAAGCGGAGAAGATGTTAAACTAGGACGCTCGCCGGGTTGGAATCCGGTACGAGCCGAGCGTTCTAGGTATTGCATTTATGCATTTGTGAACAAGATGTCGCTAGATCAAGGTAGCAAGATACGAGATCAAGTCGATAATACACGTGATCTGCATGGGATGTCTGTTGTCAAGATCTCAAGTCTCAATCGAATCGATGAATAGCTAGATCCGAAGTCTCTTCGACCTTGGATCTACATCTCGGTGAGACCAGGGGATTTTGGAAGCAGCAGGATCAAGATCGATGGTTTACACCCACTGAAGGTGAGATCGTCAATGAACCTCCCAAGATCAGCCGAATCGCAGAAGTCCGCAGATCTGAGGTCGAATCTATGAATCTTTTGCCTGGGGAGTCCCGTGGATATTGGAAGTATCACGCTCCAGGGAAATGGTTTCGACAGGCCAAGGTAGGAAGCAAGATCAACAATGAGAAGGCGATCATGCTTCTGGATAGTGGCGCCGAAGTGTCTATACTTGACACCACCTTTGCTCGTAAGGTGGGGTGCCAGATCGACCGAAGCCAGATCCAAGACTGCGTTGGTATCGGGGAAGGTGTATACAGAACGAATGGAAGGACTCGGATCAAGATCACGCTGGCAGGGTGCCTAGTGTATTGGTTTGAGATCTGGGTCGGGGATCTAGCTGGCCAAGACGCGATCCTAGGCATGAACTTCATGGTACCTGCCGGGCTGAGGCTGGATCTGGCCGACGGGACTATGTGTTTCCCTGATGAGATGCGGATCCAGCTTAGTGGACGTCGACCCTTGTACGGTACCAAGATGAGGATCGTGAGGGCAGATCAAACGACTTGGATCGAGCCTGGAGAAGTGTGGGAGTTGCCTGAACGTCTGAAGTGGAAAGATCGCGAGAAGCTATGGATCACACAGGCGAGAAGTGGGTGCCTACGGTGGTCCAAGGGCCTGGCCGATCTCAGTATCTTTAGATTACGAACATCAGTGATCGGAGGTTGCTGCTAGATCATTATCAGGAAATTGGTCGCTGGCTGCTAGCGGATGGAGTACCGAGGCGCCCAGGATATGTGCCGATTGGATCCCGTCGCTATCGAGAGTGGCAGAATCTGGTCTACGATGCGACTACCGAGATCAAATCCGAGACGTCAAGCGATTTGCAAGAAGAGCCAATCGGACCCCTAGTGGAGAAACCGGTGTATCCCACGCCGCGTATGATACTAAAGAGGGACCGGCAGGCTACGATCATGGTCGTAAGGACCGGATTTCATGTGCCGAAGGGTGATCACGACGACCCTAAGGTCGTAAGGGCCGGATCTCATGTGCCGAAGGGTGATCACGACGACCCCTATATGGATCTGGAGTCGGTAGAGTCCAGGTCGCAAATCATGGAAAAGTACCGCGAAGATGCAGGAGGTTCGTTGTCGGATCCAGGGACTACGTCAGCAAGGGTCCCCAGATCATCTCCGGTGATACTGACGCAGGCGAAGCAAGAGACATCAGCCGGGGATCTGTTTTTGGATATTTCAGATCATGAAGTATCGAAGGAGGAGGAGGAATGCGAGCAGATATCAGTGCAACCTGGGTCAGAATCGGGTGAGCTGAAGCCAGATCCCAATCCATTTTCTGCGGCGGAAGAATCTCCAAAAGAGACGTCACCGTCGGATCCGGATCCGCCACTGGATGTGAAGATCCCTGAGGAGACGAAGCATCTGGCATCGGAGGATCCGCCACTCCTGCGACTAGAGCAATCGGACGTCGTGAAAGGACCAGAGTCAGATCTGGATCCCGATCCTGGTATGCAGCTGGCTAACGCCGATCGAGATCAAGATTGAACAGCGAAGTTGGGGGAGATGGAGGATGAGCAGATCTGCTATCATGAAGGTGGCGATCTGTATGCGAAAGATATCGGAGATGACATGGTCGTAATTCCTGAAGTGCCATTAACAACCGAAGAAGTGAAGATCGAGGATATTCAGCTAGATCCTGGCGCAAATCATCCTGCCGAAGTGGAGAAATTACGCCAGGAGATCTGGAATAACCGACATCTGCTAATTGGCAAGGGCAACGCGCTGCCGCTGGCGGCGCGTGGAGTCAGGTGCGACATCGATGTCAGCGGCGCGAAGCCGATCGCTCAGAAGGCACGAAAGGTGGCACCCCAGTTTCGTGAAAAGCTGTCAGACCTGATAAAAGGACTGTAGCGAGCCAAGGTCATTAACTTCTCGACGTCGCCGTGGGCATCCCCGATCGTGATCATCGTCAAGAAGAATGGAGTGGATATCCGATTGTGTATTGATTACCGGCTGGTTAATAGTCTGACAAGGTTGATGATCTATCCTATGCCCCTGATTAACGACCTGTTGGAAGATCTCGACAAGGTACTCTGGTATTGTTCGTTGGACATGGCAAGTGGATTCTGGGTGGTGACTATGACGGATTGGGCTCGTGCGATCTCGGCTTTCATCACCCCGTTCGGGCTATTTGAGTGGAATCGGATGCCCTTCGGATTGAAGAATGCACCTCAGATCTATCAACGTCTGGTCGATAATGAGCTATATATGGGTTCACCCTGATCCCAAGATGGGTGAAGATTCTGACAGTGAAGACCCGTTTGAAGCGGGCGAACCTGAAGATCCTGGTACGCCGTCAGTCCTTGGACGAAGATCCTACATTGACGATATCCTAATCCCAGATTCATGGTATCAGCTGTGCGAACGAGCGAAAGCTCTACTGGAGGCGTGCAATAAGTGGAATCTCTCGATCAGTGTGGTGAAAAGTTATTGGGGAATGAGCAAGGCGGACTATCTAGGTCATCGGGTGTCGAAAGATGGGCTGCAGGCAAATCCGAAGGATTTGGCAGTGTTGACAGAGCTAGCTTTCCGGGATCGCTCCGACCCATGCAGACATTTCTGGGTAGCTTGAATTATTACAGTCGATTCATCGAGGATTACTCAATCTTCGCTGCTGTACTCTATGAACTAGGGGAGGTAGATTTTGCTGCGATGGCCAAATCGGACGTGTGGACCAAGATCGAGCGAGTCTTGACGTCGGTGACCTTAGATCCGGAAGAGGTGAAGCTGAATCGGGATCCAGATCATAAGGGGCCGGACGTGGACTCGTCTGATCTGAGCAAAGAGCCTCTCGAGGGTATCGAATCCCGAGGGAACCCGAGCCCACCGAGCGTTCACTGAGCTGAAAAACAAGGTCGCGACAAGCCCGATCTTTCGCCACTTCGATCCGGATCGCCAAGCTACGGTAGTCGTGTACGCGAAGGATTGGGCTGTTTCAGCAGCTCTGATGCAGAAACATGATGAGATCTATCATACCGTCACGTTCGTTAGTCGAACGCTCAAATCTAACGAGCTCAACTATGGTGTGGTGGAGAAGGAGATCCTCGCCCTTCTGTGAGTCTTGGATCTAAACTACAACTTGCTCGTGGGACGACCTATCAGGATCCTGACCCGGCACTCTACGTTGGCCTGGCTTGTCAAATCAGCCGGTCTCCAAGGACGCCTGGGTCAGTGGGCCGCTCTCCTCTCTCCATGGACATTGGAAATCGTGAAGTGTTCAAAGGGAGAAGACGAGATCCTGGGAACTCTCGCAGCAAGCATCACGCCCCGATCCAAAGTGGATGAAGTGCTAATTCGGATCGCGCCCAAGAAGGAACCCCGACGCCAGACCCAGGCTCCGATCCCGACGGTACAACCCGACGAAGATCTATATGTTGTGAGTTTTGATGGATCCGCACGTGTGAAACGTGGGGGAAGCGCCAACAGTGCGGTCCTGTGGAAATTACCCGAATGGACAGTGGTGAAAGCCTGATCTGCGTACGCCGAAGGACTCACAGTCAGCGAAGCCGAATACCATGGGCTGCTGTTAGGTCTGGATCTGTTAATCGAGGCCGGTCCGAAGAGATTGGTGATCTGTGGTGATTCAAATCTGGTGATCTGGCAGGTACGAGGTGAGATCGACTGCAAGGCACCGGAATTGACGTTGCTGAGTCAAAATGTACTGAATCGGCTTTAACAATGGCCAGATCATGATTTGGTATATGTCAAGAGAGATTGGAACGCCAGTGCAGACAGCCTAGCGAGTGCATTGCAAAGCCAATGTGGGATTGAAGTTGAGAAGGAACCCGACTACCGAGATCTCGTCACGCTAAATCGATTGGGGGAGGTTATCATGGCGCGATTTGAGGACCAAGTCGCGCAGATCTCAGCTGTGACCACCCGATCTAGAGCTAGGCCAACATCCACACCCTAGATCCTGCAGGAAGAGTACGTGAGAGGGATCCGGATTGATCGGATCCGGAAGGCGCAAGACGAGGAGACGTGGATCTCGAACTTGAAGAGATACCTAATGGGAGATGTGGCGGAGCTTAGCCGAGAAGAGGCCAAATCCTTTAGTCTCATTGCTGCCGATTACGAGGTAGAACAGAACGATCTAATCTTTTATTGTCCTCCCACTAAGCCGGCCGATGAAGATCGCGATGGATTGAAGCGATTGGTGATGCCGGAAGCTCTACATCAAGACATCTTACATCACTATCATGCCAGCTTGGGGGGGGGGGGCATCAAGGTATTGGTCGGACTTATCAGCGGATCCGAGATCGGTTCCACTGGAGAGGACTGTACAAGAGTGTGCAACGTTATGTTGGTGAATGTGTGGATTGGGAGACGGGGAAAGGTAGGCCTACGATATCGGGCGAATCGCCGAAGAACATCCAAGCGACCTACCCGTTCCAGAACATCGCCATGGATCATATCCCTTCACTACCTAAGTCCTACAAGGGCAACACGGAGTTGCTGATTGGGTGGATCTGTTCATGGGTTATGTGATCGCAAAGGCAAGTGCGTCCTGAATGGCCCAGACCATCGCCGAATCGTATGAGGAGTGTGTCTTTCGCAGATTTGGTGCCAGTGAGATGATCCGGCATGATCGTGAACCAGATTTTATGTCGGATTTCTTTCGCGCGTTTAACCAGATCTTGGGGCTGAGACAGAGAGCCACGATGGCATACCGACATCAAGCCAACGGATCTGCGGAACGCATGGTTCAGACGATTACGAGAGCGCTCAAAATGTACATTCAGGATCTCGACCAGCGAGATTGGGACGAGTACGCAGAGCGGCTTACGTTCGCAATTAACACGGCCCAAGACCGAATCCGAGGCGATATCCCTTTTTATCTGGTCCACGGATGGAAACCCAAATCCACTCTTGAAGCTACTATTCCTATAGGCTGCACCAAGAGACGAGATCGAGATCCGAGACAGTGGAGATACCAGATCCAGAAGCACTACCAGCAAGCTAGATCCCAGGTCCGCCGCCGATTACAGGAGGCGATCGCAGATCGGGCTGAACAACAGAACGATGAGGCTCGTCCACACCAGATCCTGCCCGGATCTCAGGTGTGGTTATACCTAGATCGGGTGAAGGAAAGCTACGCTCGTAAATTAGCCCACCAGTGGTACGGACCGTTCCGAGTAGCGGACAAGATTGGTGAACATGCGGCGACACTCGATATCCGTGGAACTGACTATCATCTATTCCCGATCGTGCATGTGTCCAAGCTAAAGCTGGTGAAGGAGTACCCAGATCGGCCCAAGATCCGGCTGACCGTAGATGAACAGGGTCGCGTAGATTTCGACGAGATCCTGCTACCTGAAGATAGCTGGACCCCAGAACTTGGATCCGACGAGTTCGAAGTGGAGAAGATCACTTATGTGCGATCCGGCAAGCGAACTCGATATGGTCGGATCTATCGCGAATTCCTAGTCCACTGGCGTGGATATGACGAACCGAGCTGGGTGGATGAGACAGATCTGAATTGTGGAGCATTGCTGTATGAGTTCTTGCGGGATCACACGAACCGGAATCGGTTTGGCGTGATGCAATCCCATGAAGAATAGCCCTAGGGGGGTCTACTTGTGTGAGTTGGTCACGCTAGTAGAGAATATGTGGAAGGATTCACAAGGTGGTTGTGGATCGGAGGGCGGGCATTTATGTTCATGCATTCTAGTGAAGTGTACATGCAAGATCAGGAATGGGTATGCAAGATTCGAGAAGGAGAAACTCAGATCTGGAGGCGAAGACTCTAGATCCCGGTATGTCGGACAATGTTACGATCAGCTCCCGGATCTATTAATGTCATGAGGGAATCTGGAAAGTATGTGGATTACGAAGATAAACGATGAGTTGACGAGATCTACCTACATTACGCTGTCACTTTGAGTTACTACCGAGGCTGAGATCTGGCAAAAGAGGGGAGTGTCTGGGCCCAATCCGAATGGTTGAGGTGCGATCCGGCATCTTGAACATGTGGAGAGCTCAGATCACACCGGATCCGGCGACTCGAACGTTGAAGAACTTACCGACCAGGCGAGGGACTTGATTAGCTGGATGACGGGCTAGGTCAGCCCGATATTGATTACGCCATGGCTCTGCCGCATCAGTTTCACGCAAAGCTTCCAGCAGGGTAGTTGGTTCAGGACGATTGAGATTTGGATCCGCCAGGTTGGCCTTACGGGCCTCGGATCCGGGGTACCAAGTTACTTTGTCGCCACGCGTCGGTAGGTAGAGGAAGAAGAAGTCCAGGAGGATATCCAAATCACACCAACCTTCCTGCATCGCATAGATCAGGACTACGAGAACACTCTTCCACATGGACCCAGCGTGACTGCGACGGTTGTTCCGCTGCTTGTTGAATGAAGCCATCCACGGCAGATCTCGCAGTTTGTCCTTGGAGATTGGAAACCTGTGGGTGCTTCCCCAAATCGCATCAAGATAAGTTTCTTCAAACTGGACATAGAGGTGCTTGAAAGATCCAAGACGACCCTTTTACATCGAAAACTGATTGTCCGATTTGGATTCGCCAATGCTTCCCAGGGGTTTGCCGCTCGGAGATCTTCGATGTTGGGCTGGTCGATGAGATCATCACGGTACTCAGTCATCGGGATCTCCACAGCATCACGAGGAAAGAGCCAACCTGGCCGCAGTGGCAGATCTGGAAACAAGAGAGTGACCTTCATAGAGATGATGGCCACGCGATTTAGTTTCTCCGCGGCCCAGGGGGCGATTTCGGTGATAGTAAGAGTTCATGATCTGGATCGCCCAGGTATGAATGCGTCATCGGGACCGAACGGTTGCTCAGGCAACATGTCTGACAGGTCTGCTCTCAATGTGGACCCACCAGCCGCTGAACCGGATCTGGCCGGAGTAGCCGGAGAACGTGTCGATCCAGAGGCAGATCCAGTAGAAATGGACCCAGCAGGAGATGTCGGATTCGATTGGCTGTGGTCGACCGCAGCTTGATCTGCCGTCGAAATCCCAGATCCGCTGACCCCAGATCCAGGCGAACTGGAGCGGAGTGAGCACGACGTCGGGCCGCCGATCGAGATTGGGCAAAAGCACGCCGAGTGTCTTCTCCCAACAATTCGTCCGCAATCTGGGCATCCACAGGATCTTCAGGGGCCCCGTCGTCGTCGTCGTCATCCGAGCTACCGAAGACATCCCCCATGGTCTTGCCGTGAACCCTGGCTTGGGCCTGGAATTTGAGCCCCGATTAGGGATCGCTCTTGGGATCCTCATCCTCCTCGTTGTCCTCGGAGCTGCTGAATAGGCCGCTCGACGCAAGTGCCTTTTTAGCCTTTCCTTTGGATTTGACGCCCCTACGTTTGGATTGGGAGGCCAGGGATTGAGATTGAGCCGGATCGGTGTCGGTAGGATCCGGATCCGCATGGTCGTCTGCACCTCCGTCATCGTCGACTTCGCCAGGCGAAAGGCCTGCTGGAATGGCATCTCCAACACTGCGTGGACTGGAGGAGAGTGGGCGCAGCCTGTTCGGCGGACGCTGAGGACCTGAGGCGGGAGATGAAGATCTGCTTCGCAGACGCTTGGACGAGGCCAGATCAGGATCTGGCTCCGTCGAATCTGAGGACCTAGCTGGAGATCTAGCACTTGAAACAGAGGTCAAATCAAGACATAAACTCCCAGAAGATTTAGACACCGAGCTGGGGCCGAAGATATATCCGACGCAGCTGAAGAAGAAGCGCCGGAAGCTGCTGACCCGGAGGATTTAGCCTGATTGGAATGGGGCGTCACCGACGTTGCTATGTGAACGCCCGATTTAGCAACGGCTGCTAGATCCACCGCTAGATCGGGCGCGCCCTGTACTGGAATCGGCTCTGTGGCAGCAACAGCGACTTGCGCCAGTCGGAGACGAGCTGCGTCCCGTTGGTGATGAGTGCGGTTATGATCCCGGATTAACTCGTCATGTCGCTTCTGGATCTCGGTCAACTGCTTTTGTAATTGGCCCGAGGCCTTCTGAGCTGTTTTGAGCAGATCATCTATATCAGAAAGTCGAGTGAGTTCGAGATCTAGGATACCGGGATCGAGCTGGGGTTACGTACCTAGCTTGCGGATTGAGACTTCCAATTCCGTATGCTGACGAGTGGCTTTGCCCCAGGAGACAACTGCGTTATCACGTTCAGTCTCAACGACTTTGATCCAATCTCGCAACCTCTTGAGTTCGTCAGCTATCTTAGTGTGCTTACTCCGCGCCAGATCACGCTCGGCGGTCACCTTCGACGCTGAATCTTGAATCTTCTGAAGTTCCTTGGTCAAACGGGCAACCTCGGATTGGTCGGACGTCAACCCAGATCCGGCCTGCGTACGTCCCGGAGATTTAAGATCGGACGGTGTTGGCCCAGGATTGGGGCCCGAAAAATCACTGTGCACGGATCCATGCGTCGATCCGCCACCGGATCTGCTGACATAGTCCTGTGTATCGATTTCCTCCTGCGTCGCGCGTAACTCGTCGCGGATCCGCTCCAAGCTCCCTTCAGACGCTTGGGTGGCGTAGGTAGCAGAATCCAACTCCCTCTCTAGTTCGTGGATTCGCGACTGGAGTCCCTCGATCTCAGATCCGGCCTCTTGGACTTCACGGAGAAGATGGTCGTTGGAATCTCGTAGCCAATCCCGTAGGTCCGACGTCCGCCGCAGACGCCGCTCCAGATCGTGTAGCTCCAATGCCTGCTCTTCGCCCTGGCGACGCAGATTCCTAGTTTTGGAATCTCTCCAATGTTCCCAGCCTTGGATCTCCATCGCTGGGTCGTGGATCTGCTGCCGGAGAGCGCGGATCTGGACGTCGGTGGTCGAGGTCCTCGCCGGCGACGACCGCTTGCTGAGTCTGCAGCATCCCGCTGCCGACGAGCAAGATCTCGGGCAGAAGTCGCTGTCTATAGCTCTGCCGTGAAGGTGTTAACCTGATTGGAGAGCGCCCGGACGAAAGAACGTAGATCCTCCACCGAGGCAGGCGGAGACGAGGGCGAACCAGAAGAAGCCGGAACGGAAGGCGACGCCCCGTCGCTTCGGCCGGACGCTTGGGTGGTTCCATGGGGAGTGAGCCTGGGGACTCAAATGAGGAAGTGAGAACAATGATGGGTGCGCGCAGTGACACCGTTAGTCGGCGACAACTGAGCGCAGGAGGCGGCTGTGGTGAAGCACTTTTCGAAGAACGAGATGATGGGAAGCGACAATTGGTCATTATTCCGTCGGCCGATCCGAGTATGAAGATCCGGATCCGGAGATGACGGATCGGGGCAGAAGTCATAACCATTCAGACGGGAAGCAGCGAAGCTGACTAGGACCTCTCAACTCTCAAGATCCCGCTATAGGAAGCGGCAAGTACGACGAAAAGGAACTTAAAGGCTAGGGAACACACCCGCAAGGCAACCCTACGGTCGGATCTCAGATCAAGACCGCCAGATCTTACAAGCTCGAAGGACGCGCTTGTGACGTGGACCCTACATCGGACGTAGAGTGAAGATCTTCCACTACTACTCCACCAAATCCCCACGGCTCGCCAAGACATTCAAGCTTCTATCCCTTGAACACCTCTGCAGCTACCAGAGAAGCAAGATCCCGCCCTACCGACGGGTACACAAGGTGAGAAAAGTTCGGCAGATCACGGATCATTGGGGGACCCCCTCCGTTAGTCGGTGTTTGGGTACTGGTGGGAAGTCGGATCCAGCAATCTCGCAGATTTTGTTGATCACGCTACACCACACGTCCGAAGACGAGAACGACGACCACGACTCCAGCTCCAAAAACTCCAAGAAGGACGACGACCGCGAGGATGGAGAGGTCGACGAAGACGACGAATTGAATGACAAGAAGCCCGCCCCTTCTTCGTCGTCGTCTCCCGACAAGCCCAGACCTTCTACCACCAAGTGAGACCAGCCCACACCGTCGGAACGCCAACTCCACCGTCCTTTTCTCTCTTTCCCTCCGTTATTCCGTAGCGTTCCGTAGTTGATCTCAAAGAAAATGAAAATTAACACGTAATTCGCCCAACCGTTCTGTTCTCGAGTTATACCCATAATAACTCCATAGTAGATCGATCCTTTTCCACCCGAGAACCACCTTGCCCCAGCCTAAGCCAGTAGCAAGTAATCGTCATCTACCTCAGTATTAGCGTCAGCCAGTCTGACACTCCGACTCAACGCTGGTAGACCATTCTTCTTCCGCTCAGACTGTTCGAACGCTTCGACCAAAGAAGGGTACCCCGGCATCAACTCGGCCCTCTTTACCCCAAAAGTCTCGTAATTCGCAGTCAACACCAGGTATTCTACAGAGCGTTCTACCATTCGTTTGGCGACGACCTCATGATTGGAGAGTCCACCCCCACGATCACCGTGTCTTCTCGACCGACCGTCAAACGCTCTGCGAAACTCGAAGCAGGTAAGTCAGCCTCTTCAAGAGGCCCATCCGTAGTCTCGTTACCAAGACCTTCCGGAACCTCATCCAGGTACGGACGAGTCCACTTCCCACGATAGAGTTTCAACCGGTTCACGTTCACCGTGGCCAATTTGCCAGACTGCACCTCAATCCGGTACATGTACACGACACGGTACGGACCGTGCCACTCAAACGCTAGCTTCTTTGTGCGCGATTCTCCTCGTCTCGCCCTGAAGCCTTGGTACACATTGACCGGATCTCCAACTTCATAGTTCACCTTCACCTGACCGTCTAGACGGCGTGCGTGCCGATCCTGCGCCTTGATGAGTTGTCGCTCGACTAGATGACGCGATTCTCGCAGAGATCGATACAGCTCCCGGCGATACAAGGCCACCTCGTTGCTCTTCCACTTCTTCCCTAAGTTTAGAAACGCGACGTCCAACGCAAGCGTCGGATCGCGACCGTACAACGAGAAAAACGGCGAATCACCAAGCGCCTCGTGATACGCAGTACGGTAGGCAAATTACACCCGTGGTAAATAAATATCCCAATCCGTCCGTGCTTCACTCACATGCATCCGTAGCATTCCGAGGAGTGTCCCGTTAAACCGTTCCACGAGATCTTGCGTCTGCGGGTGGTATGCCGCACCATACAACTTTTTGATGCCCAAAGTCTGGTAGAAAGACTTAGCGATTTTCAACGTGAAATTAGTACCGTTATCACTCAGTAACCGAGACGGTATACCGTGACGAGATACCACTCCGGTCACCATTTCTTCCACGAAATAGACCGAATCCAAGCGTTCGACAGCGAACGCTTCCGCCCAACGAGTAAAATAATTCACGAAGACGAGAATATACCGGTTCCCGCGCTCAGTCACAGGTAACGGTCCAATAGCATCTACATCTAGCATCGAGAACGGTCCAGATAGGTCAGTCACCGGCTTCCGTTGCATCTGATCAGCACTCCACGGCCTAGACCCTTTACCGCTCCCGCACTTATTGCACTCACGCAGAAATTCGGCGACGTCCTTCCGCCACCTCGGCAAGTAAGCATGCCGCTTCACCTTCTCCAGCGTCTTCGCTAAACCCAAATGCGATGACAATATATCCGAATGACAGTAATGTAGGATGGCCGGTATGTAAGGCAGTGGCACCACCGGAACGGTCAACATCCGAGCCGGACAGACCCTAGCCGGTAGGTGAACCACGCGCAGCAACAAACCGTTTTCCACGGCATGGTTGGGAGCCATCTTCAGTATTTGAGCACACAGGAGAGGATCCACGGGCAGCGCACCGTCCTTCAGAAACGCGACGAGCGCCCGGATCCACGCTACTTCTTGTTGCTCAGCCAGAAACTGCTCGAAGTCGAGACCGAACATATCCACCGCAGAGGCAGGGCCACCGACCGCACCGTCCTCAATTCCGCCTTGTCCGCCCCGACCGTCCCCAGGTTCCCCAACTCCACCCGTTTCGTTCTGCTACCCGACTGAGTCTTCAACTCCGTCGTCACCGTCTTCTACCGGGTTCAACAAATCCGACATAGTCAGCGCATTGACGCGGTCGATCGGCAATCGCGACAGTCCGTCAACGTGACCCATAGCCGTCCCAGGCTCGTGATGCACCTTGAATTGTAGACTAGAAAGATCCATGGCCCACCATGCCAACATGGCATTCGTAGTACGGTTACCAGGGCTGAAGGCCCACGTCAACGCTTTGTGATCCGCGAACAAATCGAACGCACGCTTGTCCAAATAGCAGCGGAACTTCCGCGTCGCCCACACCACGCCCCAACATTCGATCTCCGAGATGCCATCCTGCTTGTTAATCCAATTTTTCCGGGATCCAGTCAGCAACTTGCTCGCGTAGGCGACAACACTGTCACGACCGTCCACTTCCCGCATCAGACACGCCCCAACAGCGTACCGAGAAGAATCGACGTACAACTGAAACCGCTTCGTCGCGTCAGGATAGACTAAAATCGGCGGCTTGACCAAAGCACGCTTCAGCTGACGGAAGGCAGCTTCACAGTCCTCCTTCTACACGAACAGGGCATCCTTCTCCTTCAACCGTTCTAACGGCGCAGACATCAACGCGTAGCCAGGAATATACCGTCGGAAGTAGCTAGTTAACCCCCAAAATTACCGTATCTCATGCACATCTTGTGGCTGCTTCACGTTCATGACCGCTTTCACTTTTTCAGGGCTCGGCAGGATCCCTCTCGGCGTCACGATATGACCGAGAAAAGCGACTTGGATCCGTCCCCAATGACACTTTTTCATCTTGAGCTTGAAGCCAGCCTCACGGAACCTTGTTAGCACTTGGCGAACTCGCACTAGATGCAACGGGAAATCCTTGCTGAAGATGACGCAGTCATCCAGGTACACTAGGCAGATTTTTACTTGAGATCCACGAGAACCGTTTCCAACAACCGTTCAAACGCCGGCACAGCGTTACATAGTCCGAAAGGCATGACTAGCCACTCATAGAGGCCGTACTTGCACGTAAACGCCGTCTTCGGGATGCTGTCATCATGTATTGGCACGTTCCAGAAAACCGGACGCGATGTCCATCGTCGGGAACAATTGCGCGTCACCCAACACATCCAGGATGTCATCTATCAACGGCATCGGATAACAGTTCTTCAAGGCTACAGCGTTTAGCCTACGGTAGTCGATGCAGAACCGTATCCCGCCATCCGGCTTCCTAATCATCAACACCGGACTGGCCCAAGGGCTAGTCGAGGGACGGATCAGTTCCAAGTCCAGGTACTGGCTGATCTCTGCCTCCATCACCTCGCCCTCTACCTACGACACTCGGTACGGTTGCTGCTTGATAGGAGGGCTATCGCCCGTGTCGATCCTAAACTTCAGCAGCTCCGTCCTTCCCGGTTTCTTCAACAACTCCACAAACATATCTCGGAAGCGGTTCAACTCCGTCCTGAAGACCAATCTCTGCTCCTCCGACAGGTCAGACTCGGAGAAGTCGACATCCAACTCACGGTCCTTGTCGGGAGGTATCTCAGGACGCTCGGCCTTGACCTTCTCGCCTAGACTTTTTCCTTGGTCCCTGTCTCCGCGCTCACCACTCTGGGAGCGTTCCCCTCTTTCTCGGCTGGCGCTCTGTTCGACGAGTCACCAGATCGACGCTTTTCACAGTCGGAAGCCGACTCAGGGATTACGGAGGTCGACGCCACAACCGTTCCAGTACACAACACCCTTCAGTAGACGCGTAGCCCACTTCCACGATCACCTTACGATCCTCTACCGAACCCAACGAACGAGCGACACACAGGGTAGGCGGCAAATCTAGTGAACCTTCAACGAGAACCGTAGCCTTTTCACCAATATCACCAAGTTAGCCATAACCAACGCTTGTCCCATAGGAGGTAGCCATACGGTCGTGACCATCGTAGCCATGAACGATTCGTGCTCCACGGCCACACCCAGCTTCAACGTTTCCCCAGTCCCCTTGAGAGTCATTCTCCTTTCAGCCACATCGATAACCACGCCAAACGCGCCTAACGCGTCGACTCGTAGCACGGCATCAACGTGCAGCTTGTCCGCGACCAACAACCTTAGCGCAATCTCCACAGAAACAAGACAAACCGGCAACTGAATCCAACCACGGATACGCAAGCGATGACCGGACGAACTCCGCACACAACCTTCGTACGGTTCCAGTGGCTCAGTAGATCGTCCTAATCGTTTCAGAACTCGACGATCCACCAAGCTCAGAGTAGCTCCAGTATCCGCAAGGAGATGAGAAGGTAGGCAGTCAATAACCCCACCAGACACCGCTTCGAAACTACCGACCGTGCACACCACCCTTCTCCCACTCTTTACGACTCGAGGGATCTCGAACATCTCCTCGTCACTGTCATCACGGACGCTAAATCCATCAGGCAAATTAACCGTGACCACGTTCATCAAACCGGTTTTGGGAGGAGGATCCGGAGGGGTCGCTCCGTCTTAACGACCACGACGTAGTGAGAAACGTCCTCAGCGGATTCGGGCATGAAGACCACCTCTCCGACGTTCTCAGCTCCTCCAACGTACAAAGAAAACAGTCGAAACACAGCGGAGGACGGCTACGCCGTCGACTCTGACGCGGAAACCATACCGGAGACCGTCCACTACGGCCCCACAACCGCTCTGCATTCTCGGCGTAGAATCTCCTCACCCAGTGCTCCAAGAGCACCCACAGATCCGTCAATAGCTCACGCTCGCCAGCGACTCGGTCAGCGTGCGTCCATAGAAGCCCCAGACTCAGTTCAGACACTTTGTCGCGCAAGGGCGGCACGCTCACCGTCTCGATAGCCCGAGCGTTAGCGCCCTCCTTCGTAACGGAGTCCTAGGCATCCTTTAGCATCCGGTATACGGCTTCTCGTGCAATTCCCCGCATCGCCTCACCGCGTATTATTCTCTGTCCTGGTCTCACAGATGGCGGTAGGTCCACTACAGCCGTGGCTACCTTCCGTGTCCTCGAGAGGCACTACGAGGTTAGAGTACACTTCCTGCTCCAATGCGGATTCGTTGATAAGGACCGGCGCTACGACACCGTCCAGGTCCTAGTCGTTGACCACCTCGTCCAGACTGGCAACACTGCCCGAAGTTTGTCGAAAGTCGCGGTTGGCCTTCTTGGCCTCGGCTGACGTCTCCAACGTCGCGCTGAACCACTCTTGCCAATACTCAGTAGTAGACACTTTCTAACGGACGGTCTTGCGCGTCCGTTCCAGTACGTCCGTCCGAATACCCAAGTAGTTCGACAATTCTTCAATAGACGGATCTTCCTTAGTCTCAGCTATCTTCTCCATCCGGTTCTTGAGTTCAACCTCGTCCAGAGGATACAAGCGGTCTTCTAGTTCCTTCTCGTATTCCTCCTTCTCGACGGCGACTGGGTAGCCAGCAAGAGCAAAACCCTCTTGTCCAGACTCGCCTGCTTCCATCGCGTCGAGTTCCCCGTCCGTGAACAGACGAGAATACTTGGACTCGCCAGAGTCGTCAACCATCTCACTGTCGCAAGTATCAACCGTGAGATTCGGTATGGGCTCCGAGTCGGAACTTTGAGAGGACGTAGTCGCCCTGACCACCCCGGGAACTACCACCGGATCCGGCAGCTCTCCCAGCTCGACACCTTCCCAATCCAGAAACACGTGTCTCCAATCACGACTTCGTTCGTCAGGAAGTAGATCACCGTGCCACCCTCACGAACTCGCCGCTCTTCTTCAGAATGCTCTTTACAACCTTGATCCTGGGAATCGGAACTTTCGACTTCACTTGAACCGTGTTCGAAGCCTCGGCTTCCATCCTCTCTGTTACCTCCGCTGCTTCAACCGTCCCTTCGGCCGCCTCACAAAAGGTCGTGTTCACGGATTCTCCACAGAACATTTCCTCCTCGCCTTTCCCTTCAGCCGCCATGGAAGTCAGCACTTCCGCTTCCTCTTCAGGCACGGACCCTTCCGCCGCGCTCACACTACAGACTTCTTCTCTCTCGACTTCCTTCACACCAACACTCTCGACCTTCTTCACTTCGGCAATCACCGGAACACTTTCCTCACCACCAGGGCGATCACCACCCGTGCCAACCGTTAGACAAGAGGAAGAAGTGGCTCCTCCATCCCCTCCCTCACGTCGCCTTCATTGTCGAGTGTCAGCGCTCGCTGTTTACGACGCCATAGCCCGTAGAGAACGGATAGCTGGACACTCAGCCACCACATGACTGGTCTCCTCGCAAAAGAAGCACTTAGGCGGACCACGAGGTCCTCACCCACCAAACCGGTTACCACCGTAAGCACGCGTAGTGTTCGATTCACACTCAGCACGGACGTGACCCAACTGACCGCACTGTATACACGTCATGTTCGTGCGCCCACAAGTAGCACGACCGTGGCCCTTGTAGCCACAGCGGCCACACACCGGGACACCGTCTTGAGTGCGACTATCGTCTTCCATGCTGATGCCTCGGAACGGACGATTGGCACTCGGAGGCGAACCAGAATTTCAAGACGGAGTAGAAGCCGTAGCCACAGACACCATCGGCGCACGGTTCCTCGGAGACCGTGGTCCTAGTCAACGACTCTGGTTCATTTGTTCCTGCCACGATTGCTGCTGCTGCATGAACGACTGCAACTGCTGCGCCAAAGCGTCCATCGACGCTAACATCGGCGATTCCGTCGTCTTCTTCTTTTTGGTCGACTCGTCATCCGAAAACACGTCGTCTTCCTCAACAAGACGGTACATGTCCTTTAACATGAGCCGTTCGCACGCTTCAGGGATGTCTGAAGCGTGGCTAGCATCGAGCGTAGCCAGCATGCGCTTGTTCCTGAGCTCTCGACGGAACAGTTGGTACCTCATCTGAGGGTTGGGATAGTTTAGTGACTCACATAGATCCGAGACACGGTCACCCCATTCTTCCACAGACTCACCGCGCTCACGCTTGGTAGTCTCCAACCGTTCCCATAGTTCATCGGCGGTACGGCTTAAGAACTGATTGTGAAACCTCACTTTCAGCGTCTTGAACGACCGGATGGTCGGGTTGCTCCACCATCGATCAGCTTCACGTCCCTTGATCTTCTGGCGGAACACCAGCAACCGTGATTGTCCGGTAATCCATCAGTGTGAGCTTAAAATAGCTCCCAGAAGTCGCGAGCCTTCCCAACCGTAGCCGAATCCGAATAAAACATCGGTAGCACTTTCACAGCATTCGACACCAAGGTCGACAGGCTGAACGCGTTCAGAGGGCCTCCGTGGGCCCCAGAACCAGTTCAACTTCTTGGTCACGGCCCTCCGGCTTCATCCTGGCGCCAGTAGCGATCCGTACCTGGGACTTTCACACGCAAAGTAGTTCGCATTACAGCAACCGTAGCTTGAGGCGGGGGCCCTCGCGATGGCATTCCCCCTGCCCGAGTAGGACGGGTCGTCACCGCCGACGCCTTCCGTACACACTCTTCGCTACCGGACCGTACCCTGTGTCTTGGCCTCCATAGTTCACAGAAGATTGCGACTCCTTCGCCGCGCTCCAGCTCTACCCGAAGGCCGGACGATCAGTTCGTCGCGCTTCAGGGCCGGTGTACCGAGGAATAAACCCACTCGAACCCCCCTGCAGCGTAGGTTCCTTCATCATTCGGTCCGCAGTCACCTCGAAGTAGTCGTACGAAGCACTGTAGTCACTCTGGCCCAAGCGAGACGGACCTTGGCCGCCACCACCGTAACCAGTCGGTTCCTCGTGTCGAGTGAAGGCAACCCTGTCTCCACCGTGTTCTTCCTTCACGACGGGCTCGGCCTCGGCCTTGAGATCGGTCTTGACCGCAGCCGTCCCTTCCGTAGGATCGGCCTCTTCCTCGTCTTCTTTAGCGTCCTTAGACTCCTCTTCTCCAGCGGCCAGCAGCTCTCGCATAATCTCGGACTGCTCCGCTCCTCTCGACGCACCAAAGGCAGACCGTTCTTGCCCTTCGATCGTTGCTCATCCTTCCGCGCTTGTTTTCCTCAAAGCAGCGCGTTCCCTAGCAGCCTTCTCCAGCCGCTCATCCTCGGCCTTAACCTCGACTGCTCTCTCCTCCGTGAGAAGACGCTCGCGCATCCTCTCAGCATTCTCCCAACGCTCGGTTTCGACCTGTTCCGCGGTCGGCACCTCTTCTCCAAACACATCGCCACGCTCTCCTTCGTAGCGTTCACTCCCAAACTTCGCTTCCCGTATCTTCACCGTAGAAATCCATCTCCAATAACCGACCAAATCACCAATAACCGTATCCGAAGCAACCGTGCTCCGCGCACACGTACCAATTCAACCATGCCCCCTGCCGGTTCCCCAACAACAACAATAACCTTCCGTATGCGCTCGACTTCGGTGTGGTATAGCGATTCGCCTCGGAAGGGATTCGCGCCGCGTCGCAGCGTGGGTCGATACCCGTCGCCGTTCAAGGATTCGCCGGGATCGGCCCGACCAATCGGCGCAAGTGGCGATTCCTACATTGACGACGGTGTGTCAAGATGGTGTACACTACACAAGACGAAGGCATCGACTGGTCGCAGCCGTCACGATTGGACGGACGGTAAGTTCCGGACCGATTTTACTTGATTTTGTATATAGATGACCATAGGGGCAAAAGATTAGAAGAGAGTATGGGCCTTTTGGCCTACACAATACAGAGCTGAATTTCCCCTGAAGCACACAAGTGTTCAAGCGTCGAGGTAAGTACCTTACACTTAATAGCTCTACAGGGTATGCCTACCAGTGAACAACGACCTTCCTGAAGTTAGCGTTCGTTTCTGGCAAGGCCAAGAGACTAGTTGTGGGACTGTGTTTTGGTTATTCCCTAATTGAGGGAAACTCGGGTATTGTATTCCCGAATTTAGTGTTTGAGTATTGGAAGTATACTCCTGACGACTTACAGCCTGAGTTAATCTCGGGCACCCCCGTAAAAGAGTCGAAAGAGACTAGGCAACCTTCCGCTGTTGGTGCCACGGGGTTAGAGAGAGAGAGAGAGAGAGAGAGAGAGAGAGAGAGAGAGAGAGAGAGAGAGAGAGAGAGAGAGAAGATAGACGTATAGGCGACGCTCGTGCTTGCAACGTTTTTTGTGTGTTAGGCCTACTTACGCTAACGGTAATCGAGGGAAGCGTCGGCTCAGGGTGCTGGGTCGGATTTGGTTCCTTCGTATTCTCCCATGATATTCGCCGACCCTTGTGGAAGGCGTATTGTTGTGTGCAGAGGCTATCTACGTGTTAAGCGATAGATAGAAATTAGTGATTCCCTACATCACACAACACTGCAGCGACCCAGGATCGGTGTAACCTTCTATTATTGTTACGTTTCGTAGGCAAATTCGAGCAAAAGACCCAAGTTTACTGAAGATGGCGAGAGAGTCGAAGTCAGCGGTACCAGCGACTCCGATAAGGGCGGGGCGAGCCGGACGACGGATCGAAGCGCGGCGACGATCGCGGAGCGTTCGTTGAGTTTCGAAGTCTCGGATGACGACGGCTCGCGAGCGACTGACGAAGATTTGGGCTACAGCGATGACCGTGAGGGGTCGACACCTCCGACTGAGGTGAAGACTGAGCCTCGCGAGGAAGCGGTGCTGTCGGCGGGAAGCAGAGGGGCTGCGAAGCCTCTCACGCGAAGCCTAGCTGACGAATTTTCGGCCGTGGCGGGACCGGACGCAGCTTACGACGATTGGGGAGACGAAGAAAAAGATGATGAACCATCGCCGAAGGCTGCACGCGGCTCGGGGGCGCTTGCTATACGCCCTCCAGTCAACGGCGACACCCCAGCGGCCAACAAAGTCCTGTCGAGGTGTTACGAGAAATTGTTGACGAGAGACTGGATTTGGCTGTTTAACCCTCGACAAGTGCGCCAAGCAACCTGGGGTGACCTGCGCGACGAGTTCCCCTGCCTGGTGAGCTCGTTGAGTACGACGCAGGTCACGGACAACGCGGTGTCGCTGTTGCGGGCGATGGGTATGGAGACCCGTAACTACCCGTCGAACATGGCCCTGAAGGAATGGACACCATCTGAAGCGGGAGCGGATTTCTACAAGTGGAAGAAAAGGCTTCGTACTGCATTCGGGGTGAAAGATCTTGCGAAGGGAAGACAGCCCGTGGCCAGGGCGACGGCTGAACCCGCGAACCCAGCGATGGTTCCGCTGCCGGATACACCGGCGAAGGGTAACGAAGCCGACGCCTGCCGGGGCAATGTCTTCGCCAAGGGTGAGGGCTCTCCGTACTTCCAGTACTCGCACATGGTGACACCACGTTCAGCCAGTCGTGCCCAACGTCTAGCCGTTGAAGACGACGACGAAAGGTACAAAGGGCGGACTCGCGATGGTCGAGCAGGGCTTCGCGTCAACATGGGTCGCGAAGTCGTCGCGACGACGATTCGTCTGACAGCGACAGCGACGCCTGGGACAAGGTCGACGAGGATCCACGGGAAGAGTTCGCGACAGATGGACGCGTTGTGCGCCGCGAGCGTAGCGGCCTCAGGCTCGAGGATTGAGCTGGCGTCGCACCGTCCACTGGATCGCATCAACCTGTTTAGTGGTCCTTGCAACAAGAGCAACAACTCGATGCAGTGGTTGAAGACCTTCGTCTACGAGATGAAGGGAACTCGGACACCGCCGGACGAGTGGAGCACGGCGTTTGCGTTGAGCCTGCGCGATGGAGCTATCCACTGGTTCAGGCAACTGCCGAAGAAAACTCGTCGCAAGTGGAAGCTCCTGTGCAAGGAGTTCCTCGACTACTATTGCTCGAGGTACAAGCAGCCCCCTGCTTCACGCTACTATTCGGCGATGCGTGATCGCAAGGAGCACATCTGCGACTACCTCAACCGTCTTGACGGCTACGCACGTAATGCTCGCCTTCAGGTGGAGAAGGGTCAACGTGACGCGAAGGACCACGTGGAGCTGTTCCTTCTCACGTGCGGCGACGACCGGCTCATGCACGATCTCGGGCGACTGAGACTAAGCGATATTCGTGAGTTGGAGGCTGTGCTCAACGACTTGCTCAAGGGTGAAGAAAGGCTCGTCGCCCGAGGCGCTATCCAGCAGTTTAGGTTCGAAGGAGAATCCTATAAACGCACCGATGACCGCAGTCGAAGCGAGGGGCGACCGACCAAGACCGAGGAAGCCGTCGTGAAAGACGCGACTATGACCGTCATGACCGGCGTGATTACGACCGTGGGGACCGTCGCGACTATGCCCGCCGTGAGCGACGGGAACTGGAGCGTTCTCGCGACGACACACGCCGAGGACCGACGGTGACGTTTGCCGACGCTGCCGAGAGCGACTGGGTAGCGAATCTAAGCGGACGGAGCTCGAGACCGGACCGGCACTCTACTCGTCGCGAGAAGTGGAGTGACAGCGAGAGTGCAGTGTCGAGCGACGAGGGGTCAATCTCGAGCAACAGCGAAGGCTACTCGTCATCAGACGACGATCAAGGCCACCTGGCAGCAGCTAACGAGACTGAGCGTCGGAACGCGGCCGAGGGGACCTATGCTCGTGCGGGCCCTCGCCCTCGCCGAGAAGACCGATAAGGACGAAGCTTTGACAAGGAGCGGCGAGACTCGGGCCATGGTGACCTTGACAATCGTCGTAAAAGCTTCGGCCCGTGTGCCGCATGCGGTGGAGGAATTATTCTGCCCACTACTGCAATTGGCGATGCAAATTGTGCAAGCAAGTCCACGACGCAGGACAGTGCGAGCTGTACCGACACCTCCAAGGTCTCGTCAAATACGCCCGGGCGAAGGACGACAAGTCCGATCTTCCTCCGGAGCTACGAACCTTCGCCGAAGAAGGCCATTCAAACTAGGTAGCCCGCCAACAATGACTGGGTTGGACCCGAACGGGCTACCACAATTGACCAACTCCTCAGTAGAGGCGAAGTTTATCTTCGCCTTCGTCGGGAGTGGTGAGTGGCCGGATGATTTGGGAGAATGTGAAAACGACGGAAACTGGAGATTATAACGACGGAATTTTCGCCGACGGCGGAGGAAGTGAAGATGGCCACGACGAAGCTCGTGGAAGATGCGGCGACGCCCAGGTAGCAAGCGCGATGGTGAAGGAACGGTCTACAGTGCGACGCGCACCCAAGGCGATGAAGTTACTCGCTGGCGAATCCATGGTGTGGTAGTCATCGCAGCGCTACGACCAGCGCGCGCGGATGCGTGCGATGGTCAGGGGCGCTATCAACGACGAGCCGACGACAATCCTGTTCGATACAGGGGCGAACGCCAGCGTCGTCTCGGAGGGCTTTGCGAAGAAACTACGGCTGCGAGCTTTTCCCAACCATGGACGAACAAAAGATGTTCAAGGCATCGGCAAGGGCTCGCTATCGACGAAACGCAGGGTTGCGGTGAAAGTGATTCTAGAACAACGGCTTGTATACGAGTTCGAAATGTGGGTGCTTGCGCATAACGTGGGAGTCGACGTAGTCCTCGGTATGGACTTCACGATCCCTGCAGGAGTGCGCCTCGACCTATATCGGTCAACAGCGATGCTTCCAGGGAAGATTATGCTGTTCCTGCTGAAGTCGAAAGATGGAGGACAATCCTGTGGGACGGCGCGAGGTCGCCAGTCGGACCACGGAAGCACTGGACATCGCGGCTCACGAATGCGTCGACTTTCGCTTGTAAAGAAACTGCCCGTCGACAAAGATGCACCAGTTGTGGATGCGACGGACAGCGAAGCTAGTACCGACAGTGCTGATGAATCGTCGTGGTGAGCCTGCGAGGGTTCGACTGACCAACGTCACGGGCAAACACGCGACGTGTGATACTTTCACTACGCACGGCGATTTACCCCGTGGCGACGGCTACGTGCTACACCCATCGCATCGGGACTGGCAGGTTTTAGAATACACTGGAGCTCGAGATCCGGTACTACTGGAGCTAGAACGGGAGAACTACGAACGCTGGTTAGCCGCCCAACCTTCGCCGGTTGAACGACCACGTTACGTGACTCCTACCGGTATCCTGCGAAGACCTAGCGAATGCTCCAAGTCGACTGGGGCGCGAGCGGAGTACCACGACGAAGACACTTCGTCCGACTACGACGACGGGAGCACGACTATAGCGACAGGCCGCAGAAGCCAAACGCAAGGCTTGCAATGTTGAGTAAGGCGCAAAGCGACCCACCTGGAGGCCGTGAAAGCGCCGGAGTCATCGGCTAAGCCCCGACCGACCACCACGACGCTGGCGCGGACAAGATTGATGACAACTCGTGTGGATCAGGGGCGCCAGAACATGAAGCTGTCAAAAAGGCGGGTGACGATGACCCGCGCAATCGCCCGTAAGTGTCGATACCAACGACGAAGGCCGACGATGAGTTAGACGCCGTAGCAGCTTTGGAAGTGGCGTATGTCTCCTCGATCGCAGTTATGACTGCTGAGGGGGATGACTATACGGAGGGAGTCGACGTTGTTTACGAACACCCAACGGCTGATACGGGGCTCGAGGGCTACCCTCCGGAGTTTGCGTTCCTCCTAGACCTGAGTGAAGCATCGCCAACGACGATAGATTACTCCTCGGCTAACGTGGTGAGCGATGAGCACAGCCGCGATGACTACAATCGCCTGGTGTCGACGTTGCGGAATCACGAAGGGATTTAGTTGGCGAGCGGAAATGCTCTACCGCCGCCGGCGTGTGGAGTAGTTTGCGATATCGACACCGACAGACATCAACCTATCAAACAGAAGGCGCGACGATTTCCTCTTCGGTTCCTATGGAAGCTATATGAGTTTTTGAAAGGACTGGTCGAGGCTGGGCTGATCGCATTTTCGGACAGTCCATGGGCATCGCCGATAGCGATCGTGATGAAGAAAAATGGTAAAGACATTCGCCTGTGCATCGACTACAAGCGCGTGAACGCCATCACCGCGTTCATGGAGTACGCGATGCCGATTGTGGACGATTTGCTAACTAAGTTGGATGGCTACCTTTGGTTCTGTTCACTCGATGCCGCCAGTGGGTTTCGGGTGGTGAGGATGACTATGCGTACAAGGAAAGTATCAGCCTTCGTATGTGCATTGGGGCACTTCGAATGGCTCCGAATGCCTTTCAGGCTTAAGAGTGCGCCGATGATTTACCATCGAATTATCCACAATGCTCTGTGGGGATTTGTACAGCAAAGGGTGGCTGGAAGCGGTTCGCCGAGCGCATGCATGCAGCCGAGTTACAGTCCTCGGCTAGACGTCGCCACAAGCATGAACAGACTCATTCCGCGATGGGGAACGTGGACCCGACCAAGACGAAGTTTATCGTAGACCGCGAATCTTCTAACAGAGCAGACCCCCTCGTCCAGCTGGTAAATAGCCCCGACGCGGATATGTTCACGAATGGAGAACCGGACGAGTCGACGTTGGTACCGGTATTTGAACGTCGCTCTTTCGTGGATGATATTTGCTTCGGTGGCGACACCTTCGAGGGCTGCTTGGCGACGCTAGATCGGCTGCTGTCGCGCTTTGAGGAGTGTCAGCTTTACGAAGTGTCTTTTTATCAAGTCGAGAGTGGACTTTTTGTCGCATGAGGTGTCGAGGGACGGCATATGTGCCGACCCGAAGAAGATGCAAGCAATCGCGACGCTACCATTCCCGACGTCGAAGAAGGGTATGCAGTCTTTCCTCAAGGCGTTGAACTACTACAGCCGCTTCATTCAAGACTTCGCTGTATACGGTGCTGCGTTATATCAGCTAACCGATGCTGACTTCGACCGGGGTGACTTGACCACGGCGAAGGCATCCTTTGACGCGCTGCAGAAGAGGGTCGTCGACTCACCAATTCTTCGATTTCGATCGATGTGAGGCAGTCTATGTCATGATGTTCGCGAATGAGTGGGCGCTTAGTGCGACGATGCTCCAGGAGCACGAGTCGAAGCTGCATCCTGTAATCTTTCGAGGGCGAGTGTTGCGTGACGCAGAGTTGAACTATCATCCCGCTGAGAAGGAGGTCCTTGCGTTGCTGCAGCTTCTGAAGGCGTGTTATACGATGCTCGCTGGGAAGCGTATACATGTATACACGCGGTTCTCGACGATGGCATGGATAAACAAGTCTAAGACTCTGTTTGGGCGAGCAGTCCAATTTGCTGTTTTGTTATCGCCGTGGGATCTGGTGGTGGAGCGAGTTCCGGAAAAGATGTCCAGTTCGCGCAGCTGCTACAGTCGACGGTGACGAGCTTTGTCGAGCTTGCGGATACTTTAGCAACTGTGATGCCTCCGTCGCGGGGTACGGCGACGGTGCTAATGGATCCTGCTTTACTTTATGCACGTCTTCATCGCGACTACGAAGGCTTTGTGCTGTCTTTCGACGGCTCAGCGAAGACGGAGAAGCACGGAGGCTACGGAGCTGCTCCTGGATTCTATGGTGATTGGAAAATTGAGATCGCTGCGAGTGCTTTCCTCGAGTCGACGACTGTGAACATCGACGAATACACGGGCATAAACCATGGGGTGACTGCAGCTATTACGCTAAAAGTCGGCGACTTAGTCGTCGTCGGCGACTCTCGGCTCGCAATCCAGCAATCTCTAGGGGTGATCGCGTGTCGGAAGGAGACGCTACAGACGCAACTTAATCGCCACAAGGCATTGACGTCCAAACTTCGTAGTGTCAAGTATCTACATGTTGTACGCGAGTACAACGCGGCAGCAGACTCATTGGCGACGAAGGCGTTAGAGTCCAAGAAGTCACTACGAGTAAACGACCAAGCGCGGCTGACGGAGCTACAGGAACTGAACAGGATTGAGAATGTCATCTACGACGCTTCGTCCGACGCGACCCAAGAGGCGAAGAGTAAACGAGAGACGAGCAAGTTAAACACCATGTGCGCCCGCGAAGGTCAAGAAATTCCTCACGGAAAACTTTTGAAAATTTCGTATCTGTGCTGACGAGGAACCAAGCAAAGTCGGGAAGGAGATCAACTCAGACGAAGAACTGGCCGTCGCCAAAGACATCAGCACGATTTGGATTGATAAGCCCGGCCGCATCACCTTGGTCATAGTTTTGTTCAAGCGCTTTGTTTACATATCGTGGACCCTTTGCGAGACCAAGTCCGGTAGGGTGAAGAGGAAGAAGTTAGGAAAGAACCTGGTTGTGTAGGTACTTCATGTCACCTCTCACCCGTTCCCAGTCCATCCCCTACATAGCACTGCCAAATTTTCCTTTTCGGGCAGACGACTTCTCTCTGGACCTGATGGAGGCTTTTCTGAACATCGCACACGCACTTCTGGCAGTACCTTTTCCAAACGCTTGCGCTTGTAGAGCTGATCTTTGATGTCGACCCGTATCAACAACTTAGCTTTCCACATAGCCTATTCTTCACCTTTGAATTGCTCGAGGCCGCTAACATTCTTTTCTTCGGCGCGCTGTTTGGCTTGAAATGTTAGACTGTGTGTTCACCGTCAGTCTGGAAAGTATGATGCCCCCAAACCATCTCTTTGTCACACCCCTCGGGGCTCCTATTGACGAGCACGCTGGCCTCTTTCGTTTTTGGATGACAACGGTGGCTGCTGCCAATAGCTAAACATGCCACTTACATAGCCTATCATACTACCTCCTCCACAGTATTCAAACTTGGGGTATACATTTTGGCGTAGCAGGTTTTTGCCGGGTATCTATTGTGGCGTAGCAGGTTTTCTCCGGGTATATATTGTGGCGCAGCAGCTCTTTTCCAATTTGCCAGAACCAAAGCTTCACCGTCGATAATTACCACGAGTGATCGTAAATACATCACGATTTTTCTGACTGACCTGTAATGGTGTTACGCACATATACGAGGCAGGGCGGAGTAAAGGCCTGTTTCCGTCCAGTTGGCTTTTGCATACTT
Source organism: Phytophthora tentaculata (assembly GCA_033557915.1). NCBI lineage: Eukaryota > Oomycota > Peronosporomycetes > Peronosporales > Peronosporaceae > Phytophthora > Phytophthora tentaculata. The sequence continues at coordinate 3,120,750 of JAUCEA010000001.1, forward strand.
TAGCAGCCAACAATTTTGGCGAATCTGGAATTGTCGACGAGCTGGAACTTCTGCAGCTACCCACACAGGTACTGGACTGTACCGTTGTTTTATATCTAATACTCGAGCTATCGGTTTGACAACGAGAGCGGCTCACCGAGAACAGCCTGAACGTATGCAGCTGCGCTACATTCATCTTACATGTAACAACTAGATGGTCAAAGCGTGTTGATTATCTCGACTCTCTCGCTCTTAACATAGGTTTTGATTTTTGGTGGCATTTTTCGATGTCGTTTTAGATTGCCCTCCACTAGGAATGCTCTTTTCTCTGGGTGCAGCGTCGAGTGAGTTAATTTGTGCTCTTCTTTCAGCTTGATTGTATAACGGTGGAGGCTTAATGCTTGTATCACTCAGGCGAACAGAAATGAGCGGAAGGCAGACACATGAATCTCCAACACCCTGTGCATATTGCGATACAGTGAATGCAGTGTAACAGGACACGCTGTCTGTCCGTGGCCTCATCTGTGATGATGTACGACGTGGGGCAGTTGGGTTTGCAGTTGACGTACGGCATGGAACAGGCCGGAACCTGTGGGCAACACTGGTGGTGAACGGGTGTTGTCGGCTCGGTTTGGAACTGGCGCCGAAGAGAGCGGGTCCTCTGGGCGTAATACGGTGTCGCGCAAGCGGAACGGAGTAACATGGAGGAAGGACAAATAGACAGACGGACGAACAGACGGTGGCTCTTGCGGACTGTGCACAGCGAACGAGTGTGCTGGTGAACGGGTAGGGTAAGTGGCGCAGGATTGTAGTGTCGGTCCGAATTTACTGAGTGGCTGCAACGATAAGGACGGACGCCCGAGGCGTTGAGGCCCGAGTGGCTACATGAGCGTCGGCCTGAGGCCCCTACTTGGACGGTAAGCTGTAGCTGTAAGTTGATACAAATGGAACGGTAACAAGATAGGGCAAGTTGTCTGTCGGGCACTCACCGGCGCTAGAGACACAGATTCACCTCGCCGGTCTTTGAAGTGCAATCAGCACTACGCGATCAAAACCCGGCACGCAGGGTAAACTAGACGTGTGACATGGTAATCATACAGGGACCCAACACGAAAAAATTGGCCAAGTTAATGGAACGGCCGACTGCATTACCCACACGACTACAGACGAGCCCGCCACTATCTACAAGTTGGCGGAAGGGCTCATGGACAACCCGGTGATGACAAGGACAAAGCGTGTAAGGTGATGCACGTGCGCAGCTCAAACTCGGCGTAATTACGCCTTTACATCCGAAAATTTCAAACAACACTTCTGAGAACACTCACATAAAGAATCGCTGCTGGCTGGGTGGTTAAGCTGCACATCACTGGGCAGTGGCAATTGGTGAGGTTTAATACTTGCCAACTTTAACACCAACAAAGACGAGTGCATTAGTGTACAGCCTAAAAAATGGGCTACAATCTAAAGGAGTGGTATTTGAGTTAGCCATGTAGGTAAGGGGCGCCTAATTAAAATATGAGTTCTCAAAAAAAAATAGAAGAGCTACGAAGGGATGCCCTACAGGATTGTGGTCGAAAATAAGGCATCGGTGACGCTGCATACCCTCCACATAGGTGCTATAGGAAAATGGAGAGCCAATGACTTGTACGGTTCATTTGACTACCATTACGTGGTGGCGATATTAGGTGATTCGCTGCTTACAAATGGTACTTTGTATCTAAGTTCGTAAAAGAAGTCCCGGAGAAAATATGAACTATATCAAGGCACCTATCAGTGCAATTTTCCCGTTTTTAAGGTTTGGCGAATTAGGACTGGTGGTAGCGCTGAATCCTTGCACAACGAGTTTCCAAATTGTGGTAAAACCTCGGTATAGTATTTCAAAATTCAAATGTAGGATCTCCACTAGAAAATGGGAGTGCAGCGCGGCAACACTAGGCCAGAATGGCTGGGGTAAGATGCGCACTTAGTGGACCGAGTATGCCTACGAAGTGGCGGTATGAAGCTCTACATTGTTGATATCGCTAATCGACTACCGACGGCGAGATTGAGGATGGGAGCCCCGTATGAAGTACTACGTACGGAGAAGCGAAGTGGTTTGACATTTAAAACTTGGGGCTTCACATATTATGCACATGTTCCACAAATTAAATGGAAAAAAAACAAATTAGGAAATAGAGCAATCGAGTGTAAACGTTCGGGATTTTCAACCAAAATATAAAGAATACCGCGTGAAAGCTAATAAGTTATAGCTCGCGATGTAAAGTTTAGCTCAAACGGAATGGAAGCTATGATTATACGGTCTTTTTCCCAATATGGACGATAAAACAGATCTAAAAGATTACGTGACAGCTAAGCACTATTGCGGATGATAGACCTAGAATACCTATTCCTAAGCAAGCAATGGGAGTGCGCAATCAAATCTAAGATGAAATCCTTAATTAGAAATGGCACATGGATATTAGTATTTTTACCATAAAGAAAAAGGGCACTAGGCTGGCAATGATGTTGTACGTCCTCGAGACGAACCTGTTAGACGTTAACTTAGAACTCGGTGTTATGGAAGCCGTAACTTCCGTAACGTGTCTTTGCGGATTGTATTCGTTCAAGGATAAAGCCAAACTAATTAAACTGAGATCGTCGCACTGCGAACAGCTCTCCAACTGGGTGATCTCACGATAACACCAAGTGCTGCAACTGCAACATCAACCGGCACCAGCAGCGGATGAATGCAACTAGCATTAAGTGACCAATGTGCAGTAAGGGCGGGGGGGGGCAACCTGAACCCCACGCGACACTGGCTGCGACTGGCGATGTTTCTACAGCATTCTTAAATGGTGTCCTAAATGATAAAATATCTTATGAAGAAATTAATGGGCTTTCGCCATGGGAGTGGGAATCTAGTTTGCAAACTACAAAAGTGTTTGTATGGACTAAAATAGGCACCCAAAATTTGGTATGAGGTAATAAATGAGTATGAAAAATTAAGGCGTTTTTGACGCATAAAAACATTGCTTGTATCTAAAACGGTGGAAGGTTAAAGATGCCGTACGAACTCTTATTGGGGGCGTACACGTCGATGACCTGACAATTGTAGGACCACATTTGAGTTCAGTTAGTAATCAAAAGGCTAAGCTTTCTGCTCAATTTACAAGGCAGGATTGAAGTGAGTTACACTCTTTGTAAAAATAGAATTCAAAATGGATAAAAAAAAAAGGAAGCTCTGAGTTTGTCTCAACAAAAGTATATTAACGACCTATTAGAAAAGTTCAGATGCGGGACTGCACCACAGGAAGGCTACCGAATATAGCCTAGGCAGCTGTCGTACATGCAGCAGTTATGTCATGGTCTAATGTCGCTTTAAATCTCTCAGGACGCAAAAGTCGCCCCACGAGACTCGCCTACACCTAGCTTGAAGGTGTGTATCTTCATAAACAAACATCTAAACAAATTGTATTGAAAAGGTTTCTGACTGAATGTCCTCTCACGGGTGCTTTAAATCTATCGCGGAAACGATCGACCGGTTTGATTTTTTTCTTGCTGGAAGGCAAGCGGCGAGCGAGAGGAACGCATCATCATAGCGTGTGAGCCGACACTAAACTTATTGCTGTTGTGTATGGCAGACCATGCCAACTCCAGCTAATTCATGGGTAGGCCCGCGATATCGTGGGCGACTAAAACACGCCCCCAAATATCAAGGGGGGGGATCCGAAAAGCTTCCAGCCCCAAGACCACCGTTGCCGCGGGTGAATACAACAGCAACGAGATTTTGAACTCGACAGGAGCACTGTTTCCACCGGCGACGCCGCCAGCGCACGATAGCCTCACCACGGTGAGAGGGTACGCCTCCGGTTCCCGCTGAGACTTCAGCAGCTCTCCCGCGACCACGCCTCGGGTTGCTGGCCCCACCACGTCGTCTTCCGCGCTCATCGGCCTCCACCAAGCCCACTGTTGCGCGTTGCAGCCTGCACGTGCTCGCTATGCCAGCGGCGCGATTCAACGGCACCGTACGCGAGGCGTCGCCCTGCGCGTGCTCGACACCAAGCCCGCCACCCACACCACCAAGAATACCAATCGTCAACCTATCGAGATGATGCGTACGAACCCACAGGCAGCACCGCGGCCGCAACTGCTCCTGGTCCACGAGCAGGACGAGTTCGTGCCGGCACAATGGCCGAGTGGGGTTGCGTACCTTCGCGATCAGTTCAACCCTGTTCCCGTTCGTTCATCATTATGGTAGTTGGGGCTGCTGGTCGCCGCGTCGAGTGGGGTCGTGTCGCAAAGCACGAATGCCCCTATACTGGAGCGTGAATTGCTGCTCGTACGCTGGTTGATGTCGAAACGGTATTAATGTAAGCCAATTTCGTATTTTAAAGTATGAATTCACCGCATTAAAGTACGAACAGGCCGTTCTTAGGCTTTGCTAAGGAGATTTTAAAACTTCAGGTTTTATCTTGGGGGGGGGTTGTGGCCTTGTCCCGAGATCAATCTTGTGACCGTCTATCACCTTTTAACACCAATGGCCCTCTTCAGCAAAACTTGGAATCTGAAACCTGAAAGAAGTTCCACAAGCCATTTGTTCGCACCTATTTCATGTAAACAACCTGAAACCGCGATCTTTATCGTCAATCGTTTGAACATTTATTTTTGCAGAGAAGGAGCCAAACCCTCGACGTGCCACGAGTACGACACAGCCGCACGCTCCCAGCCCCAGAGCTGCCATCCGAGTCCGCGTACCTGCTACTGCTCGCGTAGCTGTCTCTGCCCGCGTAGCCGCCGCTGAAATTCACATGACGTAATGCTTATAGACCCCGCATTGGTGCCTGAGTTGGCACTCACGCATTCTTTCCCCGCGTTTTTAAAAAACTTGAGAATTGATTTTTTTTAGAATTGATTTTTTTTTAAAACGCAGGGCAAGAATGCGTGAGTGCCAACTCAGGCACCAATGCGGGGTCTATAAGCAATACGTCATGTGGATTTCAGCGGCGATAAATATAAAAAAAATACAATTTAAGTTAACATTCCCCTGAAGTCAGTATTGTTGCAGGAAGCTCGCTGAGATTCAGGGCATCATTCATTTCCAAACTGACTCCCAAGCCCCCACCCATCCCAGTGAAGCCCCATGCCCCGCGAGATATACGACGTCTCGCACTGTGCCGACTACAGCCTAACCGTTATCATGGCAGCGTGCGCCACCGAGGCCTCGGCCATCCAACGGTTTCTGTAGGCGAGTCTTCTGCATCGCACGAGACCGTGCCCGTCCTGCGGCGAAGCTAATGCGCCCCTCCCATAACGGGACGCGCTTTCGCTGTTGTCGCTCTACCTGCCGCAAGGAGAGAACGTATAAGTAGGGCTCCTTCTTCAAAGGGCAAAGGCTCATGATACAGGATGCGTGTTTGCTTCTGTGGTTCTGGGCGAAGGAAGAACCCACCACCCTCGCCATACAAATGACAGGCCACCGCGCGCATACCCTAGCAGATTGGTATAGGTTTTGCCGGGACATATGCACGCGAGAGATGCTACGCTGGTCTTTGCAGGTTTTGTATTTTTTTAAAATTAACCATAGTATTTTTCGGACCATGTTGCATTTTAACTGATAATTGAGAAATTTCTAATAGGTTGGGGGGCAGGTCATGTCGTTGAATTTGACGAAAGGAGCATAAACCACTCTACCAATTTCGTCAACCCTGTCAGCGGGACGCACACGCAGAGGATTGAGGGTGTGTGGGAAGTTCGGGTTAAGCAGAGGCTGAAGGTTGGAATAATGTGGCACTTTATGAATGTGTGTGCTAACGTTTTAATATTACAGGCTTTCCGAGGATACCCGAAGCACCTTCTCCCTTCCTTCATAGATGAGTGTCTGTGGAGAGTGTGGTTCTCCCCCCCCCATCGAACCCCACTCTACAACAATTTATGAAAGGTCTAGTCGGCGCCATCAAACGTCACTACGTCTGTTAATACAATTTCAGTTGTGTCCGAGCTTATTGTATTTTTAATTTTCAAATTTTTGGAAATGCGGGGCAAAGAATGCATGAGTGCCCCTGAGTTTGTTCTTGCAGCAACAAATTGCGATCCCAATACACGTAAGGCCTTGCATACTTGTTTTATCGTCTAGCCGACAACGAGCACGCCAGAACCGTAATAATCTACTGTGTCCACTACGCCTTCTATCATCTACATGTGGCTGCACCTAGGAGATGAACGGTTGCACCAGCGCGAGCTTCATGCTACGCCTCGGTCCAACCAATATTATAATTTTGGTCATTCGATCTCACAAGTTCCAGGTTTCAGCGACCTATTTACGTCACTAAAATGAGGTAATGTTGGAAATTTTTGCGGTTTCAAGTGAAAAATGACATGCTGAAGGCGATTTTTCCTGAAACCTGAAAACATCACGAAAAAAATCTTTCAGGGTTCAGGTTCCTAGCGTTTGCTGAAGAGGCACTCTTCAGCTGTCCCGGCAGTTGTCCCGATCAGCCCACCATCTCGTGATGGTAACACGCCTTCGTTAAATACAATAATCAAATTACAAGTGCAGCAAAGTCTAAATGTATAAAATTGACCCCTTTTTTATTTGACGATTGCTCCCATTGCTATTCAAGAAACTCGGAGAAGGAGGCCGACCTCCAAAACTACGCTATCACCACCAAGTTATGGGGCTAATTTTATCCTTCTACGTTGGATCGATGAAAAATAGCACGCTCGGTATGGTGTTTGGAGTGCCAAAAAGTACATTGTCGAGGAACCTGCGGCGAGCAGAGAAGACGCTCGACGACTGGAGGGGTACGCACCCGCACGCATCGCGTGGCTCTCGCCAGCACGGCAAGTACAGCTCGCTTACTTGCTCTCCTAGCTCTCCTGGAGCAAGTAAGCGAGCTGTACTTGCTCCAGGAGAGCTAGGAGAGCAAGTAAGCGAGCTGTACTTGCTCCAGGAGAGCTAGGAGAGCAAGTAAGCGAGCTGTACTTGCCGTGCTGGCGAGAGCCACGCGATGCGTGCGGGTGCGTACCCCTCCAGTCGTCGAGCGTCTTCTCTGCTCGCCGCAGGTTCCTCGACAATGTACTTTTTGGCACTCCAAACACCATACCGAGCGTGCTATTTTTCATCGATCCAACGTAGAAGGATAAAATTAGCCCCATAACTTGGTGGTGATAGCGTAGTTTTGGAGGTCGGCCTCCTTCTCCGAGTTTCTTGAATAGCAATGGGAGCAATCGTCAAATAAAAAAGGGGTCAATTTTTATACATTTAGACTTTGCTGCACTTGTAATTTGATTATTGTATTTAACGAAGGCGTGTTACCATCACGAGATGGTGGGCTGATCGGGACAACTGCCGGGACAGCTGAAGAGTGCCTCTTCAGCAAACGCTAGGAACCTGAACCCTGAAAGATTTTTTTCGTGATGTTTTCAGGTTTCAGGAAAAATCGCCTTCAGCATGTCATTTTTCACTTGAAACCGCAAAAATTTCCAACATTACCTCATTTTAGTGACGTAAATAGGTCGCTGAAACCTGGAACTTGTGAGATCGAATGACCAAAATTATAATATTGGTTGGACCGAGGCGTAGCATGAAGCTCGCGCTGGTGCAACCGTTCATCTCCTAGGTGCAGCCACATGTAGATGATAGAAGGCGTAGTGGACACAGTAGATTATTACGGTTCTGGCGTGCTCGTTGTCGGCTAGACGATAAAACAAGTATGCAAGGCCTTACGTGTATTGGGATCGCAATTTGTTGCTGCAAGAACAAACTCAGGGGCACTCATGCATTCTTTGCCCCGCATTTCCAAAAAATTGAAAACTGAAAATTAAAAATACAATAAGCTCGGACACAACTGAAATTGTATTAACAGACGTAGTGACGTTTGATGGCGCCAACTAGACCTTTCATAAATTGTTGTAGAGTGGGGTTCGATGGGGGGGGGGGAACCACACTCTCCACAGACACTCATCTATGAAGGAAGGGAGAAGGTGCTTCGGGTATCCTCGGAAAGCCTGTAATATTAAAACGTTAGCACACACATTCATAAAGTGCCACATTATTCCAACCTTCAGCCTCTGCTTAACCCGAACTTCCCACACACCCTCAATCCTCTGCGTGTGCGTCCCGCTGACAGGGTTGACGAAATTTCCAGTACACCGCCCTCGTGGGGAGCTGGAGAGAACAGGATCGCTACATGCGGCCGTACAGCCGACTTTCGCACAATTAAGGTACGAAGGCTTGGGTCCAACAACTCCCGGAAAGCATCCGCCGGAGTTGGCAACGCCTGTCCGACCGATTCGCCAAGGAGTTCTGCTGTTCGACTGAATCCCCGGGTGAACGATACCTGCGGCTCAAACAAGAATCCCGGGAGAGTCATCGGACCTTTCTCTGGAGATTGAACGCGGCAGCAGTAAAGGCCAACGTGAGCGATATGTCTGCCTCCGGCTGCCATCACCATGTGAACCAGTTCCTGAAGAATCTCCGGGGGCGCGAGCTTCAGCTAAGTCTCCAGGGATGGTTGCTCCTGTCGACCGAGGAGCTGGAGGAGATTTTACGTCAGGTCGGAGCGATGGAGCATGCGATGAAACGGAAACCGGCCGCTGACATCCAGTACGGTTGTTTTCGGCCACCTGGAGCGAACCCGTCGGGGTGTGCAGGGACCGAAGAACCCGGCTACGTACAGGGCTGAAGAGGACGAGCCCCAGAAATCGCCAGAGTTAGTCTCTCGCGAACTCCAGTGGGACGGCTCCGAGGACGAGGCCTACGGCTACCCGTTCTACGAGGACGATACCAGCCCCTGGAAGGATCCCGTACCCGAGCACGCAGAAGCGTTCCGGGGCGACGTGCCGCGGACTGCTAATTCTCGAGAACCAGACCCCGGGGTGCTCCCCGAACATCCAACGGTACTCCAAGGCCAAACGCAGAAGGCGCAACGCCTAGTGGTGAATATGGACGACCTGGACATGCCCGTGACAAGTGTTGGAGTTTTTTTATTTGTGAACGATGCGGAGGGAAACAACTCACGAACACGTGTCCTCGACGACTGTGCGAACTGTGCGCCCAGTTACCCCCCCCCCCCCCCCCCCGGAAGAAAGTAAAGTGGTGCAAGCAGCTAAACAAGCTACCCAAGGGGGCCAGCTCCATGGCCTGCCGGATGAGGTGCTCCGGCACTTACGGGGCCGGGCAGAACCTCCGTTAAAACAACTAGGCTCGCTGGGTAGGGACCCAGTACGCGTCAAGCCTAGCCCCATAAGCCTCACTGCGCTTGCGCGTACGTGGGTCGTAAGGAATAGCAATAAATGTCGGTTACCCCAAACCTGTCCCGCAGAAGAAGATGAACCCAATTGTCACCTCCAACCCGGCCAACGCCGAGGGTGGTGAGAGGCCAACGCCTGGGATGACAAGTGTAGCTGAGTGGCTCTTGTACACAGGTCCATCTTTCACCGTCGAGCATAGCTGATGCTCGATTCTGGTGCTTCCACAAGTATACTCAGCCTTGGTCTTGCGCGTAGATTGGAGCTGAAATTGGAACCCCGAGGAGAACTCTGGCTGAATGGCATCGATGGCGTGAAGACGAAAGTGGACCGCAAATGTAGGGTGGTGCTGTCTCTGGGTCATCGAGTGGTGTATTCCTTCGAAATCTGGGTCGGCAACATTGAACCTGGTGTCGACTGCCTCTTGTGCATGAACTTCATGGTCGCCGCTGGAGTACGACTTTGTGCCCATGAAGGTGCGATCGAGCTCCCCGATGAAGAGCGAATCATTCTCGTTGGTGGTCCAACTCGAGAAGGTTTCGGAACGACTATCAAAATTCGCCACCACGACAGTATTAACTTCCCCAGGTGAAAGCTGGTGCCTTTCAATGTATCTCGAAGGACAGAGCCCGGGACGTTGAATGTATGGGCCGGACAGTGGCGAGATTGGGTCACTCTGGTGACCTTCAATCCCCAAAAGGTGCCGATCACCGCCCGTATCGTGTATATTCATCAGCGGTCTGTGTGGGTTCTTCCGTTTGCCAACGTGGTTAAGCTGATGGACAAGGATCTTCTCCCCCTAGGGATGGACTTCGTCCGCCCAGGATCCTGCAGTTACGAAGAGCGAGTATTCCTTGTCTTTAAGAACGCCCGCCCCCGTACAATGGAATGGCGTCTGGACGCCGAGGCCCCGGATAGGGCACGTAACGCCCCACCCGCCGTGAAGCGCCGGGAGTACCCCCACTCCAACTGCTATCCTGCAGCGACAGACTGCGAGACCAGACAATGCTGCACCGTTGAAGCGTCCCCCAGCAGCAGTCCAGTTCAAGTATCACTCTCAGCTACGACTGGCGGCTCGGGTCGCGATGAACTCCGGGAAGCTGACTCCAGCGGCGATACCGCTCAGGGGGGCCTACCAGCTCCCGTGCCCGTAGACGCTGCGGTTGTCGCTCACGCCTCCGGCGGAGGCGCATCCACGTCCGCGAAAGCGACCGTAGACGAGCTTGCCCAGGTCTTTCCGGGTAATGCACCACCCCCAAGTTCAGTGACCTTGACGAAGACATATCTGATGCTGGCGCTAGCTGTGGGCCACGCAGCCGCCGATCCTGCGGTCTGTTATCATCAAGGGTCTGATTTCGTTCTCCTGGATATGCTCAAGAGTCAACTGGCGTATCTCCCAGACCTGAGTGACCTCCGGCCCAAGGTGAATATTGACGACGCCGTCGTTGGAGATGCGGAGTTAATCACGCCTTCAGACGATGGCCGATTGCGGGGCATCCTTTGTCACCACCGGGTCATCTATCTCAGAGAAGGCAACGTCTTGCCCAACCCGGCCCTTGTTGTCGTCTGTGACCTGGATACAGGGGACGCCAAGCCCGTCGCTCAACGGGCCCGCCGAATTCCCACTGATATCCTGCCCAAGGTCTACGAACTTCTCAAGCGGTTTGGCCCCACCGAGAATTCCACCTCCGAGTTGGCCTCCCATCGTTATCACTATGAAGCAGAACGGGAAAGACATTCGCTAATGCATTGATTATCATCTGGTCAATCAACCCATCAAGCTGATGAACTACCCCCTGCCCCTCATCGACGAACAGATGCGTAACTTTTCGGCCACGATGTGGTTATGATCCTAGAGATGGCGAGTGGCTTCTGGGCGGTTTCCGTGACCGCCCGGGCCAAGCTGATTACTGCTTTCATCTGTCCTCTCGGGCATTTCCAGTGGCGGCGTATGCACTTCGGCCTTAAGAATGTCCCTCTCATCTATCAGCGGTTGCTCGACAATTATCTCTGCGGATTTGCCAGGCTCCCACCGGAGGAGGAAGCGTTGGTCGATCCTGATGTGCTACAGTTCCTGGGGATTACCCCAGGAGAATCAGCAGGCCAAGTGTCCCAGGGCACAGGGCCCGGGGAGCCACGGGTCTACAAGACCAGCACAGACTCGGTGTTCTACCAAAACCGAGGCAAATGGGCCGTGTACTGTTCCGGAGTTCGTACTTTGAAGACACTATATGCGGAGCCCCGTCCTGGGACGGCTTGTGCAAAACGCTGAACACACTGTTGTATAGCCTTCGCTACTGGAACATTTCCGTCAGCCTCCCGATGAGTGAATACGGGCGAAGCAATGCAATTACCTGGGGCATGATATCAGCACCGATGGGATTCGAACCTCGCATAAACTAGCCCTAAAGGTGCTAGACCTACCGATCCCGGGAACTCTTAAGGGGGTTCGATCCTTCCTGGGAAGCCTGAACTACTACAGCAAGTTCATCGATGACCTGCCGGTATATATTGCAGCAGCACTCTATAAACTCTCGGACGACCAGATCCGCGCAGGTCGGGATTTGGACAAGGCTAAGCATGCGTTCAAGATAGTCAAAAAGCGGCTTGTGCCGACACTCCTGTTACAACACCGGGACCGAGAACGCCGTTTCGTCATCATCCTGAACGCCAATCGATGGGCCATAAGCGCGATCCTGGGGCAAGATCACGGCGGCGTTGTTCGACCGGTGCTTTTCGTGGGGCGCGTTCTTCAGGACGCAGATCTCCGGTATCATCCAGCAGAGAAGGACGTACTCGCACTCCTCCGAGTGTTGAACACCTGCCACACAGTGAACACGAGTAGCAAGGTCAAGCCAACCCAATATATACACGTTACTCGGTCCTCGCCTGGTTATTCAAGTCAAAGACGGTAGACGGCAGATGTCTCAAGTGGGCGGTCAGCTTGTCCCCTTGGGATTTAGAAATTTGCCGGATCGAACGAGATGAGGACGGACTAGCAGCAATCCTGGGAGCGGGTATCTCTCCCCGGGAAAGCTTGGACGAAATTGCGGAAGAATTGATCCCAGACAATGGCTCAAGGATTAAGACCCCTCCAATTAGCTTGGAGATGCTCTCAGCCAGCCACTTGGGCTACTTCCTGAGTTTCGACGGCGCCGCCAAACGGGACGGTCCCGGAGATGCGGTGTGTATACTCTGGAAGCTGCCTTCTTGGGACGTGATAGCCGCCCAAGGTCACTTGTTGGAGAAGGGAACCGTGAACGAGGCAGAGGATGAGGGTCTCATCCGGGGATTGCGTATGGCCGAGACACTGATGTACAGGAAATCGTACTCGCGGTTGACAGTTCAACAGCTCCAAGGAGTAATCGGGTGTACCCAACCCAACCTCTTGAGACTTCTTCAGGAAGCAGAAGAGATGCAGAAGCAGTTCAAGTCATTAAGACTGGTACACGTCAAGCGAGAATTTGATGCCGCAGCGGACTACATCTCTAAACGAGTACTTCAGGATATGACGTCCCTCAGTGCCTAAGGCCAAGAAGAACTCAAACTATTGCGAAATCGGAACCGAATCTACGAGAAGCTCATGAAAGGCGTAGCCCCCCCCCCCCTTCAGAGAGATCGATGGTAGGAGCGGCCTTCATAGCCACTGCGACGATGAATGCCAACCAAAGACCGGAACTGCCAGAGGCGGACACATTTGTTACTACAAGGGCGCTGGCCCGGGGAAGGTCCACCTCGCAGAGGTCAACCATCCCTGAACGAACTGGGGATTCCAATGAGGATGTTGAAGACGATGAAGTTGGTAGTCGACTCCCAGTCACGCCCCTCGGAAATGTTACCACCGACATTTGTAAAGAACGATGGAGACGAGTCTGCGTCCATCAAGGCGCAGACCCTGAACTCAAGCTACTGCTGCGCTTTCTCCAAGGTGAGACGGAACGACTTTCCCTGAAGCAGACTACCCATCTGGCAATGATCACGGGACAGTTCGTATTGGACAATCAGGACGTGCTATTCTATGCTAGCCGGGACACCCCCGAGAGACCTCGTCATCTCGTAGACAGACTGAGGTTGGTGGTACCCGAGATCTCCAATAAGACGTCCTGCATCATTGCCGCGCCGATTTTCAAGGAGCTCATCAAGACATTCTCCGGACTTACGAGCGTCTGAGGAAGGAATTTTATTGGATCGTTATGTTCAAATCGGCCGAGAGGTTCGTCAAAGAATATGTCGATTGTGTTACCGCCTAAGGACTTCCCCGGAGCCCAGGTCCGTCCCCAGGGACCATCCAGGCAGCCAGACCTCTCCAAGTGGTCTCTATGGATGGTCGTCCTCTGCCGCGGACGACCAGGGGAAATGAAGCCCTGTGTGATATAGCGCTTGGAACTTACGCCCCTAGGCCACTTGACTAGTGCCCGCACAAGTGGATCAGGAGGAGAATCTCCTGAGGATAGACGGCTCCGCCCGGACGAGGGATTTATCCGGGGCCGTGAGTATTCCTGGGGACCACCTTCTCGGGAATTCAGAAGGGTCCGGGAAACTCGGTCAGTAACCTCATCTTGTGTACCCCCCTACGAATCGGTTGTTTTGATCGGAGGTAAGGTCAATCACTAAGAACCCTGGAGGATTCCGGCCTTCTCAATGAGTGCTCTACCCCAAAACAGATTTTAAATGCTCTACTTCAATAGATTTCGCGGAAAACCAGCTATCTCTAAGCACGTAAACGTCCGGGGGTAGCTACCTGGATCCCGGGACGTCTACACTTTAACAAAACAAACACTAGTTTCTTTCGGTGCAAGACTCCACCGGCGAAGGCCGTAGATAGTTCGAGAGAGACCCCACGGGCGAGACCCTGAAGAATATGGAGTGCCGAACCCGGGCCGGCCAGACCGCGCTTCTGAGAGGGGTAGATATGGAATGCTGGAGAGAACCCCAGCAAATAGGATGTAGTTCGTACCTGGAATTAGCCTTCAAACGCGGCTCCCAGCTTCCGCGTCCTTGTCCTGGTCGAGTAAGCCAAGACTTGATCTGTGCTCTTGAAGGGAAAAGTAAGACTGAATTAGGCTCTCCCGGTAGTAACCGCCCCGGGGATGCTTAAACGTATGGTAATCGTTTGGAATCTGCTTCTCACTTGACTCCACTATGTTCGACTTCTCTGTCTGTAGGGAGGTATCCGAGGCGGCGACGCTCCGGCTACTCTTCGGCTTGTTGACACACGGAAGCTGAGTGGGTCGTCTCGGGTATGTGTCTGATTCTCCGGGAAATCGTGGGCACTATGTCACACCTGCACCTGTGCCAATGTGTGTACTTGGGATTCGTGATGTGCAAAGCGATGGAGAAGACTACCGCGCAAGATGTAGCTGAAATCTACGAGAAGTGCGTCTTCCGGTGATTCGGCACCAGATATATGATACGACACGGCCAAGACCCCCGGTTCTTGGGGCGGGTATTCCAGCATTTCCGAGAGAGATTGGGAAGTCGCCAGCGGGCGACGTTGGCGTACCGCCCCCAGGCCAATGGACAACAGGAAAGGCCCGTACAAACAGTCATCCGAAGTGTCCGGGCTTATGTGTAGACGGTGAGCCAGAGCGATTGGGATAAGCTAGCCGAGAAACTCATGGAGCGCTTAACACGTCCTATGACTTCACCCGATTGAATACCCCGTTCTTCTTGGTCCATGCATGGGATGCCCAAGGAACGCTACAAGCCATGATATGAGAGTTTCCCGGATATGTGCAACTTCAGGACGCCCACCTATGGAGACTCAAGATCCAACGACAGGTAGAGTATGCGAAGGCCTGGGCCCGGATGCACCAGAGAAAGACTAATACGAAGCGATCTCAGGAACACAATCGTCGTTGGAAACAGCTGTCGGACCGGCTCGACCAAGGCTTTGAAGTAGGTGACTCCGTGTGGCTTTATCTGGCTCGAGTTCCCCCGGGATTGACCAAGAAGCTAGCTCACCTTTGGCATGGTCCGTTCAGAATCATCAAAAAGGGGGATGAGTTCCGGTATCGTCTACAAACCGAGGGCACGGATTACCGATTCTACCCGTGGGTTCATGCGAGTAGACTGAAGCCCCGGATCCTCTCCCCGGAGAGACCGACGACCACTCTAGACATCCCCGAGGAAGATGACATCAATGCCGCTTTATTGAGTGAGGATAGTTGGGAGCCCAACGAAGCAAGCGGAGAGTACGAAGTGGAGGAAGTGTAAGATGTCCGATGGATCGTTCAGACACGATCCAGCCAACGGTTCAAGGAGTACAAGGTCAAGTGGAAAAGCTACGAAGCCCCTGACTGGATCCCCAGAGCCGTCACAACTGTGGCCGACTCCTGTGTGAGTTCGACCAGAGTGAAAGTGTCCGAGCCCGCTTCCATGCAATGCAGTCTGGGGACGACCTCCCAGACAACGAAGTCCGGTAACCTCTTGGGTTAGTCTCAAGAAGGCCAGGGAGGTCAGCGGCAAAGCTGACCAGAAGAACCTTGGTCGAAGTATATGTTGTATATGAACTATGTGTGAAAACGACGGAGGAGCTACGAAAGAGGATGGTGAAGACTCTGGAGAAGTCGGCGCACAAGATAAATTGATCGAGATTAAGACTAGCGAAACGAAAGGCTAATAAGTGATGGAGGAACGACCAATGCAACCCTATTCGAGGGTGTCGGGCTCAGAGATGCCAGCGCGGCTAGCCGGGTCGGTAATACGAGCAACCCAGGTGCGTGGAGAGACGCTCTCGGGGAGGTGGATCCCAGCACCTGGAAGCCCCCAGTATACTCGTGCCGGTTGCGAGAGTCTAGGATGGTGACTTGCTCGGACAGATAGCGGTGTGCGCTCCTTTCCATGGGAACCCAGGTAGCTACTTTCCTGGGGCGGTGCCAGAACCCCGCCTCGATACGGAACAGCTTACGCTCAGCCGAAGCTAGAGCCTGTATCGCCGGGACAAGCTCTCCCCGAGCCGACGACCACTTGTTTCTGCAGGGCGCTCCGGGATGCGTACAAAGCCTTATGCGTGTCGTCGCCACGATTCATCTCGATTCAGTGAAGTCGCTTCCAATGTGCCCGTCGCCACCTGTACATATGGCGAATTTGCATTTCAATCACGAGCCAAAACCCGGGGTGCTGGTGCCACGGAAGATCAAAAAAACTGTAATCCTGTTCCGGAACATGATGTCCCAAGGCATGTCAACGCTGGGGGCTGAATCATTTACGAACTTGAGCATTTTTGGCTTCGTGAGCGACGACCCTGAGGTCAGGAAAACCCCTTGACTGATGTTCCAGGACACCGCTGGCACGACACACCCGGACTCTGCGAATGATCCAAGACTTCGTGGTAGGAGACGGAATATGCACATCTTCAGGCCCCATTGTGTCTGTGAGAGGTTTCTTCTCCCAACGTCGCAGCGGGCCCTCATCTTCCGTGGAAACATCGACGAGATGCTCCGGCATGAAGACAACCTGCCATATCCGTTTGCTGCTGGCACCCGCCTTGGAAGAAGGAGTGCTGCTAGGAGAGTGGGTCCTCGGGCCTCAACGTGTTCCGAAGGTTCGGGACTGCTCGGGGGCTCCCTAGGCACTGGGGGCCAAGGCTTTTCTTCCTCGACCTCCCAGCCAGAGGTCACAGCCTTCACGACTCCCTGGTCTAAATACTCATCCGGGACATGTCGAAGCCACCAGACCTCGTCCAGAATTTGCAGACACAGTACCCTGCGAATAACTTCTACCAGAATATGCTCTCGGAGGTTGATATGCACCAGCACCTCCTTTGGCAGCTTGTTCAGGATGATGTCCTATGCCCCGAGGAGACTGCAGAAATCTTGATCCATTCGGAGGTACACCAAGACGTCCAGGCGAACGTCCTCCAGGACCGCCTTCCCTGGGAGAAACTTCGCCAAGTCCTCGTCAGAGCGAAAAGGCCGCGTCTCAGAATCGATCGCCGGATAGCAGCCGCTGCGAGGGTCAGACTGGGGATCGTAGTTGTTGGGACGGATCTGATACACACCGTTGGCTGACATCCGCGGCGTGTCAGATTCCATCACCTCCTCTTCTTCAGCTTCCTATTCAACTTCCTCCATCTCGATCTCCTCGCTATCCTCATCCCCTCGGTCGGAGCTCCCGTCTGGGAATTCGGGCATGTGTTCCTCCTCTGCATCTGCCGTGGGCGACTTCCCGTCAGAACCAGCTGAAGTTCGGCCGTGATCCCCTGAAGGAAGTTTACCAGGATCGGGAGGATTGGGACTTGGTGGAGAGGGCAGGCCTCTCGAGGATGACAACTCCAGAGGTGGTGTAGGCGTAGCAGGTTCGGAAGGAGTTGAGCTTGAGGTGTCCTTGGACACACCCTTACCCCCGGATCCAGAGCCGGAAGACCCGAACCCCGCCGAAGGAACGATCGCGAGCGACACGGGACAGGTCGATTGGATCCCCTGGACATATGCCTCTAAGTCAGTTTGGAGAGGAGCCACGTCACCCAAGATTCCGACAGTTCCGGGTCGTTGGAAGTGGCGTATTTTCCTGGCCGGGTCCAGGAGCTCCCGAGCGCGCCGAAGATCTTCACGTACCGCGTTCATGAATTTCTGGACGGAGGCTAGTTCGGCCTTCAGTGATCGGACCTCCTCGTCATGACGGTCCTTTGGGATGGACTTCTCTGTCGGGGGCGTCGGATGGGAGACCTGCTCCTGCTGCAACCGATCGTGTTCCTGTCCCAGTTGGGTTACTTCTTTCTTATCCTCGGCCAGCCGCGTCTGCAACTGCGAGAGTTCATCCCGGGAAGCCTTGAGCTCCGCTTGAGCCCCCAAAAGCTGACCTTCGACGTCGCCCAGTTGGCCATCCAAGCTGTCGTTCACCTGTTTCTCTTGGGCCAGGAGAAGATGACCGCGCTACACGAAGCCTCGGAATGCAACGAGTGTACCTGTGTCCAAGTCCCTCAGTGATTGCTCCCATTCTCGGTGATCCCGGACGCGAGCAGCGTCAGTGCGTTCCAGGGCCCGGGTTAAG
Organism: Phytophthora tentaculata; assembly: GCA_033557915.1. NCBI lineage: Eukaryota > Oomycota > Peronosporomycetes > Peronosporales > Peronosporaceae > Phytophthora > Phytophthora tentaculata. Next base: position 3,138,951 of record JAUCEA010000001.1, read on the forward strand.
ATAGCGTTAGCCATCTCCCTCTGGGGAGTCGTCTGCGAGGCACGATTACGTACATCTTCCGGCTGGTCTATCTGCTCCAGAGCAGCACGGAGGGCGCTAAGCGTGTTGAGGACCCGGAGGCCGAACCGATCCACACTGAATATATGCATCAACGGACCTGTCTGGAGTTCTGCGGCACGAGCACGAGCCCCCGGAGCAAGTACAGCAGCACCCCCGGACAACGAGGTTGGCAAGAGAATATCCGTCACGGTCCAATCGTTTTCGGGCGCCAGGCCCGATAGACACTCGAGCTGAGTCACTCCCAGCTCCGGAACCCCCGAACAGCCATGTGTACTAACTCGTTGATGATCGCACCTGGCGCTTCTGAGTATTCCCAGCAGCGATCTCTTGCACTTCCCGAACGGACACTGTGAGGTAGGTGTACGCGGGAGGGAGAGTAGTCGACCCAGCAAGCACCTTCAGGTCAGGAACAGCGACGTCCCCGGAGGACCTCCATCATCTGGAAGCCCAAGGTGCCGCCAAGCTTTGGAGCGTTACGCCGCCGCGAGACTATGTCGATAAAGCCACCATATATATCGGAAGACAAGTCATGAGTATGGTGGAGTAGCACCTCACGCAATTCATGATCTTGCGCTCTTGACGTTTTCTGGTTGCCCCCGGAGGTGTTCGCGAGGTTCACTAGCGCCTGGGCACCTTGGATCTGGCTGGTGCAGCCGTCGGCTAGCTAACCAGCCGGCACACCATGCAGGATGCGCGGTGGGTGCATCCGGCCGGTGGGATTTCCCTTCGGTACCAAAGCTGTGCCTGCTCCTGGAGCAGGTGCGTTAGAGGCCATGAGCTGACCGGTGGTTTGTTACTCGGTGCGGATTGAAGAATGAGCACTTATGCCCGATGAGAACCCGGGTGTGGGACCAGGCGACAATTTTTCTCGGCGAGCGATTTCGTTGCATACGACGGACTGACGTGCGGAGACTATGTGAGACCAGATCGCCAGCTGACGGTGGAATCCAGAAGGATGGCTGAGAGAGGTCTCGAGACCGTTGGAAACAAGGATGAGGCCAGTTCCCCGAAAAATGACAGGAGTTTACAGTAAGATCCTGCATCCCCAGACGTCTTGGGTCCGACGACTCGGCGTATGGGACACAGCATGGGGCGGTTGTGACATAGTGGCTAGGAATTTTCGAAGAACCGGATGCCAACCCAAGACGACCCCACTCAGCCTCATTGTGTCAGTAAGCCGGAGTGTCGCCGCCCTGAGCACCAATCTACCGAGAAAGAGTCGAGCATAGTGAAGTCAAGTGGGAAGCAGATCCCAACCAAAACCTTCAAGAGCACAGATCAAGCCTTGGCTTACTCGACCAGGACAAGGACGCGGAAGCTGGGAGCCGCGTTTGAAGGCTAATTCCAGGTACGAACTACATCCTATTTGCTGGGGTTCTCTCCAGCATTCCATATCTACCCCTCCCAGAAGCGCGGTCTGGCCGGCCCGGGTTCGGCACTCCATATTCTTCAGGGTCTCGCCCGTGGGGTCTCTCTCGAACTATCTACGGCCTTCGCCGGTGGAGTCTTGCACCGAAAGAAACTAGTGTTTGTTTTGTTAAAGTGTAGACGTCCCGGGATCCAGGTAGCTACCCCCGGACGTTTACGTGCTTAGAGATAGCTGGTTTTCCGCGAAATCTATTGAAGTAGAGCATTTAAAATCTGTTTTTGGGGTAGAGCACTCATTGAGAAGGCCGGAATCCTCCAGGGTTCTTAGTGGTTGACCTTACCTCCGATCAAAACAACCGATTCGTAGGGGGGTACACAAGATGAGGTTACTGACCGAGTTTCCCGGACCCTTCTGAATTCCCGAGAAGGTGGTCCCCAGGAATACTCACGGCCCCGGATAAATCCCTCGTCCGGGCGGAGCCGTCTATCCTCAGGAGATTCTCCTCCTGATCCACTTGTGCGGGCACTAGTTAAGTGGCCTAGGGGCGTAAGTTCCAAGCGCTACATCACATCTCCAACTTCTCTTGGCGCCGACGCTCTTCCTCCTCGGACGTTTCAGCAAGAAGTCGTTTCTCTTTCGCCATCAAACCATCGGGGCGGCGCAGATTCTCCTCCACACGGCGACCTTTCGCCTTGCGCTCATTCCCCTCTCGTAGAAGCATTAGCATCTCAAATATGCCCCCTCCCATCCATGTAGACGCCCCCTCCCGCTCAAGTAATTTGTTTTTGAGTGGGGTCATCGCATTGATCGCGCGACTGCGTTTCGCCTTCGCGTAGCTTGCCTCGAGGCCTATCCACGTTTTCGATTGGCTCCTACAGCGTCGTGAAACGAGTCTAGATTGGTCCCACCGAGATAGTTAGACCAGTTGATCAGTGTGCGATTGCGTTGAGCCTCTTGCTCGCCTCGGCTTCCAGGCTCGTAGCCTCGTGCGGCAGGCGCCTCTGTGGTCGATGGAGCCTCTGGAGTGCCATATGTGGATAACTGACTGTCGCCACCATCATCAGTGGTACCGGAGGTTTCACTCCGGTTTGAATAGCTGGTCACGGGGTCAGATCGAGTCGAGCTTTCGGCAAATTGCCGCCCCCCCCCCAATCCGCGTTGTCACTGCGCCAGCAACATTCGTCTGCGTCGATTTCAAGCAGAAATCCGGATTCAACGCGCGGTTGTCCATTTCGCTCTCGCGCTCATCGTCCGCCTTGTCGTCCATTTCGACAATGCTAGCCTTGTCATCGATCGCTTGCTTCAAAAGCATGGATTTTTTATAGGAGGCGGCATGTCGGCCTGGGTGGTAGGTTTGCAGGTGCCGTACAGCATCTTGAACTTGCGAGGCAAGCTGTCAAAGTCTTGCTCGACCCACTCGCGAGTGCGGTTCAAGTTGTAGGTGGTGGTGAGCAGTTTTCACTCGTCTTTGCCCAGCGGCAGATGCTCCTCCATGCGAGCGAGGAGACGAGTGATCTCGGCCATTTTGTAGTTAGGACTTCCTGTCGAATTCGCTATCTACAACTACGACGATGGAAGTCAGTGTGAGGGTGAGCAGGTGGACTGACGATAAGAGCGTACTTTGGTCAACGTATTGGTAGCAGGTGTGTTTGGACGGGGCGGTGATGCTGGGGCTTCTCCGCAAAAGCGAAAAGGAAAGAAGACGGCAGTCGAGCAAGGAGAGACAGCACCGCCAAAAGCGCAGCCGGCACAGGACCACTAAAGCTCCACGACGACGGACTGACCGGTACCTGACGTGAAGCCCCCGCTCTTTAACGCGCCAAAACGAAGGATCTAAACGCCTAAGGCCAGTCAAGAGCCAAGTTTGCTGAATGAGTGACGTTTGCCAGGTGCTGCTGGACATGTGAATCAGAAGCTGGGGACCAGTAATATAGTCGAGTGGGGGCTGGGTTATAGCGGCATCCCACGTTGAGCGATTCAAATTCTTTGTCAGGTGATTTGCCCACATCCGCCAGACTATGCTCTCTGCTTGGAAGGTTTCGCTCCAGTGCTCTTGTAATCTTGAGACAGCTTCATGAAGACAGCTCTCTGCTGTCGCCCCTGCCCGATCCGTTTCAACTGGAGCGATACACGCTTCCGTGAACGCATGTAAATCCCATTTTATGATGGCCGATCCGTACTCGTATACCAGCAACAAGACGGTCTGGTCTTGCATTTGCTGGAGCCAGCGGTCCCAGGCACTATCCGATTTGGTGCAGTCGACTAAGTGACGCCTCAGTTCGAATTACATGCCCTTTGTCCAGTCTTGCACTGTTGGAGCTTCCACTGACCATACGCCATCCGTTCGTACAGCCCTTCCTTTGACACGAGGACTTACAACCTCCCACAACCTGTCCAGAATCTCCGCGAAAGTCTCTCGATTCAGAGCAACGTCACCAAGCTGTTCGCCGGAGCGGTCACGCTGCGCAATAGTGCACTTGATGATAGGCCTAACAACAAGCTGATGACGCCGAGAGTTCATCGATTGATTCGTGGGATCGTTCGCAGCCTCGGGAGACAATTCTGTGCTCGTACGAGGGTGACCGGGAGATTGTCTGAGGTTAGTGTGCGTGTTAGCTGCGCTAGGCGTACTTGATAGTGCCTGAGGAGTAGTACGAGCAGCAGTAGAAGGTTGATCCATAGACGCCGTCATCTCAGCCAGCCGAGGAGATCTTCTTACAGGGAGGGGTACCAGTGTTTTCGCCAAGAGGCGTCGTTTGCTGCGATTGAGGCGACCTTGTTACAGATCGTCGGGATTGTGACAACGTAGCTGGCGATGACGTCAACAGGGGGATCTTCTGGTCGGTGTACGTGAGTACAGTGATCCATGTGCCTGGCTGCCTGGCACTCGCCGCTGTCGAGCAGCCCTTGTCGCGTTTCCTCCTGAGGCAACCATATCTTCACGGAGAATGCTTCTCTAACGAACTGTAAGAAAACATAAAAATATCTATTTCTAAGGTAAAGACCCAGTTTAGTAGCACGAACCATTTTAGTAGCACTTGCGTATTTAGCCAATAAAAAGTCTTCCCGGCCATTGAAAGTCTGTCACTAGCTAAAATTCACTAAATACGAAAACTCCACGAATTGATGGACACACCGACTGGGCGGTGATGCAGTTTTCCATACAGCAAGAAAGTGAAGGCAGACTCTGCTTGCCTGGCAGAGACTTCGATCTCCCACTTGGTTGTAGAGCGCCAACGGGCGGAACGTCCTGTGGATCGTCGATCTCTTTGCGGATGAGAACGATGACGGCTACTGTAACAATGAAAAGGAGCTAACCTTCCGTCTAGCGTGTTTGGCGTGGAGTAACTGCAATTTCGCAAAGAACATCCAGTCAGGGTTTGCAGCCTGCGGTATCTTTCCACCCTCCTTGGTGCAAATGCACGCTCATCTCAAAGTGTAGAAGAACAACGGCATCCCAGCCAAGATTGCTCGTGCTGCTTGGATATACAAGAAAGAAGCTGTTGTACAGAATACTCTGGCTGTTCAATCGCGGCCTAAAAAGTCTAAGAAGCTCAAAACTATCACCGCGGTTGGTCGCATGCTAACACAGGATCTTATCGATGAAATTTGTGCAGCATCGGATAAGGCCAAGTCGACCAAGAAGCAAAAGAAAGCGGTACAGGGCAGTGCGGTTCCTGCGTCCTGTCAGTGTGGTTCATGTGGAGGAAGCTGTAGTTTGAGAAAATTGTTACTTCGAAGTAGTTGTGAAGGAAATGCACTGTAATTGAGTAAGATCTACGTGTAGACGAGCAGCTTTAACATATGAGCTGCGAGCCCCCTGCTCTTTTGGATAACAGCCGTCGGCACCTTTAAACTCGACGAACTCTGAATACTAATGCGCTTCACACTTACTTCAAAGTACCTTCCAGATATTATGTACCGGTGCCTTCTCTATTTTCACTAAGATACGTAAATTAGGATTTGTAAGCATATTGAGATCAGTATTAATGTGCTACTAATCTGGTTTGTTAAGTAAATCGAAAAAAGGAGGGTATTTTGTTCGAATGGAAAGGCATCGTTTTCATTGGCTACTCGACCAAAAAAAATCTCAAAAAAGGTGAAACAAACAGCTTTAAAATAAGACCACACAATCGTGAATGCGATATCTGTGGATAAAGTTACGGAGGTGCAAAGTATTGAGCTGGTCAGGTGCTACTAAACTGGGTCTTTACCTTAGAGGATTTTCGATTCACCGTGCATTCACTTCCGGCTATTCGAACGGCCCAGCTCGGCAAATTAGAGAAGAACACACAATACAGATAAACCTCCCTTAGCCCGTAGAACAACTTTTGACAAGTATAGCAAGTTGATCATGTTGGCGGTTAATGTGGTGTACATTCATGAAATTTAGAGAAATTCGAAAAAAATACTTCAAACATGAAAATTTATAGAAATATCCGACGGTGCTGTCTAAGGCCTCTACTGTGACCCTTTTAGAGGCTACTTTCCGATGAAAACCGCTTAGAATGGACGGGCAAGTCGGTTTGTACTCGTATTCTCACCTAAACCTGTGATTTTGACCTCATTTGACTGTTATTTTCTATCATCACACTGAATCGAGTTTCAAGTTAGACGGTAATACTATCTAACTTGAAACTCGATTCAGTGTGATGATAGAAAACTAGGGCTTCGCGAAGGCTGGGATAGGCTCGTTCGAATATCGTAAAAGAAAAAAGAAAAAAATGTTTAAAAGCAATTTGCTACTCGAAATATTATAAATATTTGTTACGCTGTTACAATTACCGCTTTATAAAGACAATAGGATTATATCTTGGATGCGAATTTCATTGGTCTTAAGCCAACGCGACTTGGCGCATTTCCTGCGGCTGCGAAGCAGCCGCAGGATCTGCGAGCGTAGAATTTCTTTATCCAACTCAAATCATATGAAAAATCCTTGACCATCTTAGATTTCAATCGTGGTGACCATTACAGCTAGATTTTTGGGGCGAGAGCAAACGTTGTAAATTCGGAAATCGTTCGAGATATTGAAAGGGTTGTTAGATGTACCGAATCAATCAATCGATCTTTTTTCTTGTTAGCCCTTTAATTTTCGGTCTTTTCTTCATTCAATCGTCACTTTCTTTCTTGTCATTACCGGTTATTGTTACATGTCATTACCGGTTCTACACGACAGACAGCGCTCTCGAAGTTGGGCTGTGATATCCATCACTTCGTCGCTTCCTATCCCAGAAAACTTATATGCCTGTGTTCCGTTTTGTCTCAATAGCTAACTGACGCAGTTTCAGCGCTAAAAACGCCTTTTTATTGGAATTATCCCGGAATTAGGGGTGCGCACATATTTATGGAGCCCACTGTAAGTTCTGGTAGTAACCCCGACACGACAATCATTGCCGCTCGCGACACTAAAAGGGCTATTACGGGGATCTTCACAGCTCCCGCAAAGCGGAATTGGCTCTTTGTCGCGAACCAGTTTCGGGACTAGGTAGTACACAGTATCACCGTCGAAATACACCTGGCGATATTCCCGTACACTCGTCTCACAATCTCCATCGAAAAGTTTCACTTTCTCATATCATCTATCACAAAAGAGCGTAACCCCTGTAGCGGGCGAAACGCAACCTTATCGCGGTTCTTATTTTGGTAGAGCCCGACCGCACGAAGCAAAGGTCCAGATATCAGTTGATTCCGACTCATTTTCACTAGCTAAATGCTGACAAGCGGCAAGATCGCCACTTCTAGGATAATCATCAAACAGCTTTTTTAATATCTTGCGTGTCTCGATCCCCTCATCGCCGTTCAGCTGCTCGTCGCCAAATACGAACCCTCCAGGGTCAACACCGCAGCAATAGTAGAACGCCAGAGCTAGACGAGGGTCACTGGTAAATCGTTGAGATGCAGCCATAAATGTAATTTCTTTGTCGATGAAATTGCAACTTTGCAAGGATCGATCTCCTAAGTTTTCTATCAGGTTATTCGCTTTCATACGTGAGTTTTCGCGTAGCTGGTGATATCTGTCTCGATATTTTTCACCCTGGTCCGTACTGTGCTTTCGCGCACGTTGCCCTTTTCAACGCTATTCACGCGCCTCGGGTGTCTCCCCCGCCAGATTTTTTGCTCGTCTCAGACGATCTTTTAGAAGTCGCGCTTCACGCTCTTGTGGTGTCTCCTCCGCCCGCTTCTTCGCTCGTTTCAGACGGTCATTCTCAAGGCGCGCCGCACGCTGTTGACATGTCTCCCCCGCCCGCACCTCTGCTCGTTTCACTCGCGCGCCTGAGGAATTTCTAATCGCTGGTTAGCCCGCTGAGGCGGCCGACGAGTTGCTGCTGGCTGGTCCATTGAAAGAGTAGCTTCAATCGCTTCGATCTCCCCCAGCAAAAATTGCATTGTCTGTACAGTCAAATACAAGAAACATGCTGGCATCGCAGTTCAGGATCCATCGTTCACCAAGGTCACGCGGATGCATCTATCAAGATGCTGCAGGAACGGCGGCAATAGCCGAGTCCTGTCAATCTATAGTGTAACATCTAGCATCTATCAGTCGTTCGATGCCGGTACTTACCGGTTTGTGTTTGGACAGACAGCGCTCTCGAATTAATCCTGTGTGGGCTGTGATATCAGCACTTCGTCGCTTCCTATCCCAGAATAACAGTCAGTATTAATACTGTCTAACTTGAAACTCGATACAGTGTGATGGTATTATCAAGGCAGTGTACAAAAAACAAGTCTACCAGTCCGGTGGAATCAAAACCTATCAGGTACTACAGGATATCACGATATACGAGCTCATCTTAGACAGGTTCATCTGTACCACAACCAAGTGAGAGAGAACACATGTCTGTGGTCACTGGAGAGGAACGGCATCGTGCCAAATCTACCGTTTCAGCAAGTGTATCGAGGTGGCGAGTATTTCTACATACGTGAGTGCTACGAAGAGTACTATCAACTTGTTGAAGATATGCGGTTGGTAGAGAAGGAAAAGTGGGTGACGGGGACGCCAGGCATCGGCAAGTCCATCTTCTACGCATATTTCTTTGATAAGGTTTGGAGGGCCCATCGTGATGAATGGATCGTCATTGCGGCATCATGTGAAGGCGACAGCCTCGTCAACGGACTTGCTGTCTTCGACGATGACGGTGAAACAATGACTTACTGTTTCCCAGACGATGAGACGCTCAGCAGCGTGTTAAACGCGCTAACTGCAAGGTTTGCAAAGCAGCACAAAGAAGACGAAGGAAAACAAAATGAGGAGAAACAGAAGCTGAAGAAGGTGTTGTTTTTGTGTGATGGACCTCTGCCAGCTAGACGAGAGCAGATGGTTGTTTTTGTTAGCCCAAACGAAAGCTGGATGCAAAAGGCTGAAAAGGACGGTTGCTTTCTTCTCATGGCCCTGTGGACACCTGATGAACTGCAAAAAGCGGCGCTAGTGCTGAACTATAACTTAGATGATGCTGTGATCAACGAGCGGTATTAAACATTTGGTGGTGTAGCCCGTCATTGCTTGGCACTGCGGGAGAAGAATGTGAGCCATGCCAAGGTCAGGATGTTAGAGGCAATTGGAGAGATCACGCATGGCGATGGACTTCAAAATCTCATTTTGGGTAAGATGATTGGGCGGACCCGTAATCGCTTGTTGCACTATGAGCCTCATCCAAGTGACAAGGAAAATCGCACGATCAAACTCGCTTCTCCATTTGTAAGAATGAAACTCGAAGGTCGATTGTTGGAAAAGAGTTATGCTGACAGAGAAAAGCTCCGAAAATCGCTTGTTGGTGTCTCTGAGGCTGCCAGCTCTATGGGTGGGTATCTAAAGTCAATTCGCATGAAAAACTTCGACAAGGGTGTGAGATTTTAACAGTGTCACTTCCACTTGATGGCAGCGTCCCTGTTGAAACGCGATTTTCCATTAGTGCGAGCGAGGCGATGGATGAGTTTGACACGGATACATTATCTCCGTCTTTGGTTAAGCATGGACCGTATCATAAACCAAAAGCAAAGACCTGGGAGTCAATCGACTCGTTTTATCTTCGAAAGATGGTTGTGCAAGGCGAACAGAAAGCAGTGCACTCCAAAGCCGTTGCGAAGTGGAACCGAAGTAACGAGGGGCCTCTTATCCTGTTCCAAATGACTGTTTCGGAGAAACACCCAGTAAATGCTGCTGGATCGGTTTATGTGTCGAGTAAGCTCGAGTTTCTGGACCGATTGGACGATGTGGCTCTTGTTTTTGTCGTCCCGAGCGAACTTGTTGGTTTTACATTCAGGCGCCAGACTATCGTCACTGTCGATGCGGTAGGCACGGATAGCATTCGTGAAATTAAGGGCATTGGACGAGGAACTGCCAGTCTGCTAAGCAAGTACAATTTCACTACAATTGACGATCTAGAGAAGGAAATCAAGTTGCAGGGCAACGCTAAAAAGTCGAAGACTGACACCATCCAGCAACGTGTCTCCATGAGTGACGAGCATCCTAACCGGTGGCGCCAAGTGGAGAAATTGTGGAAGCAGCACGCCCTTACTGTTAAGTACGGTGATCGGATTGCTAGAATTCCCCAGTACGCCTGCTCGTTGGAGAAATGATATTTGGTACTTCGTTGGTTTGATCTACTAGTATTCGGTCTTGTGGAACCAATTAAGAGCTTGAATCAATCTATAGTACCGCGCTGGTTTACTGTTAGAACATACGTCGACTGCCTTGGGTAGTGGGGATTATCCTCACAGTGCTAAAACGCGACATTAATCAGTCGTTGGTCTTGTCTTTTACTTGACCTGAAGCTCTTTCATCTTTGCTGCCAAAGCGCGTTCGTGGCGGTCAGTGAGTTGCATGATCCGTTCACTCGCGAGGGCCCGTTCCTTATCAAATAGTTTCTCCATCCGTACGCGCTCACGACGAGCAGCACTAGCCTGTCGCATAAGATGTTCCCGCTGCTCTTCAGCATGATGTTCTTCCTCCAGAACTTTGAGTAGCTCCTCGTTCTGCTGTCTTCGAAGCTCGTTAATCGCAGCAGTACGTTTATCATCTTCGTCCACTTCTTGGGGTTTCTCCGCATCGTCAGCACTGTAAGGACCAACACACGAGTCCGTATCTGATGGACTCTGGCGATCTCGACTGGTGACAGGTCGACGACTTGTAGCAGCACTGCGTGGACGTCGTGCTACAGCACTCATCGGTCTCCTACTGGTTCTTTGCGTAGCTCTAGGATTCGATATCACCGTATCGTCCACTGACTGTATTGCAGCAGAAGCTGAACGTGGCCGTACAACGGCCATATTAGCAGCAATATGTTTGGGTAACTTCATCTTCTTGGTGACTTTCATCTTGTAAAAACTCTCCAGAATTTCGTGCTTCTGTCGACTTGCCATTTGCTTGATCTGCTGTCGACGACGAATGAGATTTTCTCGATGTTCCTTAATGTGCTGAATACGGTGGTTATCCGTCTCTATTCGAGACAGTAGCAAGTTGGTACGGTATTCGTCTTGTTTGTTCTTCCGGATAAGAGCGTTCTGGATCTCTTCTTCGCGTAGTTTTGCATCTTGAAGACGAGCTCGTACGGAGGCGTGCTTGAGCTCCTGCATTCTCTGCGCTATCATTGCCTTCTCTTCAGTCTTTCGCAAGATAGCAGACTGCTTCTCGTGGAGCTGGGACTCCATTCGTTCATATGCTCGACGACGCTCACTCTCCAGTCTTCGCTCTTCGCGCTGCTGGGCCTCCACCTGCTGCTGCTTCTCGCGTTCACGTTGCATCAGTCGAAGCTGAGCCTGTCGTTCTTGTTCTCTAAGGCGCTCACGATGCTCTTCTTCATTCAACGCAAGCTGTTGTTGGACGCCTTCTATAGTCTCTTTCTTTCGCAGAGCTTGCAGTCTCACCTCTTCTTCTCTCGCTCTGCGTTCCTCTTCAAACGCTTGACGTCGTTCTTCACTCTGTTGTTGCTTACGCGCTGCTTCTTCGAGCTGGTACTTACGTTGCAGATCTTTTTCTTGAAGTACATTAGCGATACGCGCTGTGTTTCGTGCTTGTTTCTCTGCTAATTCTCGAGCTTTAAGGTGCTTCTGTCGCTCTCGTTCTTGCGTCAACCTCTCCTCACGCTCTTGCATTTCCTTCAGCTTTCTAGCTGCTTCTCGTTCTTGAGCGAGCTGGTACATTTCGTTCTGGATCCTCGCTTCTTCCTGATGACGTTGACGTTCTCTCTCACTGAGCTGAGCATCGCGTTGTCGACGAGCTTCTTCTTGTTTGACACGCTGCTCACGTCGCATGATCTCTTTCTGCTGCTCCTGGGCTTGTTTTCTAGCCAATTCGAGCTCGATTTGGTGCTGCTCTGCCCGTTCTATCTCTCTCTTACGTCGTTGTTCATCAGCTTCTCGTTGTCTTCGAGTACGTTCCATAGCGAAGAGTTCTTCTCTTCTCTTTTGCTCTCGTTCTTTCCTCTCACGTTCTTGATGGAGCTCTGCCATCTTGAGCTCAAAGTTGAGCATCTGTTGTAGTTCAAGAGCTTGACGCTGTTGAATCCGCTCCAGTTCTCGTTGTTCTCGTCCAAGCACGGATGAATCTTGCACGGAAGCCAAGCAGCAGCTGGGTAGGGGGGTACCGAATCCCAGACGAGCCGCCCCCACCGGGGAATGACAGTAACTACGTGTTCTCATCGACATACTACCGTGACCTCCATCCAGCTGAGCCTGCATGAGCTCATGGCGTTGTGCTCGCACATTGCGAAGCTGAATTTGACGGTTCTTCTCGTACCTCGCAGCTCGTTTATTGACAAATTCTCGGTCCTCAGACCTCCCACCTTTCGAAGAGCGGATAAAGTACTCAAGTGGACGTTGAATGAGTTCATCAGGTTCAACACCAAGCATTCGACAGGCCTGATCAAAGGCTATTAGCGCAAAATCCTCAAAGCGGATCAGAGACTTAATCTTACCTCAATAGAACGTGGGCTGTTTAGGATGGGGTCGGCCATAGCGTCGGTCTCATCGAAGTTATCTAACGTGATAGCGTCACTCTCTTCGACATCTTGAAAGTCTAATTTACTGGGAACTCTACTCGCCAATGCGAGTCCATTGCTGCCACGGCCTGGAGACATTGATTTAATTCAGACTTCTCCACTTCTCAATGCAGATCTCTAAACGTGGTAGTGATGCGAGGGTGCTGAGCTACGAGAACCAAAGCCCATCAAGACCATTTTCGTCGCGTATTTTTAGCGATCGGCCATTATTCATGACATGCATCGATTTCAATTCATTCACTATACCACCGACCCTTGGGTTCGTCGAAGTGCCAAAAAAAAAAAACGACCGGCGCGTATTCAGCGCCAACATTGATCAATAAAGAACGCCAGGCATGTCTTCTTCCATCGGTTCATCGAGGTATGTGGATGTGAATGGAGCAGAGAGTGAAGCACACGTTCCAGTTAGCGGCACCGACGAATTGGATCCGAGTTTAGGTACGTTTATTGGTTTGTCTGTTTTTATTCACGGTCAATTATTGACGTCGTGGTTGGTGCAGCCGGAGGTTTTCGAGTCATTTACGACAGAGAAACACCATTTGAGCTGCGAATTCAGGTAACTAGAAGTGATCAATTTTTTAACTTTTAAGCAATCGTTAAAAATCTATTGCACTTGAATAGGATGCCGATAATACTCCGCAGCAGATCGGAACTCTTGAGGCTATCAAGGTTAAGATCTTAATTCTGGTACGCAAAACTCTGAAAACCTAAAAAAAATCCTTCTGATTATTTATCAATGTTGCAGGGCAGTGATACCGACATTCATGTGGTTCGAGTAGAGCTCTCGACTGAGAGTGATTTGTTCTTCTTGTACACCCACACGTGCGACTTGGAGAGTTTCCATGCCATGCAGAAGCAGCAGAAGCTCATGGTAGACTTCACAGACTACGCCAATGTGCTGATTCGCATGCTCAATAACTGCATCAAAGAGCCACACAACCACCTCGCAGTGTACCTCATGCAAGCGGATGGTCGAGCAAGATTGGACTTTATCCAGAACATGGAGTACAAGTTCATTGAGCTTCTCTCCGTAGACTTCATGCGCGCTTCAGAAGACACGATTCGACAGCATATCACCTTCCGCTACACGTCCATGAAGTCCCGTCTTCAAGTGCTGCAGACACGACTACATGTATGTCACCTTCACTGTTAAGTAACCCTAGTAGCGTACAACAACTAACACGTTATCCGTTTCAGGAGGTCAATAGCATCGTCAAGACCAAGAATCCTTCGTTACTGCTCCAGGTAAAAGAACGCAAATTCTGCTCTCTCCATAGCCAATAGCTGACTTGTAGTGCTGCTGTACCGCAGCTCCAGAGGACTGTGCCGTCGCCTTCATCCAGGAACCGCTACCTCACCCATTGACAGCTTCTTCTACCACAAATAGCAGCGCAAATAACTCTGCGTTTGGCTCTACTTTCAGACCTGCGAAGGCCTTATGCCACACGTCGTCGCTTCTTAGCAGACGACGGGTCTTCCTCTCTCTTGATCTCCGTCTTTACCGTCACTTCACTGTCTTTTGCGTTGCTCTGTTTCGACCGGCCTCCGCTCGCTCCGGGTGGACTGACTGGACGTGAGGCTCGTCCTCCACCGGCTCCAGTATTGCTGTTGCTGTTGTTCGCCCCTCCGTTCAATTGCTTAGCCTGCTCACGACGGATCTTCTTGGTCTGGTATTCGTGCGATGGAGGGAGGTTTGTAATGGGAGGCAGCTTCTTTGGGTCATCCGGGGCATAAGGACGAGCCTGAAAGTATTGGGCCTTGAGGCAATCTCCAGCAGTCAACCGCTGCTCCGGGTCCAGCACTAGCAACGCCTCGATCAACTCGAGAGCTCCTTTAGGCAATATCCTCTTTCTTGCTGTAGTCTCGCGCATCAAATACTCACGTAGACGCTTGGGTTTCGGTTTGTCCGGGACGAATGTGCTGCTGTGTATCAGGAACTTGTAGTCGGGCCACGACTCCGTAGTCGGCGTCCCACAAATGTCGAAAATCTTTGTGATTTGCTCGAGCTCGGTCTTGCCTTGGAAGATAGGGTGGCCAATATACAGCTCAGCAAATACACAGCCGATGCTCCACATGTCAATGCTAGCATCGTAGCTAGTGGCGCCAAGAAGAAGCTCCGGCGGTCTGTACCACAGCGTCACTACCTTGTTCGTGAACAGCTGGTCTCCACGCAACGAACGCGCAAGGCCAAAGTCTGCCACCTTAAGCATGTGATCTCTCGTCATCAACAGGTTGGAGCACTTGATATCTCTGTACAAAAAAGTATAGTTAGCAGCTAGGAAAGTTGTATTTTCAGTATATGGGCTTACCGATGGATAATGTCAATGGAATGCATGTACTTCATGACGTCCAGCAACTGCTTCATCAAGCATTTGATCTCGGTATCATCAAATCTTCCAAAACATATATCAACACAGTCAAATTATCAGCTCCGCAGCACTTAAACCTAATTTAACAAATATATAACGTAGCAACTTACGGGTGCTGACGGTCAATGAGGCCCGTTAAGTCGTGCTCTAGGTACTCCAACACCAAGTAGATAGATCCATGGCAATAGTCTAGAGGCTCATCCCTGTCTGTAAACTCGGCTGCAAACAAAACGAAAAATTAATCACAAGCACCTCATTTTAGAATAAAACACAATTGACTTCTTCACCGTCGCCGTCGTCGTTTTCAGAAGATACTACGACTTCCTTCATGTCCACGATGTTGGGGTGGTTAAGGCATTTCAGCACTTTGATCTCCCGAATCGTCGTCACCGGCAGCTACATCACAAGAATCGTCAGAGATTTAAGCTAGATAGAACACTAAATGGATGTCTACTCACGCCCTGCACTTCATTAAGGCTGCGGATCTTCTTGATGGCCACCACTTCCCCCGTCGCCTTGTCCTTGGCCATGTACACTTGACTATAGCCACACAACAGATAATTGTCAACTAGCTCTCTTTATAGGCTTAATGCGATGGCTGCAGTGAACCGTAGCCAGATATTAAGGCAGCACCGTACCCGTAAGTGCCTGCACCAATACATTCAAGCTTCTCGTAGGCATCCATGCCCCGTGTACCCCAATTATGCTTGGGCAAGTGGAGACTCATGGCGAGACCTGAGCACTTCGATTCCGATCGATAAATTGACTAATGCCTTGTCTGATTGGGTGAAAGTCGACATATCACTGTATGAACTCCACTAAGTTCGAGTACCGCATGAGCCCCAGAAAGCCAAAATCAAGTCGATCACCATGGGGTTGTGGCGGAAGGCACTGACGTCTATGAACGCGACGCTTGTGAGCTCCAAACAATGTACAGTAACTGCACCGTATTATGCGGTAGCTGCTGCCAATTGTTACTGACTGTTATTGCGTATTGTGGCCTGTGTGTTATGTCATCGACAGCTCTTGGTTTCCAGCTTAAGCTGCAGCCCGAGAAGGACATTTTCCTATTTAACGCGAAGGAATCCGTGGCCAACTGGACTGCATCCAGTGACAGGTCGATTGGAGGTATGCTATATCAAGCGGATCTTGGCTGTATGCTGCTGTATGTCCGTATTGCCGGCTGTACAGATGCTCAAGTTGTGAGTTTTGTAGGACTGTCCGAGTGCAAGTGGGGATTTTACAAAGGCGAACAGGAAATGGAAACTACGGAGGAGGAACAGATCTCCAAGAGGTTTATCCACCACGTGAAGAACAAGGATAATATTCCGTCAGGTGAGCTGGAATAATGTGAGAATTGCAAGCCGACAATGTCTCTGTTAACTTGAATGTTGGGATGAATAGCGGTATTTACTGGACGATTGAGCATGGATTGCCAGCCTACGGAAGTGGGTGTGGTTCGGAGTGGATACTGCGCTGTGCGGGCGTCAGTGCCGCAAGAGCTTCTACTCCACGGATACGAAGGAATTACAATGCGAATTATGACAGACGGACGCGAGTACCGCATGAACGTGCAAATGGAGAGCTGGAACCCGTTCAACTTGTACATGGGCTTCATTCGGACGCCGCCCAATGAGTGGGTGGATGTCACTGTACGTTGCTTGCTTCCCTTTTTTTTCTGAGCTAATGTTAAGTATTGTGAACCACAGCTGCCATTCCGCGATTTCTTGCTGACAGCTAAGGGATTCGTGAAGCTTGACGACGAGACCGAACTTGATCCTTCCAAGCTCAAAAGCGTACGATGCATTCCACTCTACGTGCTGCTTATCAGCTGCGAGACTGACAGAGTTCTTGCGTTAATATTTTGGTGTAGGTCGGTTTCGCTATTGCTGACCAGAAGGAAGGCGACTTCGAGCTGCGTATCCAATGGATCAAGGCAGTAGCACAGTTAGGTCCGTCAGACAAGGACAATAACAACGATGACGACGACAAGGATCGGTAAGCTCTTATCTTTTTTCTGCCCAGAATACATAAATGCACTGAAATACCAACTAATATGTTACGATTTCAGCTACGACAACTCCAAGAACAATAAGGATTACTTTCGGAAGCCTGCAGACTTAGTCATTTAATGCGCAGATTGCATCTGTGAAGTCTTTACAAATGGAAAAATGGCGAGGCTGCTGCAAAGGAAGTAATGAATCTAGTTTTGGCACTTCGGCGCAACGTTTCTACGTGATCAATTGAACAAGCATGTTTGTGCATATCTATCTATGGGAGAATTGGCTACTCATTGGTTTCTTAGACCTCGTCCTCGTTCAGCAGCATGTTGGGGATGCCGTCGATAATGGGGAAGATACGGCCAGACTCGGGGCATACGAGCTTACCCTGCTTCACGTGCACCTCCAGCAGCGCGTGGTGGATCTTGCGCAGTGTCTCTTCGTCTGTGGCTCCATCCTCAGCGCTTGGAAGCGTCTCTGGTAGGCCGTCCGCGAGCGCGAGCGCCTTGGCTCCAATCACGAAAGCACTCCAGTCCAGTTTGGTCAGCATTTTACGCACGAAAGCGGCCTGGAAGTCGCAGGTCACGACTTCCATCTCCTCAGCCTCAATAGCAAGAGGATAACCATTCTCCACGCCCTTCTTGTTGCACATGAGCAGGTTGTGTGTGATGAGACGCATAGCAATGTAGGCAGGCAGAAACGAACTCGGCGTGGAGATGATGTCGAAGTGAATGGAAGAGGTGTTGGACCGAATATAATAATTGAATTGTTAGTTTAGGCAGTGGTCCTAGTCTAGGATACCCAATTATAAGATGTGTAACCATTCAATTGATTTAGGCAATTTGAAGTTGTCAGTCAACAACTTTCTCACTTACGAGGATGCTATATGTAAAGATATACTACGCGTTGGCGCGTGGTGTTAGGGCCTCCGAGCTATTCGCCTCGTCGCCTTGTTCAGTACACGTTCGATTCAATAAGGTACATAAGAATATCCCCACACGACGCAACGCCTTTGTCGAGTCAACTATAACTCGTCAATTGCTGCTGGTAACTGCAAGCACTCTAGGACGGTTCATTTGTTCTGCTCCCATATGGAGAAGAAGACGAGTAGCAAGATGATGGAGATCATGCCACCGAACATAGCGAAGATGATTCGGCGCTGATTCCTTCGGTTTAACTCCTCAAGTTGGTCGTCATGATAAGGAACCGGGTCAATCTCGAGATCGGGACGAACTCGGTATAGCGCCGCTTTCTCTTCGAATGTTAGGCGACTGTGTAGGTAGCACGCATTGCAAGAATTAGCCATAAACCAAGCATTTTCCGCCCTCTCCTCAATCCACTTACCGTGGCTCTCGCCCGATCGAAGATGTGCTAGCGTGGACACTCTGCGCTGCCTGTGTGTGCGCATGGTCTAGTACGAACTCCACGGATACGCTTTTCCTTAGTCCGTTACCACTCGAGGTTTTACTGGCACTCATGCGCAAGATCGAATGCCGTCGCTGCATTGATCCATATCCCTGCGGCTGGTCCATTCCGCCGTGCAAATTGTGCTTTAAAGTATGCGGACTACCAGCTAGTAGCGCAGTCGTGACGCCGTCGCGAGTGCGTGGGTTGGGTTCTGAGCGCACCGCCGTCGTGTAAAGCGTCGGAGATGTCATCATGGTGGACTCGGTGATAATGCTGACAGCATCCAGACTCGTGGGCACCCACGGGAACACTAGCTCGGCGTTGGGT
This sequence comes from Phytophthora tentaculata, assembly GCA_033557915.1. Lineage (NCBI taxonomy): Eukaryota > Oomycota > Peronosporomycetes > Peronosporales > Peronosporaceae > Phytophthora > Phytophthora tentaculata. The sequence goes on from JAUCEA010000001.1 coordinate 3,157,480, forward strand.
GGATGTTGCATCGTGTCGGCGTCTACGGCCAGTTGAAGCGGCAGTGGCTTGACGATCAGGGCGTTACTCTCCTCACTGGCTAGGTTACTCCTACTCGCGTCCTCCTCTTCTGGCTCGTCAACGTCGAGGCGGAGATCACACTCTGGAAGCGCCGCCTGTGGGTCTGTCATCGCCTCGGGGGTATCGGAAGAGCTAAAAACTGTTGGATGGATTCAAGCAACGAGAAACGTCGCACTCGGCATGATGTGCGCCACACGACGAGGAGGTTCTTTGCACATCCGAAGCTGGCACTTCAAGGGCAGCACTGGGTTGCAATGGAATCCTTCTCAACTTTGTTGGCGCGAATTTTGATGTCCTGCTCAACGCATAATTCATTCGCTTTTCATGAACGCTTGACAGGAAGAACATGCACATTGTGACAAACAAAAGGTGCAAATAGGGGTAGGAGCGATAACCCTTTTTAATAGGACGTTATCAATAATGAGATCAACGTGGTTGACTGTGGTGCCAAGCCATTTCAGCGTAGCCGATGAAGAATGTTAAAATTCTTCATAAGGAATTACACCGGTAATCTTATACTTGGATTCACGAAAGTCGATATTTTTGTTCTAGCAAGTCCTTTTCTTATTTGTCCTATTATTATACGAGACATACAAAAAAAACAAGTAATTTTGTCCTTGCTACTTTTTCCAAGCAAGGATCATCATTGATGATCTCACTTTTTAATTAAATAACTTCCTAGATAGAGGACGTAACACACAAAATCTCTCTCAAAAGATAGGAAACTTATCCCAAAAGATGCCCGATTGAAAAACCGGTTTGTACCAAAGCGCTACCGGCTGTTCCAGAATTTGGCTGGCAGAGCGAGTCATTCGGCAACATTTTTTACAATGGACCAGTTCGATGGAGACGCGCCGCGCAACCACGTCGAGGCGGAGGCTCGCGAGGAAAAGAAGAACCACCGCAAGGACAAGCCGTGGGATAGCGAGGATATTGACCATTGGAAGATCGATCCATGGCAAGACGAGCTAGAGGACGAGAAGAATGTCGGCAAGAAGATCAAGATGCCAGGTCTACTGGAAGAGAGCTCGTTCGCCACGCTCTTTCCCAAGTACCGTGAAAAGTACCTGCGTGAGGTGTGGCCTATTGTCACTAAGGCACTTGACGCGCACAAAATCTCGTGCGAGCTTAACCTGGTGGAGGGTAGTATGACAGTGCGCACCACGCGCAAGACCACGGACCCGTACATTGTGCTCAAGGCACGCGACCTCATCAAGCTCCTAGCGCGTAGTATCCCTGTGAACCAGGCGGTCAAGATCCTGGACGATGACGTGCAGTGTGATATTATCAAGATTGGTGGCCTCGTGCGCAACAAGGAACGCTTCGTTAAGCGTCGCCAGCGTCTTGTGGGTCCCGACGGAGCCACGCTCAAGGCCATCGAGCTGCTCACGAATTGCTACGTGCTTGTTCAGGGTAACACCGTGTCGGCTATGGGCAGCTATCTGGGTCTGCGCAACGTGCGCAAGATCGTGGAGGACTGCTTCGCTAATGTGCATCCGATCTACAACGTGAAGCGTCTTATGATCAAGCGCGAGCTGGCCAAGGACCCCAAGCTTAAAGATGAGAATTGGGAGCGTTTCTTGCCCACGTTTAAGAAGCAGAACGTGCAGACCAAGAAACCCAAGAAGGTCCGTGAAAAGAAGGATTACACGCCATTCCCGCCAGCACCAACAGCTAGCAAGGTGGACAAGGAGATCGAGAGCGGTGAGTACTTCATGAAGGAGCACGAGCGTAAGGCAATGAAGAAGGCCAAGAAACACGAGGAGAAACTGGAAGTACTGCAGAAGCGCAAGGCCGATAAAATGGCTGAGTACGTTGCGCCTAGCGAGAAGGAGACCAGCAAGAAGCGCAAGAAACAGAAGGTTGAAGCACAGGAGCAGAACAAGCGCGCTACTTCCGTCGAGGCGCTGAAGCACAAGTTCCTCAGCCAGAAGGTGGGTGGTAGTTATGTAATACTTCTAGGCTGGTGGCTCTTGTCTAACTATATTCTGTGCCGTACTACAGAGCGCGAAGACGACATCAGACTCGACGACTGCTGCTTCTGTGAACGACTATTTGGCCGTTCCATTCAAGAAGAAATCAAAGGAGGCCGACGCGTAACTAGACTCAATCCATTCATGATTTTGTTTTCCTCGGTACTTTCATCTTTTAGCAGCTGTCATTATTCCGTATTTCACGGTACTACGTTGAAGACAATGAAAGGGCGTGGATACTACAGAAAGTCAAGCGAGCCAGGATCCGTTAGTATCGCAAATCAATGCAGTGCCCCATACCTGGGCATCCAAATCACGGCGGCATTCCAGTATTGAGAAGCTCGCTCTCGTCTTCTTCTTCGCGAGACTCTGATGTCGACGACGGTTATCTAAAAGTAGAATCCCGGTCGCCAGAGCTAAAATCTTCCGATTCCTCTGCCAAGTTTGACAAGCAAGTAGCAGTCCTACCAATGCGATTTCAGACAATTACTCGGATAACAGCAGATACGACGGAGAGTAAATCGAGGCTAAAACCACAAGAGAATATCGACGTTGACAGGGATGGAGCAGAGCTAGGTGACAGAGGAGGATCCAGCGATGACTTAGAGCGAAGAGCTCGAAAATTGAGTGTCAATGGAGATCAAAAGTATCCTAAAACGGGCGAGGACGCTAGTTACGCCGAGCAGCCAGTTGGGCTGGTGGTGGCGCTCTTTCACGATGGCTTCGTCTGTCGCCATATGACCAAGAAAAATGAAGGTGTCGAGGGCTTCGCACAGCCTTACGACACTGAATCCAGGTGGGTATCCTTGCTAGTCAACGACTATTAGAGAGCTTCAAAACTAAAACGTATCTTATTTAACCTTCAAGTTATTTTCTAGCCTGTATCGATAACGGACGCGTCCCTGAAGGACTCCCCGATATGGTTTGCAAACGACATTTGGATCCTCTCCATTCTTTCATTTGCTTATCGGGGCGATAACATGTTTGTATTAATTCCGTGTACGTTGTACATGTAGATCGCATGTGCGCACTACAATGGTAGTGTACTGGCCGCAATTCGCGACTACAGGGAGATGCGAACCGCCTTGTGCCCCGTATCATCGGCGTTTTTGCCCCCTTCATCAGCACTGCTCCTAACAGAATCCGAGGTTGAGGCTGGTTGCCGTGTATGGCAGACAATGTTGCTACCGGGGAAAAGTCCATTGCCGCTGCATGCCGAAGTGTCTCCACTTCTGGAGCTACCAACTCTGCAGTCGATGTTTGACCATTTTCCGGATGTCCATCCCAGCGAGTTGGAAACATTAGCTTTGGATGCAAAAAGACAGCTACTACAGGAACAAGACGTGTTACTTTCGTCTTCATCCACGGAATCGTCGTCTCCCCGAGATAACGCGCGTGGGTGTGAATTTATGCCCAGAGAAGCGGGAGATCATTGTATTTCAGAATCGACAACTACGCCAACTACCCGTTCGCGCTCGCATACTCGGTTGGAAACTTCTCCGCCAGCATCAGTATTATCTCCTATTCAACGAAAAAGCGCACGGTCCGCTCAAGAGAATACACCTAAGCGATGCAAGCGTCAAATCCAAAATAAGGCGAAAGGATCCCGTCAGTATAAAGACAATCGAGACAGCAACTTAAAAAGGTTTGACTCCGGTGATCAAGAGGTGGAGTATCGTCGCTTTGAACAATCTCATCGTGGTTTTAGTGAGCTTCTAGCCGAGGAAACAGCTCTAATCACGCCACTGCCAGCAACTCAGCTCTTTTTATCCAAGCTAAAGGGAAAACGACAACGACCTGACAGCTATGAATTGCTTTATGGCAAGCCGGCGTGGGTGACTATCGCCCACGTAGGAAGATTTTTCCGTGCTGCTACACGTCTGGAACGTGAACACTCCCGCTTTCTTCATGTCAGAGCGCTGCTTTTTTTAATGCATCGGTAGCTGTAACTCACATCCACTATTACTGCTTTGTAGGCGAATGCTCGGCGGTTGATGCAAGCAGAGAAAGCATCTCCTGCAGAAACCGAAGTACGCCTCCCTTCTTCCTAGCAGTATGGTATTTAGACTAACCAAAGCAATTTTTCTAGCATGTAGCCGGAAGTATGTGCTACCTGGCGCGGCAGCTCGGTGATCTGTCCCGACCTAGTGACGTTATTGCAGTGGCATGTGCCAGAGAGCTGAAAGCAGCAGAAGACGAGGGTCGAGAAGTGTGTTCACCAGATTGGATGGACATTGATGAACGTAATCCATCAACGAAGTGGCGGGCTTCGGTTGCATTAGTCTCCCCAGACAACGAACCTACTCTGCAGCTCCAGCGTACCAGTAGAGATAAAGATGAAGATGTACTCCTGGGGCACTTCATTGAGTTCGTGACCGACACCGCCAGCTTGATCAAGGATTATCAACCTACTGGTGCGGCGCCGCATTTCAATGCTTTCGACGACGATGGAAACCTCCGAATCCAATCCGCTTAACGACATCTCGTGCTGCATGGCATTCCAAGTCAATTTCAAATGAAAAAAAAGGTTTCTTATGTACATTTCTTCAGTTCATCTTTAAGCTGATCAAGTCTTGCGCCCTTCGCTTACTTCAGGTTGGCCACAAGGTGATCGTAGAGTCCGTCGCAGGCGTCTTCCAGCAGGTCCAATACGTGGTCGAAGCCACCTTCGTACCACGGATCTGGCACGCGCGTAGCGTCCTTGAAGTCCTTGCAGTAGTCGGTCATCATGGTGATCTTCTGCTTAGCAAGGTCCCGGCACGAGGCACCACCCCAGGCCTCCGCTGCCTCCAGCACTGCCGCCTTATTTTTGTCCTCCATACAAATGATGTAGTCGAACTCATCGATATCCTGTTTGTTTAGCGGCCGCGAGCGCGACGTCATGATGTAGCCACGTTTCTTGGCCTCCTTTGTCATGCGCGAGTCCGCTGAGTCTCCCTCGTGGTACGACCAGCCACCGGCACCGTACCAGTTTGGATTGCCGCCACCAGTGCCACACGAATCAATGTGGAACGAGGCTGCATCCGTACCTGCCTTTTTGGCCACGATACCTTTAAGCACAGCCTCTCCTGCCGGACTCCGGCAAATGTTGCCTAGGCACACAAACAACACACTCACCATAGTAAAATGCAGTGTGTTGCTGGACGTGTGCCATAAAGGATATTTTATGTCCAGAACATAATTGGTGTTGAAAACGCAATTTACAACAAAAACGGATCGCAGCAAAAGGTCGAGCCAACAATGGGCAAGAAAAAGCGGCGCGATGACGGTGCCGGTGAGGCTACGCAGCGACGTATCTTCTGCTACTACTGCGATCGTAACTTTGACGACGAGAAGGTGCTGATCCTACACCAGAAGGCGCGCCACTTCAAGTGCCCTACGTGCCACAAGAAGCTCAGCACCATCAGCGGCATGATCATCCACACCCAGCAAGTGCACAAGGAGGCGCTCAAAAGCATCCCGAACGCCAAGCCGGGGAAAGAAAGCGTCGAGGTTGAGGTATACGGCATGGAAGGCGTACCAGGTAAGGCTTGTACGAGTGCCACGTATCGACGATTTCATAATTACACTTAGTATTATTTTTTTTATGCAGATGCTGATGGAAACGTCGCGAAGAAGCCACGGTTGGACGCGCCTATGATGGGCTATCCTGGCCGAGGAGTGCCGTTTATAGGTGGTCGGCCGCCTCCTCCGATGCAGTTTCCGGGTGGAATGGCTCCTCCTGGTGTTGGTATGCCGATGCGGCCTCCACCTCCGCCGAGAGGGTTTCCTGGGGGTGTTATGCCGCCTCCTCGTATGGTGGTACCGCAGGGTTATCCGCCGTACGCCGGTGTGCCGCAGCAGTGGGCAAGAGGTGCTCCACCGCCTGGTACAGAAGTGCCTCCTCCCCCTCAAGTTGCACTTGGTTATCCACCGCAGATGGGTATGCCACCAGGAACGGTAGCCCCTCAAGGTGCCACAGTCAGCAATACGAACGTGTTCGATGGCGCAGCACAGAAAGCTGTGAAAAATGATCTGGGGCTTGTGTATAGCGACGAGAACGTATCCATGGTACGTTTTTATAACCTCTGACGTACATGTACAGTAGAAATTATGGTCTCCGTGCTAACATCTTTTACATTACAGGAGGAAAAACGTGCCCTTCGACCGAAGTACGCTTACAAGCCTCTGGGATTAAGTGCGACCACGGGTGGGGACTGAGATGAGTGTTATGTCTGGGACGAGAGCAGCCAAACCGACCTGGATGGAGTTGCGAGTTGATAATGTGCACCAGTGCGGTGTCGCTGGATGGATGGTACGGTCTGCTTTCGACACATTGATGAAGGACTTAAAGAAACATTCATTTACCTCTTTACTCACTAGTTGTTGATGGTTGGCTCGGAAGCGGCGCCTATGTGAGTCCTGCGTTGCTACTGTTGTGTAGACTCTTATACGTTGTGGTTCTTATTTGTTATTTGATATAGCACGGCAGACATGAAACGTACGCAACTGAACTAGACTTATTGACTACAAGTCTGGATACCCGCCGTATTTGGAGCAGTAGCTCTTGAAGGTCGCCGACACGGGGCTTGAAATCTGCTCCAGATCGTTCTCTTGCTCGTTGTTGTCAACAGCAGCACTGTTGCCGAGTTGTACGTCAGGATCAACGTTTGCTTGGCTCCAGTTCATCGTCGGACCAGGTACGTTGATGTCCATTCTAGTTGGTCTTGGACTCCTGCACACGCTGCCTATGCTGCTAGAGAATGAGGACGCTGATTGAGCTGCCGGGTTCTCATCATTGTTGCTCGTTGCAGGCATCGTAATTTGATTAGCGGTGTCCATTGACTGGAAAGCTGCGAGGTTAAACGCACGTCTCGAGCTGTACCCATTTTCGTCTCCACCAACACTGCCGATGCTCCCAACAGATCGACTGTGACCCATCCAGCGAGTTAGTGGGTTATTTCCTAGAGAATTACTGCGGCCGATAGAGCTGTTATTGTTGCCAGGGTGGTAAGGCGTCGAGCTGCGTCGCGCATTGGCTGGCGAGTCATAAACGCGAAGAAACACGTTAGTCGGGGAAGCCACGGAGTTTCGGTGATCCGGAATCGGCTCTGGCAGAGCTGGCGGCGCTGCAGGCATAAGTGGAGGTGTCATCGGAGGCGGCTGACAGCCAACTCCTTCACTGTAGTGACTTCTCAGGAACGAGCGACGCATGATTCTCGTGTGGGTCTTTACTTCTTCTTGGGTCACATTGCGGTGTTTGCCTTCCTCTTCACCATTGCTGGCGTTGAGATCCACGAAGATGCCGGTTAGGCTCATAACCAGCACAAGACTCGGCATCGTAAGTGGAGTGATAACGAAGAGAGACAACGCCGGGAAGGTCACCATGAGAGCCAAGAGTGCCGATCCGCCACCGTTGGACGCCGAGGAGTTGGTCATACTGCTGATCTCCACGAGCGAAAGCCACACCAAGTAGAAAGCCTGGCCGATTGTTGCGAACTGGAAGAGCCGAAGCAGCAACTTCGGACTGTTGAACCAGAATCGATCGTCGTGGTGGTGTAGCTGTCGATGGCACAATGCTGACATCTGCATGCGGATCACAGCGCGAACGGCGAGAGCTGCGGCCTTGAACTTTTTCGGTGCCTTCTTGCGTCGGGTCTGAGCACCATCTTCAGCGGGATTGGAGTCCTCTTCGGTCGAGTCTTCTACAGATACTGGCGGGGATTCATTATCAGAGGCTTGTTGGTAGCGTTTGCGGTCTCGATTGCGAGCTCCTGAAGTCTTCATCACCTTGTCAAGTCGTGCCTGGATATCTCGATTCGTGATAATACGGAGACGATCATCGACGATGCCACGTAGGATCGTCAATACTTTGAAAAAAATGACGACGTTCACAAGCAGCAACGAGCCTCCAACACCGATGAAGATCCAGTGATCTTGACTGGGAAAAATGGACGGCAGCAGACAAATGACGAGCAGGATGAGGAAGGCGCTGGGATGGATGTTCGTCACGTGGTACAGCAAGTTGCGCATACAGAGCACGTGGTACTTGGCGTACGTCATCCGATTCTCTTCCTCAGCTCCTGCCTCTTGTTCAGTCCAACGAGCTTTAGCTGTTGGTCGAACGCCGAATAAACGCTCCATCTCGATTGGGTTTTTGTAAATGTAACCACTTCGGTTTTGGCAAATGTTGTATGCGAGGATTTCAAAACTTTTCCAGAGATTCCATTGCTTGCGGATGTTGAAGTGGAAGCACCAGCCTTCACGTTGATAACGTTGCAGTAGTAGACTGTATGCGCGTGACCCCATGACTAGATCCATGCCGGATGGAGCTCGCGCTCTCATACCCATCGTACGATTTACTGCGTCTGCGTCTGAACGTTGCCGAGCACGCATGGCGATGTAGTAGTCGTCCGACTGCGTATCGAGCGTACGGTCTCCGTCGTCCATGAAGCTGCTGCCTGAGCTGTAAGGATTGAGATCGCGAGCAAACGAGGACGTGTCTCGGATGAAGGAATGCCGCATCCGACGGCTACCACCGCAGTCGTCTCGGTCACTGCCGATAAAACTGGGATATTGAGAGGCGTACGTGTCGTCGTGGATGTCACTGATGCTCTCTCGACTTTGATCTGGGTGTTTTTTTATCTCCCAGACGAGCTTGGGCACGACTGTACCGATGAATAGTAGTAGCAATACAATGACGATGAAGTAGATCATAGTGAGGAACACGATGTAGTGGAAGAACTCATAGAAATGTAGTTGTTCCGACGCCGTGAGGTTGTTCAACGCCAGCGACTTGAGGGCTCCACTTGTGTTAAGCGTGAAGATTACCATGGACAGGAAGCCCAAGATCATCACTTCCTCGAAGATGCGGTTCACGATTTTACGAAGCTGCGGACACTTGATGGCGGCGCGAATGTGGTGGATAAGTCGGTCCACCCCGATCGACACAGCCACGATCACGGTCAGTAGAAACACGGCAGAGCGGAGGTTCTCGTGCAGACATTGGGTGTTGCCTACGCCCAGGAATGACGCCGAGTTGTTGCAGTATGGGTTTCCCTCTTCGTCTCCTCCAGCCAGTAGTCGTTGTACATCATTGTCGATGGACAGAGGTTCCTCCAGTCCTCGAAGCAGCGCCTGACCGTTGACATTATCCAGTGTGAGCAGAACTGCGAGCAGCGCGGAAGTTCTGACGGATACGCGAGCGCCTGTAGGACGAGCGCGCCGCCGATGTCTCCCTGAGGTGGGGAGAGGTGTGACAAGGCTCATTGTTAGGTGGTGGGCGTTTTGTTCGATAGAAGATCGCGAGTGTGAGCAACAAGGCAAAAGCGGAAGTGAAGTCTGTGCCTAATTATTAATTTTGGCTCTGAAATGACAATCGTTTTGTTGTACACCGCTTCACCAAGCAGAGTGAACGTCAAACGATCAGTATGGAAGCGCGGGGGTTACAGCTGCTCCGCAAACGCGGTGCGTTTCGGCAACGGCTGGACCGTCAACGCCTGGTTGAAGCGGTTGGCAACGATACTTATTTTACTGACCCACAAAAGTGATCTCGATCTCCAGCGTCTGGCGGCAGAATCCAGACGCTCGAGATAGGAAAATTGACCACCCCACAACGAGTTTTTTTTTCCGATGTGTCCATTGCGTCCGTGATTTGGAGAAGATTCCGTTAATAATACACCCGCGTGTCTGCTGGCAGTATGCGCTCGACATGCAGAGGACGACAGTCTCGTTTGTTCGGAACGCACTGGGCTGTGCAACGAGATTCAGAACGACGCCTGACGAAAGTTCGGCGTGGCGTCTCCGGAGCTTGGGAGCTTTCCTTCGGCAAAAGAGCAAGTGCCTGGGCTGAAACGCGTCATTACTTGGGTTGCGGATCAGATGCTCGCATAAGACCAAACTGAAGCTGGCGCATGGCCATGTAAGCTTCTTCAGTGCTGTTGATGACGTCGGACGTATCGGCTTGCTGTCATGTTCATGTAGCCATTTGGACAGCAACATGCCCATCTCCCACTACCGCCACATCTCTTCAAGTGCCAGAAAATGTAACTTCTCGCGTTGTTTGGTGACAGCAATTGAGAGGTGCTTGAAGTCAGCATGTGCATGACTGCGGCCGATGTCTTCGTTTTCGACCAATGTGCATGTGCCACCGCATACGAAGTACATTCATATAAAGTGACGTCGAAGCTTAGCATGCCAAGAATTTCCTGACAAGAAGGGAGTGCGGTCCTCATTCGCAATTTGCGCTGCAGCCGCGTATCAAGATGGCTCCGATCGCTGCTGTTGACGAGCGACTGCTGGACGCCTCTCGAGCTCACATCGAGTCGCTGGGCGATATGGCTGAAGACGCCTTCTACACCATCGACCTGCAGCACGTTGCGAACCAGTATCGACGCATGGTGACGCAGCTCCCGCGTGTGTTGCCCTTCTACACAGTCAAATGCCACCCGGACGCGCGCGTCTTGTCGCTACTAGCCAAGCTCGGTGCTGGCGTGGATTGTGCCAGTCAATCGGAAGTGGCGCTATCACTGAGCCACGGAGTACCGCCTGAACGTATCATTTTCGCCAACACGATGAAACAGCTCTCGCACTTGCGCTTTACTCGCGAACACAACGTGCCCCTCACGGTATTCGACTCGACCGACGAGCTCGTCAAGATTAAGCGCGAGTTCCCGGAGGCGAAGTTGGTACTGCGTTTACAAGTCGATGATTCCAAGGCTCGTCATCAGTTCGGTCCTAAATTCGGCACCCCTATCGCTGACGTCCCGGCACTCCTGGAGACAGCAAAGAACCTGCAGCTCAGCGTTGTCGGTGTGTGCTTTCACGTCGGCGTCGGAGTGTTAGAAGCGAGTGCATTTGTAGACGCGATTGTGCGTGCCAAGCAGGTGTTTGCAATGGGTTTGGATGCAGGATACACGTTTACACTGCTGAATCTTGGTGGAGGCTTCGCTGGTGACGACCTCGGACCTGTCAAGTTTGAAGCTGCTGCGCAGGCTATTAACGAGGTTCTGGACGAGCTCTTTCCTAAAAGGAGCGGGGTGGACATCATGTCCGAACCGGGAAGGTATTTCGTGTCCGCGTGTGCCGCTTTAAGTGTCAATGTGATCGGGAGGAAGGTGGATCCAGATCTCACAAAGCGTGCACATACTTCCACTGACGAAACGAACACTGATCTGCCACGTTACATGTACGTAGTGAACGACGGTAGACACGGATCCTTCAGTACTCCCCACTTGTGTGTAGTTTCGAACCCTGTAGTACTAAAAGCAGCCAACGCAGATGAGTCGATGAAAGCTGTGCCGTGCAGTGTGTGGGGTCCGACGATGGACGGTAAGGATGCCATCACCCGAGAGACGTCACTTCCAGTTCTGGAAGTTGGTGATTGGATCACATTCCCCCGCATGGGAGCCTACAGCTTTGCTACAGGCTCCACATTCAATGGGTTCTCGCTACCAAACCGCACCTACATCGAGATGGAAGATATCGAGTAAAAATCCCAGTAGCATAAAGAACAATTTTATTTGTGCGATTGTAGATGTTGAAGTCAGTGACAACTAGCTCAAGCATCACAAATTTCCCATGTACTAAACTGTGGTGTCGACCGCTTAGAAGTTTGACGGGTCAAAGTCAACGCCGACGACCATGACTTTTGCCTCACACTTGTCGAACGGCACTGAAGACGTGGGTCGATCTAGTTCTGCAGCAACCTTCAAAATATCTCTCGTGAAAATTTGATCATTTATCGGTGCAATAAACGTCTCCAAGTCGCACAGGGTGACAACGAAGCACATTTCAACCACTTCAAATTGCCCCAGACTCTTCCTCACAGTTAGGCTGCTCAAAACTTCAACAAAGTAGTAGTGTTGGAAGTTCTTTTGGTAGTGCGCCCGAGTCACTTGAACAAACCGTATCATCTTCTACTCCGCGTCGACGTATACAGCGTCACAACCAGCCTCGTCCCCATTCAGTGGTATCATCCATGTCTGCGTGTTCTTCTGTTGGCGTTCATCCATCAGATAATCGCCAATCGAGCAAAATGACGTCCGACTTTCCCCAGTAGATTAGCTGGTGATCCTTGCCTAACTTCCACCATACCCCATTATGACTCAGCTCTGAAAAGAACCAGGCTTCAAATATGTAGCCATGTTCAGAAAGAGTGACCCTATTAATTTTCGAAAGCCTTTTCAGTAGATCAGGACCCAACGTAATTGCCAGATCGCGCAAAACGAAGCTACTTACAAACTGAAACTCGTCACTTTGCCCTATTTGCGAATAAACAGCCACGAGAGGAGTCATTCCACTCGACACTGCGTTGCCGAACAGTAATTGGGCACAACTCGCGATATCTGGTACTGCCCGAATTGCCATTTCAACGTAATCCAAGGCGCAATGCGGCTTAAAGCCGAACATTATTCTGGCACTTCCTCCTGCCACAAAGAACTTCTTTTGTACTCGTCTTTTGCGCAGCATAACTTCTGATTCAAGTGTTTTACCATTGGCACGATACGGTGGCATCTTGTCTTCAATACTGCTAGAAAACTGGTCGTTCTGGGCTGACTTTTCATAGTCCTTTAGCCTCCAGGAATACAGCTTGAATAAGGAATGACTCCTACTTCTTTCCTACTAATAGACTTTCCATCATTAACCATTAGCCGCTCACATTCTTCAAACCGGAACTCCTTACCCACTTTTATCATTGAGGTAACACATACTAGTCGATGCAAGTCTGTGTTCCGATCGTTCCACCAAACGCATTGTTGTCGAGACTGGTCGCCTCTTTATCTCCAGTAATATATCCATCCAAAAACGCTATAGTCCGTTTGGCTGAAGACGCCATCGCCAACAGTCTTGGCATAAAATACTCCAGGTTGTGACTGTCAAAACTACAAGTTCTTTTACTCGTACCCTGCAACCACATGCACCTGAAGAGCCCGTCCATTCTTGAATAATGAATCCAAAGCGCGTCTCATGCGAGAGGATCGAGTGAGTATGCGAAAGCGAGTGCTGTACACGATTTACCTGCGCCGGGTGGGCCGTAGATCCAGAGTACTGCATGAGTTAGAATAGAGCAGGTGTTGATCTCATTCCATTCGTCCCTCATCTCTTGTCGACGATACAGGACTAAGTCCTGCTTGTTACTCCCAACTCCAGTGCCACTGAGACAAGACAATGGGATTGAAATCAATGGGGCTTCGTCGGCAATGGCAACTCTAGTGCGTGTCTCCGAAGCAGACCATTTAAAAAGCCGTAATCCGTGATATGACAATTCGTAGCTGTGTCTCGGTCGTTTCCTTGGCTGCGGTACTTCGACGATGAGAGCATTATCTACATTAGTTCCAAAGCCCACCAAAGGTCTCAACGAATCAAGAATGGCTCGACTCGTCTCGTACACTGCACTGCTCGCGTATATTCGAAGCATATATAATACGCATTTCCTAGATCTTGAACGGACTTCTCGTTTGCCAGAGGAACCCAATCGACCTCGGTGTCCGGAAATACATCACCAGTGTTGGCGTCTACCAACTTAAAACCCAGACTTGTGGCACCACTAAAATGAGAAGATGTTTACTAGTCCGACCGAAAGAGCCCAGCGACCCAATCAGCTTCGCTTTATCCAGAAACGAGTCCTTGTCGTACGCATCTCGATCGGCGTACAACTTGAGATCGGCTGTGTCAAGAGGTGAAGTACGAGCGGAGAATCGTTCGATCTCTTTGTAAGCTTTAACCAGGAATGCAGCTATAGATGTGTCGTTCCTCGCCTCCACAACTCCTGGCGAAGCCAATGCAATTCCCTTTCCATCTACCAACTGGAACCACACTACTCTCATTTCACACCTCGTAAAAGATAAAGTAGTGCTAATCGCTAACACTCAAAACTACTGAAAACTACTGACTAGGGAAATAAAAGAAGAAAATAATCAAGCTGACGTTGAAGTCAAAAAGTTGCTCATTAAGTTGCATTGAAGTTGCGCGTCTGTCTTTAAGCAACTCAATCATTTCATTCTCCAAAAAAGAGAACAGACCGAGCACGGGCAGCTCCGGCCAGATGCACGACCCATTCTTCGACGAGGTACGCGCCCACCTTTGCGTCTTTATCCTCTCTACACAATATATCTACGTATCCTCTCCATAATGATGTTTTTTTATCCTCTAAACTCCCTCAGGATGACGGAGAATTCGACGATCTGTACGGGAATTCGCGTCCGTCAGCTTCCTCCTCGTCATTAAGGCCGAAACCCCGTAAGACAGAGACTCATGCCGCTCCGCCAGCGACACCAGGAGGTCGCACTTACACTCGCAGTCCTTTGGCTTCCAGTAGCGTCGTCTCCAGGTCCTACGTAAGGGACAGAGCCGGTTCCACAACCAGCAACATAACGGACCTGGCATCGTCGGGAAAGCAAGACAAGCGTCGTAAAAGACACGGAAGACCGCGACGCAAAAGCAGCCAGGAGTTATTCGACGTACAGTGGGAATCTGACGTCCGTGTGGCCAAATGTGGCCTCTGCAGAGCGGATTTTTCGCTCGTGAAACGTAAACACCACTGTCGTCACTGCGGCCGCGTCATGTGCTCGGACTGTTCATCTTTTCTGTATTTCGAGCTCTCACACCGCAAACACAGAGTGTGTGTACCATGCAACAACCAGTTATTGGCTGAACAGGACGCTTACGACAGAGAGACACTCGCTGGTCAGCGAGAAACGAGTGTGTTTGATGATTCCAGCGAAGACGGACGACCTTCTGCTGTTGCAATGACGCCAATGTCTTCTACATCTCTTGATGACAAGACGAGGAAGAGCCAGGAGAAGAAAGACCGCAAGGAGAAGAAGAAAAAGGAGAAACTCGAGAAGAAGGGACTATCAACTCAAGTTACTACTCCAGTACCGATGCCCAGCACGAAACAAGCAGGTATTACAGAGAAGAAGCCGCCGACTACGCTTTTTGACGGTGCAGACGACGACTGGTTTACCGATGTACCGGACCAGCAAACGCGTTCTCGTAATAGCGAGGATAGCGACCATGGTGGGTCGAAGGGACCAGGCTGGAGAGATCGTGTGAAGGATACGTACACCGTCACAGGTGCGAGCGAGCCGTCAGCCCTTCCACCGATGGCTGGCAGTACGTTGACTGCTGGAATTACAGGGAATGGCTACATCTCCGACCAGTTCCGGTACGATGTTAGTGGACCAGGTCTTGGTCATGAAAATGACTTTTCGGTTGGAATGCCTCGGCCGGAGCAACAATCAGCGGCTACGGCGTACGCTGACCACAGTGTAAAGCCCAGTCGACTCACTGGAAACGGCTACTATTCGGAGCAGTTACAGTACGATGTGGGCGGTCCAGGGCTTGGCCACGACGATGACCGATCGCTTGCTATGCCTCGGCCAAAGCAACAATCTGCCGCTGTACCGTACAGTTATGATGATACAAGACAGTCGGCGCACGATACGTCTGATGATAGTACACCTTCTGGACAGGATTTTCAGCCTCGACTTACCTTGAAAGGCGTGTTCAGTGCGACAAAGCGTCGAGAGTCGACAGCGAAGAAGGAAAAGAAGCCTCGAGTGCGAGGGAACGAGAGCATGACGATGGATGAGCTGAATCCTTCATACTCGTCGGAAGATGAACCTCGAATGGCAATGCCGCGCCCTACAGCGACGTCGGTCCAGCCTCCGTTCTATGATGGTGACGCTGACAAACTGGTTGTTGATGATTCGCCTGGTTTCTTTGAAGCTACTGTAGCGGAGCGTGAAGCACAGCGCCAAAAGGAGGACGAACAACAGCGACAGCTTGCTAGTGATATGGCTTGGGTAAACAGCTCAGCGTTGCCACCCAGCGTCCCAGCTCATCGCTTTTCAAGTGGGCAGGAGTCTTACAGTATCGTGGACCATCCGTCGCATACGTCAAACTCCCCAGCTGAGAGCCGCCAGGGTGGAAATGCTGGTGAAGATGCTGGAAATAAGAAAGGTGGATTCACTGGAGCTTTAAAGCGGTTCTTTGGGATGGGCTCAAAGTCAGGGAAGAAGGCGACTACACCTCCAAAGGCTGTCAAAGCGCCACCTGTTATGCCTACACAAGAGAAGAAGAATGCTGAAAAGCACACGCCCGCTGAACTTGAGGAAAAGCAGTCCGAGGACGTTATTCCGGATAAACCAGCTTTGGGAGGACTGGAACGTCACACTGTGTTGGACTATTACGGAGCTAATGGAGAAGGATTGTCTGCACAGGAAAGCTTTCGATACACCATGCCAGAGTCTGTTGCTGCTAAGGATGCCAGTTCTCGCTTTGAAGCTTCTATGCCTTCAAGAGCTGGTGTGAGTGAAGAGTACCAGCAAATTCAGCCAAAGCCCGAGCGTAAACGTCGAGATACGTTTGATGATCTCTTTGAGTCACCCAAGAACAACGTAGCCGGAAACGCTGATCGAGCAGCAAATGGTTGGGCTGCACGTGTTGGGGAGAGTACAAGTGCATTCAGTGCTACTGCAGTTGGAGTTTCTCGCTTTGACAGACGAAGATCAGTTGATGAAGCTGATGAATTTACGATTGGAGATGAACCGCAGCCAGTTCAGACCCCAAGTCGGGCTAATGATCCTATTGAGGCTTGGAGACAGTCTGCAGCCATGTCGTTACTGAACGACCGAAGTGATACAAGTCAACCGGACGGGTCTGCTTTCACGTGGAGTAATGTGCAGTCGACTCCAGCGTTTGGTAAAGCAACGTATGCTGTCCCAACGAGCCTTCAGCCGCGTGACGGCAGCTCGTCATCTCCATACGACACTCCTGCTATACAGACTGCTCACCTCGGAAATATCATGGACGATCTGAATCGTGGTGCGACTTTGAAACAAACTCCAGGCAAAGAGTCCGTTGATGATTTCTTTGCAGAATTCGAAGAACCCAATGACTACGTGTTCGACCCTGCGACTGGTGGATACGTGGCGACTCGAGTTCCGCCACGCGCAGCTGCTTCTCGACAGAATAATCGGTCAGAGTCGCCGGATTTACGACCTTCGCTGGGTGTTGACAAGGATGTTCATAGAAGTCTTGAACGGGACTACAACGCTCCAATCGCTGAGCCAACTGCTCTTACTGCCACATCTAAGGACGGAGGAGGAGAGGAGGTTGAAGATGAGGTCGCGGAGATTATTGTGGACAAGATTAGTTCTCTGGAGGGCGAGCTTGCAGCGTTGAAGCAGTTAATCCGCAATCGAAAAGGAAGCGGAGGCAGCAACAAGCCGCGCATTAGTCATAATACTACAAGGCCAAGTGTTCGCAAGCAGAGCATCTTTGGCAACGATAGCAGTGACGAAGATGATGGCAAGGCGAATGACCCGTATGCTTCTTCGGCTCGGCTTATGTCGAAGAGGGAGAGCAAACGAAGGCCTCCCAGTAAGAAGAAACTCGTCAAGAAGCGCAGAGATTCATTCGCAGATCTGTTCGAGGATAGTCCGAACGAAAAGGAAACTCTAGGCGGGGCCACTAGCTACGAAGCTTTGTTCCAGACTGGAGCTAAGGCGACAGAAGCAAATAAAGACGAGGACAGCGATGACGACGCTGAGGTTGCACCGAAATCGACTAAGATAAGGTCGAAATCGAGACGTCGATCAAGCCGCAAGATTAAAGCTTTCGTGCCAGCCAACGGTGACTCCGATAGCGAGCCAGAGTTCACGTCATTAAATGGACGACATGGTAAGCAGTCTCGACGGAAGGAGGGAGGCAATGCGGATGATACTGGTGCCAATTTGACGTCGCACGGCTCAGAAAGGGAGCTGGTTATGTCTGTTCCAGTTGTTGTTGTGCCTGTTTTATCGCCCGTGAAGCAAGCCGACGAGGAGGACCCAATTGATGCTCTGTTCGATACATCCAATGATCGTGATGTGGCTAAGCTGTACGGAGGAGTTGATGTTCATGATGAAGAGTCCAATACTTCCTTGAAACCTGCGCCAGTCTTGGAAGGTACAAGTGCATTCTTGAGCCAGTCGTCTTCAGCGTCCTTGACAGATAACGAAGCAAGGGAAACCTCATCCAGTACTGCTGCAAACATGGAGTCTGTGGCACCTGTAAGCAAAGAGAAAGACGACGTCTCGTTTTCTGTGGATCCGTTAAACTTGGACGAAGCCGACGAGGAAGAAGTGTTTTCGATTAACTGGGCGAAGATGCGGAAGACTAAGTCTCGTAAGTCTGGTTCGTCAAAAGCGGTTGATGATAACGTGACCACGGAGAAATCGACGGAAAATGTTTTCGAGCCAAGCGCACCAAAAGCTAACTTGGAATTCAAGCTGGAAGGAGGTGATCTTCCTGCTGAGCTGGAGGAAAGAGATTCGTTAGCTCCGAAGCCTTTTCTTGCGGATGCAGCATCAAACTGGATGTCCGTCAGCACGCTGGAGGAGACGACTGTGAACCTTAGTCTTACTGGTGATGATGATTTGGCGTCTCTTTTGCAGCCTGAGGATGATAGCAAGTCTATGGAGTCGACTGTAAAGCCCACGAATGAGGATGACAATTATTCAGCTCCTGTCTCGATAGACGATACGCAAACTGAAGACATCTCAATTTCCAGTGCGAAAGAGGTGATTCCAACTAAAGAACCCGATAACTCAGTCAAGAATTCTCCTCCCAACGTGAGCATCGTGGAAGAGGTTGCTGAAGCAAATGTGGATCATGAAAAAAGAGATGCTAGCTTCGACATCTTTGACAAGTCCGGCGACGTTGATTTCCTGTCCGTATCTCCGCCTTTGGACCTGAAAACTACGAATCATGAGATTGGCAGTGAAGATGACGAAGAAATTTTCCCGGAGGATGACGAGGCTTTCAGTTTTGAGATCAAGGCCCCAAAGAAGCGGTCGTCTGCAGCAGATAGCTCTCTGCCAGAGAATAAAGAGTCAGCTCTTCAACCTTCAGCTGATGAGAACGTGGAACTCGGTAAGTATACCGTGTCGTCGGTATTATCATCGTCCCCGTCACTCGACGGCGGTGTCGATGATCCAGAGGCAGCATCGGTGGATGATGAGCCAGTACTTGGACAAGTTGAATCGCAAGCTTTCGATACGGACTGGCAGCAGATGCAAGCAAAGGAAAAGGAGCGTAAGAAGCGACTTCAAGTCAAACAGCGCCAAGCCCAGCGAGACAAGGTACTACGGAAGCAAGGAGTATCCTCTAAGTCGCTCTCAAACAGTACTGCTACGCCTGGCTCACATAAAACTAAGAAGAAGAAGAAAAAGGAGAAAGACAAAGACGACGCAACGTCATCCTCTTCACATCACAAGAAGAGTCGAAAGCACCGCCATCGAGACAAAGGAGAAGCAGATCCCGAGCCTCCACGATCATTAACAGAGTTGTGATTTATGACTCAAAAGTACTCAACAAAATTTACAATTTAGATACAGACGTCCCCAGTCTACATCGACCGGCATAACCTCAAAAATCTGTGCGCTTGAGAGGCTTTTGATGCATTGCGAGCAGCCACAAGCGGTGAACTGAAGGGATAATGTCCTCGACAGCAACACGATCATTTGGGTTAGCAGCCCAACCAGCCTCAAGAATTTCTGCACAGCCTTTCGGGATCGTAGGAATCAGTGGCGGTCTCTCTCCATTTTCCACAGCGCGATAGACTTCAAGGTGAGATTTGGCCTCCCAAGGACTGCGACTCGGCACCATGATCTGCCAGAGAGTGATCATCAGACTGTAGACGTCTACAGCAGTACCGTAACGAGCTGTCTTGCCGCCCTTGATCATCTCCGGTGCCATGTAGTCGACTGTACCAGCAATTGTCATAGTTCCATCTGTCCGTGGACGCAACAAATTGGCTTCCCCGAAGTCTGCCAACTTGATGAGGAAGTCCTGGCCCACTAAGAAGTTGTCTGTCTTGATATCACGGTGCAGCAGTGGAGGCGAGAAGCTGTGCAGGTAAGCCACAGCACGACACGCATCCAGCCACGCCTTGAGCTTCGCTGCGAGCGTCCAAATCTTGGGGTTTTCACGCAACGTCACGTCCAGTGCACCGTACTCGCAGAACTCAAAGATGAGTGAGATAGACGGCGGCACTACGCAGAGACCGTAGAAGCGAACAACGTTCGGATGCGACAACTGCACGTTCAAGGCCGTCTCCCTTGAAAACCGCTGCACTTCCTCGTTTGTGACTTGTACGTCCGTGTAGATCTTGAGGGCTATTGGAACGGGAGTGCTTCTACGTAGCGTCCCGCGCATCACGATGGACGTAGCACCTTGCGCGACAATGCAGTCCAAAGCCAGAGCTGAGAAGTCTACCACGTTGTGTCTGTGCTCCTCGATCATGTGATGTACGTCGTATACCGATGTACGAGTGGAGAAGTTGGTGATCATGCCACGCTCCGATAGTAAATTCACGTAGCGACGCATGGCACTTGACGAAGCAGTCGTACCCGTTCCGTTGTCGTCGATAGCCAGCCAGTATCGAGTATCAGCACGAAGTGACAGCATTACAGCTACGACAATGAAAGAGTCCATTCCCGTGACAACGCAGTGAATAATGGGCAGTGTAGTTGTCGCATCCATGTGAGCAATTCCCATGATGGAACTCACAATATTTGCCAAAGACGTGACCACAGCAGTGGCGAAGAAGAAATCGAAAGTGGCTCGAGCGTGGAAGACGAACTTGGCCCAGAAGTAGAACAACAGCAGCAGTACGTAAATGACCATGGCGATTGCATCTGCAATGTCGTGACCCACCTTGTACAGCGTCATGTTGCATATCACTAAGATGACGCACACTGCGCCAGAGTACAGGATGGCGCGTAGTACAGCTTCTTGGGAGACACTGCGTTGGATCATGAGCATCGGAAGCAGCTGCAACACCCAGACGGAAGGCATGGTCACTACACTGCACGGATAGTTGGGATCTTCCTCCAATGTCAGCGGTTTGTACGTCTTGCCACTGTCGCTCTTGTACGCTTGAAAGCTGACAAAATACAACACCAATCCAGCAGCTGACAGCGCGGCGATAGTGTACCAGATCGCTTCGTAACACGGAAGCATAAACGCCGACTCTGTCGAAAGATACACCGATTAGAAACAATTAGATAACGATTACATAAATCAATGCAAGCTTCACTTACTGAGATTGGAGCTGATGCTGCACGGTGCACTTCGAAGCACACGCTTACGACTGCGACTGCAGAGCAATCCCATCCAAAGCGCCACGATAAAAAACACGATGTTGTTCACAGAGGGGATTAAAACTCCAGCCAGATATGCCGTGGACGCCGAGTAGCTCTCCATACTCCCGGGCATTGCACATCGTGCTACCATGTGAAGATCATCAGGTGCTGCATTCGATAGCACCTTAGCGAGAGCCACAGCGAGAGCAACACCAATTATAGCCATCGACAACGTCACGTTCAGTACAAATGGGTCCCAATTGGGCATCATGCGTCTCCAGAGCGAAACAATTCTGTGTCTAACCCGCCAGCGATGTATCTGTCGATTCTGCCATTTACAGCATCTCCGGAGTCTCAATGCCCACCGAGCACCACGTTCTACGGGCTCCATAGGCGGGATCCCATCCAGAAAACTGCTATGTGATCTGGTGTTCTCTCTTGGCGTATTGTGGCCCAGCGTATCCCCTTCAAAGACCTCATTCCGTCCGGACGTGGAGCTGGTGAGTCTGCTACCGCGTCCTTCTCCCTTCTGTTCCACCACCGAGTGCAGGATTGATGAGCCTGCGGGTTGCAGTCCTAGTCGGTGTCCAGCGTCCTGCGCTGCGGCTTGTTGTACGTCTGTATCAATGAGAATCGAAGCTTCTCTGGTGGGCATAATATTGGCTGGAGTGGTGAAGACACTGGCTCCAGGCATGGGGAACAGGTCACTGATGGATTCTCGATGTCGAAGATTGGTTCGTAGGCCGCCACCTTCGCTGCGGGTGCCGTCGCCATCGCTATGGGCCGTCGGTGTGGGCGGGTATAGGCGACGTAAGGAGTGCAGGGATTGCGGCGCGCGATACGGTCCGGGCCAGTCACGTAGAGTCCCGCCATCGCTGTGCGTGCCGGGCGAGAACTGGCCGTCGCTCTCTAGCAGCACGAAGCTCGAGCGCGGCGACGCCGTGGCGCCGTCATGACCTGGAGACGGCATGCAGCGGCGGAATTCGAATAGAGACTCTGGGAAATGCTGATCGAAACCGTTTTGTGTTTACAGTTTCGGAGAAAGAGCATCGATTTATTGTTAAAAAAATTAAGATTTGTAAGTAATTGTGCGGACTTTGTAGAATGCAAGGTGCACAGTGTGGGTCCATCACCCACTTCAAAAACTGGTTATCCTTCCCTATCTTCGTGTGACGAGCCCTTCATCATAAAGGTCATGTCTATTAATGATAATAACAAGACAGGCAGCTCGGGAATGCAGGTAAAAGGCATTAGCTCCATTATCGCAAAACTATTGGCAAAAAAACACTGAAGAAACATACACAAGTTGAAGTGAAGCTGCTGTGCAAATTCACTTATTGCTCCCCTGGTTGTGGTCGTTGATGGCCATGACGAGATACGCCGTGGCCGTTTTCAGGAACATGTTGAGGTTGTCATGCAGCTCTTGCGTCATGGTGACTGGCATCGCAGCTGCTGCTGGGTCAACCTGCCCAGTAGGCACCAACGTTGTCGTCGCAGGCAGCAGTTGCGAGAGAGTGTTGGCCGATAGCGTGGCCTGAGCAGCAGCCACAGCGTTGACAGACTCCGTGTTCAGTTCTTTCCCGACTTCCGATCGTGTTAGCGCTCCCGTCACTAGGAACTCGTTGACACTTGCAGGCTCCAGTCCATCACTAGACTTGTCTCCTATAGTAGTCACAAAAAGACACTAACTGTCACTAAACGCAACGTTGTTGGACTGAAGGCTACGTCTAGTTGTACCTGCGATCAGACTGCACAGCTCGACGTGTGGAAAGTCACCTTTCTCCTTTAGCTGTTGAAGCTCTTGCGAGCTCTCTGGACGCTCATGGATAAGCTTGTCCCAGTCCTTTTCGCTCTTTGGGAATGTGTCAAGGTCACCGGAGAAGCCGGTCAGCTGCTTAAACTGTTCGTAAGCTTGCATCAGTTGCAAGTATTTGCCCTTGAGTTGATCTGTAATATCACAAGTTGCAATAATAATAAGTAAATAGCATTTTGCTCAGTCATATCACCTCATTACAACATACCCTCGGTAAAGTTGGTCTTGCAATGCTGGTTGAGCTCATTGGCGGCATCAAGGAACACGTTTTGGGGTTTGGTGGCTTCCTCGCTGTCCTTGGTCTTCTCTCGTTCCATCTTGGCTTTCCAGCACAAAAACAGCACCAGCTTCTTCTCGTTGGGACACCAAGTAAAGAGCCGAGCTCTCTTGGTATCGGACATCTCCCCAATCGTTCCACTCGACCGCTTCACAGACCGAGGTGAGGCCTTGGACTCTGTCAATTCGTCCCTCCCGATAGAAATGTGATGGCAGATGTCACAGTGTGGGAAGCCGGACTTTTTGAATATGCTCAGTCGGGTGGCGCTGTCGGGCATGTCGAGGATCAGTTGGTCCCAGATCTCTTCGCTCAAGATGCGCTCTCCGCCCACGTCTTTAAACAATTCGTAGTCCATCATAAGGCGCGCATACTTAGACTTCAACTGGTCTGCACCGCGACCATTTAGTGTGAGCAATGACATCTTTTACTATGTTCTATGAGGTTTACAATGGCGTACTTACCAACGTTGAAGGTGCTCTTGCAACGATCATTAACCTGTTCAGCGACGCTGTCCCATCCCCGTGCCTTGAGGCCACGGTCCGTCCGCAGCTTTGGGTCTCGACGCGTCTTCTCGAACACATCCAGCAGCACGCCCTCTCTAGCGTGATCCCACACAGCTCGTTGGTGGCCCCATGCCTGCTTCATGGTCTCTCCACTCATTATTGTTGAAATGCGAACAAAACGAGGATATTTTAAGCTTTTTCATAGGTAACGGTCTCAACAGATTCTGTTTCATAAGTTTTTTTAGTGATTGGCATGACTTCAACTTGTGTCAAAGGTTATTCAATTATCGTAAAAAGCAACAAATTAACCTCACGCAGAGTATCCCTCGTCTCTGTCTGCGTGGCTGCGCTAGAGTTCTCTCTGCCCGTTGTGATCGTTTATGAGCATCACGAGGTAGGCCGTCGCCGTCTTCAGGAACATGTTGAGGTTGTCGTGCAGTTCTTGGCTAAAGACGGCAGGGGTTCCTGGTGCACTGACACCAGGAATCACTCCTGCATTTTCATTCTCCGCCGACGAAGCCATAGAAGTCACCAGATTGGCCGTTGCTGGCAACAAGTACGACAGAGCACTAGCCGACAGTGAAGCTTGAGCACTTGCGATGGCATGAGCAGACTGGGTCTGGCTAGGAATCGCACCAGGTGCCGGCAGCTGCAGTGCTCCAGTAACCAAGTAGTCAGAGGTGGTAGCTGGGCCCATTCCATTGGGCGGCGTGTCGCCTGAGATTCAGCGTACACGCGTTTAGGAAGTGTACTGAAACAGGTTACAATGTTCGACTCACCTTTAATCAGACTGCACACTTCGACAAACGGGAAGCCACCGGACTCCTTG
Organism: Phytophthora tentaculata; assembly: GCA_033557915.1. NCBI lineage: Eukaryota > Oomycota > Peronosporomycetes > Peronosporales > Peronosporaceae > Phytophthora > Phytophthora tentaculata. The sequence continues at coordinate 3,182,047 of JAUCEA010000001.1, forward strand.
AGTTTTTCCAGTTCCGTGTAATGTCCGGGGCGTTCGCGGATAAGCCGTTCCCAGTCCATCTCGTCCTTAGGGTTCGTGGAAAGATCTCCCGAGAATCCTGTCGCAATCTTGAACTGGTTGAAGCGCTGCATCAGGTCCACGTACTTGTCCTTGACCTCCTCTGAACATAAGAATCAGTACACTACCAAAACAATTGTGGTATAACCTCTCGATCAGTAACTTACTCTTGGTAAAATTGGCCGAGGAGAACCTGTTGAGCTCCGTAGTGACGTCCGTCCAGCCTTGTGGCTTCAGTCCTTCTTCTCCGAGCACTTCCTTGTCGTTTTTGGCCTTCCAGCACAGGAAAAGCAGCAGCTTCTCCTCTCGAAGCGTCCAACCGTCTCCAGTGCGAGCTTTCTTGGGGTCTGGCTCCACACCATCCGACCGCGTTGCCCGCTTGGTGCGCGGCTTGCGTTCCGCCTTAGGCTTCCGTCCAGGCGTTCCCTCAGTCTCCTCTTTACTTGCAGCGATACGGCGGCAAATCTCCACGTGGGCACAGCCGATCTCCTTAAATTGGCGGAATCTAGCTGCGTGCTCGGGCCGAGCAGCGATAAGTTCGTCCCATTGCTCGTTGCTGAGAGAGTCTTCACCCCCAACCTCCTTGAAGAGCTCGTAGTCCATCATGAGACGTGCATACTTGGACTTGAGCTGGTCTGCAAATTGTAAAACCATTTCAAATTTATTGCAATTTATTATTTCAAAATTATTTATTACTTACCCAAGAAGAGCGATGTCTTGCCCCGATTGTTGAGCTCTGTCACGATATCTGCCCATGCGCGGGCTTTGATACCACGACCAGTGCGCAGCTCTGGGTCCTGGCGCGCCTTCTCGAAGAGCTCCAGCAGCGTCTGCTCTGTCGCAGGTTCCCAAGCAGCACGTCTTGCGCTCATTTTTATTTTTTCAGTTTGATGGCCTTCAACGGAAAGATTTTAGTCCATTTGGTAGTGAAGGTATTATGACATTATGCTTTTAGATAGGTTTCCCCGCAAACTTGTATTTTCTTATGAGTAAACTATTTTTCCTCCACAAATCGGGGCCTCATTTTCATCGCAGGTTCATGACGTCACGGCTCATCGACGCTCATTGCCACTTGCATGACCAGCGATTATGGTCTAATGGCTCTCTATCAAACCGTTGCACGTTCGAAGCAGTACTTTCTAGAGCCGTCAAGGCTCATGTTACTCATGTCGTGTCCTGCGCCACTCATGAGCAGGATTGGCGGGTCTTGGAGTTATTGATGGAGCAGCAGAAAAATGATAACTCGCTGACTATTGTACCAGCATTTGGTATCCATCCATGGTGGGCTCAGGAGCTGTCGCCGATGACTTCGGACAGTCTGAAGCCGCTACGAACAATATTGGCACGCTACCCAGGAGCAAGTGTATGATCGCCAAACCTGATTACAACTTCAACTTGAAAAATACCTTGACCTTGTTTTTATTACCTGGTTGCCATAGGTGGGAGAAATTGGCTTGTGTAAGAGCGAGAGGGGGCGGCAAGTGCCGATAGACGTGCAGATGGAGGCGTTCAGAGCACAACTGGAGCTGGCGGCGGAGTTGAAGCGAACCTGTGTGCTGCACTGCGTGGGATACTACGGCAAGCTGCTGGAGATATTGCAAGATGCTTTTAAGGGTGGGAAATTGCCGCCGATACTTGTGTTGCACTCGTTTAACGGTCCACCAGATATGATGCGGTCGTTTCTGAGGCTACGCGACACAAGAATTTTCTTTTCGCTGAACGCCAAGCAGATGACAGACCCGCGAATGAAGAAAGCAGCGGCGTGTTGTAAGGATATGCCATTTGAGGCACTGCTGCTTGAAACAGACGCGCCAGATCAAGCTCCCTCTGCTGAATACGCAGAGAAGATTTTCGATTGCGACGCTCTGGACTCAGGTAGTGTGCCGTTGTTGCTCCAAGAGGACTCTACGGGCGTAAATGAACCTGCCATGGTGAGAATCGCACTGCAGAGAGCAGCGGAGATCCGTGGTGTTAGAATAGATGAATTGGCTTCAGCAGTATATCAAAACTGTAAAACTGCTTTTGGGATCAACGACGCGAACTTCAGGACAATGAGTTAAAGTGAAACTCGAAACTGGATTATGTTTGGAACAACTGTTAAGGGAATTGCTGCCTAATCATGTTAGATGGCTGGTTTGCTTAAATTGCAGCGTAGTCCATGTCGCTGTACAATAGCGACTCCAGCATTGGGTCAACGTGGTCTGAAGATTGCAGGATAAAACAGGATTACGATCTGAACAAGCCTGGCTCATGAAAAGCAACACTAGAGCTCACCTTTGTCGTAGTCGTACTGAATCATCGTAGCCCGCGATTTGATCTTGGCGATAGCCAGCACAGCGATGGTAGCTCCACCGACAAGGAGAGCCGTAGCTTCGACTGCAACTAGCGCGCCTCCATAGGGCAGACTGAGTGGGAGACCTCCTGTATGGTACTCTGTGGTTGAGTCTTTGACTGGCCTCAAATCTCGCGGCTTCGTCTCCGCAGGTGGTGGTGGCAATGCCTTCTCACTTTCAAGCGATGCGGGCACCACGACTTCGTCCAAGAGTTTTGTCACGTTATCATTTGGAACACTTTCAAAAGCCTCTGCGATCTGGAAGGCAGCGTCCCCAGGTTCTGTCTGTAGTGCTGCCACATATCCAGCTGCACCAAGTAGCAGACCAGCGACTACCGCTACTGTTCGTGCTTGTGCTCGTCGTTGACAGCGCATGATCCAACGCACACTGATCCCGACGTCACCCGAAATCGAGCGGACAGCATTTAAGATTGGCCAAGATCGGGCGCGAAAAGTCGCTTATCGGAGTGCCACGACAACTACGACCCCTCGAGCAGAGTATTATCATGCCCTAGTTGATCATGTCAGGACTGTTCCAGTTCACAGTCTCCTGGGCGCATTCAGTTTATATATGGAGGTGTCGGTGTTAGCGATCCCGCTTGTCATGATCGATTCAGTAGCTTATCATTCGCTTCTACGCTGATATCAACTTTCTGCCATTGGGTTTGGTATTGACGGCGGGTATGTCGGACAGCGCGCTCGATGTACTTCACAACACCATATAGCTGGGGATATTCAACCAGAATGCCCGACAGCTTCTGCAACTCATCGGTACCTCGGATTCATTCCCTTCGCTGGTGGAGATGAACGATATCTTCTTTTTACAAATTCACAACTTCGGCAGGAAGAACACGTTGATCACGCAGCACACCGCATCGACTTGGCTATTGACAACGACGAGATATCTTTCTTGTCAGCATTGATCGTTCGGAGTTTCCATCGCGTCTGAGCTGAAGGTGATGTATGGGGGGAGCGGCTGTGGTGTTGACCTAACGCAGGAAAAATGTGTGGGTAGTAAAAGTCTTAAAGGACGTGACGAATAAAAACATCGTATATCCTATATACTCCGTACCTGAAATCCTTGGCTTGACAGGCTGGGTCATGACATTTCTGGTAAAACACACGCTGGTCAATGTCCACAATGAACATGACGTTGTTGCTCTTGTGTGGCCTCTTGATATTCGCGCACCAACGATTGCGTGCCATGTGGTAGATGATCATCCACGGATACGATTTCGCCTGAGCATTCTCTTGACCGGGTAACACGGCCAACATCGCCGAGTTACTTGTCATTAACATTTGAATTGCACGAATTTCCCCTTGAACACCACCTGCTGTAGCTTGAGACCGAATGAACGCATCCAACGCAGGGTACATTGATGTTCGGCATTCAACTGATGTTGCAGTAATACTCTTGGCTCCAGAGACGGCAACATTTCGGCTTCGTCCTAACGCTTCGCAGCGCAGCAAACGGCAATCCTTGGTCTTTTGCTCCAGGGCCTCAAGAGATGGATACGGACACACCAGGGTATCCACGAACATATCTAGATCAAACTCGGTTCCAGGTACAGCATTTAGCGGGCGTAAGATCGCCTGCTTCTTATATTTTGACGAACCCAACACCCGGAACATGCGATTTCTGGTGTACACACCCGTATCGATGAAAAGTTGTTTTTTGTCCACCGGATCATTCTCCGATTCGGTGTTCACGAGAAATGGCGACAGGAAATCGTCGGTTGCTTCCAGTTTTTCGGAAGTGTAGCCATTCAGATCGACAAGATCGGTGATGAATTCGCGGACAAACTGTCCACAGCAAAAAGGTTAGATAAAGTTTCGATAAACATGTAAACAACATTCTTACCGCTCCAGCGTGGAGGTTGTCCCTAAAGAGGCTGCCGTCGGGGAAGTGGAACTGGGCGGAAAGCACAAACATGGTCAGAAATCTGTTTCATACCGTCAATTGTTCACGGTCCCTACGATGAGGTGGCGGCTGAATTTGGCGGGAGTTGACGAGTCCAGCTGATAAATATCTCGATGATGGACGTGAATTCCATACCTGCGCTGCAGAATCAGCGTCAGACTTTTGACTTTGGTCTGTAATTGAAGCAAAAAATACGTACGAACAGCTGTAGTTGGAGTAAAGACACCAGTCTAGTCACCAGTGAATCACCATCCACGTGCAGATTGATGCCACGTTTGAGCTCCAGATCAAAGTAAAGTCGGCAGGGAACACCTTTGCGAATGATCTCGTAGACATGGCGCTGATCATCACGGGTTTTCTTGTAGTTCCTCCAGAATTCAGCTAAACTGGCAACAAGAAAACGCCGTTTACCATCGCTTGCGCTCTCAAAGGAGAACACTCGCGGTGTGCACTCGTTATCGCGTGATGATACACCACGGGTAGCTTTAACACGTCGTCTGAGTGCAGCAACTTGATCAGCGAACTCAAAAGCTTCTTGCTGTCGAGGAAACGACGATGAAATCGGGGCTGTGCCTTCGAGCTGACACATCAGTGAGTGTGAGACTCTGAACTGCAGCTTCTCATAGAATGATCGCCAACTATTATCCGACACACAGGTGCCGCTTGAAAGGCCAGGCACAGTCGGCTTCACATAATTTGATCCGTAAAACGCCTCCGCTGACAGCGTTTTCCTGCGCTTAACCATTTCACCATGCTTGGCTCCGGTGGCACAACGACTCATTTCTCGTTTGGCGAGACAATCTTTTGCGGAGGTGGATAAGTGCACATTAGGAAATGCTGCATGTAAAGCAGCCAGTAGCTCTTCTGCCACTTCAGTATCATAGAACGCGCCTTTGTCTTGACCATCTGACTTCACCTTGGCATCTAATTGCGGTCCAAACGCAGCTCGGCGAACTCTCCCAAAGAAATATCCTTGTTGCGATGTATCATTCACGTCCAGTACCACCAGAACATTTGACACAAACGGTGACGGGCTGATTGAGGCAGCGATTATCAGAATTTGGAAGCATACGATGCAAATTTCAAACGATAATCCTACGCACCTGTATATAGAGAAGCAGGATAATGTATTAGACGGCAGTAAGATGCTTGGATGTTGCTGTTTGACAGCAAGTTGAGGATATTTCACCAAATAGAGACCTTGCTTTGGAGAAGTCGACATGCCTACAGATGCGCTCATTGGCTGGATTTTCAGCCAGATATGAAGGCTGAACGGAATCGCATCTAGCTCGTGCTGCTCTGCATTCTCAATTTCATGCAAAGGCGTGCCCAGAGCCCCCGTCCAGACACGACATTCCTCAGTCTCGAATACTGTAGCGCTCATCAAAAATGACTCGACCGTTACTGGATATGCGATTTCATTGGACGAAAATGAATCTTGGCGAAAGGTCGTGCAAAATGGCTACATTTGTGATACATCGGTCTTCCCGCAAATCTCAAGTCTCATGGAGGCGATCGTTCTGGATAATGGCTCGGGTGTATTCAAGGCAGGATATTCAGGTGAAGACACACCACGGACAACTTTCACAACGTGTGCTGGACGGGTAAAGAACCCTGAGTGGTTTGCATCGCAGGCGCCTAACTGGAAGGCCGAACTGCGTGATCGCGAGACGTTCGTTGGGGCTGAGTGTCAGCAGTATCGTGACTTCCTGGAGCTCTCAAATCCGATTAACCGCGGGATCGTTGAAGACTGGGATGCATTGGAGCGTATGTGGGAGTTCGTGTTTGCTCAGGAGCTGCGAGTGGATCCTGAGACTGCAGCGCTGCCTGTACTTTGCATCAGTTCACCGTCCGGGCCCAAGAAGCAGCAGGAGCGCATGGCACAGCTCATGTTCGAGTCGCAGAAGGTATGTGGCTTTTACTTCATGCAACAATGTGTGCTTTCGCTGTTCGCATCGGGGCGTACTCGTGGATTAGTGGTGGAAGTGGGTCATGGATCGAGTCACGCGATCCCCATCTTTGAGGGCTATGCGCTGCCTCACGCGGCACTGCACTACAATGCTGGCGGCGTAGATATCAGCCACCGTCTTCACATGCTGCTATCCAAACGTGGAGTATCTTTCCACTCATTCCCACTTCACACGATCGATCAAATCAAAGAATCTACCTGTGCAATGGGGAACGATGCAATCCAGCAAGGACAGAACCAACAGGACGAAGCGAGTAAACCGTTTGAGTTACCTGACGGGACGATATTGCAGGTAGACCGCGCGACTCAAACGATGCCAGCAGAAGTACTCTTTAAACCACAGGAACTAGGAGACGAACATCCACTGCGTCCGGACAAAGGACTGCACGAATGTGTGGCTGCGAGTATTGCCATGTGTGACAAGGATCTGCAAAGCGATCTGCTCAACGCTGTCGTGCTCGCCGGGGGCAGCACCATGCTACCAGGTTTCTCGCGTCGATTTCAGGACGAGCTCCAGTCTGTTCTACCTGGTAGCAACCTGAACGTCGTCCCAGATCCGATAGTTCGGGAACGAGGCTATAACTCGCAACGCAAGATCGCTGCATGGGTCGGAGGATCCATGTTTGCCTCGCTCGACACATTTCGTGACATCCACATCACCAAACAGGAGTGGGAAGAGTATCACGAGGCCATTTTGGATCGGAAATGCTTCTAAATGCAACAGACGCTGTTTGTAGGATTTGGTGCGCGTGTATATAATCTTTTTATAGGGTTACAGGCAGCATCCAACATATAAAAGTCAAAGACACTGAAACATGGAACGTCAACTGAGGGGGCGTAAGAGTCCATGGTCTGTCTCTCCGAGTCGGACTCAGATAGGGCATCTCTTTAACAACCGCAGGGTTGACGCATCGCGTATTGCATGAAGTGTAGCAACAACATGAACATCATGACGGTGTTGAGGTTCCAGTCTGCCCACAGTAAAGAGTCAGACTCAGATTTACAAAGACGCAAATGTAACCCCTAAGGGGTACGCACCTCCAAACATGTCGTGCTCGGGCTGCGCGGGCGCCTGGTTGGCCGAGTCGGCTTCAGCATCCGTCTGGCGGTTGCGTTGCGAGCCCGACACGGAGCACGAAGGAGCGGCGGCGTTCTCCATGGCGATGGACTGGACAAGGAGCAACCAGGATAATTGCTGAGTGAAGAGTCGGACAAGAATGTCACTGAACGCACTAAAGTGAAGAATTAAATATTAGTATGAGTCACTGAAACGGGTATTGTTGGCGCCCACACATACGGCTAACCAGCAATAATGGAACTCCCGAAGCGCACGGGGCGGCCGATGCACCCTCTGTGGGCGCACTTTCATCGCGGAGAGAAGCGTAACCGCTACCATTACCACGCGTACTGCTCGTACTGTGTGGCTCGTCATGGTGCGGACCAGGTACCGCCGACGCGCGGGGTTTCTACCGACATGCTCCGTCATCTCGAGAGCTGCCCCAATTGTCCTCGTAAGTTGGTGGGAACAGTTAGAGAGCATTGCAATGGACGGGATCGAGCGACACACGTCAAGAAGAGCACAAGCGGTGGTAGTGGAACTGGAAATACAGAGACCGTGGATGAGGTCGAGGACCAAGTGCTGCTCTTAGATGCCGTGGCTGCGTCTAGTGCCACTACAACGATCCAGCCGCAGACGTCTGCGGTGACCGTGATCACTACTGCTACAGGGACAGAAACGGAAGACTTACGAGTAACTGGCAAGAGGACTGCGAGTGAAGCACTAGCAGATGAGACATCACGTCTTACTCATGTGGACTCTAGTGAACATGCAAACAAGACTAAAAGTGGACAGAATGGTGCCGAATTTTTCACGATATCGACTAAACGTGGACGCACGGATAGTAGCAACCCAACTGAGGATGATCCTGTGGCGAGATGGAGGGCCAATTTGCTGCAGATGGCTGTGGCGGCGGGCATTCCACTACTTGCCTTTCAGAAGCGAGAATTCCAGGAGTTATTACAGGTGATGGGCCCTGTAAAGCTGGATGATTACAACATAATCCGCAGTGTGGGAACACCCGCGTTTCTAGAGGAGACGGCAGCCAAACTGGCTCATAGTCAACTGGACCACGTGAAGGAAGGCATGCTCAATTCGACGATTAAAAGTGGTCTCACGTTGAGTCTAACCTGCTGGCGCACATTAGATCTACAGCAACTGGTGTCGTTCACACTTGTGAATTCCAATGGAGACGCCGCCTGTGTACGAGTGGAGGATTTAGGAGGACACGTTTCACGACATTCTGCTGGTGATAACGACACTACGTCCCCGGTGTCATTGATGCAACCAGCACTATTGTTGCCGCTTGCAAACGCTATTGAGGATGTTCTACAGGATCTCAACGAGAAGAACATATCTGTTATGGGAATTGTAGCTGACTCAGCTGTTGCATTAAGTGCTGCGAAGCGAGTTTGTACGAGTGCACAATGGCGTTCTTTACTGGTTGTTCCGTGCATGTCCGCGTTGCTGACGTCTCTAGCTGGCAGCGTCCTGACACATGAAGTTTATCGTGATGCCGTGGGGCAGCTAGTGGAACTGGCCGCTTATTTTTCGAACCCACAACTGCAGGCATCGCTGCGTGCCATATCTGGAGAGGATGATGCACGTATCCCCCTCCCTACAAGAGACCACTGGTTCTCGTTTGTGAGTAGTTTGACCAAGGCTCTGCACTACAGCGACGCTATTACTGCGTTATGCCAAGAAGAAGGAGAATCGTCTTTGCCGTTGCCGTTGCGTGAACTGGTTCTGGGTAGCAATGGTCGACTGTGGAGTACACTACGAGAGCTAGCTGTGCTACTTGCTCCTCTACGAGAAGCCTACAGCCTCGTGTTTCAGGCCAAACCGAAACTGGACGAGGTCAGTGAGTACGACAACGATGACGAATGTGCGACTACTGTACATGGAGGACTCACTCTCGCTCACGTCATGTACCAGCTTGGGCGTATGAGTCAGCAGTACGCGGAGCTAGCAGAATCTACCGATACTACTATGAATTCGAATGGAGATGACATGACAGTCGTGGCACGTCGTCTTCACGACGTACTGGATGCGATGTGGCAGCGCTACGATCTGCCCACGATGGTGCTCGCGTACGTGTTCGACTTCCACATGGACTTCGAACGACTCGATACGAGCAACAAAGCTCTGCAATGGAAGTCCGTGGCTTCATATTTCCAGCTTTACTTCCAGCGGTGGTTCTGTCAGTCTCAGAGCGATGCAGCGAGTAACCCAACGATCCCGAGTGACAAGGTGGATTCAATCTTGAACGCGTATCAGCTTCGCCAGTTCCCGTTCGACGCCGATACGACAGACTGCTATACAGACGTTTCTTCATTCTATTCGTTCGTGTCGGACTCGCACCCGGAGATATGTGCGGTTTGCTGTCGTGTGTATGCTGTAGCATTGGCGTGTGCTGATCTACGCCGCTTAGTTCGTGGTATTGGCTTCCTTCCTGCTGTTGCACAGACTACCGAGCGTCTCAAGCAGGTAGAATTGTTACTCCACGTGGGTTTTGCAACTAATCTGAAGAGAACAAGAAGTCTCACTGGTACTGCAAGCGCAATTCTACCGGATCTCCTGCAAGCGAGTCGTCCAGAAGAGTTACTCTGCAACCAGGAAGAATGGAATGCGTTCTCGAGTGACTGGAGAGACCTTCTGGATCACGAATTGGCGGTAGACGAGCTGGAACAACTGCACCAGCTTCAAAGACGTGGTAGCATTGGCGGTCAACAGGACAAGAGCGACGAAACCCTGAGGTTGTCACTCAACCAGCTCTTCTTTGAGGCACTCCCACCTCTACCTGCTGCAGTTGTGGTGGCACCTTCACCTCACGATCCATCTGGAGCGATAACGCAGGCATCGGTTGCGCTGTAGCTATTCTTTACAAGTTTATTTAACCGACTACCATGGTTATTTTGTCACGATATTGTTTGACGTGCCATCTTCTCGCGAAGTAGACTCATGCGAGAGATAATTTTGCGGCGATTTATGGCATTTGTGGTCGTCTCCAGTTGCAATTGGCAACACGCGAGTGCACGTTCGAAATCCTCGCTCGCTACTAGAGCAAGAACGAGGTTGTTGAGGATGGTGCGCTCCCGTTTAGTGTCCTCGATAGCGCGGGTGATGTCGAGACAATGCTGGTAACAACGCACGGCTTGGTGCGGATTCTGCTTGTCCAAGTACACGGTGCCAAGGTTACCCAACGCACGTGCTTCCACGACCTGATCTCCGGTTGAACGCGCCATTTCTTGAGCCAACATGAAGCGGAGAAGTGCGTCGTCTAACCGTTTCTGCTTGTAAAACTCCATCCCGACGTTAAGTTCTTCCAGTGCTGAGGTAGTTGGAGTGGTCTTGGCGGCTGGACTTGTCGCGGTAGGGTCGAACGACCCGTATACGTCCGAGTTTGGAGCTGTCGGTAGCGATTCAGGTGACGGTGCTGGTCTCTTGTGTGTTGACTCTGCATTCCCTAGCGATAGAGAAGCAAAGTTTCCGTAGATGTCGGTGCTTGAAGAAGCCTTCTTGTTGTCAAAGCTGGACTTCATCATGGCCATGGGCGGAGGAGGAGGTCCCAGTGTCTGTTCCCACTGCGGTCTCTTGTCCTCGAGCTCGTCTCCTAGTGACGCAAAGCTGCCATAGTCGTCGGCAGCTGCATGTCCCTGCGGATTTCCGCTCTTTGGAGGATGCTTGACAGATACTGCAGTTGTTGGCTTGCTTACAGCGACGCTGGCAAACGATCCGTACGCACCAGTATTCACAAAACCCGGTTGAAGAGTAGATGGTGGCGACTTTGAGAATGCAGTGGCTTGTTGAGCTCGTGTTGCCATCTGCTGCGACTCGTGCGAATACGTGGGCGTCAAATTGGCTATTGAGGCGGATTCATCGGATGCAGAAGCATGCAGAGCGCTAGAACGGGCTTGAGCTGCTGCAGGTTGAGCTTCCTCTTCTGGTTGTCGCTGCTGTGCAAAAGCTGCAAAACTCCCGTAATCGCTGCTAGCAAACGACGGCACAGTCGCACCTTTCTCATTGCTCCAGTTTCCATGGCCAAAATTCTTGTCTTCGTAATGGCGAGTGGGTGGCGTATTCTCTGGTGTTTCCATACGATGTACCGTAGGCGGTGCAAGTGAATCCAAAGTAAAGCTTGCGTAGTTATCAGAGATCGCTCCACTTGTGTTGCCTGTGTTGGTGCTGAACGATGGAAAATTGAGAAACGATGATTGTGATGGTGGGGTTCGCGAAAACAGCATTGCTGCCGCGTTGGCTGGCGTCTCCGGGTTCCCGAACGATTCAGTACTAAATGCCGCGTACGAGTCGCTTTGTTGGTCTTGTATGGCTCTCACTGCCGCCAGCTCCTGATTGCACTTCGCAGAGAACTCTGACGCTACCTACAACAAACGTTAGTCGTCTTTTAAAGCTTAGATATGATCTCAACGTACCCCGTATTTGAGTCTGCCTGACCTAGACTGGATAAACGCTCCAATGGACGGATATGTCCTCTGTCTAACACTGGTATTTGAACTGCCACGTCTCACTGCCTCCGTTAGAGCATACCCTGCCACCCCTAGATTGTTCACAAGACAGTTCTTCAATTCCCGTCGTCCCGGAGTATTCGAACTTGCCGCATGAATTTTGAGGTATGTGAGCGTGAATTTTGTCGGATGTGACTCGGAGAATCTCACCAGAAACGCCCCATCACTGCGTTCCCGAGTGGATAGCACACTCTCAGCCTCGTGTCTCCCAATTTCTCCATGGAACCAAGGCACCAACTCTCGGTTTACGCAGAAGCACGCCACCAGCTTGGACAGACTTAGCTCGAGTGGTCCGAAGCGGGCGATGAACCGACGGAACTGCAGCGATTGCAGCGACAAGAGCATACAGTTAACATTATAATACACAGGAATTTGCTGGTTATTGCACAGAATTGAATCACTCACGTCTTCTTTGGTCACTTGATCGCTTTGATGCGCTTCGGGCGAGATGCAAAATTGCGTTACGACGCGCAATTCGTCGCGTGAGAGCTCGGAAGGAAGCGACTGAGCGTCGCAGGCGCATATTAAGGCTGGGAAGAAAGCGGCGCGGAAGGAAACGCTCGGCTGGGCGAGCTGCTCGTCCCACCAGAGCAGGCCCAACTCCTCGATATCGGACCTCATTACATAAAGTTTTCTTGTAATAGTAATTTGAATTTGTAAATATTAACTAATTGTGGAAATATTAATTCGAAGTACTACAGTATCTGAAATCGTTAATATCCCAGCTTCGGCGCGATGACGAGTTCCTGTTGCTCGGACGGATGCTGTTGGAGCCGATGCTGCTGGAGGTAATTTGTTGCTGGGCCGGTGACTAACCGTGAAGGTTGATGTCGGATTCGCGGACTGCTTTTGATTCCGGCGAACCCTCGAGTGGAGCCTTGTGGTCGACCACTCGACTTTTTCAGGTTTGAAATCGGTACAGAGTGGTGGGAAACTACAGGCCCAGCGATTACATATCGTGGTGACAGCAGTGCTTTTAAGTCATCCTTCGGGTGGGAGGCCGCCTTCAGTCCATCTGATGATATCAAGTGTTCGCCAAGCTGTTCATCAGAATCGAGTTTTGACGATTCTCGCTGAATCATGTCCACGCCCGTATTGGTGGCTGCAGGCCTTCCGCTAATTGTCAACGGCATGGCCGTCGCTGGTATTGAGCCGGGTTCGGTTGCAACCAGCGACAGACCTTCATCGTGTTGCAAAGTTCTGAGATTCACTGAAGGTTGATGGTCGCTGCTCAAAATGTTTTTAGAGTGTTGAAGAAATGTTGATCGTGGTGAAGTCGGGGGTTTAACCGGTTGTTGGTGCGAAGAGATGAAGATACCTATAGCCTGAGCAGTGATCGCATTACTCGCTCGTGGCGAAGGCATTGATGCTCCTGAGCGACTTTCGTGTGGGGTTTGGGGTCGATCTTGCAACTGTAGATTAATCTTGTTGATCAATGTTGTATCCGTGGAGTTGGTACCTTGCTGCTGACGATCGTTATCAATGGTGCGGTGAGGCTGCTGTTGTTGATATAGAAGTTCGGCTGGGTATTTTTCGATTGTACAGAGCCGTCCGAGTCGGACTGCGACGTGTGCTGTTGCAATTGGTGCAGAGGGAGTTGGGCAGAAAAAGTATGTCGAGCGTTCATGGGAGCAGCCGACATGGCCATGTTGGCTGCTGCTTCTGCAACTGCAGCGGCACGAACTGTAAAGGGCTCTTGAGATTTTCCGGAATCTGGGATCAGTAAAGACCCCGAAGCATTAGAGTCTTGAGTTCCAGTGCGGAGAGTCGAACCTGAAGCTTCAATGTGGCTTACATGCAGTCCTGATGGTTCGCGGGGACTGTCGACTTTACCGGATACCGCTTGCATTATCTGGTCTCGACAATGCTGGCTAGAATTTGATGTGCTTCTGGACTTTCGTCTTGGAAATGCAGCCATCCCCGTTGTTGATACTGCAACGCCAGGTTTTCCGTCTGCAATCGACTTGGAGATCATCATACCGTCCATCATACCAATACTGAGAACCACTCCTCCACCACTGGAAAACATGTCGGGGGAAGTCGGTCGGTGGAGTCCAGTTGGTCTTCTCGAAGACGATACTGGCAACAACTCAGTTTGGTAATTTTTAGCTGTTAACGGTGGAGGCCCTCCACCAGAACCTGCAGAACGACAAGAAAAAAGTATTGAAGTAGTCGAATTACTCCATTCTAAGCAATAAAAGCACCATACCAGAGATGGCTGTTGTCAGATTAAGCGCATTTGTATTGACTTGCACCGAGAACTTGTGTTTCGAGGCATTTTAACCGAACGCCCCGCTGCCAGACCGGGTTCGACGGTGGGTTGGTTCCGAGTCTAAAACGACACACATTATCTCGTAAGAGCACGACTAATACGGAGCCCGTGCACACGTAGCTGCACGCACTCTTCATGACGATTCCATCTTTTGCTTCGCTTCTCGGTGACGAGAGCTTGCGCTCGCGCGATTGCGATCTCGATGAGCATTCGTTAACGTTACCGCTTTAGCGACTGTCGCCTCAAATTGCTAGATTCATTCGCTCCTCGGGATTGGGGTCTTGACGAGCTTCGATTGTCGCCTAGTTGAGTGTGCGACTGTCGTCTCGAACTACTAAGGTCACTCGAACACCGCGATTGTGTTCGTGAGAGAGTTTCGTTTCCGCGCTGTTTGCTTCGTGACTGTCGCCTTGAACTGGTACGTTCATTTGATCCTTGCTCCACATTTTGGGCCGTTTTGGTTGCGATCTTGATCTGGTCCCGATAGTATGCAAATGTATCACTGGTTAACTCTCGTTGTAAGTCCTGCTTAATGTCCTCCAATGATACCCACTTTGACTGTTCTAAAATGTCAACATTCGACACATCTACATGTACAAGAAATAATAAAACAAATGAGGACAACGAATTACTGCTTGCAATAAAGGGAGTGTAGGGACCTTCGAGGGATTTTAGTACGTGACGTTCGGTCAGGAGGTAGGTTAGGCAGTGCGTAATGCAATTAACAACGAGACGTACTGTCAATTCAGCGATAAAGACATGTTAGCAAACTTCTATAGTTCGTAGCAAAAATCGGCGTACATCTTCGGGGTCAACGGTGTCGGTCCACAAATCTACAGTTTGAATACTATCTCATGTTAAAACTCACGGCGAAGAGCTCATGAAATTTTGTGTTCTACGCACCGACAAGTTCGAACATTGATAGGTGAAAGAAAGCATAGTCCAGATAGTCCTGTTCCCCACTATCTCGTTTCCAGTCGTCCTTGATGAGTTCTTTGGAGTCACCGATGTCGAATTCAGGCAGGATCAAGCGGTGCAAACAAAGCATGTACGTCTCATAATCCGAAAATCTGAGTTTCTGGTCCCCATTTTGCAGTGCACAATTCCAAAGACGTTGCGTAAGTGCAATCATGTGTGGATGCTGCTGAAGGCTCACGCATCTTGCCAAGTTGTCTTGGACATAGACGAAGGTCAGTCACCTTAAAAAGCCACTATAGGAAGTTCACGAACCTTTGTATAAAGTTCCAAATTGCCTTGTTGGCGGTAGGTGACTTCCGTGCCTAATGTAGGGTCGATTTCGGCTACAACATGCCTGCAGAGATCACAATACAGCCTGTCAGCCCTCTTTTATTTAAGCATCCTACCAGTTGCCGCACCCGTCAGCCACAAGCTTTTGAACTTGAGTTTGGACTGTAGAAGCAGCGGTTGCCGAAATCCTCGGCACCTCCAGTACAGCACTGGAAATTTAACACTGTTAGTAGCAATAGTGAGTTTTCGCTCAGTTGTGCGGTTCAGCTCACCTCCTCTGGTCGTCGCTTAGACTCGGCGCCGTCGGTGCAGTGGTCCTAACAGCGTTTAATAGCGGCGATCGCTTGAGATTAATAAGAGCTCGAACTGCGCAACTTGCGATATTGTTTCCTTGAGTGAACTAAGCATCGAGCCATGGCGAGGTGCCGCTGGAAGTTTTGAGAGAGTCATAGAGCTCGAGTTCATCACCGAAGCTTCGCTTTGTAGTTGCAGTGCCTGTCGTGTTTGCTGCAAAGCCGTCGCCGAGCTTTGTGTATCCGACACGGTGCCTACTCTTCTATCATCGCTTGGCTTTCGTATCATCGCTTGGCTTTCGTATCATCACTATCCGATGCCGTGACGTACTGCCTTGGAAACGAGTAGGCTCCGCAAATAGTAAAAGTTTCTGCATCTGACAGTCTTCCTCCAAAATAGCAAACGCGTCACATACTTTAAAACCTCGCAATCCTGACTAGCAAATTGCTAGTAGCAATGCAGAAAGAGACCGACGTCAAGCGAAAGTCCACAACCTTCGTTCTGGTCTCCAAAACCGATCCGTCCTCCCAACCGGTGCTCTTCTTTCCGTATCCTGCTTCTGTTCAACTCGATAGATCATGCCCCGCTGGATACGAAGGTAAGCAAAACTATCCCTGCTTGATTGCACCTTTACTAACTCCTTTCGGTAATCTTCTATTCCATGAAATCGCCGCAGACGAATCAAATCTGCGCTTGTCCTTCGTCGGGACCAAACGTTTTCTGTATAACGCCATCACCAACTCTCTGCGTGCTACTAATGTCCGTAAAACAGCATCGAGTAACACTTGGAACATCTTCTGGGGGGAACATCTCAAGGCTCAAGAACTCGCTGCGTTGCTCCCATTTCAGCGTGTGAATCATTTTCCAGGCAGCTTTGAATTGGGTCGTAAATATCGATTATGTTCCCACTTAGTACGTATGCGGAAGAAGCACCCAAACGCCTACGCGGATATCATCCCAGAGACTTATCTCACATCAAATGACTACGACAAGCAGCAGTTCTTAACACGTTTTCACGCAGAACCAAGCGTTGTTTGGATTCTAAAACCACCCAATTTATCCTGCGGCCGAGGAATTAAACTCGTGTCTTCAAGTACCCACCCAGCCCCAAAGCTCTCCAAGAAGAGAGCTTACGTTGCTCAGCGTTATGTTGCCAACCGTTTCTTGATCAACGGGCTTAAGTTTGATCTTCGTGTCTACGTCGTAGTAACGTCGTATGATCCACTGCGTGTTTATCTCTTCAACGACGGATTGGTACGCTTCTGCACGGAGAAATACTCGACGAGTAAGAGTGCTCTACAGAATCCCTTCGGTCATCTCACAAATTACTGCATCAACAAGAAAAATGCTGCTGCGTTTCAGAAAAATCAAGATACACATGATGAAGATCATTTGCGCTCAAGTAGCAAATGGAGTCTGCAGATGTTGTTCAAATTCTTGCGTGATCACGACAAAGCCCGTGAACTTGAGAATTTCCAACAAACACTCGAAGACTTGATCGTGAAGACTTTAATAGCTGTAGAAGATAAACTAGCGTCAGCCTGCAGTCGCAACGCGTTCGAGCTATATGGGTTCGATGTGTTAATTGAAGGAACATGTATGAAGCCTCGCCTTCTGGAAGTGAATATTTTCCCGTCTCTCAGCTCCTCGCCAATGGATAAGCGTATTAAAACTGTCCTAGTTAGTGACTTGTTTCAGCTTGTAGGAATTCCTTTCGTAGACGCGAAGAGAGAAACAGATAAGGCCAAGCAAGATCGTCTCCACGGTATCAAGCAGCCACTAGAGTCACTAGACCGATTTTCCGAAAAGAAAATGAAGCACAGAGACGGCGACGTACACGCGAGGAGTTGTCCAGCTCAGCAAACTGCGTCACCATGTGCCAACTTAGCGATGAAGACTTGCAACTTGTGAAAGAGATGGAGGAATAACTTCATCGCTGCGGACACTTCAAGCGCATTTTTCCGACTCCATTATCCTTTGACAAGTATTCCGAACTCTGACTCGCTGCGTTACCGCTATCTGCTGTGCATGCGATGGCTACAGCATACAAACCAAGATGGCGATCGGAGGTTACCTCCCACAACGAAGAAATGAACGATATGTGCCTTTTTACTCTTCGACTTCCAAAACTTGTTCATTTCATGTCTTCACATCAGCGCCATCTGCAGTATTCAGATGCCCCACTTCGCCCAAAATTTCCTTCTTCTTTGTAGCTTTGACGTTGAATTGGCTCAACTGATCTTCTAACTGCAAAAACTTCTGTTGGATCTCGACTAGACTTGCCTGTACATGTGCATCTTGTACGTCCATTTTCTTGTGCAATTGGAAAAGCGCCTGCTCTGAGAATGCCAAACGTTGCGAAAGTGTCGTCAACTTGGTATCGATTACGCGTGCAATTTTGGTCTCCATTTCACGCTCTAGTGTCTGCTGGAAACCCTTTAGGATCGTTTGCAGGTCTGTCGCTCCTCCCAGACCAAGCCCGGATACCTTAGATGTCAAGTCCGCAGCACTGACATATCAATAATATCGTCAGTATTTTAGCCTCGATAGTTTTCTTCAAGATGCTCTTCTCACCTTGTATCCACTGTTGAAACAGGCATGGGCACAAATACACATCGTAGTTGTTGCAAATTCAATACACTCTTGTCTCCCGTGAGTGATACAAATTTGACTTTGAGCGTCTGCAAGCTTTTGAGAATATCGCAATCGCGATCGCTCTGGGTGAAATTTGGCGCCATGGTGAAAGTCTGCGCCTCGGACGACGCTTTAGTGCCTCGGAATGTGCCCAAATATACTTCACCCTGCTCTTCTTCACCTAACATATTGCGACGCGTGCCCTCGGCGTGCAGCTCGACGTGGCGAGCGGAGCATTGCACCTCGAGCTGGAGCTGCAGGCAGCGCAGCGGCTCTGACGACCAGTGCAGCGACACATGACACGGGACAGAGGCGTCTGATGGAGGACGCATCAGCTGCAATGGCAGCAACGGGAGCGTCGCCACGCCACCGCGATTGTCGGGCAAGAGCTGCACGTTGACCGAGCCATCGGAGGTAGAGGACCATGAGGAACGCCACGTCAGGCTCGACATTTTGATTGGCAAAAATGTATATCCGCGGTATAGTGAGCGCAAGTAAAACAGCTGACGAACGACAAAACCCATCTAAGTGGATATGCATGGTTGACATCAATCACTCAAACACACAAATACCGCCTCAAAACATAAAAAATAATCAAACCAATCACAAATTTCCTCTAAACCAGCAACCATCTTTTATCCTATAACGACATCTGTCCTGTTACATTTTTTTCTTGGTTGCATGTTGAGGGTGCCATTCGTTTTAGCCTCCACGTGTCGTCCCTCATAATCCAAGGGCAGAGGCAGCGACCGCACTCATCCCCATTCGTGTATCGTCGCTCTCGCTACCATGTTGGAGTACGACAACTCAGCCTTCTACTACTTCTCTGTGTCGCTGTGCGCGCTGTATGTGGTGCCTGTGACGTTCCTGTCACTGCGCCGCATCCTCTACGGCGTGTTCCTCAAGGACCGCCTGCTCGACAAGAGCCACGTGCGATGTGAGCGCGAGCTGCGTAAGGTCAAGCAGCTACAGGCCGAGAAGACGGCCTTCCGCAATGTATTCTCGGTGCCGTTCGTGCTCAACTTGCTCGTATTGGCCGTTGTGTGGTACGCGCTGGTGCGCATGACTTTCCTGCTCAAGGATGACTCGGAGATCAAGTCGTTCGACCCGTTCGCCATCCTCGGCATCGCTGCAGGCGCCACGGAGCGTGAAATTAAGCGCGCGTACCGTAAGATGAGTCTACTGTACCACCCAGACAAGAACCAGGGCGACGCTGTAGCCGAGCAGAAGTTTATGCTCGTGGCGAAGGCCTACGAGGCGCTCACGGACGAGGTGGCCAAGGCGAATTACGAAAAGTTCGGCAACCCGGACGGTCGTCAAGCTCTGCAGCTGTCTATCGGTCTGCCTACGTTCCTATTGGACCCCGCGAACCACAACCTGGTGCTCTTCCTGTACCTGATCATCCTCGTTGTAGCCATCCCCAGCTGCGTGGCTCTGTGGTACTCGCACTCGAAGAAGTACGGAGACAGCATGATCATGTACGACACGTACGGCTTCTACAACTTCGCTATGTCGCAGCACTCGCACCCGCGTATGTTGCCTGAGATCCTGGCCGGTTCCGCCGAGTTCCGTGAGATCCCACGTCGCTCCAGTGATGACGCGGAGCTTGGCGCGTTGTTCAAGAAGTTTAAGCAGTCGGATATGATGGCGAAACCCAAGTATAACCACCCAGCTATCGCCAAAGCCAACCTGCTGCTACACGCGCATTTTCTACGTGAAAAACTGAGTCCGACCCTGCAAGGAGATCTGAATTTGATGCTCAAGAAGGCTATCCAATTAGTGGACGGTATGCTGGAGATTTCCGTGATGAAATCATGGCTTCAGACCACTTTGAACCTCATGGAAATGCAACAGTTCCTTACTCAGGGACTATGGTTCAAGGACCCGCCGTTCCTACAGCTCCCGCACTTAACTGAGGCTGAAGTGAAGCACATTGTTACAGGTAAGAACGCTGTGCGTAGTATGCACCAGTACATTGCTATGAAGCCGGAGGAACGTAAGGGATTGAGTGGATTGTCCGAGGAAGACCGTCAAGAGGTGACGACGGTGCTGGATATGATGCCTCACATGGAACTGCAGATCTCGATTGGTGTGGAAGATGAGGAGTTTATTGCAGAGGGAGACATCATGACTGTCACGGTGAAGCTTACACGTAAGAACGTCAAGGAGGGAGACACGTGCGACTTGGTGTATGCTCCACGCTTCCCATACCCGAAGATGGAGCGCTGGTACTGCATTGTGGGCGATGTGAAGATGAACCACTTGCACGCCTATGCTAAGATGACCTCGCAAGAGCGTGTGGTTGAACAGAAGCTGCAGTTGCAGGCACCTCCCCAGGCTGGTACCTACCAGTTGGACATTTTCGTCAAGAGCGACTCTTATGTCGGCATGGATCTACGCGCTGTTGCTAAGGTTCGTTAAGGTGTGATTGTGGGTGCGTAAAGTTGTTGTCTAACGGTTAACTTGTGTTGCTTCTTGCAGTTTAACGTCGCCCCGGCATCCACGTTGCCGGTGTTCAAGCCGCACCCGGAGGATTTGGAGTTAGATAACGAGCCCACACTGTTCGAACAGGTGATGAACGCTGCGGACTCGAGTGATAGCGAGGAAGAGGACGAGGACCTCGAGCAGGAGCAGGAAGAGGCGGAAAAGGAAGCAGAGGAAAGCAAGAAGGACAAATAGAGTGCGAGCGCAGCTTGTCTGTCTGCTTTGCCGTGAAGGACACGAGCAGTGCAATGGCCATGTGAACTCGATGTGTTTTGCGTATTGTGCTTACTTTGTTATTGCGTCGTCAAACACTCGAGTTTAAGCAACAGTTCGATAACGACCTTGGAAACGAGAAAAATAGTCGCTCCAAAAATCCGCAACGAAACTCTAGATGGCGCTTAAGCAGAAAATTACGAAACGAAATACGATTTAAATCCTCAAACCACATCCAGTCCTAGATTATATTTGGGGCGACACTAGTAGTACTATGTACTATGACAAGGCGAATGAGGCTAATCAAGACTACCTAGAGGACACCTAGATGCTTCACTAACTATGTAGGAAAGACAGCGTAGCGCGATGCATTGGCCTCCTAGGCCGCGCAATTAGCACTGGAGCCCATGGCCATGCAGGGGCTCCAGGACAGCCTGTCTGATAGCTTAAGCTATTTGTTAATTTTGATCCTTCTGGTTCCGTTTCGTTGCACTATGCGCCGACGAAAGTCTGCGTCTTCAAAGAGCGCAACGAAACGAAATATGCAAAAAATCATCAGAAATTATCAGATTTTCTCAGATTTTCGTTTTTTTCTGACCTGCTTAAGCGCTCTACTGTCAGGTGGCAGTGACCGATCTATTACTGTAAGAGGAAGTGTCAATTCGAGGCCGGTTCAAACATACATTTCTAGCTTTACTTGTATCTTTTGATCTAATACAAGCAAAGCGGCACCAAGGGTACCAATCGAAAGCTGTCGTTTTTGTAAATTTTGCTGGCTATTTCTGAAAATTCTAGCCAATGGACAAATCACAAAAGATCCAATTAACAAATAAAATTAAGAGTGATGGTCGTGTCAATTAGGGGCCGGTTTCAGTGACTTCATTTCACTATTGATCTTGCCTTATCTCTTATATGGTACCCTATACGTGACCAATCACAATTGATAAATGCAAAATTCGAGTCTTTCATTGGCCAAATGAACCGGCCCCTAACTGGCATTCTGGCCCCGAATTGACAACTTCCCCTTACATGTAGCGCGAGTGCAAGATGTTTACATGTTATTGTCGTCGCCATTAGTCATCGGACCCAAATGCAGCCATTAGTTTTGAGGATTAGATTACCAAAATCTTTAGCAGATACTAGCTGCCAGCTAGATATAAGGGGCTGTTTCGCGCGTAGAGTTCAAAAACGAGCTATTTCGCACTCCATGATGTTCAAATATGCTTTTGAAAAAGCTCTGTCTTACCCTAATCGCTTTGTCTTATTCCTAATAGGGGTTTCAGTTCTCTAAATTTCTTGCCACAAAATGACGATAGAAAATTGTCGAGCAATCGCTTTCATTGGCCCCGTTCAGCAAATTTGAAAACCGGAATCTGAATAAAAAGAGTTCAAAGTCTTCCGTGTTCAGCAAATTTTTCGTGAAACCGGAAGCTCACTTGATCATCATTCCGAGCATAGTATGTTGGAGGTGCAGCGACAGGAGTAACTCTGCCCCACCGGGAGACCCCGCGCGCCGCAGCGGCCTCCACGCGCACATGCAACTAGAACCGGTCCTGTTTTTCTAAAGGCATACCGACACTAGTGGCGTGGATATTGTCGGTAGCAACGGATTCAGGGCGCGATATCTTGCATGTCTGTGATGGGCTTATCTAGTGTCTCTTTGGTACTACTAGTATTAAGGTGTGAAGGGTACGAGTACCGCACATTTAAATGCCCTTAACGCAGGTATTGGACGAAGCCACTTAGCGAGGTCTTAGCGTCCAAGCATGCAGTACGCGGCTCGCTGAGCCTGCACAGTGGTCGTGTGCGACATGATAAGATTCGACACACCGCTCTCATAAAGGGGGGGGGGAGCACGAAACGGTAGGATATTTATAATAGTTTTAAAAGTTCCAGGTCTCAGGGACCTCATGAGGCACCTGGGAAATGGCCACTAATGCGGGGTTTTCTTGGAACTTTTTGTGCCATTTTTACCAGGTTCCAGGGAAAAAGAGGTGATGCTGAACATGTTTTCCATGAAACCTGGGAAAATCTCACTATTTTTTTTCCCGGTTCCCGGTTCCAAGCGTTTGCTAAACAGGTCCATTGGGAATTAGGGGGGTTCATAGTTGCAAATTATTAGACTGATTTTTCGCATAGACTGGTTATTCTTCTGCTTGAGAAAGAAGCGAGCGTTAATCTCTCGAATGAGTATGGGTCGACTGCACTGTTGTGGGCGTCCGACTGCGGTCACCTGGACGTAGTGAAGTGTCTAGCTGAGAATGGAGCAATGACAGATAAAGTTACAAACGAGGGGGTCACTCCCTCAATGGTCACGTTGATGTCGTGCAGGCCCATTTTTGCTAGTTTTTGGCATCTTTGGTGAAAAAATGCCCATTTAATAGTCCTTTTGAAACCCCCTATTGCTTACTTCTCTGGCCCACTTCAAAATGACGATTGGGGTTTTTCATTGATCGTACATAAATGAATAATCTAACTTTATTGGATAAAACTCAACGGTGATTACGATTGTCGCAGAGAGGACTAATCTTATGGCTTGCAATGGCTAAGCACTCATTCCACCTTGCTTCTTAGGTCATCTATAGGTCACTAAAAATGCGCCTTGGCCACAACAGGACTCTTAGACCCTTTAATAGTCAACGTACCTACGGTAGGTCATCATCGTCTTAATTAATATGGAGTATTTTGCTCCACTGTAGAGCATTCTTCTGGGGATAAAATGCGCCTTCCAATTCGTTAATATTAGGGCTAATTTGAACTCGTTTCTGATTGGCCAATGAAAGCTGGTGGCTTTCGCTAACCCATCGGTATTTTGAGATAAACCTCGCTCTCTTTGCGCCCAAATTGTAGCGCTTCCAGCCCATTTCTGCGTACGCTTGCGCGCCCAACGGTAGCCAATTGTCTGATTTACCCACCCTTAAAGTTGGGTGTAATATCGCTAAAAATTGACTGAACTGCGACAAAAAAACCTTACGGTCTGCAAAATACGGCAGGTTTGAGCGCAGCATGCTACCGCTTAACTAATGCCTAGACAACAACAAAAATTTGCACATGTGCGCTATATCCGGGGCTTTGATATGGTGTGCTTTTCGTTCACCGTCGAGTCCTGGTTGCGAAGTTATCGGTCAAAATGTGTAATTGTCATTTTGGAGTGGACCAGAGAAGTATTGCTGCTGTCATTTTTTGGTGGTAGTTTTAGCCGGGAAACTTCACTCGTCAGTCGAATTTTTATCATTTTACAGCAAACGTTGATACTCAGCGCGCGTTTCTACTTTCGTAAGTAGTTAGCTCTACGCTATCAGTGCTCCGAGGCAAATAAGGGCCGCTCGCTGTTGTGTAGAAGGTGTTGCGTGGTTTATGGCGTAACAACGATAGCGGTAGCTATAGAAATTATCTTTGAGCCTACAGTGTCACATTCTCACATCGTTGGTGCTAGCTGATAGGTGTGCATTTCGCTAGGCCTTGCCCAGCGGTCCCTACGCGCTCATAAGCTTAGGTGATGGAGCAGCTCCACACAGCCGGTAGCACCTACACCTTTGCCAATCCAATCTCGTAATAGTGAAAAGCAAACCCGAGTGTCCCGTAATTAGTTTTTTTTTTTAAATTACAAAATGTCGACGATCAGTTGAGATCAATATGGATTTAATGTAAAGCAACTGTTAAGTGACATCCTCCATCGGCTCCCCACGAAATGCTGCGGCGACGGAGAATGCACAGTACCAAGCCATCTTATTGACCAAGCGCAGGTCCAAACACGGCATTGCATGCTCAGCCGCCCTTTCGACTAGCTGCGTACGGCGCTCAGTCTTCTCGCCGTACGGCACGTTGATCATGTCGCCGTGGTACAGTGCAATGTAAGCCTTGATAGGGCTCTCAAGACGCTGAAGCAGCCTGCCAATAGCACGTAAATATCAGAGATTAGTACTTCGACCCACGTATAGGATAAGCAACGTACCCTCAAGTTATGATCGCGTAGTGGTTTTTAAAATATTTATCTTAATTCAGTTTTTTCCTTACACTATAGACGGCTGGATGCTGTGACAGAATATCACTAGTAGATCTTAATAACTATGAAGAGGTCTGTAAATGTAGCTGTGGAGGGCGTTGAGTTGTGTGTTAAGCGGCCGAGCGATAGGCATCTACAGACTGGTAGTCCAACGAGAGCACGTAGCGCCGCCAGGCAGCGCGGCATCACCCGTTCACCTTTCGCCCCAAAGTTGCAGCGGTTTCAACGCCTTCATGCTGCCACTTGATGCAGTATCGAGGCGCTGAGCCTCCTGGACATCGTGATTTTGGAGCTCTCCCTCATCATGCGGTATAATTCGTTTCAAAGAAACACGACTCCCACAAGGCTAACATGTAGACGAGATAAAAAGAGAAGAAGTGCATTAAAATCTAGCGGGGAAGGAGCAAATGTTTTTTGTATCCAATTATTCGAGCAGAGCTCGAAACACGTTTTTAAATTTGTTGTGGTTTTGCCTTTAATAAATAATGTTACTGAAATATTAAAAAAATTGTTCAGAGTTTTTAAATCGGAACCACTGGTAACAAGTGAGAGACGGCAATGTACCAAGGAGTTCGTCCGTTCATTTATGGAGTTCTCCTTGACGTTAAGTATCCTCAATAGAGTCGAGTCGGCGGCGGTTTTTTTCGCCAACTCAAACATAGCACCAGCTACCAGCTCCGATTGCTGGAAAACTGGGTCGCTTACAAAAAAAACTTGGTCATAGGGTTTAGGGTCCAACTGACCCAGCGTGGACACGTGAAGTGATGTTAGCAAATTCACAAGAGCGTACGAACAACAGAATCAGAAAGAAGGAGAACTACTCGAGCTCCCACAGCTATCGAAACTGTTCTAGTGCAGGGCTTGTGATAACAACTGTATCAGTGGCGGTCCTCTCCTAAGGGTAACAAAAGCCATAGGCGCCCATTAACGTTCTCGCCAGATTAAATCCGGGAACAATTTAATAGTGTCAAGCCAAAATACGACCCGGAGGGGTTAATTAACCCCACAGCACCCAAACGTTGGATCTGAGAGCATGAAATGTGTTGTGCGTAATATATATATTTAATAGGGATGGCTCGAAAAATGGCCAAAATATACTTTTTCAAGTGTAACCAAATCCTGAACAAAGTCGGGCGATTACTCGAATGCACAGGGGTAGGTGGGCTGTGCAAATGATACAGCGCTGCCACAACTTGCTGTGAGCGCCACTGATTTCTGTCATTTCGGTAGAAGGAGGAAGAACCACGATGCCGTCTGGAGAAACTTGCACCCGCGAAACTCGTGGCGAACGCCGACGCTTCCTAGACCGCTTGGAAGGTACGGCTGTCGCCGATCAGAGGCGCCTACTGAAGGAGCACAAAGATTTTCTAGCTCGGAGGCGTCGCACCGACGCGAACTTAGGTGGGCATGCTCGAGGCGATGGGCGCTGAGCGTGCAGATTTTTGTTTTATCAGGTACATGCTGTATCTGCGACTCTAATTGGTTTTGTACCGTTTTGATTACGGTAGGCGGTATCAAGTCAAGGCAATACACATTATATGCTTCCACCACTGTCAAGCGGCCACGACCCACGTAAAACCCCAGACTATCAAAATAGGTTTGCGGGGTGCGCAGGAGGCGCCAGTCCCAGTGTAAAGTCTGTTTCGAATCGCAAACGACATGTCGATGAGCACAAAGACACCAAATATTACTGTGAGAACTGCAGTAAATCAGCCAAGGCTAGGTACGTGTACATTGCATTATTGCAGATACAGGGGACATAGGTATCTATTTGTTCAACTCGGATCTTCACCAGCAAGTGACAAATCTGATCAATCTGACTCTTGCGAAAGTCGATTCATAAAGGATAAGACGAAGGCTTTGGAATCACTACTCTGCTCCATCTCTAAAATTACCAAGGGTAAAAAGTCCACCAGCCTCTACACTTTGCTGGGGGGGGGGGTCCTAATGCAGAAGGAACACGTTGAACGTCAGCGTGGGAACGGGGAACTGGAAAGTTCTCCGTGTGGCTTTGGTCAAATCAGGAAGTAAATGACCACTGCTGATTGCTGGACTGTCGATCAAGTGGTTGACGCGGTGAAACCACCATCTTCCAGTAGCGAGACCGTCCACATCGCACCAGATAGTGGTCTTTTCACCCATGACATGACAGCTCTCAATGAGTTATACAAGAACGTGCCTCTATGGAAATTACCGCTAAGGAAAATCAAAACCAACGGGTGACTGAAAACAGTATATCCACAGCCACGACATATAACACGCCAGCACGGGCGAAGAAGCTGAAAACTGGTGTATTGGAGAGTGCTGTTGTGCAATCGGAAAGCTGCCACCTGAAAAGCTTACTGCAAATCAGATGGATATCTATACGCAGCAGCAAATCAAATTGTCCTTACTACCAAAAGTCAAATTTTGAAAACGAATTCAAAATATACACCCCAGGTAACAGAAAACCGGCACAAAAAATGGATTTTAATAGTCTTCAAGAACGAATCAATAAAAATGGATATCACGAGCGGATTCCTTGGCCGATTTTACATCGGATTCAATTAAAAAAAATTTTGATTTTTTGATTTTGAGGGTGGACACGTTTTTCATCAGCCTCGTTCTCGGCTTCGGTGGAGAATCCATGGGTGCATGGTAGCTGAATCGATAGCGGAGACACTCACCTTTCGAATGGTGTACCTAAATTTAGATTCGTACTTAGGTTTTTAGTAAAATTTTGTCACGCGCGGTCTCATATGTACTGTATTGTGGAAGTTCCTCCATTTTTCTTGGCCTCATTTCTTTAGCAAAGAAATGAGGCCTTGTGGGTGGTCATACTTGTCTTGCCGATGGCATTGCGTCCAC
Organism: Phytophthora tentaculata; assembly: GCA_033557915.1. Lineage (NCBI taxonomy): Eukaryota > Oomycota > Peronosporomycetes > Peronosporales > Peronosporaceae > Phytophthora > Phytophthora tentaculata. Next base: position 3,209,907 of record JAUCEA010000001.1, read on the forward strand.
GACGACGGCAGTCACGGATACGCTTACTAGCCTAGTAATACTACACTTTGTCAATCCAATATCGTAATAGTGAAAAGCAAAGTCCGATGAAGTAGCTGAAATAAAGATAACATTCTAAAAGTAAATTCCTTAAATTTGATTTTTGAGCAATGCTGATTTACTGCAGAGCAAAAACGATGGTCAGTAGCAAAGTTCCCCCACCGGCAGCATGCCTAAAGACCTCCAAACACGGGCTTCCGGCTCGCACGCGGGTGCTAAATGCACACCAGGAAGGACGGGACTGGGTGATTGTTGCCATTTGTAACGGGATACCTGCCACTACTGCCCGTGGTATCGTCCAACGCGGGTATCCAGACGTGAAGAAGAGGGGTGGTGCTCGTGCAGCGTGTACGAAGTGAACACGGGAGATACAGAGAATTGAGCTGGTAGTGCACCTTTTAAATTTTACAGTATCTATAATCGACTTTAAATCTGTTTTAACTCTGACCGAATGTCTTATGGCTACCAGAAATGGCCGTTTTTCGGACAAAGGTCGAAAATGAGATCTTTAAAAATTTGTTTGATGCATTAAATTTAGGACTAACATGCATGCTATTAATGAACCATTAACAATGGTGGTTCTCTTAGGTTCTGGATCGTCGCGAAACAAAAGATATCGCCACTCCAATGCTGGCACTGGAGCCCGGAAAGGATGATCTGGCCTTAACTTTTTTGACTCGGCGCATCTTTGCACACTTGCAATTGAACGTAACCCTTCGGTTTCGAAGCAATCGTCCGATTGCAGCCGGTAACCGTAGGCCTAGCCCGAGTAACATAAATAGAGGTACTGAAGACTTGAAAGTACTGTAAACCACTTTACACGTAAGTCAACAGCGAACCAAGCTGTATTTTGCGAAATAAAAGTCATTTTTAACATAAATATTGATCTCCCTTCCTCAGTTCTATGTTGGATATGCGTAACCCCCGCGGTGACGATACGCAACCTGACCGTGATACCCATCACTACAATATGACAACAGCAGGAGTGACTACAGTACTGTGGATGCTGTTGACCCTAAGCTTCAGGTAAGAGCTGTTTTGGTCGGGGCGCACAGAGCAGGTTTGTGCGTACTGGTGCTCATCCTGCAGAGTGAGGCGGGTTGAAAGAGCAATCTATACGGCTGTACAAACTTCATGGAGTAATAAAATCTGCAGCCCGATTAAAGGTCGTGGCCAAAACGACCAAAATATCGTATTTAAGGCAGATTTCGGACTCGAGACGTATTAATAGCAGTAACTGTCTATTGGACACTGCTTCTAGAGTATAGCTCCGTTCAGTACGAGTTTATCTGAAGATACTACGCGCTGAGCCTACCTGCTCACCACCGAAATCGATATCTGCGATTTTAATCTGAAGGGATGTACGAAAAACGGTACCCTGAAGTCAGTCGGTCTGAGTTAAAGCATATTTATTTAATACGTTATCACAGTTAAGCGCCTGCATCTCTAGAATTTGAAAATGATTTGAGTGAGGTTGTCATTTTCTATCATCGGAAGATTGTTTCCTTCAAAAGCGCATAACCGTAATTTCGCAGCTCACCTGCTGCGGCGACCACCGTCCGACTTCGGGTACTATACTTTGTCGCCGTAGCGGAGAGTGAGCTACTGCGATTGTTGTTCGCTACTAATCTACATGATGCATCTGCTCTTCTGCTCGTCTACTTATCTTCCACTTATTTACTTAACTACGCTCTACTCGGGGAAGTTCTGGGTCAATCGAGACCACCACTGGCGACGCCCGCCGCGGCTGGTCCGACACGGTCCTAACGGCAAACACGAGCGAGCCTATCACTTCATCAACGAAGTGCTAAGAAGCACCCAAAGTCGAAGAGGAGCATGTCGCGCATCTGAGACAGCGTGTACTGGCAGTTGTCTTCGAGGTATTCGACAAGGTCGCCCTAGGTGGTATATTCGAACCACAATATCAAAGCAATGACCCCCGCTGTGCCAGACTCATAACTTCAATGGCTGCCCTCCATGGGAGCCCAGTAAGAAGCTGTGTGGTAAGCTGTATACGGTTGAGCAAGTAAGTTTCCATGTACTTACGACTTCAATTAAATATTTTACTGCATTATTAAGTGCTCAACGTTTACATTATAATATTCGCAGGTCCGCGTAGAGCCCGAGACGTGCAACACTGCGGTTAATATTGAGAAACGCCGCGTGTTTGGGGAAGCGCTGCGCGAACACAGGCGCAAGGGATCTTTTATCGTATACTACGATGAGACTAACTTCAACCTATACTGTAAGCGCGTGCAGGGCCGTTCCCCGGTTGGCCAGCCTGCGGTGGTTAAGCTACTGCCATCTAGGGGCCAACTTGCAGATTCAATGCGCAGTATCTGCAAAAGTAGGTCTTGTCCACTACGAAGCCGCCGTGGTAGCATTCAGATGGAGGTAAACGCCACGTTCGTCGACACTATTTACGATGCAGTCAAGACCCACAAAGCTTGCCAATTCGAGTTTGCTGGCAAGACCACTGTCATCGTTCGCGATAACGCTCCTGCACACTCCCAAACCGAAGATCTGATTCAAGAGCGTGATGACCTCGAGCTTCTGCGACTTGGGCTGTATTCTCCGATGTGCAATCCTATGGTGGGCTCCTCGAGCTTCCCTCGCTCAGCACCAAGCCGTCAATGGTGCTGATACAGCAGGTCCGCGTGTCAGATCCGTGTTCGAGGTAGCCGTTTCAGAGTCAAATCAAGAGGAAGGCGATAGCAGGGATGAAGACTACTCACCACATTCAGACGTGCCTATTGCCGCTGAAGACGAAGAAGAATGTTGTGCCGATTGCAGCCAGAGTGCTGACGATGAATGACCTCATTCTAATTTTGGAATGCAGAGGACTTACCTCAACAACAAGGCACAGCCGCTCATCCCTGGTAACACGCTCACATGTTTCCAGATATGGTGTTTCGAGTGGGACAACGGAAATAAGCTTCCACCACCGTGCTGTGGACGCGATATTCTAAACAAGGAGTCGATTGGGAAAACAGCAGGGAAGCGCAAGCGAAGTAACCGGGGGAATGACGAAGGAAGGGAGCAAGATAAAGGGAAAACAGGAAAAATAAAGTGGGGTTGGAGCAAGAGGACGGAGACGGGGACGAGGGGAAAGAGGGGGGGGGGGAGGAGGTGGAGGAGGAGAAGGAGCAAGAACAAGAAGAGCACTCTGTCACCGAAGGCGAAGCCACGATCAGGTTCACAAAATGAGCGCAGTACAAGTAGGGAGCGGGATCAGTCGTGCACACACTAAGATCAAGTCGAGTGCTGTCACTATTCACTACAATGACTACAGATCTGCCTTATCCTTCTCCCAAGCAGTTTTTCCGTAGACAGTACAGTTCTAGTCGGATGCATAAACGAGTAGCCATGTCTGCGGACAAACCGCTGCATGAGCCAGTATAAACTAGATTCCTTGCTTGCTTTCAGATAATTAAGAACCCAATCTTCATATTCCTCTTTGACGAGCGCAACGACATGACTCATCTTTAAGGGAAAGTCATTTCGGCGCATTTCCTTAATCCATTGAACTAGTTCTTCTGGATGTGGAATAGACAGGGCCGCCCTTGCCCCCCCCCCCCAAGCAGACTTTTGAGCCCATCATTCTCTCGCATGCCTATTTCAACTGAGCTTCTAGCTTACTCCACTTGTATACCGCTTCACGGCTTTTTATTCCGTGCCGTTCCGCCACAGATGTGATTGTTCGCTCATCAGTCAGCTCGTTTAGCACCTGCACCTTAAAGGCGTCAGTGAATGTCATGCGACGTAATCTAGTGGCGTGGATCCCACCGGAAAACACGAGGCCACCCGCGTGGTCTCCCTCAGCTTCAACGACGCCATTGTCTCCTTCATTCTCAGCGAGTACACCCAGTGATGCATCGTTTCGCATGTCCCGATATCTTAGTCGAGCCTTAGCGTCGTCGTCGTTGTCGTCGGTCATCGCTGGACGAATGCCACACAAATTGTCTGGCTTCATTGAAATTCATTTGACAGCATCTAATTGGCTAAACTATTTGTATGGTAGCTTTTAGCCCACCCGCGAAGAAATCTCAGCTGTTACATCATAACGTCCGTCACATCAATTCGTCGTTATCTGTATACAGAGCAAATGAGCTGTTGTACCGGACACCACGTTGCGCAATGAAAAAAGCGATGCTGTCAGTAGTGCAGCACCGCATAATAAAAATATTTTGGCGTAATTATGTCATATATAGGCCAGTGAGTAATGAGTTCTTCGAGGTCAGCTACAACGGCAGCCATGATACCCAAATTCGAATTCGTAGCGTGCGCTTTGCCAAACTAACGGAAATCTAGCACTGACGATATGTGATAGAGTCTCAACGCACCCAAGTTTAGTTAGTTCAATTGGTAAATTTTCGAAATATGCTATTGCATAACCATTAAAAAAAGTCAAGCTTGAAAAAGAAAAAAAAACTTTAAGCATATAAAAACGTGAATTAAACAGAACGATCATAGTGATAACGAATATCCTCGTGCCGAGATCGTTGTCTTCCAGAAGATCATTCGCTAGTTTGCGGGCTTAGCAAGAATTGGTTAAGAAAGCCGTTTGTTAAGTATGGTCGACCATACGCTACCGACTTACTCGCCGCTCTCGACGCGGAGCTGAAAAACCAAGATGACGAAAAATCGTAGACATTCTTCGACCATGTTGCCGCAGTAACAAGTTTTATTGAAGAAACTAATCCCGACAAAAATGTCAGTATTTCTTTGCGCATGTGTGTTCTGGAATTTGAGTGTAACGAGACCGACAAAGGCGCCAGACTCACCTTGATCGATGCTGTATCGGGGCACCACTTCAAATCAATTCGAGCGAAGTTCGAGCGACTGGACGAGCTTCGTTGAAAGCAGTACATCTTTCAATTGACGATTTGGGATCCGAAAAAGAAAAAGGGCTCGGGAGCCAGAGAGAGATTCCGCACGGGAAGTGTTTAACGATTTTAAGAAGATCCACTCGGTTCGTTTCTTCGCGAGATCCAAGTAGGTTCTAGAAATTGATAGCTGGTGGAGATGTTCTGTCACCACAAAAAACATATCCACAATCACATGATTTCTAAGATAACATGCGATTTTAAGAGACAAGCGAGCTTACTGCGCCGCAAAGCGACGTATCCAACACCCCCCTTCAAACATGCTGTGCAACCTTATGTGCTTACGTGAATGTAGGTTCAAGAAAAAGCCAATATTTGAGGAGAAAATATTTCAACGCAATACGACGTGCTGATTTATGTTCTTACGTTTTTTTTATAAAACGAATGACCAAACGTTCTATGTCAAGCCCGCAGCGCCCGAAATCGATGCTAATTTAGCGCTTTCTAGAATTTTCTAGTTTCCTAATTTAGAATTATTATCAGAACTGTTTCAATAATGTACGATGATAAGTGGTTTTTACATCCAATCAGAAGTCCGGATTTGGGGGACATGGCGGACGGACAGACAGAGAGATAGAGAGACAGAGAGACAGACATTTTATATTGTTAACAATTTATAAAACCACTTGAACAAAATATAATGTGAATTGGTGTGCGCTACACAGTGGCAATCTCGAATTAATCCTGGTTAGGATGCTAATCGCTTTGACGAATCACTACCAGAATATGACGTTACTTCTCTGACCCACTTAAGAAATAACACAGTGCTCTGGCCTCAATATCTCAGCATCTCGTGATTTCTTATAAATCAAATAAGTTACCCCCCAACATCGTAAAATGATGCCAAGAATCTTCTTAATTTGGTTGTGATTTTGTTTGAGCATTAACGCATACGTTATTTTATTTACGATCACATAAGATCATTCGATTAGTTAAGAAATTGTGTGTTTTTAAACGCGCCAGGTTTTGGCGTTAATTCGCAGAAACAGGATAAACATGACCGGGAAGGCGACACCGATATAGTATATCCAACTCGTTGTGCTTAGCACGGCTCTAGATCACAAAAGCAAAATCGAGATACTATCGAATGTTTTATCGACTAGCCGAGCGCCGACGCTTCGAGGCGGGGGCTCATGCATGTTACTTACCGTATAGTGCCTCGATCCGTTGACCACGGGCTCACTGCACTTGTCGCACGATAGGTTGGTAAGTTGTGGCTGGAGAGGGCCCTTCGGACCCGCAAGGTTGCACCAGGTGCCGGCTTGGGACGCCTCGCTTCGCTCGGCAGCTTAAATGTTTTTAGCCAATGGGGACCGCCTTCGCTCCGCTCAGCAGCCTATAAGATAATCTTACCATTTCGTGTGACGGACAGACGGTCAGACGGACACCATACTACTGTTGAATTTTAGGATATGTACCCAGAAACAATGACTGGTCAAATTTTTTTTGTCTAACCTGGCTACAGTTTAGAAGTTAGGTGAACTCTACGTGTATAGCTCAACCAGCGCTGCCACTGTACCACATCGTGGATATAACTATGCTTTACACGGCGATGTGACTGCTGGCGGCCTCGAATCCCTGGAGTCCATGTAACCACCCAATAACACATTCTCCTTTTACAAATATCTAGTCTAATCATTTTCACATGTTTTATTTATATAGGTCTTTGTATGGGGCCGGTGGTGGCCGTAAATTGTGTCCACCTTGACAAATCTCTTTTTTGTATGTGTTCTACTCTATAAAGTTCAAAAACGCGAACGCTGGGACATCCTAGCTGTTTCTACGCGTGTTTTGAGGCATCTGTTAAAACCACACTCCAAAACGATATAATTGACCGAGTTATGGGCATTCGAAGAGGTGGCCGTATAATTGTGTCCCGGAGTGTATGCCTATAAACTCTATCTTGTCGATGGACTGCCAGTACTGAGCGTATTGTTTTCCATTGAAAATAGAAATATCTAAACTTTGAGATCTGGCGACTTCGGTGGTTGAAGCTCCATTCGAATCGTCCATCCATCCAATTTATCAACTTCCGGAACCGCCTTCAGGGCGGCGACCTCATATTGTCATGTTGCACGCGGAGTACAGGACGCTTGCTTTCTAATATTTTTTAGTTAATATGATGTTACAAATGCAGACCAGTGATATTAAAAAACTACTAATCTGGCCAAAAATCACGAATAGCTGGAAAGACTTCGTCGACAGCATTTTGGCGTACTCGTTTGACATCACCGACACACTCTTGGTCTGCCATTCGCCGACCAATCTGTTAACGGAGGAGCATTGCACCTCAACTTGCTCAACTACTGGCCTCATCCAAATGTTTCCATTGAAATACTTGCGACGGCCAACGTCGTCTCTTGGTCTAGCTACAGCAGCTAAACGCATTACTTTCGTTTGTTTGTCGATATCTGATAAGGCATCTTTTCTGTAGCCAACATGTAATAGTGCGTTGCACCTTTATACATGTTAAACCATTTTCGTCGATATATACGATCCGCGGAGCGCGGCAGACAAAGCCCTGTACAATAAATAGCAAAACAAGTTTGGTTAGTAAGTAAACATCGTCAATTCAGAATAATAAACTAACCTCGAATATCAGGAACGTATCGCAGTGCGAATTCCAGACGACGGAATTTGTGGTCGGTCTCAAGTCTAGGCTTGACGGTGAGAACATCCGACGCAATACTTTCGCCTTTTCTATAGTGCTCAAGTGCTGCCCCTGGAATATGCACTGCGGCTGCTACGCTGTACTGAATCTGGCGAAGAGAGAGCGATACAGTAGCGACCATGTCGGCAATGCCCGGGTACTTACACCTCGGGGACATCGGATCAGGGGCTTGAGAAGAGCTTTGGCCGTGAACCGGTTTGCCCATTTTCGATTGACTGTGTCACAGCCGACTGAAAAGGCGCGACTTGCCGCTGCCCTTGCCCCAAGCGGGAAATTCCCATTCACTGACTGGATTGAGAGGTGCAACAGGAGAGAGAGAATTTTTTCTTTAAAATGTTTGGCTGGTTCGAATGACGGCCCATGGGTCTGGTGCTGTGCTGGTTTGGCGGTAAATCGTCAAGTGCCTCTCTGCTTTTACCAGTAATTCACCAAGGGGTTAGCACAACAGCATATAACCTAGATTGTTACTTCTTCTGGTTGAAAATGATTATAGGTAACAAGACGACAGTTTCACAGGTTTAGTTTCTATGAGGAATGGCATTGTGTTGGATATACGGTCCATCGTATTGAAGAGTTTTGAAGGGCAACAAACAGGCAAGAGAACTTATCCGTGTACATCCACGATTCTGCAGTGTTTACTGGGCTCGCTTTGGGCAACACTACCTAGGCATCAAAGTTGAACAGACTGGGCCAAAATCGTCATAAGATAGTGCATCTTGTTGCAATGAGGTCTCATTTTATGGTCAATATATATTGCAAATGCAAAAGACTTATATTCTACTGTAACCGCCTCGTGTCGCGAGGCCGATGCAAATAGTATATAGTCTTGGAGTTAAGGTCTCTTTCCCGCTATAAACTGGTCCTGTGAAAGGGTGGCGGGTGGCCCTAGGATCTGAGGGGTGATGCACCTTCATATTTACAATTGTATGACAGCGTAAACGTGTTACTATCCCATAAAACGTTGGATTGGCTAGCTCAAACAAATATCTATACTCTCGTCCAATCCGCATAAAAAATGTCAAGACTAAAAAAAGTTGTGACGGCCTACGCTAGTTTCCGGTGGTCATTTCCAACCACAGGAAGTAGCTCTTTAAGCAATAGAACCCATTTGTGGTCCACAAACACTCAATATTGTTTCTAGGGGGGAGGGGATCGGAGTACAAAAGAGCAAAGCTTAAAGAGGTATGCTCGATTGCGATTGGGCAAATCGCTCGATAACAAAGCATTTGCTCTTTTTCTTAATGACCAACACGAGGCCGTTTAAATAAAGAGCAGAGCAAAGAGCAAAGGGTCACGGGTAGTGTAACAAATGTTGTACGAGGGTACCGCTTTGAATTATCTATTTCCCCCCTAAGTTGGCCAGAGAAGTGCCCTCAATCAATTAGTTCCCTCTCTTTCCCCAGCTAGTCGTTGTATACATGCAGTATTGGCCAGCATCTGCTGCTGAGCTCTCGAGCCATCTCCAGAAGTTTGAAGATCATTTTTTCATTATGACGAATGCATTGGTATTGTCGTATGCAACAAGTCATTAGCGACGTTGGCGCTGAGTTCAATCTGTAGCGTTGGGCGATGCGCCTGACGATATTGTAGTAGCTGATAAGCTACATAGTGTAAATTAGTTAATGAGCCACTTACGCTCTACACAAGGAGCGATATACAGTCACCTTGCTAGTGTCCCGGTCCACGATGATTGTGAACTTTGTCGAGCTGCCCTGCCTCTAAGCGTAAACTGGTCCGTTGACAGTTGGTGAAAGCGCGACTTGCTCCTTCCTTTGTTCACTTTTAAATGGGGGCTGTCGAGCCTGATCCCGTTTCCTATCCGTTCAAGAGCTAGATGGAATTACAAAAATCTCGTTACCTGAAAAGGCAAGAAGCGTTCTGTCATTTTACTTGAATCCTTGAGTTGGTGAATTATTGAGTCACACCTAGCAATATGATTAACCTCGTCACACTTTAAGTTTTCTTACTGAAATGAATACTCTGGTTGGGAAGATTTTAAACAGGTCACCCGCAGATCTGGCTTTTTTTGGTCACGCCTAAATTTACGTGGACCAGAGTGAAAAACGGGACCAAAGATAGACCCTGCACAAAAGCACATTATTCAATATCTCAATTTTTTTAAGTGAATATGAGAACTCATTATATTATGTATAAGATGATGGACGAGGTTTTGTTATATTATCTCTATGAACTACTCGTTTTGGGTTACCGTCATGCTGCGGGTAACTCGGTTCCAGCGCCCAGTTGCTTGTCTTGAGTATAGTTGTGTTGGCACGGCCTCCTCGAATAGTTTGCCAGTACGTCCTCCTCGAATTCTCACAGACGTCCAACCACTCCGAGTAGATGCTTGGCTTTCATGGCGACCACCTCTTCCTCCACAATTAGCCCCCTGGCACCACGTCGAGAGCCTGTATTACGGCCACCCCGTGACGAATTGCGGCCTCCACGCCGAGCATCAGGTACTGAATTTACCGCGACGGGCAAAAACGACTTCTTCGTGGGCAAGGACCGCGGCTCGGCGAAGAGAAATATCGACGAGAAGTTGTACATAGCGGCGCGACATTGTGTCAATTGTTGACACAAATACAGGAATGCCTGGGTGTGGAGAAGCGATAGCTGCATTCAGCTCACAGTTGGGTCTTTCAAGAGGATTGTTGCTTCTGCTGACCACCCTCAAATCCATCACATAAACATTTTACACGTCTACTGAAACAATGTTTATCCACGTTCTGCGAAAGTATCTCCAGAAGTGCTCCCAGCTCTCTGATGAGTATTCGATACCTTCAGTTCTGCATCGTGACATCATCGGTCCCTTCACGTAGTTTATTCTGTGCGGACCCACGTGAGCGGGTACGACAACTGTGAGATCGCATCTAGCACGCCGACCTCCATGGCTATCGATACCTCCTGTCGGCAAATGCGGAGCTTTATCATGCGGCGTCGTGATGCTTGTTTAAAGTGAAACAAGCACCCAATTACTCTCGCACTAGCGAATTGAGCCAAAACCGAGTCGATCAGGGCCGCTTCAAAATCGAAAACTACACTGGCTGGTTAAAGTTGATTGCCTGTACAGTCATTCATGAACGTCAGCAGCTTTCGGTAGGCGCGAGCTGTTTTTCTAGTCGTAAGGGCATATATACTGGGCACATAAACCCCACTTGCCGTGTCAGTCACCATGAGTACGATACGCTGCTAGAATGTCCTTGGGGCACACCGAAATGTGCCGTCAATGAACATCTGCGACCCAGGATATCGAAGTAGTTCGAGTATCCGTGATTCCGCCCACCCGATTATGCGTTGAAGCTGATCGCCTACCATGAACGCGTGGTGAAATTGGAAAACGTTCAACGTAGTGACGGTAACGAGACTGATGGGAGCCACTTCAACGATACCGTGCACGTTCCCACCGATATGTAGACTGCGAGTTCGAATAACACGTTGCTTGACCCGCTAACGTGACAAACCTTGAACAACAAGATCGTCGTCTCGCACAAAAAAACTGGCCTCTAACCATGCACCAAATCTGCTGGGGGTGTTTGAGCGAGATGCAATATCGCTAGTCGATCGATCTCTGCTGTCATGTCCGCAGTAACGTCAACATACCGACTTGGCGCCTGCTATCCGCTGTCGCACGAATGCACAAAGTCGGGTCAGCAAACTGAAGTCGACCTTGTCTTTGCAACCGGGGACTTTTTCGATAGAAGCTACAGTGGAAGGTCATCTTTCGAGATGATTTTCGTGCCTTTTTGTACTGGTAACAATTGATCTGGACCACAGTCCGATGCAAACTCGACGCGACGTCATGGGGCCCACCACTTCCAACTTCAACATCCTAGATTTTGTTCTTCCCAGTCATACGAATACTGGACACTGAACTCTCACTAGACGACCCATCATCCCTGCCGTCACTGCTACGATAGGAATGGTTCGACGTCATCCTCGCTGTGGAAACGATGACGCTCACCTTAACGAGAATGTCGAAATCATGATTGAGGGCAGCACCACCGCGAATGTGAGCGTGAAATTCATCGACAGCACCGGTATCTGAAGATCTGTCGTCGTCGCTATCAGAGGTAGGCTCTCGATCACCATAAACATGGGTGACGTAGTCTGCGTGACTGCTCCCACTGTCGCTTGAAACTTCAACATCCGAGTTGATCCCAAATTCCCAGAGCCGATCAAACTCGCCTTCACCGGCGGAATTCCAGGCTTCCTGGGTCGAGACGGGAGGGAAGGGGGCATTACGTGTATGCTGGAAATGTAAATGTGTTATGAAGGCGTATGGGCTGCTGGAGAGCTGTGTATTTCAAAGGAAGAATCCGGAAGATTGAGTTTGGGATGGTCTCACCCCAGTCTCCACGCAGAAGTACGCGGTGAGTTTGCAAAAATTAGTCCTGAAGGCTTCGTTGTGTATAACCAGCGTAAAATCAATTTCTTCTTCATCCCAAACATCTATTTCAGTAAGTAAGTCTCAAAATAAGCGTAATTTTGAGACTGCCGAGCCGAGCTGAAGTACAAATTTAGTTCAGAAATTTTAATTTCAGTATCATTCAAGAAATTGATAAAAATCTAATAATTTCAAGACCAAGAGCATAAAGCATACTGAAGCAAAGTTAAAAAATCTAGCATGCCTTACCTTTTGATGGATGTAATAACAGAAACTGGCGCCTAGTTGACGAGTGTTACACTTCTTAAAATGCACAATATTATCATAGCGTTTAATGGAAACATTAAGTCCAGATTTTCTCTGAAAACACTTCACTATTGCTTTACTTGCCACTCTCATTTAGTTTGCTGATAGTTGTAGTAAATCTCCTGCGTAATGTTTAACTTTTATAGCGGTTAATCGCGGAAAGCCCATACAGATAGCCAAACCTACAGCACACACAGCCAAAGCTTAGTAAATAACTCTCACAACAATGGATTCCCCTCGAAGGAGCACGGTTGGCAACCCATGTGTTGCACAGTTCACAGTTCTTCGATCCCTGTGCTCACCAAACCAAAGCAATCTGACACTCACAAAAGACAAAGTTGTGCTTTGCCCGAAGAATCTCTATAATTTATCACATTTTTTTCGTTTTCAATGTGAAAGGATTCCCTACCATTAAGGTAGACAAAACCTATTAACGTTGTGAAGGTTGGGATTTCATGTGACGCATCTCCTGCACCTGCTTTGCAGCTGTATCTGCATCCCTAAATCGCACTCTCGTTTTACCTCGGTAACCGCATCCACGTACATGTTAGAGTGCGCTTCCATTTATACGTGCGCACCGCTAATTCCAAGCTTATTTCCCTAAAAAGTCGTTTTTTACAATCGGTGAGCTATTGAAACTAGAGAATGTGGACTGGTATCACCGTCGCCAGATTACTAAAAAAAAATCTTGGAGCACCTCCACCGGTGGGGGTAATCGCGAATTTAGTCAGAAATCCCCCCGCCGGTAGCAGTCAAACCGCCAGTTTGACCTCACCTGAGAAATTTGACTGGGGTTTAACAAGGGCGACAGGGGGCGATTTATACGCATTGTGCAACTGGAACGGATAATTTAATACGCAATTATTTGATTGTACAACGTGTCATGGATTCATCGTCTTCTAACGACCGCCATTGGATAGGAATATCAACCGCGCTACATTGAGCGGAGACCTTTGCACCTTTTACCAACTTTTGGCCTGAAATTCAGGCTGGACGGGTGAAACCCAGAGTCAAATCGTGAATTTAGTAGATAGCTTTTGGCTCACCGGTGGAGATGCTCTAAGAGCATCTCCTTTACAGTACTAAATAGGAGGCTACAATACTTACCATATTTTTCCTTTCAGCATCCAGGGCAGTAGCAGGTTGCAAGTTGTACTGCCCAATCAGTTTCGCGGAACGTTGATAGAAGGCTAACCTGTAAATGGGTAGAAAACAAGCATTGCAGGGTGGCCACCATACCGACTCTCAGTTTGCAGGGTCTGTGCAGCTTTGCAGGTAAAATTACTGGAATCCTATTGGCTGGTGAAACATGCAAAACATGCGAACCGTGAGAACCACTATTATTTTTCGTAGTACTGAGCGTTCCAGATTTGCCCAGCGTGATACAGTCCGCCAGGCCTTGGTAGTGCATTCAAAGCAAACCCAACTTACCGGTAATCGAGGTAACAAAATGTTAGCTAACAAGCAAAAACAAATCTTTAAAAGAGTAAAGCTAACCTTCAAAGCGTCTCCTGCACCTGCTTCGCAGCCGCTTTCTTATACTGCTTGCTACAGTATCCATTTTTCAATCTTTGAACGGATCGATTTATTTGTGAGGAAAGAGCTCACAGATACGAAACAACGCACAACTCACTGATGCGCTGAGCTGTAGTATTAACAGATTCGTATGACTGCGAAATATACCGATGCGCGATTAGTTGCAAGTTGTTAGCAATATGTGTGGATATACCTCCGAGCGCGAACAACGTACATGTAGACCGCTCATAACAACGATATATTCGTCGATGCGAAGCTCCTCACCCACCCACCTTAAGTTAGTGGTCCGTCAAACACATCGCTGCTTGTCGTGAAACCATACCTGCCACTCTTGAGATGAATCCTTTCAAATAAAGTTATTTCTTGAGTCACTAAGTCAACTTCTGGCTACATCAGATTTCGAAACTGATAACCTGGTGGAGACGTTCTGTCTCCACCGAAAAATATCTCCATATTTACATGATTTCAAAGATAACGTGCGATTTTTGAGATTTATAAAATGTTTCACATGAACAAAGTATGAATTGAATTGGTGTGCATTACCCAACCGCTATCGTCGAATTAATTCTTGTTGGGCTCAACGAAGCACTACCAGGAAAAGTTTTTTTTTGCGGACGACTTGCATGAAAATCATCTCCCGATTGGGATAATTAGGAAGATCTTCATCGAAAAGTCTGAGTGCCACGTGCCCTACTCGAACGGTGCGTACCACCAACTGTCATCTGAAGTGATTTCGTCTACACTCGTGTGGAAGAAAACGACACCTACGTACCTGAGAAAACCCATCGCCCGCATTTCACCGCCATTCAGACAGGTATTAGTTTCCGCGAATTGCTCGTGCATCATTCCATAGTAAAACAGGTGTACTTAAGCGTGAGGGCGACGACACAGGTAACATTTGTATAGTTTATTAATCCAACACAGGTATAGATGTCCATAGCCGTCATGGTACTGTCTCACTGTATTTGTGAATTCCTCTTCCTGAATTTATGGTTTATTTCGGATATAAATACCCGGGTTATTATTTTACGGAAATTGAAACATCTACCGGATCCGCCCTGAGCTCTGCAATAAATTTCAGAGAATTTACTGCAACCAAGAAATTATCCTGTAATGGCTGCTTAGATGTAAGACCCGCTCGATGCTTTATTTTACAATTGTTTGATTGATTTTATATTTTAAATAAGCCCTCACGTACACGTACAATCAATTGAACTTCGTTCTTCACTCGTTACCCACCGTTAAACGTTCATGCGTAAGATCTATTATTTGTTATTATTCAATTTGGACCGGACCATGTTGTATCAGTTATCACATTTCACAATCTTGTGTTTTGATAATATTGGAGTACGAGTTTGGCAAGATCAGGAGGTTGCCGTCTTTAAATACATGGTGCTTTTATAAGCTGACCCTCTTTTGGTCCCGTAGGACCTAAATGGGACCAGATCTGCGGGTGGACTGTTTAAGATCTTACCCTCTATTTGTACAGTGCTAAGTGTTGCCAATCAACATACCTTATGGTTCAATCTCTCACATTCTTGTAAGAAACGCTCCTAAGCGTCTTGGACACCGGTCATGCATTTTTCTGCTTCAAATTGTTCTGGAACCTCATGTCCCAGTCTGTGACGCTTGTCTTCATCCAGAGCTAAACCAACGCGCTGCGCAGACTCATACCGTGACCTCTTCATACGCTCTCGCCGTGCTAGAGTTCGCGTAGTTACGTTTGTACCGGTAAAACGCCTTCGTCAGAAACAACAGCAAGTAATGCTCTTGCAGCTTCGCTAGGAAGGCGCGAAAAAAAAAATGCGATACAGACTTCTGAATGTGATTTACAAGATCAAATTACTTCTTCAAACTCTTGTCACTGAATCTCCGCGTCCCTGGCTGATTTACTTGGTAGTTGCTTCTCACGTTTCCGCAGGTCATAATTTTGATGCTTGCAGCTCCGCATAAAACGATGTGTGCTCTTGCTGTTTGCAAATGAACAACAGGCAACAGCGTAGCTGTCAGTGCAACAGGAATAACACTTCGCACGCGGTGTTTCGATATCTGTCATTTTGTCCATGAGGGCGATATATCGATTGTGGTTGACGTCCAAATCTCACAAACCAACACCAATACAATATTCTACATTCGTTATGGCTCTTTTTCTACAGCCAATATTTCCGCTCAAGATATCGTCACGTTTAACGATTCCAGATACTCAAATCAAAAATTTGTTTTATTTTGTATCGTTGTATTTAGCTAGCGATTTAAAAAAATCACCAACACCACACTGATAAGTGGAATTCTAGTTGTGGTGCTGGTTTTACACGTATTCTCGTGGCAGGCCACTTCTCTTTTGCAAACCAATACTAGATATTACTTGTTGGGGCGTTTATTGCTACTCACCGAATCCGGGTCCGCCTCTTGTATAAGTGATAGACTTCATCCCAGGGCTGCCAGTGGCAAACCTTGATTCAACGATACTGCTCAACAACAATTTACCGTATTTAAATAGTACAGTAGAATATCGAAGAATACCTATTTTCATTGAAGCTTGTAATAACGGCCGTTTGGCATACGTCACCAACTTCGTTACAACGGTAATAACACTCTTGTGCCAAATAAACACGCTTCAGCTTCTTTTTCCAGCGACGGCCTGTCTCCCATTGCGAGCAGTAATGGCGTTACGATTCGCCAGGGAAGTTGTGCCACACAAATTCTAAACAGCCCGGTACTGATGATGTACAACTCGTAATTTGACGTAAGCTGATAGCAGCAGCGATATTGGATAAATTTAAGGCGCCGTTACTAGTTTTCAGGTGGTACCCAAAGAGCGCAGTAGGCTATATACCTTATAAATCTCAAGATCATATCAACGGCCGTTTGCTGTACGTTGCTATCAAATTTTGTAACGGAACGGTGTTCTAAATTGATCCGCCGCGCTATGTGTAGATGGTCTACCGGTACTAGGAACTCCAAATTAAATGCACTTCAAAAACCTACCCAGCGCTTTTGTGGCTGCAATGGCATTGCTGCAAAAAGCAGGTGTAAATTAAAGTAAATGGGAATGTTTTATATAGGGATATACAAAATTTTGTGATATTAATAACCCTAACCCTTGCAACACGAGCTACAGTCTCAACCTCACCCTTGGTCAAAGTGCGAACTCATCCAGATTGGATGCTTTTTGCCCGTTCATGGATGCCTTGCTTTCATCGTCCACCATGCCGCTTGATTCTTCGCTCAAGCTTTTGCGTTTGTTGCCGTCTTATACTTCGGGTACCGCTTGAATCCGCTTGTCGTTTGCAGGGGCTATCGATTGCAGGCATCCTTGAGTAACTACAGTAGAGAAAGGCAGACATTTGATTTAGTGACTGTCAAACTCCACTTTTGGACTTTTCTGGATAGAGAATGGAGCAATTCCTGCAGCCATTTAAATGCGTTGAAATCCTAGGCTGCTGTGCTTTTTCAAAATTCAAAACTCGTTTGACTTGGAAAATCTGAAGTGTGGGGGGGGGCAGATCGATTCTTCTGACCTTGCGAAATTGCATTTTGGAAGTCCCAGACTTGGTGCGGGAATCGCTCCTGTATCTCGCCAACTGACTACCCGCAAACCTAATTATTCGCAACAATGCGAATTCGATACGACTACGGTTCAATACATCGGTGAGTTGTGCTTTGTGTTTTATGCGTTGCAATTGCGTGTCGAAGTGCATTATTTTGAGTTTTATCTGCTCTGTAAACTCATATCTAAGAAATACCTTTGAAAATTCGTCGACACATTGAAAATTAAGTAAAATAAAAAACGTTTTCTGGCAGATATAAAACGCAGGCATTGCAGCTGCGAAGCAGGCGCAGGAGAAGCTTTATCTTGAAACTGTTGCAACCTTGTTTTTGCTTCCTAGCTAGCACAAATTTTACCCCGACTACGGATATGTTGTGTTTCTTTCAGAATGTTACTCCTACTCATACAGTTAATACCAAGGCTTCATAGCAGGCCCAGCCAAGGCCATTATATAGCCTTGGCCGCCGCAATCAATATAACGAATTAAGTCGAGAACTCACTGTGCACGGAACTGGAGCAAGTACAATTCAATTTGGTTTTTAATACGCTTACCGGCAATTCTCTGATAGTTTAAGATGTTTTTTCCCGCAAAGTTAGCTGTAGAAGTCCGAAAAAATGTGACACTTTTAAACAAATTAGCCTCCGGTGTACTAAAGTTAGAAAAAAGTTTGTTTTACACAAGAATTCTTTGGCGAATGTGCTACCAGCCCACATTCTCTAGTTAGTAGTGCCGGACCAGTATTGGCGACTGGCTAATTTGGCGGAGGTTAGTTAGAGACTTGAAATTCTTAATTGAGTCAAATTAGTATCGACGTCATTGATTTAGACATAGTAATTTAAAAATGTTTAAAAACATTGAACAACTTTGATATTCGTCCGATCAACACCTTCGTTTAACGGATATTACAAAAATAATAGCCCCGGCGCTGTTTAATAGTACCCTCACTAAGTGACAAAGGTTACACTTCATGAAAATAGGTTACAGATATTATTTTACCTCAACCGTCTACTTTCTCGCCACCTAAAACCAAACTTTTTCGCACACAACAGCCCTTTAGTGTTCGATTGAACTTATGCCACAGATGCAGAGCTCTCCACCTTAGCAGTGCAGCTCAGTTCTCAGCCTTATCGGCTGGTGCGTGACCAGTACATATTTGCTCGAAATGTAGAAACAAGATATTCGATAAAGATTGAAGACACTTGTGCTGAGCTGCGCTCACAAGTCGAAGTGTCCGAACATCAAATTCACGTTGTGAACACAAACGCATGAAACTGGTGTATGATTTGGTAAATCCGGTATGATATAAAATTCAGAATTTGGTGGGTCCGGTATGGTTTGGTATCAAATGAAAATTTTAGCGATTTTATTTTAAGTTGATTAAAACCTTCCAATGTAGCTGTAATTTTATGCAGACGCTGTTACTGCCATGTCGGCATGTCATCAATTTCCGCTATCGACACGCGTACAGGTTGTTAGCCCCCCCCCCTCCCAGCGCGCTGATCTCTACTAACCGCAGGCTAATGTAATGGAACCAGTGCAACTGTGTATGACTTCATATTTGAGAATGAGACAGAACTCCCTATTGTTTTGGCAAAGATCACTGACCAGTCTTTTGTGCCTTCTTTCCTACCATATATATATATGTACAGAACATTATTTCAGTTATTCCCACACAAAAAACGTGTTGGGGAGAAACAAAAAGTAACTCTAAAGTTGTTCGAACAGGTATTCCGTTGCGCATACCCTGTACAAAGATTGTGTTCCATTCAAATTCCTTACCAAACGTGTCTTTTACTTTTGGTGCTATGTAGCGCGTAGAAAAACGAGAAGACGTAGTGCTTACGAACCGTTTAAACTTAATAAAACTTATAGCCACTCCAGATACATTAGCTTCTTTTCGTTCTGAAAAAGAGCGTGTCTTGAATCTTGTAGTTCAAACACAGCGCGATTCAAACGCTATTTAGGATACAATGAAGCGATTTGCGATAATTTATACTAAAAAAATGCCGCCTAGATAGTTTTTTTGCTTTCAAATTTGCTCGACTTTGCTACGAGAATCCGTACCAGGAACTGCAACATATATGTCATATTATAGGGACAAATGAGGGTAGTAGATAGCTGTATTTTATCTGTCGCATATGAATACTTGAGCGCGAGAGTTCCTCTGCTACACGTGCCTAGCAAGCATTATCAAACCTTAGAAATGCGGTCCAAGATAAGACTCTGATTCTATTTATTGAGAACATCATCCAGGACAGCACGGCCTAAAAGTGCTACGTACTCTTCGGAAGGGGTTGCTTGCGGTCCGCATCAACAATCGTCGAGTCACTGTAAAATCGTTTGGACACATGCAAAGAATTTTCCAATTCGTTAAAGTGCTACCCTGAGCTGGATTTTGTCTTTGCAATACGAGATACGTAATGGGTACCAGGTTATTTTTAATAATGGCCACACTAGAGAGGTCGCAGCTATCAGACCCGCCGCGCTATCAAGAAATTCGTTTCATATCGAGCAATGTAAGTGTATAAGCTACAACTGCCTCAGCTTTTATATAACCCTTTACCTCTTTGCCTTTACCACGGGGGAAATCTCGGTCTGACATAAAGTACAACAGCAATATCCTGTGTTGGACAGGGCAGTGAAAGCATTCTTCTGGGTGCCAGAACTAACAAGCAACACGCCTTGATGGTGGCACTTACGCGTTTTGCGTAGAGCACAGATGATACCGTCAACGCAGTGACGCTGATGCCCCTTCTTGTATCTACTTAACGGCTAGCTTCAACACGGTAGCCATGAAACAAAATGACGAACCTCACTCGATGTGTGAAGAGCATCGAAGAGTCAAAAATGCTAGCTCTAAGTCTAGACGTGATAGACACCTAACTGAGATTCGGAGCAACAGTGATTGCAAATACGCACCTTACAAGTGTAAAGCTTCATGCAGCTCCGTATATCGGCTGTGTGAGGCACACCGAGCCCAACTACGCCAATCCAGGTAGAGGAGAAAGGAAGTGCGTCAGTTGTCAACTGACACATTCCTGCACCTGTAGCTCTGTCCTTGCGCTGTTGTCTTAGCCAGTTTCCCGCCATTTGACGCTTCTCAGTTGTCAGTTCGCTAATGTTTTTGAAGTACAGGTGGAAAAGGATCGAGAGGTTTGGCGCTGCGTAATTCGATACCCATCCAGTTGTTCGCCTGCTCGGATAGGTTCGTCGTAATTTCGTTGTCGGTTGGCATTTCGAAAGCCTCCCGAAATTATACTTGGCCCAGTGTTTCCCTTTGATCCCATCGAGGTAATCTGCAGCGACTGGCTTACTTGCGGAAAGTTCACTGCGGAACAAGTTGTAGTCATTTTCGCAATCGCTTCTTGCCAATTGACAGATCATACGCCTATCGTCAATATTTAGCTTTGCCCCCTTCCGGTTGATGTTCTCCATAATGTGACGTAGACAAAACCGATGTCCAGAAAGGGAGAAGACTTCTGCCACAGCAGCCAGTAGTCCTTTTTGACGGTCGGCAAACACTGTAAACTTTTCGAGACCCGTAGCCGATTTCACGCAATCCATGAACCATGTCCAACTCTCGTAATTCTTCGCTGGAACTAGCGCAAGAGCGAATAGAACCACGTGGTTGTTGAAATCTTCTGTAGTTGCGACGGGTTAAACCCCTCTTTTGTTCATTTCGCCCTTCAGGTGAGTTCCGTCAAACCCGATCAGCCGTTTGCACATTTTGACAATGTGAAATTCGACACTTGGAATGAAGCATCCGCGCCGAAATGTTGCATTGTCTGATTCTCGGTTAATTCTCCAAAGAGAACCTGTGTTTTTCGCCGCGACTAGCTCGAAATATGACTGTAGCTTCTGATAACTTTCGACAACGTTGCCCCTCAGTCGGTCGTTGATGTCCATTTTCATGCGAAAAATTGCGCTTTGGCTCAATTCAAATCCGCGAGACTGGAGAAAATCGCTAATAGCCCTACCGGTACGGGTATCCGTCGAGCTCATGTGCATAGGCAGAAGCTCGCTCATCACAAACGATGTGAGGGCCTGGATGTATTGTGTAGTGTTCCGAAGAGCTGTAGACGACTGTGGAATTGAGCCCTCCACACATGGTACGCGCGTAAAGCCAACATGTTTGGCTTTGCTGTGAGCGAAACTTGCTTTCGTGATCTTCCACACATCGTCTCTTCCATAAACATTCACGAAAAATGGGCATTCCATTCCGTCCGATGGAGTCTCTTGATAAAAAAACTGAACGCCATTCAGTTTTTTGCAGCGATATTTCGCATTGCCGGAATTGTTTGCCTTCACACTGGTTTGCTGGGCGAAAATCTGGAATCCACACTTAATCGCGAATGTCTTGATTCGTGCACGAGCGAGTTTCTGAGTGGGAAATTCATCTTGCGCGATGTTGGCATTGCGGTTGTATGCAAGTCCGTAGTTTTGCTGCGACGAATCCTCACTCTGGATTTTGACTGTAGACAGCAGAATCCTTAGCTCCCGTGCTGTTCCAATATCCGCTGCGTCGACAACAAAACGTGCCTTGCCGAACTTGTCCGACTTGATAGAAATGCTGCTATCATCTTGAACAGGGTTTCCTCCTTGAGTTCGCGAGCATCGGTCTCTTCGCTACGTAGGCCGAGAGTTGGCAATGGAGTAGAGTCCGCATTTAGCGGACACTCTGCTGGAGGCGATGACATCTTGAAAATAAGCAAGGGAGAAAGAGAGTAGCTTTCATCGTCTACCAACCACACTATTTAAAAATACATAACATACGTGAGATTGCATCGATTGATTTTTGTTTTCGCAAGTTTTGTTTTTCAAAATTGATTTACCTAAATTCCAGGTTAGGTTAGCAGAACTATAACATTTTTTTACAAAATCGCATAATATGCGATTGTGTGGTGATGTTTTCCTATTTGAACAGTAATTGTTTCTTATTTGAGCGCTATTGTTGGACATCGTACACATGCTTCATCCCATTTTCGATTTTGCATTATAGGATGCTCCACTAATGCAATACTGCAATGTATCATGCTTGATCCATCTGCGCTATGAGTACTTAGGAGCACGGGAATGCTGCGAAATAATCGTTCACAACTGTGCGCACTTAACAGTGTACTGTTTTTTTTTAATTAGAGCGAACTTAATGCGGCCGTACTGTTTTTTCAAATCTCTTACCTGAATCAACTCGCCGGTTTTCATACTAGTACTAAATTATGGAAATTCTTCACCAGGTTGGTGCAATAAGGTTATTAAATAACTGAGACACCCCGCAACGACATGATACTTATCTACCATTTTAGGTTTTTTGAAACGGAGGCTTAAACATTTGGCTTGTGGGATCGGCCTTAAATGAATAGCCGAGAAAAACAAGATTTTGTGTCTGGCGGCCTATAAGCCAATCAGAACCATTTACTCTAAGTTCGCGGGCAGCAGGGATGGATGAGAGGGCGACGGGGGTCGATGAGCATAAGCGACGGTGGACGGCAGTGCCATCGCTGTCTGAAATCGGAGAGGGAACCAAGGCGAAGGGTATGACGACAAACGCGAAGTGGTTGCGCTGTCGATCGCATCCAGGGCGTAGCAAGATCGGCAAGCTCAAGCAAAGCCGTCTGGATTTGGTGCTGCTTGGTTGAGTGCGTAATTTATATGGGTGTGATCGCGGTCAAGGACACCCCGCCAATCATGTTGAATGCGGGAATCAACCGCGATGCGCTTAGGAAGCAGCCACTGATAACTTTGCAGGCGAAGGTATGTATTAAGCGCTGCTGAGGTTCGTATGAACAGGACGGCGGAGCAAAATGAAGCGTTCGGAAACGGTGATACGCTCTTGTCTCCTGTACGTACTGTAAGTATTGTTTGAGAGCGTGGTCCAAAGATTAAGACATGCTGCAACGTCGAAAGTAGTCTACGCGTGAAACGAAATGACTCTTAGACGGATTTTGAGGGACGGTTGAGGGATCGTACTTAATTGGGTAATTGTTGTTAGTAAGTACGTCGACGTAGACATCGTTGCCTGTCTTACTCGTCCTATCGTTACGGTGCTGTTGCTGCGCCCACTAACCGCTGCTTTCGCCTTGCTGTTCGTAACTCATTGACAATTGAGCGCCATAGGAGTTGTCCGCGACGCCGTTTTCTTCCATTCGCCGTCGATGCCGGTAGATGGACAGCATCGCTGCACTTGCTGAAGATTTCCTCAGCTTCTTGTACGCTTAAGTTTGTGTACTTCAATCCCAAGTCTGTAGCTTTCCTCTCAATAGTTTTGTTGAGGAAGGCAAAGTCACACAGCCTCTTCATGGCGTTCTTACTCGCTAGCTGACTGGGTTCAACGAGGCAGAGTGGGGGAATGTTCATACTTGGTGTACCACATTGCCACAGCACCCATGCTTGGTATACAGTGCACTCAGGAATCGAAAACGAAGGAGAAATGGTGTTGAGGTGCGCACTCCACTGCTGCAAGTCCAGACGCTGTTGGCTAGTTGCAATCGAGCTCTCATTTTAATCTGTCTGTTGCGACTGCTGCAGCTGGTTAACCATCGCGATTACACCAGCCGAGTCTAAGCACCTCATGATCATATCATTTAGACCCTTATACGTGACGGTGCCTGCACCAATAGCTCTTCTCTCAAGCTCACCAACAATATCTTTGACGATAGCCGTACGTGTGGATTCGATTTTCTCCAATGTTTTGAGGCGCTCTGCTGTAGCGCTGCCATATTGGAGAGGATGTCTACATGGGGTGGTACACTAGTCGGCCTTAGAGTACTCGTGCGCTCTAGCGTACCTCCTGATACTCGCTCCGCCAATTCATTTAGGATTGACTCCGTAGAAAATACTGGAGTACGAAATAAGCCGTGTGAAGCCGGAAGAGCGGTGTTTAGGTATTCGCGATGGTACACTAAAGACGCAAGCGCAAACTCTAGGAATTGGTGAATGCTGGTCGGTGCATTGGGGAACATAACAGACATTGCCCATTTAACGTGGCCATCACATGACGTAAAATGCGGAGGCAGCGACGCGAAGGTGTGTGAATCAGGAGGTAGTCCGGTTACCGTTCTGCCAACGTGCATATCTCCCGCTGCTTCGTAGCGAAGATATGTATTTTGAACGCCTCCAAGTGACCAACCCGCTCGGAGATTTACTGCCGTGGACGAAGGACACACAGTTGAGCCCGACGACGTAAACGTCGCCGCACCTTTGCGGAATGAGTGAGTACCGATGTCCTTTGGCTTAACCGCTCGTCTCTTAAGCTCCTCCGAAACAGTATCTTGGGTAAGTATGCGACCCAGTTCTTTGCGAAAGCGGTCGTATTGACTTCCTCCGGGAAAGAGGTGGGCATTGGAAGGATCGAAGGTGAAGATGCTCCAGTAGATTCCTAGAGCAAGAATCGGGCACATGGCAGGCTCCAACGGGTTAGCATAAACATGCCGAGGGTCTCGTGGTCTGTCCCCGGCTTGGTCGTTTTTCAAGTGCGAAAAATAAATGCGTAGAGCGTCATCTCTCCATTCCATGTGCTCCATCATGACTCCGAACGCATTCGCTGATCAGCACATCAAGTTCCAGGCAAGAACCATGTATGTACGTGAAAACACCATGTCCACCGAAGGGTTAGCAATCATAACGGAGCAAAGAAACATGTAGAGATCGAATGGCAGCGGATATTTGCCTACTTTCATGGGTTGTCCTGTTCCTGCCGCGGTGTCCACTGCAATAATTCTTTTTAGGCCTTTAAAATGGTCTGTGAGCCCTCGTTCCAGCGTTTTGGACATGTTCTCTTGGTATACGCGAAAAAGGTTGAAGAGACCGGCTCGGTGAGTATTTAAGGCTGAGAAACTAAGTTGAACACCCTTAGCAGTACGCAATGTCAGCAACCACGCGACGAAATCTTCAGCACACAGTTCTTGAAATTTCAGTGGGGGCTGAGCGGGATCAACATCTAGCGCTTATCCAACAGCACTCCGAAGTAATTTTTTGTCAGCAGGAAGTCTCTCAAAGCCATAGTTGTTGGGCCTCTCTGTTTGAGGCGGGGCATCATTATATGCTACCAAACTGGATACACGGCTTACAAATGCAGGGAGAAGTAGAGGTGATCGTGTCGTTAGAAGCCAAACCAGGAAACGGGTGTACGAGTTTCGATAGACAGAGCGTGATTTTGCGCATACTGTGTTAGCACAGATCTCTGCAGCGCGTGCATGAAGCTGTATTAGCTCATCGTTTGTTTCTGAGGGTCCACCATCCCCCAAAGTCCAGGGAAATTTGGATTGTGAGCTGGGTAACGGGGGATTGAACCGCGACCCTTCACATCGAAATCTTGTCTTTCTGGAAAATGAGGGGCCTCCTGTCCCTCAAAATGACGTCAGAGCATCGAATGTCCCTAAAATCCGGAGAATGATGCTTTTTGGCGTAATGAAATGATTGTACCAAGTACCATTTTTGTGGTTAATTTGTGGCAGAAAGTACATAATGCACATTGTCTTTTTAAACGTCTTCCACGGCTAATTGGTTGAAACCAATGGCATATTCGGATTCGCCACGAAATTTTACCCCAGAATAGCCAATAAACGAAAAAGCGAACATAAGAAGATTTTGAATTTTCATTTTTTGAAATGGTCGTATCTTGGCGCGAATTGAGATTTGAAAATGAACAGGCACATGTATCGAAAGATCTCTTTCAAATGCACTAGCTAACTCGAAACTTAGGCTTTTTAGAGTTTATCCTTTCGTTGTTGAGGTGCAAAACTTATACATCTTTCATTTTTGTGAGGAATTAGCGCTACTTCATTGATTATCCAATATTGAATAAACCTTAACATAATTAATATCGTGTTCATTGCCAGTGCATCAAAGTGCTCTATCATTACAATTTTTGCGGGTACAGCACGGCACCTCGAAGGTCATGTTCGAACTTACATGTTAATCAACGAACTCTACATGCATTTTATTAAAATACAAGTCTGGAATCCTCCAGTGCCGAGCAATGGCTCCTGCAATGTTGCGTGTTCAGTCTTCAACGTCGAACATACTCAGCTTTTACAGTACAGTTGCAGGTCAAGTAAAAAAACTCTGCTCAGATGATCAAATGCCACGGAAAAGGCGAAACCGACAGAGGCATTGGCTCGGTATCCAAGCAGCTGTAGTAATGGTTCAGTGATTCTCGCTGATCGTGCCAAGCACTAATCGTTTGTCAAGGCAAGCATCGCTAAAGTATGGCCTAATTCCGGACTTTGTTTGGATGCAGGTACCTGATGGAACACGGATCTTGCCTTAGAAAATGGCGAAATGATTGTAGAGGAAGCGCAGCCAGCCATCGCTATACGCAGCATATCGCAGCAAGTTGACAAGTAAAAGTAGTCGCTTAACCGGAGCTAGGTAGGATAGCGACGAAGCTTCTTTACCTGTTCGAGGCGTCGAGAACAGGCATGTAGAAGTTCATCGTGGTGAGCGGCGGGCGTATTATTTTTAAAAAGCCGGTATCATGGTTGGAGAATGGCGGAGACGGTAGCAAGCAGTGCTGCGCTTCAGAATCATTCACATTTCAATTTTCTCGACTGTGACCACTCCATTCTTCTTCAATCCTTTCGATCCTCATGTTGCCCGTGTCCGTATTGTCCATGGTCGCTTTGGTTGTGTCGGCGCACCTACCCTCTCCTGTGGTTGCTTTGAGTGAAGATGCCCAGCAGATTTACACCAAGTGGAAGCAGTCCAGCTACTACGGTCAGGCTGTACAAGTTGTCAACACAATCGGCGGCACAGCTACCGGTTCCTTCTCTTCGTCGTCCAAGACTGGTGGCTCTGGAAGCCCAAGCTCTTCTGGTGAAGTGAGTGTGGGTTCACTGGAATCTAACGAGACAATCACGTTCCCACCTTCGTCGGGTTCGGCTGGATCAGCTTCCACGATACCGTCGTCTTCGGGCGCCTACACCACAACTGTCACTACTATCACTGAATCAGAAGAGCAACAGCGATTCAACCAGGCTTTGGCTGACATTGCGGAACTCCAGAAACTGCACCCTCATGCAAACTTCTCGATCAACTCGCCTTTCGTACTTCTGACGTCGGACGAATTCCTCTCCTATGTCAACCGCTTCGCTATCGACCCACACTCGAATCCCATCAAGACCCGCACAAGCTCAACAGCGGGGATGTTCACTATGGACGCAGAAGTCTCCGACACCACTATCATTTCCGGTGCAGGCGGCGAAATCATGACCTCGTCGGCAGCTTCAGGTGAGACGGTGGATTGGCAAAAGACTGGATGCGTCACGTCTGTTAAAGACCAGGGGGGATGTGGTGCTTGCTGGGCGTTCTCTGCTACCGCGGCAATGGAGTCAGGCTACTGCGTGGCGACCGGCTCACTTCCAAACTTGTCCGACCAGCAGCTCATTAGCTGCAACACTGAAGACGGGAACAGTGGTTGTGGTGGAGGCTACGCTGCCTACTCCATGGACTGGATCACTAACGAGCGCAGTGGCAAAATGTGCACGCTAGACACGTATCCTTTTACTTCAGAGAACGGTAATGTGGCAAGCTGTTTGATGAGCTCCTGCACAGAGTTTGACGTTGGCGTAACCGGCTACGAAGCGGCTCGTGAAGACCCCCGCGCTATCGAGGATGCTGTGCGCATTCAACCAGTGTCGATCTTCCTATACAGCGGTTCGACCGCCTTCCAGTATTACTCGGGTGGTGTGCTTACGGGCGAAAACTGCGATAAGACCGGATCACACTCGGGACTGGCAGTGGGCTTCGGTGAGACGGAGGATAACATTCTCTACTGGCGCATTAAAAACCAGTGGGGTACTTCTTGGGGCGAAGACGGCTACGTTCGAGTCCAACGCCGCTACTCCGGGGACAGCGAAGGCGCTTGTGGTGTCGAGCTGTACGCGACTTGGCCTACCTTCGACGTCTCGGTGAGCCCCACTTCCGCTCCGAGACCTACTACCTCTGCTCCCTCCGCTACAACGGCCACTCCCTCTATCACAACTGCTACGCCTTCGACTACCCCGGTCACAACTACGATACCTTCAGTTACTCCAAACACAGACACACCTTCTGCAACGGAGACCGTTCAAACGGTGGTGGATCAAGCTGCTGCCAGCGCAAGCACCGCGTCGGGCTCCGACTCGACCACCCAGAAGATAAGCGTTGACCAGGAAACTAACGGTGCAAGTGCCTCATCCGGTTCAACTTCGGAGTACCAGGTGGTGAATGCGGACGCTGGTAGTAGAAGTGCAGTCGATGACTATATCACCTCGACAGAGACACCTGCAGTGCCTTCTATCGCCCAGAGCGACAGCGTCGCTGGTGATGCCTCCTACGTCACCACACCGGGTGCGGGCAAGCGAAACTGCGCCATGTGAGATCGTACGAGTAGCTCTCAAGTTCTGACACTTTGCGAGCAATTAAATGTGAATTGTTGTCTACTATCTTGCCGCAAAAAAATCTTTAAAAAGAAAACGTAAAACTTACCCGATGATTGACCGTCCGTGATACATGTGTCACGCTTTCGACATTGCCCCACGAACCACGCGCAAGATCAATGAACTTAGATCATGGCACCAAGCGTGCATACATTGTTTCGTGCTCAACAAAACTGTGTAAAATCACTTCAAGATTGGAGGGCCAATCAAATGCACGCAGATGTGTTCGGAATTTAGACTTGGTGTTTGCAGACTGCTGCTGAGGTCGCTACACTGTCACTCGCCTCCTGCAGCCCCACAAACAAAAGCGCTTGCCTTAAGTTATTTGAACATGGCACACTCGTTGCCGCCGCGCTTGCGGCGTGCGTCGAAGCAGCTCCTACGATCGCAGCACGCCATCTGCCATACGGGAGCCATTTGGTTTCTGCTTGTGCGAAAGACCGACGAAGTGGGACTTGTTTTTTGTGGGGCGGCACTGCCAGAACTCATAAATTACATGTATGATCTTCATATCAGATCCCATCGTCCAATCACATAATCTATCATGTTGTATTATCCAATCACAGTTCTTATGTCTATAAGTATTACCAGATCTAGTCTAAATACTCAATCCAACTTTTCGTCTGACTCTTCCAGGGCTAGGCACCGCTCCTCTCCTCTCAACCAACACAACCAAACGGACCTGGCAGTCGCCACAGTCCCGGCCTTCAGGCACAACACACATGACGGCGGGCCTGGCGGTGCTCGTGGCGCTGAGCGTGCTGCTCTTCGTTGGAGCCATCGTTATGCTGCTCTTCTTCTGTAGGCGCATCCAGTTTCAGCGCGAGCGCGAGTCGCTCGTGTTCATCCAGGAGCCGGCCGACGTTTATCGAGAAGAACTCAACGATAGCTTCATGGAACAGGCGCTATGGCGCTGTGGCGTCTGCAAATTCCTCAACCACCCGGAGCGCAAACTTTGCGACTTATGTCAGACGCTACGAGGCGCAGAACGAGACGTAGCAGGCAACAAAAAACACTCTCGTAGCAGCTTTTCAAGAGGAAGTTTAAGCTCCAGCTCAACGCAGAGAATGGGCCGGATCGGCGAGACAGAAGCTTTCTCGTCTGCACATGCCGATGACGCAATCGGTGGATCGTTCGGACGACCAAGTTTTGAGTTCTTGAGAAAACCAAAATCCTCGAATAAAATGAGCAAATTGCAATTGGCTGCGAGTCGAAGACAGCAGTGGAAAAGGATGCCGACCACGGACGGTCTCCACCGGTGGGTTAGACAGCAATCCGCTAGGAGACAGTCGAGAGCAGGTCAACGGGACTCGATGGAGAGTGATCCAGGTGGAAGGATGTCGCTGAACAGGTATTTAGACGCCACCGAAAGAGACAGCAACTTGTCGATTGGGTACATTCGGGTAAGAGATTCACTTGGAAGACTGGTACTGAACGAGAGCGACGTGGTGGCTACAGATTTCCATTACCGGATTAATATTCTGGACGGTACAGGAAGCTCCGAGCTGATTATGAACCTCGAGGGAGTGCACAATTTGCCCTTCCCAGACAAGATTCGTTGGTTTTCTACGGAGATCCATCGACTGTGGCTTCCCTGGGAGTCGGGCCATGCAGAGCTGGTGGTGCGAAGGGATCATTTGTTGCAAGACTCTTTCGAGCTTGTAGCAGCTATGAAGCCGTATCAGTTAAGGCAGAGGTGGCGTGTGGTGTTTGATGGAGAACCGGCACTGGATGCAGGTGGTGTGATGCGCGAGTGGTTCACTTTACTCTTTGCCGAGCTGTTTGACCCAACGTTCGGACTGTTTGTCAGCACAGTGGGAGATGAGAGAAGCTACTGGATCAACGCCAGTTCAGATTTACTGCTCGGTGAGGAAGAGCATTTGGCCTACTTTGAATTTGCCGGACGACTTGTGGGCAAAGCGATTCTGGAAGAACACTTGATGCCCGTTCATCTTGCACTGCCATTCCTCAAACACATTCTGGGCGTGCCGATCTCTTTCTCGGATCTACAGTTCCTTGACGACGAGATCTACAACAGCGCATTGATGGTGAAAAAGATCGATGATATTGAGCCGCTATGTCTGGACTTCACAGCTACTCGTGTTGTGGACGGCAAGCCAGAGATCGTGGAACTTGTCGAAGGAGGCACCAATATTGACGTAACGCGAGAGAATCGCTCCCGTTACTTGGATGCTTTGTTCAAGTATTATGTTCTAGGAAGCGTGAGCGACCAGCTGCTGTCATTTCTTACTGCACTGTACGATGTTGTCCCAGAGGGATTGCTTAAGCTGTTCGATTACCAAGAACTCGAGTTGCTTATGTGTGGCGTGCCGTCTATTGACGTGGAGGACTGGAAGAAGCACACGGATTTCAAGTTTTTCACGCATAACTTCCCTACGAAGCTCGAGCTTAACAACATCGAGTGGTTCTGGGAAGTAGTCGAGGATATGCGGAACGAGGATCGTGTGCGTTTGCTGCAGTTTGCGACGGGCACTAGTCGTGTCCCGGCACAGGGCTTCAAGGGATTGATCAGCAGCGACGGTCGCGTACGGCGCTTCAATGTTGCCTTCGCCGGTGCGAACCAGTCGTTCCTGTTCCCGAAGGCTCACACGTGCTTCAACCGTCTGGATCTGCCAATCTACAACTCGAAGGAAGTTTTAGCGGAGTACGTCAACCTGATCGTGCAGATGGACATCACGGGCTTTACTATCGAGTAAGCGCCAACGCATTGCTGGGCCAAAAGTATTTATTTTAACGGGGCAGGGGGAGGACAAGCAAGCGTTGCGTGAGGCAGGCACCAAACGAGTTTGCTAATGTTACACTAACGTTGTCGAAAACATCGTGTAAATTTGTGAAAATGTGCATCGGTTTGAAGCACAATAGAGCCTTTAAGCAAATCAGAACGAAACGCAAATCTGAGGAATATCTGATAAAATCTGATGATTTTTCGTGGTATTCGTTTCGTTTCGTCGTCTCAGAAGATTCGTCAGTGCTTTCGGCAACGAAACGGAATCAGAGGGCGATTTACAGTATTCAGTCAAATAACGTCCGAGTAAACGGCAAGTTGAGGCGTGTCCATGGCGGCTAGGAAGCCTTCCTAGTTGTCATGGAGCTGCCTCACGCGAGCCAGTGAAGAGGTAGAAGGCTTCCCCGTGTTCGCCGTGTCCGCGAAAGCTTAAGTATGAGTGATAAAACGCTTTCAAGGACACGGTGAACACGTAGATGATTGTCGAGGTCATACTGGTCATACGGTCTTAAGAGTGACCTTGTTAACGCTTCCGCAAACGGAGGTGCAGCTAGCTAGGACTTATAACAACAAACACTGGCCGGTGGATATCTACATGAGCAAGCGTTCGCCTTCCGCTCATTGGTCTCTGCGCACAGCCTGTGCCATCTTGCCGATAGAACCCTAGTTCGATGGTCGCATTGGGTGGATTGGATAGTTGTAATAAGTAGCGGCCGTCGCTCCCAGTGCCGCACATGATGGAGGGCAGCGCGCACTCAGAGCAGCGCGCACTCAGAGCGCGCTGCCCTCCATCATGTGCGGCACTGGGAGCGACGGCCGCTACTTATTACAACTATCCAATCTCCACCATTGCCAACTTGGGGGAAATAGGGATAAGATTTGATTCGTTTCGTCGCAGCCAGCTTAGCTGCTTTTCGTTCCGAATGAAGGGAGCGAGTTTTTTTCTCACTCTGAAAATCGTTTTGGTTCTGTAGATTATAAAGACTCTAATATCAAATGGCAGTGTGCAATTATTTTTCGTTTCGCAATAATTGTCAATTAATGCACGATGCCCAAGCGTACTCAATCCTCCCTGCCAACTAGCCCAGCGAAGCGTGCAAAGGCGCCACCACCATCGAATCAAGAAGAATTCTCGCTGGACTCTGTGACAGCCAACGTCAAGCAGGCTGCTATCGAGCACGCTCATCTCCCACACACTGTCGTTTCAAAGCTCTTCGAGCAGGACGCGACGGTCTCCTACCTCACGACAGACCGCAAGAGTTGGGTTTACCATGTGCCACGCTGGTACTGGCATGTGTTTGAGCGCGCCACGCCTGAGGATCTTCGCTTAGCAGACGAAGATGCAGAGGGGGCGCCACTCACCTGGTCATCGCTGTTTAAGCGAGCGTGGGGGGCGCATCCGAAGGAGCATGATTCCATCATGATGTTTGGCAAACCGGCGAAGCTCCCACGATTTCAACAGCTTTGTGGCGAAATGGGGACCTACCGATACTCTGGCAAGACATTTGATGCTCAGAAAAAGTTTCCACAGGGTCTGAGGCACGCTGTGCTTCAAATGCAGCGGATTGTGGAGAACCCCGCTACACAACACACACGACTCACAGGAGGGCTCGTGAACTGGTACGAGAATGGAGCTCACTACATCGGACCACACGCGGATGATGAGCGGGACATGATGCCGTGCTCTCCTATTGTGGCGTTGTCATTAGGAGCAACTCGACGCTTTCTGTTCACTAAAAAGACGTCGAAGAGAGCACCTCAAGGAGAAGAAGCTGTGGCACGGATGGAGCTGCAGATGCAGGACGGAGACTTGATGATCATGGGTGGTACCACGCAGAGAACACACAAACACGCAGTTCCTAAAATGGCGCGATGTCGAGAGCCAAGGATCAGTGTCACTTTGCGCTGCTTTCTTTAAACACGTCTTGAAAAAATTATCCATTCAGAGTTAGTTTAGTTAATTTGCATTTACAGGACTCAATCATTCTTGTTACTTGTAAAACCTCGCGAATGAAAGCGGAAAACAGCGTTGGCAAACTGTGGTGCCATGCGTCCAAAGCAGTGCGACTGAGACAGCGCCCACGATACTTTACTCCAGCGAGCCACAACCGATTCTAGGTTTCCCCGTAACTTTTCACTCTCTGGTCGTGCAAGCACTGGATCGTACACCAAAAACTGTTGCATGCCCGCTTTAGCCTCATCCGAATGCCGGAACTGATCCCAGATCACCGTAGCATCCGTGCCCACCGCGTCTCCAATCACATGAGGCCCGCCGGGATGTAGATCTAGAAAGTCCGTGACATCGTAGACCTGACCTTCAATAGCTACACACTTGCGGTTTTCTGTAATGCCCAGCAACCTTGCAAGCTCTACGGCTCGCGATAAGTGGTGCCGGAAGTAGAACTGCCGCCAACACTCAATGGGGAAGACCCGGACGAACCTGTCGCCCGCTTCAACGAAGTCCCGCTGGAATACGCGTCTCCATAGCGCCTCAGCGGTGTCCCCGATATTAAGTTCCCAAGCTCTGCACACCATGGGGCATGCCGCTAAATCTTTTGGGGACAGGAAGAGCAGCAGCTCGTGCAAAATGTCCAACGGTAAATTGGTCACCGGTGTCTCTGAGGCTTTGAAAACACTCCTCTTGAGACTATTTCTATGGCCCTTCACTATTCTGGCTATATGTATCTGCTCGGCTTCAATATTCGCCTTCTTGTCTCGTTTTTTCTTGTGCTGAAGTAGTCCAAAGAGCCCGAGAAATAGCAAGAAGCCCGTGATCTCGGACGAAGTGAACCGGCGCGAGTCTTCGCCCTTGCGATAACCAGAACCCAGCGGTGGTGACGCAGCAGAAGGAGGAGACGGGGTGGTGACCACAGCTGGACGAGTGAAGAGCTGGTAGAGGACGCTGATGACTGCGGTAACCACGATGAACTGAGCAACACGGTTGCCCGTCGACACCGCCGCACTTGACATGGTAGAAGAAGTTGAAAAGTGACCAATTTTATTGGATGTTTTGTCTCACAGTCCTCGTGATTTTCTACCCCCTATATGTTTTGGTATGTATAGAACCACCTTGATCCCCTGAACAAGAATATGGGGTTCATATTAGGCACGGCTTAGTTATTTCAAAAACAACCTTTTTGTTCTCACTACTTTATTCAAGTAAATACACAATACCCTTATATTCACATGATTGCTGTTCATCCATTTTCATAAAATTTAAACCTATACAGGTCCCATACGCCGATATGATTGGAGAGAAATGAGCAAAATCTAGGAGGCAAGCTATAAACGTAACCTGTAGGCGCATTTTCTGTGATTTTCACTAGCCGTTTTCCGCATACACAGATTCGCATAAATTTTATCGATCCTGAAACTCCCATAGAAAAAGGGCTCCAAAAACCTCTCGATGCTGTCGACGTCTGTCAAACTCTTCAATTGACTCAAATTTTTCTCAAAAAATGATCCGTTATATAGGTCATTTGAAGCTGAAGTTGTACGGTATTCCAATGCACTACTTGACAATTTATTCGATCGCATGAATGGCAAAGCGCTGTCCGTCCCACATAAAGTCACCAATGACCAAGTCCCTAACGTCCTGCTCTGTGTCGATGTCGTCGGGGAAGTCGTAGACTTCGATGTGTTTGCCGAGCTCTACCGCGAGTTGGGAGCACACAAGAGCGACACCTTCAGGTGTTCCGGATGAGACGTGTTTTGTCTGCACGTTGTGATAGAGTCTCCCCGTCGACAGTGAGATCCGCAGCGTTTCAGGTAGGAATGGCATCGTAAGCTCACCGCCACCAAATACGAGGGTCCACTTGCCACTACTTTCATCCCGTCGCAGGTCCTCGTATACGAACGGACGATCAGCGCACTTGATGAAATTCATCTCCTTGCCGCATGGGGACCGGAAGGGGTACTCAAGAAATCCCCCCTGTTCCATCGACGTACAATGTGCAGCGGTATTCGGCCGAATCTGAGAGAAGAAAAACCGCAGAAACTTGGCGCTCTTGAGCGACGTCGCAATGTTCTTTGGACGCGTGTCTTCCAGGAACAGACGGCCCTATTAAAAGCAAACAGCATAATCTAGTCATGGCATTGCAATATCTCCATGCGGGCGATCCTTCCCACCTGTAAATCGATGTAGTAAAAGTAACGTCGCCTGTGGGCTTGCCGGTCGTAGAATTCTTCACTAGATGGATGCCCAACAACACACATTAAAGGAGATTCTTTTTAACAGACTCCTCCGAACCGCAAGCGCACCTTTTGATATCCTTTAGTTGCTTGAGCTCTAGATATTTATCCTCATCAACCGTGCAAAACCCGCGTAGTCCAGTAGGTACACGCCGCCATTGCCGACGCAAGCACAGGCTCAACGACATCACTAGGTAGAGTAACTGATAAATGAGCTTCTCGCCGATACCCCCGCGAAAGTGCCCTCTTTAGTGACGGTAACGGCACTTCAACATTGCGATGAAGGCGAATGGGTCGCTATGCAGCCAGGACTGGGACTCCATTACACCCTCTTCTTCCTCCTTTGATGGTCGCAATGGTATCCGCAACTTTGGTGAAAGCAAAGGCTACTCGTTAAGAGCTCAACGGGCCCAGGGATCCGGAGATTTTCGTCGACGAGGGAACTCCGAAGGCCCCACGAGTCGCGTGTATTCCTCAGCAACGCCTCTGGTTACCAGACCGCCTCAAAAGCAGGAGATGAACAGCCATATCGTCTCTGAAAAGTGTGTCGCGATGGCCAAGCGCACGCAAGAAACGCTCTTCGACGCCTACGAACTTGATGGTGAGATGAAGGACATGACGCTGTGGGTGCACGCGCGTGTCGTGCCGCTGAAATGGCGGCGTCAAGTGCTGACCCACTTGGAGCCTATCTATTGCCAGATGACGTTCTGCCGTGGAGAGATGGTACGAGGCTGGAAGCTTTTGCACCCGCCGTTCTACCAGCCCAATCTCGACTCGTTCGACCGTCGACTTCGCTTCTTCGTGCGATCAGTGCAGCTGCTAGCATCAGCGATTAAGGAATGCAAAACTAAGTTGTTGGGAGCCGAAGCCATCGCAGCGTGTAGATATATTCAGCTCTGGACGCGACGGCTGCTTGCAAAGGTGCGATGTATTTGTTAAGCACTGTGGTGAACTGTATAACGATATTGACCACCATCGTTAATGGTGACAGCGGGGATTTTACACGAAGGTGATCAAGTTATCATACCACCACAGAAGCATTGTGTCAGGAATGTTCGACTCCATCACGGGAACCTCTAAGCTGACCGCTCGTCGACGTAACCAAAGCTTCACTATAGAATACCCACGTTCAGACAAGAACTGGGACAGCTTCAGCTAGGGAATGCTAATGCCAACGCTTTGATTTACTACTACAGTACTATCTCGTTTCCTACTACTAAAATATCTTCTTTTTTTCGATCGAAACAGTTTAAGTCGAAATCTCATCTAAACTGCAACCGACTGACTCCGTAGGCGACCAATTATGCACAACGTTAAAATCACACCAAACAAGGTGATCTGAGTGACTAGGATACGTGATTCTCACCTCTTGGCACCCTTGTTTTCGTCCTTGTCGAAGAGGTCATCGAACTGGCGAGACTGGTTAATTGGGTTACGCTTCAGGTTTGCCATGCGGAAACGGAATTGCCGCCATGCAGACCCGCGATCCTCGCGCAGTTCCAGAGTGTGGTGTAGCGAAGTGAAGCGCTCATTCTTGTTCACGTACACGTCGGGGTTCAAGAAGAGGTAGCGCAGCGACATACCGGTGGCGGCTACGGCGGCGAAGGTGGCACAGAAGACGACTGGGAAGGTACCCTTGTCCGTGGTCCAGAGGTTGAGTAGCTTGTAGCCCAGGCGCTTGACGACTTAGACAATATTGCAACAATCTTGTGAGCTCGATTGAAATCTGGAGAATGAAGAACATTGAGACCGCCGGCCATCAGCAGATCCATACATACCAGCGGCGTAGACACGAACAGTGTGCAGCGGACACGCGCTGTGGATGCTTGTTATAGGTTCGTATTGGCTAAGTTGTTGAAGGAAGGTACTGGTGGTGCAGGTCAACTATTTTGCATGCATGTCTGGTGTTGTTGAAGTTCCTATCACCAGGAAACGGCGAGTGCGTATCTAGCGTCGGCCGCAAAGACACTTCAGCCCTGTCATATCCGATGCGGTTTTAAAAGGTAAGTTGGCTATCCCATGGTTTGGGTTCAGACTTTTTATCCTAGGTCGTTCTCGTGTCTATACAAAATCGACAAAATCGACTGACGGTGTTATTGTAGTTGCGACAACAAGCCAACTTGGCTTGGCTTAGCCAAGTCTGCATGTACATGTAGTGCCCCGCGTCAAGTGCCCTCTCCAATGTCAACAAGTAGCAAACCCGCTGTTCGACTCATTCTACAATTTCCTCTCGACTGATCACTTCAACAGATTCGTCACCACCCCAGCCGTAAGGCTTAGCTCTGCTACATCCCAGCTCTACCTCCACACCACACTGCAGTCACCATGGTTCAAATCATCAAGCGCCAGGGCTACAAGCTACTCAACCTCTGGACCACGGACAAGGGTACCTTCCCAGTCGTCTTCTGTGCCACCTTCGCCGCCGTAGCCGCCACCGGTATGTCGCTGCGCTACCTCTTCTTGAACCCCGACGTGTACGTGAACAAGAATGAGCGCTTCACTTCGCTACACCACACTCTGGAACCGCGCGAGGATCGCGGGTCTGCATGGCGGCAATTCCGTTTCCGCATGGCAAACCTGAAGCGTAACCCGATTAACCAGTCTCGCCAGTTCGACGACCTGTTCGCCAAGGACGAGAACAAGGGCGTGCAGAGATAGATATTACCTCGTGTTGGTGATACCTTCCTGGTTTAAAATGCGAGCAGTGTCGTTCCACGCTAGTGGTGCTGTGTACTTTTACGTGATGGAAGTTTTTCCGCCGACAGTAGCTAAATCTTCTATCCGAAACAAACTAATGTGAGAAATATATGATGTGAGAATGACTTCTGAAGTTAACTTCGGTTGAGAACGGCCTAACTATGCTAAGTACAAGAAGGGTATGAAGGAGAACCCTGTATGAGCTGAAACTTAGTACAGTACAAGGAGTTTCGGTGTATAATGGCGGCATCAAAGACTGTAAAAACTTTATCACAGGAACGTATCCTGAGAATACCCAAAATCCAAGTGCTAAGCTTACTACTACTACAGTAAATTACTGTCAGTAATACTTGAGCTGGACTACATTTCAGTGCTATCCTCACCTAGATCTTCACATTTTCAAAAGACAAATCGCATACCGGTATTGTACAATCCTTACAAGTAACACAAGATGAGTGCGTCGATTACAATTGAAGGAGGCAAAGCCAAGAGGTGGGAGATATTGCGCCACCCTCCAACCTCAACACACATTGTCGGCACTTCTTGCTCTTACGTGTACTAAGTAAGTTATGTAGTCAGTAGTTTACTCCAAGTCATGCAACTGCCCAAAGAAATCCCCGGCAATGACAATTAGAATATTCAGCGACTTGAGCTGAATCTCCGACGGGGCCTCCAGCTCACTCCGCAGTGTCCAGCAGCGTCGTAGAATCTGTCGAATCGTTGCTGCCACACTAGCATGAACAGGCTTATCCAATCGAGCTAGCAGTGCATATATCCAGACTGCTCGCGCCCGTGAGAGAGGTGTCATCTCCTCACTGAGCCAAGCAGCATGATAGTCCAGCAACTTCCTTGTCAGCACCTGATCAAACTGCAGCAATAGCCGCAAGTGCGGTGGAGTAGGTGACAGCTCTGCCCCTGGTTTGCCGAAGAAGAAACTGACCCATCCTTCCTCATCTCTCATTCTGGGCACTTTCGTGCGAAGGATTTCAATGGGGACGTCGCCTTCTCTTACGGTTTCCGCTTTAGGCGCTCCGATAGCTTCCCATCGTGCAATTAACTGCCTTAGCTCGGCAAAATCTGCCAATAAATCTCTTTTCCACTTATTGCCTGGTACTCGTTGCGGGTCGGTCTCCTCTAGGCCGAACGCCTGAAACTTTGGCATATTACTTGTCTGTTGAGCATCGAACTGTCGTGGGTCGACGTCTGGAGCCACTACAACGTCTGGAATCCCTTCTGCTTCAAGTCTTACCCGCCAT
Source organism: Phytophthora tentaculata (assembly GCA_033557915.1). NCBI lineage: Eukaryota > Oomycota > Peronosporomycetes > Peronosporales > Peronosporaceae > Phytophthora > Phytophthora tentaculata. Next base: position 3,249,590 of record JAUCEA010000001.1, read on the forward strand.
AGATATTCTTGTACGTTTTGAGGAGGCAGACCTTGTTGCATTCGCCGCCGAATCAACTGTACGTCCACCGCTTCCGAGCCCTGTACAGGCAGCGCCGCAGCCATCATGATTGCCCAAAGGGATTTTTAAGCCAATTTGTGCTTTTTACAAAAATCAGGTCAGATTTGTCCATTTGGGCAAATATTAGAGTCGCGATACCGGTAAACATGAAAAGCCGTCCAACCAATTGTTGTCTTTTTCATCACCAATAATGGCGAGTGACCCGTTGGCCGCTGCGCAGCAGCTACAGACCGTCGTGGCGACTCTAGCGCCTTCGCTGCGCCCCCAAGTGCTTCCTAAGGGTGTTGAGTATGGACTAGATGTAATTCTATCGCTGTGCAAGACGGAGGAGCAGCGGCAAACGCTATTGGCGCTTGTGCGCAGCCAGAAGCCGAATGGCGGTAAGCATAGCAAGACGCAGGAGAGCGAAGAGGGCACAGACGACGAGAAAGAGGATTATTTGGAACCGCAGGTGGTTGGCACGTTCGACGTGAAGAACCGAGTGTTTACCGTGCAAAAGGTGGAGTGGATGCAGGAGCGCGAAGCTGTGGTGCACGAGTTTGCTCGATTTATTGAGCTGCAGCTGGAGAATCCTATCGCAGCTAAGCAAGTAGTGCAACACTTCTTGGAGGTAAACGGTCACAAGAACGAGGAGATCACTTTGGCCCAGCAATGCTTCAGTGCTGCCTTCGCACTGCAGACGCTGCTGCGGTAAGTTACTTGCAAGCTGACTTGATGCTTGGCGCAATACTGATATTGCTACGGTTGTATACCATTCAGTGCATTCCCAAGACTGCCAGTAGCTATTGATGGCAAGGTTATTGAGATTGATGAGGATACGGACGTTGCTGAAGCCTTCGCGCCGCTGTTTGCCACAAAGAAGAAAGCGAAGTCTGCGCAGAAGCAGGAACCGGCCAACAAGAGGAAGGCCAAGCAGCAGAAGTCCAAGAAGAGGAAGAGCACTGGATCGAATGCCTGATAACTTTATCCATTTCAATGCAGTTCATTCGCAAACAGTCGAAAATGCAGTGTCTCTATGTTGTTGTTGTTTTTTATTGCGAATCTAGTCGGCGAACTCTGAGACGTTGTGCGCATACCTGCGCTTCTCATCGCGCATCTTCTTCTGCTTCTTCGCAATCACAGCCTGTTGCTTATCATCACGCTCTTTGCGCTTATGAAGCGTACCCTTCTTGGCATTTCGTCCAGTATCACGCAACTTTGACGACGCTGGCGGATCACGCAGTGCGAAACTCTTGGCAACGTGACCGAAGTGCAGACTACGGACGTGGAAAATGTTTCGTGTGTCTGACGAGTGCGTGGCGTAACTTCGCACAAACGAGTGGAAAGCTTGGCAAGCCAGCTCGAACAGCTCGTTGTCTGCCAGAAGCGTCTGCTCATACAGGAATTGAAGGTCGCTCTGCACAACCTCGTGGAGTAATTTCTTGCGCGATGAGGTCAGGAATCCCCCCTGCTTGCCAACACGAGAGACGGTCTTCTCGAGACTCAAAGCGTTCAGCTTCAGGCCCTGTTTGCTCAGATAGTCCAAGTATTCCGACTCAGAAGGCATGAGGAACAACAGACTGCTACCTTGATTTCCGCTTCGAGCTGTACGACCCACACGATGCACGTAGTCACGCGTCTCAGTTGGAGGATCGTACTGGACGATCCATTTGACGGTAGGCAGGTTGAGACCACGAGCAGCAACATCAGTGCACAGCAACACACCAGAACCTGAAGAGCAGAAGCTCTTGAACGTCGTCACGCGCTCCTGCTGAGGAATGTTACCGTGCAAGCGGAATACAGGGCCCTGACTTCCAAATAAGGACGCCACACCGCTGCTATCGGATTCCTCCGATGATCCTTTTCCTGATGGCCAAGCGCACTTGCGGAACAGTGCGTAGTGGAAGTCTACGGCGTCACACGTGGACATGAACACCACAATCTTGCATTTGCCTGGACTACCATCCTTCTTGTTATCACGAGGAGCGTGGCGTAGTTCTTCACGCAAGAAACAAGTCAAGGCACACAGACGCGCCTTGGCTGGAACGAGCATGAAGTGCTGCATCAACTGGTGCGGCGTCGAGAACTTCTCTTGGCCTGCCGACTTGATCTCGGACGCTGGCTCTACACCACTAGTGACTGCATCGGCATCGATCAGTACAGGGTCGGATAGACTCATCTTGGCGAGCTGTTGAACCCCGCTGTTGATTGTTGCAGACACCAAAATGTTTTGTCGCTTCTGAGACGTCTTCTTGCCGTCCAAAATGGTCAGAATCTGAGTGATCTGCTTCTCGAAACCCATATCTAGAAGCCGATCTGCTTCATCCAGCACCAAAAACTGCAGACGAGAGTAGTTGAAAGAGAGCGTGTTGACGAGATGGTCTGCCAATCGACCAGGTGTCGCGACCAAAATCGTAATACCCTTGCGCAATCGTGCCTTCTCCGCTTTCTTCTTCTCGCCACCGATAATGGCACCCGGCACCAGAAACACAAATGGTTGAATGAGTTTATGAGCCGTCTCCAAAATCTGCGTACACAACTCTCGAGTTGGCGCCAGTACCAGAGCCATGCAGCCATCTTGTCGCTCGATACGTGGGGACACCACTTGAAGTTTTTGGACGATAGGCAACAGATACGAGAGGGTTTTACCAGATCCTGTCTCACTCTTGACCAGGATATCATTGCCTTTCAGTATTGATGGAATCGTTTGCACCTGCACGTTGGTCGGTCGTGCAAAGCCAAAGCCGCCACTCTCGGCATCTTTCTTGAGTACATTCACTAGCTTTTCCGACATTTGCATCGACTCGAATGTATTGGCAGCGAAGATTTTCTCACTCGACGATGACGTCAACGGTTTGGACAGCACATTGTCGATCTTGACACGCGACTGAGTAAACTTCTCCACGCTGTATCCCTCTTTGTTGGGGTTACGACGCGTGCCAAACGTCTTTGAATTGACCTCTGCGGGCATATCAGTATTTCCTGTTTGATCGCCACTCTTTGCTTGCGCTTCCTTCTCCAGCTTCTCTGTCTCCTCCTCGGATTCGTCTTCGTCCGTGTCTGATTCCTCCGCTGACTCCTCCTGTTGCGCTGGCACAACTTCTATCTTTTCTTCAAGTTCAGCGGCGGCCGCTTCAGTCTTCGGTGCTTCGGCCTTTGGCTGTGGATTGTGTATCACAGGTTTTTGCTGCTTGCGGTCATTGTTGACTGTGCGTGGTCGATGGCCGTGGCTCTGACCTCCAACCTGCTGGTCGCGAGGTATCTGAGGCACATTTCCGTTCTTATTTGCCTTGGACTTAGCACGTTTAGCCTGCTGCTTGGCGCGGAATGTGTTCTTTTTCTTAGCAGGCTTACGCGCGCCGCTAGACGCCGAGATGTTGAGCGAGAAGCCGTCCATGGTGGTCGATGGTGAGGCAACGACTGCAGCTTTTTTTTTTTTTGCTGGTCACGAGCAGGTTGCCTTCAAATCACACCTGATAGGCTAAAATGATACCATTCTTTGAACCAATCGTGAAGAAGTATCTCTTCTGTGGCGCCACGCTTGGAGGGGAATCTTTTTCACCAAGCAAAAGGCCGAGGCAACAAAAGAGAGCAATCATGTCCAAGTCGATGGGACTGAACGTGGCCGGCGGCCTGTCGTCGCTGCTGAAGGACGGCCACAAACACTTCGAAGGTGTGGATGAGGCTGTGGCCAAGAACATTGACGCTGTGAAGCAGCTGGCGGCCATCACGCGCTCGTCGCTGGGTCCCAATGGCATGAACAAGCTCGTGATCAACCACTTGGAGCGCATCTTCGTCACGAGCGACACCGCTACTATCGTTAAAGAGCTGGAGGTCATCCACCCGGCTGCGCGCATGGTCGTAATGGCCGCTAAGATGCAGGAGAACGACTATGGTGACGGCACGTGTCTCGTAGTGGCACTGGCGGGTGAGCTACTGATGGAGGCCGCCAGTCTGTTGCGTATGGGTCTGCACGCCAGTGAGATCGTCACAGGTTACCAAAAGGCGCATGACAAATGTCAGGAGATCCTGCAGAAGTTGCAAAGTGTGCAGATTAAGGACCCGCGCGACCAGGAGGAGCTGCAGAAGGCCATTAAGACTTCGCTGGCCTCCAAGCAGTACGGATACGAAGACCTGCTAGCCAAGCTCGTGGCCGAGGCCTGTCTGAACGTCATGCCTGCAGTTCCTAAGAAGCCGTCTATCAATGTGGACAACATCCGCGTGGCCAAGATTATGGGCGGCAACCTGCACGACTCGACAGTTATCCGTGGTATGGTCATCCAGCGTAACACCGAGGGCAATGTCAAGAAGGCGCTGAAGGCGAAGGTCGCAGTGTTCGGCTGTGGTCTTGAGATCTCGTCAACGGAAGCCAAGAGCACTGTGCTCATTAAGGACGCTGATGAGCTCATGAACTACAACAAGGGTGAGGAGAAGCACTTGGAGGAGGCTGTCCGTGCTATTAGTGAGTCTGGCGCTACAGTTGTTGTCTCGGGTGGCAGTATCAGTGAGATGGCGCTCCATTTCTTGGAGAAGTACAACCTTATGGCTATCAAGATCCAGTCCAAGTGGGAGCTGCGTCGTCTGTGCCGTGCTGTGAACGCCAACGCTCTGGTCCGTCTGGGAGCTCCCACACCGGATGAGATGGGCTTCTGTGACAGTGTGACGGTCGAGGAGATTGGAGGCAGAAAGGTGACGGTCTTCCAGCAGGACGAGGAGGACGCCAAGATCTCGACGATTGTGCTGCGTGCCAGCACTGACAACGTACTGAACGACATTGAACGTGCTATTGACGATGGTGTGAACTGCGTAAAGTCTGTGTGTCGGGACGGTCGATTCGTGTCCGGTGCAGGCTCCACGGAGATCGAGCTGTCTCGTCAGATCAAGAGCTTTGGTGAGGCTACACCTGGACTAGACCAGTACGCCATTAAGAAGTTCGGTGAAGCTATTGAGGTTGTCCCCCGGATTCTGGCCGAGAACTCGGGTCAGATGGCTACCGAGGTTATCTCTAGCCTATACGCTGCTCACGCGGGTGGCAACGTTAGCGCTGGTGTGGACGTGGACGTAAGTGTATTGCGGTGATGGGGGTTTTGTAGAGAGTTTGATGAGCTGACTTCATTTGTTTCGGTGTTGCAGAACGAACACGAGTCCCACGTAATTCCGGACGCTTTGGAAAAGGGTATTTGGGACCACCTTCAGACGAAGATGTCTGCTATTCGCCTGGGTGCCGACGCTGCCATAACGGTTCTCCGTGTGGACCAGATCATCATGGCCAAGGCGGCTGGCGGACCTAAGCCGCGAGGCATGTAAGGAAGAACGATAACGATACAGCTTCTGCGATCGCAGCTTGATTGTTCGCCCTTCGTTTCTTCGCTCAGGTAGTTTATTCAATATCGAAATGAAGCCTTCATCTCTCACGTGTAGTCCGTCAATGCTCTTGCTGCTGAAGCAATAACAAATCGAAGGACAAGTCATGTTTGATTAGTGAAAGATCTATGCGTCAAGCAGTTATCCATCCTCGGTTCCTCATGAAATGCACAAACTAAACACATACATGTTCTGTGCTCCTTCCCTCCGTCTGGTTTCTCCTCCGTGTTCAATAAATCACTGTACAGTTCGCTTCCTCACGCGAGGTTCCAGTAGACCGAGATCAAGCACACTGAAGCTACAACCGCTGCTGTTGGTGGTGTAGCTGCTGTTGTTGCTGCTTTTGTTGTTAAAGACTCTCGAGCTCGACAATCCTTCTCTTCAGAGACTCGTTCTCCTCCATGAGCGTCCGAATAGTCGACTCAAACTTGCGCGTCTTCTCCTTATTGCGCGTAGCCATCTTGATGATGCGTTCTCTGAGCTGCTGCTCCATGGAAGTGCTCTTTCCTCCAGGGTTGTGCCATAACCTGATGTGCTTCTTGAGACTCTTGGGGCTGCAGAAAGTCTTGGAGCACGTCGGATGATCGCAGGCGTAAGGATTGCCTTCAGCGTGGATTTTCAAGTGGAATTCGAGGTAGTCTTTGCCCTTGAAGCTCTTGGTACAGTCCGCATACGTGCACTTGTACGGCTTATCCCTTGAATGGGTTTGCAGGTGACTACAGTACCATCAACCCAAACGTGTACAGTACGAATTAGCACATTCAAATCTACAACCTCTCAAGATCCATTTAAAAACTGTAAAAACGTACCGCGTCATGGCCGATTTCTCGGCAAAGGACTTATCGCACGACGGATGTGTGCATGGGAACGGCTTCTCACCAGTGTGCACACGAATGTGTCTACAATAGCAGAAGTAAACATCAGATCAGGTTTATTGTACCAAGCACCACAACGTCAACGATAACGTACCGGATTAGTGCCCACTTGGAGTCGAAACTCTTGCCGCAGTCGGGTGTACTGCACACGTGGCGTTTCTGTTGCCATTTCTCCTTTAAAGACACGGACGATGGCGCTGGCGACACTGGTTCGGGGCCTAATTTGGGGTTCGTGAGCATATCTCCTGGAGCGGGGATGGCCATGCCTAGGTTGGAATTAACTGACGGCGGAAGCGGCTGCAAGGCCGCCATCGCATGAAGGTCTACACCCGCAGGTAGGAATGCGCCTGCCATGACCAAGTGGTGCTGAGCGTCCATGGCTGAATTTGCGAAGTTGCCTAGTGATGGCGGTAGCCAGCTTCAGCGTGAATCGCCGCGATCACAAAGGCAAGTTGAATCTGGAATGAAGATGACCAATCACAGTGCGTGATTGACTTTTATAGTGCAACTATTGGTCGAGATTTGAATTGTAAAACAACTGATCAAGCCCATCCGCGCCACATCAATAGTACGTACGTTCGTGTACTAAACATCAAAAGAAAAGTATCTGTACGAGAGCTACACGTAGGCTGGGATAGCTGTCTTTCTTACTCTCTGAAACGAGTCTGGTTCATCCGACGAAGCTTGAAATTTAACGTAACTTATACGTGAGGGTGGGTGCGGATTTTTCTCGGGTACAGTACTAATGGTTCACGAGTATGCGTATAATTGGGATGGTCTGCAGGTATTATCCCAAAGCGGCTAGCATAATCTTTTACTCGGATGTTTCGGATGGTGCATTTCAGCGGTACCCTATACATACAATCCTGTCGACCGTGATATCCCAAATAGTGATACACTCTAAACAGGTAGGATCGGTTGTGGCTACAGTAGCGATACGAAAACAGCAGGAAGTTAATTATGGTAAGAAGCCTTTAATAGAATCACAATCAATTAAGCCCAGCATTGGTGTATGCTGTTTTTGGTCTACTGTAGTTTAGTCGATCGATGGGTTCTCGGTGTGAGTACAACAAGCTGCAGCTGATGTGCGCTGAAGAACTTATTACTACCATGAGAGATCGATATAGGGTGGCGACAGTCTAGTAGTTGTTGACCTTGTAGAATGGAGAGCAAGCTGATATGAGAAACCGCTTTTGCTTGCAATACACAGGTAACCAGAGACCTACGAACGCATCAAGCTCTCAAATGGCGCCGTTCTAACCGCCGGGCATGCACACAAGGCGACCACCATGAGATTGTACCACCAGATCGGTACACTCTGGAATGTAACAACTCTAGTCTGTAATAATTTGGTCGCTCCTGAAGCTATCGTGGAGGATTGTAGTGTCTGTAGCCGAGGGGGCGGCTACCAGTGGCCCCATTGCTATCCTAACTTTCAGTTTGTACCAGAAGAACTGCCCGAAACACGAGGGGGATAATATGCAACCCCGTTTAGCTAAGGCGCAAATATCATGGTAGATTTCCATAGAAATGTGTTCAAATACAACTTGTCTAACGGTCCTGCTACACCGAGATGGGCTCACATACCGCAAGTCTTGCAACCAAGGGTCACGCTTGGTAGCATTTTGATGTTTCTGTGCACCCCACGCTTTAATTGATATGATTAACTAAAAACTAGCTTCTTTCCGCAGTGTTGGGGCTGCTCTCTAAGATCCTCTCAGCCGTTGTACACGGAAAACCCCTTCAATGATTATGCTTTACTAGAAACCAGCCGCTTTCATTTTTGAACTCTCAAAGCATCCAAAAAGTGGCTGTACTCGCAAACAATTCCTTTTGTACTCGAGGATAAGCTTTTCCAAGTAAGGGTGCTTTTTTACCCAACGCCTTCCTGCACCCTTAAGCTAGACACCTCAACCAAATCTATTAGCCCTTCACAGGCATTTCCTGCGCCTCCTTCGCAGCCGCAGCATCTGCAGTGCGGCCTCACAAATCAATGATGCCTCAGCCCCGACACTTTAAAGTGATGGGTTCTTCTCTAAGAATACTATATACACCATTCACACAGGCTCAGTAACCGGCCCCAGCTACCGGCGCAAGATTCGTTGTCAAAAACCGGATACACCGAAGGCGAACCAATAGCTGCATGGGCAGATGCGACGCGTGAGATCGACAGGCCAACCTCCCCTGGGCTGACCTTGAACTTTCATCCTTGCATAATTCGTGCCCATTTGGGCTGACACAGCTATTCCCTCTTCAGAACGTTCGTGTGGGGCCACCTGGACTCGATTGGCCAGCACAGACACTGCTTGAATAGTTTAACGGTCTCCAGCAGTCGCATCCGTTGAGAGAGTTCCGTTCCAGACGCCTATTAGCGGCTTTTTCATCATATCTGTCACCCTCCGTGTGAGGGTTTACGGAGTAGCCACTTGGAAACTGAATTCGCGTGTAGTTGCAGATACATCATGACAGCAATTATGCAGTTCTCGTTGCAATGCGCCCATTTTAAGACGGCGTCTGAGCGTGTAGTCTCGCTTGAGCCGGGAGTTGAAGGTCTCCGCGGGGTTATTGGTCGCCGCGAATCCGGTAGGCGTCCAGATGCGTTGCCACTTCCAAAATCTCCCGAACAACCACTGGTCAGTCATGTAGTTTGCAAGCCCGAACAGGTTTGGGTTCTCCAACCGGGTCGCTAGAAATTTGCCCCGCGCTCGGTAGAATTCCAGTTCACTCCTTTGAAAATGTAAATCGTAAACGTCTTGCGTCACACCAGCCGATAGAAGCGAGGGAATTCCCTTATTCGCTTTGATAATGTTTTTTATAACATGGAAAAAACACATCAAAAACTGGAAGCCGGGAGTGTGTCTAAATACTCTATTGAGAGCATTGTACTGCGCCTGATGCGCGTCTGCCATTGCGTAGCGGACGTGAAGGTCTCTACTCGTCACATAGTAGAACAGGTGTCGCAGCGAAAATAGTACAGCCTCGAAAACAAGCTGAGTCTCTTGCGATAAAATGAACACCGCAACTGGATGGAGGACTCTCGCTCGGTCCGATATCCCAACTACAACGACTGGATACTCTCGCTGATTCAACTTGTACGTGCCGTCCACGTGCAGGATGAAGCTCTCGGGCGGCTGTAGCATCTGCATAACTAAGCCCTTGGTGGACAGCCCGATAATGAAGGGCCGTTCGTCGGATCCGTCGCCAACTACTGGCTTGCCGCTGGTATCTACATACCAGGCGAACGAGAATAGTTGGTCCTTGTCTTCATTTCCGGTGAAAGCTCTCGCATGGATTCAGTTCCTTAGCTCGTCGACTCTGTCGTGGTTCTCTAGATTGGTCTCTAAGTAGCGGTTTACGTAGGTCTGGATCACCTTTAATAGCGGGAGGTCTTGCAGAGGCGTCCCGAACTTGCGCGACATAGCGTGTCTGACTCGCAAGGGACGAAGATGGTGTTCTGCCATTGATGGAAGGTATAGATCTTGGACACGAAGCTCGGACGAAGCAGAGGGAGGGACGTCGTAGACGGCGGGACCGGAGCGAAGGCACTTGAGGGGTAGAATGAAGATTCGAAAGTGATTGAATTGTTGGAGCTTACATCCTACTGTTATAGACACGCGACCCTGCGTCCTATCACCTAGTGCATCTAACCAACCATCACTCACCGGTGTTCATCCAATCATCCTACTCGTCTAATCATCGGTGGCGTAAACAACTTACCGTAATCACCATAATCAACGTGAGTTCGGATTGGACCGGTTCGGGTTAACCGGTTAATGAATACGCCCCCTCAATGCGAAGTCCCACGAGCGTCCGTACTCGTCCTTGTGGCACCACCTGAGCCGCTGGATCCACTTACTGGAGCAAGAACTAACTCTAGTACCGCGGAAGAAGTGTGCCAAACTACGACAACGGGCACTGATCCTACGGCAGCAGCCATTACGCCACGTACCAACAAGCGTCTGCAGAAGCGGAAAGCGGAGGGCGCAGCTCGTTCTGCGGAGCACCGTAAGAAGTTGGCCCGCCAGGTACGTCCCGCGTTAAATTCAACCTTGAAGCCTTGTCAGCTGCGTCTCCCGTCGTAGGAACCAAGGCGGCTACCAAAACGAAACTTGGAACGGCAGCTAAAGCCCCCAGATTGGTTAGAGAGCAAACGCTAAGTGGCCAACCTCCGCGGCAACGACTCCTTCCAAATTGGGGAAAAGAATGCTGTCCCGTCCGCGCAAGCGCTCCTGTGACACCTGGGTCTGGCCCCATCCTAATGGAATCATTTACCTGGATAGCCCCCCCCCCCCCCCCCCCCCCCCCCCCCGTTGGCGATGACCAGATAGCCCGAGCTACTCTCGAGCCAGCTGTATGCCAGCGGACAGAGTCTTCCACAACTAGCAGCACGCCCTCAGTCTCACTGCAACAAAATACTGCTAGTCCAACTCCCCCAGCAGAAGCGGAATGTGGGAGGCCTAAAATGTTTGATTTGGCGCTGTTAGCACGAGAGGCTCCAGCGGGTATTACCGTTGAGACAAGGCTGCCAACAAGATAATCAGTGCTTGCAACATAGCAATTCTGACGCTGTCGGGCGGCTTGCGGCGCAAGTAGGATCGTTAAGCCCCCTGGTTATGGAATTGCGCAGCCAACTAGCCGCTGCACCCCGTCCCACCTCGTCGCTGGCGCGGATGGACCTCACCAGGCCGGAAATGTCGACCTCTGCTCTGCCAATATTGATTGATGCGACAACATCAACTTCCTGGACCGTACGTAAACCCTGGCTAGATGACGTCCCTCTCTATTACCAGTTATACCATATTACCGACTTCATTATCCTGGGCTTCCAGTATGGCCGTGGCCCAGATCACCCAGTCCGCAGCTCAACAATCCTGGACATGCTGATGACTTCTTCCACGCTTCAGGCCGAGCGTCCCCATCGGACAATCCACAGATACGCATGCTCCTCAAACAATAAAGGGATCAGCCGCCTCGATAACCCTCCAGCTCGGAAATCGCCGGTGTCGATATGTCAACTAGAAGCATGTTTTTATTCGCTAAACATGAACTCTCTCTCGGATCAAGCGTTATGGGGGTCTGTGTCTGTCCATCTTCTTTTTACTTCGACGATTGGAGATAACTGCGGTTACCAAGGGTAGGTTTCACTGGTTTGCGCTTAAGGCAATGGATGTGGCGGTCCTTGATCGCAGCGGCCAGTCGTCTCTGGACGCCAATGAAGCCGCATGCGTGCGCATCAGGCTCCGAGGTCCCAAAACAAACCAAACCGGTCAAACTACAGCCAGAATACTCCAGCACTCAGACCATAAATTCCTGTGCGCTTGGGTGGGTGCTGCTGCTCCATGCTCGACAGCAGTTGCTAGTGGACTGGCCAGTGGCTACATACTCGTACGGTCCGGGAATCATCGGAAGCCTCTCACCCCGGCAGGTTGCGGAGGCCCTTCAGAATGCCGCCCGCGACATTGGTGGTCCATGTGCGTACGGGACTCACTTGCTCAGATCGGGTGGAGCCACATACATGTACCGCTCCGGTGTGGATGCCCTAACCATTCAATTCCACGGTCGATGGGTGTCCGACACCTTCAAACTATACACCCGACTCTGTCGGGAGTCCGTGTCGGGAATCGCTTCAAAAATGGTGAGTGGGGAGAAATCGAACTGGGAGAAATCTGCAACAATTCTACAATAGCCGACTCGCCTGTCTCATTATTTAGGGGCTCAGCCATGTTCACCTCGGACACAGGCTGCAAAAGGCAGCAGAGCCAACAATCAATAGAGTTCGCAGATTTTGCCCCCATACGCCTGGGTCAGGTAAGGAAATAGATTCTCCCTACTGGTAGTGAGACGTTACTAATAATGGTTTGAGTCTACACGCAAGAATGCTAAGTGTGAGTATTTTGAGAGTGGTAAACAGCATTTCGAGCGTTGTAGTACGGCACTTCATGTAACTGTACAATACTTGTACATGTACATTGAGCTGTATGTACCAAAACTGTAGGAATCCTGTGGCCTTGAGCATCGGAGTCGTACAAACCCATTTGCTGATTATTGCAGAGTTGGAAACTACAATACATCCCTGGTGAGCTCATACTAGGCCGAGTACCTTGTACTTTTTCAACGATGCTACCCAAGCCACAGATATTGACATCTCAATTTTCTCAATAACGCACTTTACTGTGCTTTGCTTTCCAAATACACCAAAGTCGTGCGGTGCACGAAAGAGCTCTGAAATTTAAGAAACAGCGGATTTTTCTTACCCTTAATATCTACCCTGATATTAAAGTTAAATCTAAAACAAAAAGTTATATTCGTTCTGCCAAACCGTAGTGGCAGTAGCGGGCGTTTTTTATTAGTCTGCAGAGCAGACAACAGTGGTGCCTTGCTTGGACTGACACTTAGTAATGACAATATACTTCGTAAACTCCGTTCTGTATGTCCTTGGCACCTAAGTTTGTATTGAACCTTTTTATTTTGATTTTTTTCTAAACTAATAAACTACCAGATTCTAATTCATAGAAAATCATACCCCCAATCTGATCCTTCTCCAATAAACTTCAGAGAACAAAATAATTAGTAAGTTTATACGCAAAATCGTATGTTTGAGGCTCTCTTACAACCGACTGGTATTGTGCGTTCTACTTGAAATTTCCATTCGTCGCTCTTAGAAGCAATCACGCAGCCTTTGTACCTACCTGACAATAGCATAATGTATTACTTTATACGACGTGTTGTGTTCAGAACACAACTAAAAAGAAAAGAAGCGCGCGGCAGCATGGCCGATGACGCTGAAGCGGGTAGCGCTGCCACAGCTGCCGATATGGACACTACCCAAGACGATGGCTCGGCATCTACAGACCGGTCGGTACCCTCGAATTCGTCTGGATCAAGGCATGCTACACCTAGACGGTCGCCTCCCGCAGCGTCACCGGGTGCTACGCGTGCTGCAACTCGACGTACTCCTCCATCATCTTAACCTGGTGTCACGCGTGAAGGAGCTCGCCGGACTTCACCACCAGTTTCACCTGGAATTAGGCGTGACTTTATACGACGGGCGCCACCAACAGCATCGCCGGGTGCTGGTCGTGTATCTCCGTATCCATTGCAAGAGAGAGCGCCGCCCCAATCAAGACGATCCCCGACGGTATCTTCTCCCCCAGCTCGTGTTTCCCTGGACTCGTCACCCCAGCAGCACAGATTACAGCTTTTTGTTCGACCCATCGTGAAGCAGACGGTGGGCCAAAGAGATGCATCAGGCAGAACTTTGGAAGACTTCGTGGCAAACGGCTCGACATTTGGTGACATCATCCATAAACTGTGGGTAAAATTGTCCTTTTAAGTGAAGGGCCAGGCTACAAAACAAGACGAAAGCTGGACAATCAAGAGAGGCACTTAGGCTACATGGACTAGAGTAATGCAGCTGAAATGGAATCGGCATTTAGTTTAAATGACGAAGAACGAGCAGGGATGGAATCGTTGGGTGGCTTCATTGCGAGGAGAAGCTGTCACATTGATGACATATGAGTACGGACTCGGAATCGCGAACGCCAGAGCGCATGAAGAGTTCAAGAACGCTTGTGTTAGACCTGAGATGACGGACCGCTCAGGAGAAATTACAGAAGCTTCGCTTCACGAAATTGTTGAATGTCTACGTGAAATCTGGGGGCGTACATATCACGGAAGTGCTACAGCGTGGCGAATCCGGGCAAATGAAATCACGCGGAATATGGATAGGTCGACTTGGGATGCTGCTAATTTGGAGTTCCCAGACCCCCGGATCCGACAGTATTTTTGAGCCGCTGATTCTCAGGCTGAGCAACACTTATCCAATCTATCTCGCTCCGCAAAGTTAGCACTCGACTGCGTCAACGTATCGATTAACGACAACGAGCAGCTCGAATATGACTGGAAAGCATTTGGTATGCGTCTCGAAGCTCAGAAACAACTGCTTAACCAGCGCAAAGAAACCATCGAGGCTTTTCTCGATGACATTCCACTACCAGCGCTTGCTGACGTGACCGACCCGCTACTATCAATGGAGAATGCTGACGACATTGATCGTGAAGAGTAACAGTGCGAGCGTTTATAACTTTGTTCGCTTTTCTATTCCTACACTTGTCTCGTTAAGAGCCCTAAGTTGTATTCGATTTGCTATCGCTGCCTGCTGCCTTCCCTCTTTTTCGAAAGGACCCGACGGATCAAAGTAACTCTGCATCTTCTAACCACAGTGCTGAATACATTTGACATATCGAACTTCTCAAACCGGGCGAAAGCTGCAACGACAAACGGAACGAGATTACTTCCGCTTGACTCCACATAGTGCCGTTGAAAGAACTTCTTGACGTAGCCAAAAAGGTATTCTATGGGGTTGAAAAATGGGCAATACGCGGGCAGGAAAATAGGGACAATACCTATACTTCGCAGGAAGAAAATGATTTCGGTGTGCCTGTGGATTGACGCGCCATCGAGAATCCACACTGAATTAGGGCCGGGGTACTGGCGCACATTTCCCTTTGTCGAGTATGCAAATTCACGGCAGGAACTGACAAACACCGCTCGATCAAAGTTTCCTTGCGTATCAAAGTAGTCGATAACTCCATCCACACCCATAAACGCCAGCACGGACACTCGCGGTTTTCGTTGGAAATCACACCGAATCGCGGTAGTCTGGTCTTTTAGCGAGTAACCGCGCTTGCGAATCATCCGTCTATTGTCAAAGGAGACCTCGTCTAGAAAGACGAGGTTACGGTGGCACCAATTAACTTTACCCAGCTCATGCACAGATCGAAACACGTCATTTTTTATGTACATGGCGCGCCGCTTCAACACTTTCCTTGTCATTCCGGCTTCGTGGATAATACGCCACACCGAGGTCTTGGAAAAAGAAAAAATGTGGACTCGTCGAAACGCATATTGTGCCTCATCAAGGTAGGCAAGAGGCTGCGCGATAAAAAAAAGCCTACCAGCCACTGTCGATGTGCCAAAGAAAACGTGATGGAGGTCTTCGACTGTGCTCGTTCGAAAGTGCCCGTCTCCTCGTACACTTTGATCCAGTTTCCTATTGTCTTCACATTCTTTTGGTAGATATGGGCAAGCTCCTTGCGTGTAAACCCAAGACAGTAGAATCCATAGGAACACTGAAACACTGTTTTCTGATGCGCGTGCTGCCTCGTGATGGCTTCTTCCATTTTGTCTCCACCAGGGTATCTGATTGAACGGTATGCTGTTCCTAAGAAGACGCATAGATGATTGATATTAATCGGGAAAATGGACAAATAACGCTTATATTTGTGGTACCTTGCGGCTGTTCGGTAGCCACGCCCTCCCAGGGCGGCTTTGTCCGCTGCGCTGGCGCTGGTCCCTAATACGCATCACATCTAGCTCATAAGTCAAGCAAGATATATATATATGTAAGGGCGCCTCGCAAGCCTATGATGCCCGCTTTGCTGTCTGTCACCTGAAGTTTGAAGAGCAGGACGAGTTTTGTCCAATCGGAACAACCCGGCTACTTTCAGGCGGCTTCATCAACTGCTCTGATTTGGCACACTTTGACGGAATTCACAATAGCAGTTCATAATAACATCTCACATATGATATGTATAGTAAATGAGGGCTTATTTAAAGTAAACAATAGTGATCCAAGGAAAAGTAAACGATATATTTTGCATCAATGCATCTCCTACGCCGGCTTTGCAGCCGCAGCATCTGCTTGAGTCGCTACTCAAAAGCATTGCCACGCCAATTCCCATTCGACAAGGAAGGAAGAAGAGACTGCTGCTACCATGCACGATGCGGTAGTCATCGCATCGGGTGATCAAGTGGCCTTGCTGCACTAATCGTCTAGAGAACATGACAATACGAGTGACCGTTATAGTCAGGGAGCCCGAAAATATAATTTATATCAATTTCAGAGGACATTAGTAAATACATAACGCGCGACAACCTAAGAACTGAGCAAATAAAATAAATGGAGAGCAGACATAGGAAAAGTAGATTATTAGTGAAATAAATTACATAGCCTGGTTGTAGCTGCCTAAATACAAGCATCCACTGTCCAGTACGCATCATTGACCCTCAGAAACATAATCATCTCCAGTGTAAATGGAGATAGCCTGTTGCGCTCATAGCGTAGCACCATACGAGCAGAGCTGAACAGCCGCTCGACAACGTTCGACGTCGGCGGAATGACGTCCAGCAGCTCGTACTCGCATGGCGTGCTCTGCGCCTTGCGCCTCTTCAGAATCCTGTCGGCAAAGCTCATCTTGGTCGGCTCCGGTGCTGGCGCAGAAGGCTTGGCTGTATTTTTAAGAGGCTGAAGCGCCGCGCGCTCACCACGGGACAGCCGATTGACCTGTCCCGACAGTACTTTCACCACCCCCGACTCAAAGTCAGGAGAGTGTACAATATCAGCGCTTGGATCTACATCAGTAAAAAAAATCTTTTAGTAAGAATAAATAAATAAAAAATATGCAGCTGACTTACCCAGGTAATTGGCAAAGGACGGCTGGACCTCAAGCAGACCATCGAGCAGGTCGCGAGCATCCAGCAAGTTGAGGTCATCGCACAGAAGCTTCTTCGATACGGACTCCACGCCCAATAGCTGCTCCTTGAGGTCCCTCAGCTTGCGGTGTACTCCTGGGGTAGACGTCAGCGAGGTCTTCGTCGTCGGCGCTGAGGATTCACGCAGCTCGAAATAGCGAGCCAGCATCGAATAGGTAGGCCACCATAGCGTTTCTTGACGCAGTTTGGTCTTCAGAGGGGTCTTCAGTCTGTGTGAACCATACACAAAAGAGGATAGTTAGTTTCAAGTATTGTCATTGAATAAAACTAATTGTTTTCCGTAAATAATACGAATTACGTACCGTAACTTTGCAGCTTGCTTGATCGTGCGTAAGCGTTTCATGAGCAGTTGCACTTGGTCAAGGTCCTCCTCATAGGGAGACAGGAACTTGCGAACGGCCAAGTATAGCCGATGGCTAGCACAGCCTACCAGCGGGACCTCCATAAGTCTGGCGAGGCGCTTGTTTACTGCACAGTTATCGCCAACTAAAAATTTCACGTTAGCGAGGCTCTTACCCAAAAAGGGGCAGAAGCGAGGCAAGCGCAGCCATATGGGTCCCAGCGTTGAGCGAGTCGTCCGGGCCGTTGATCACTGGTGCCATGGAGAGAAGAGGGCAGCGGTGCACACCATTGAGCTATAGCAGCTCTATGCGCCATGTAGTGCTCACTGCCGAACGTGCAGTCATCAAGAATGACCCCAAAGTTTTCCGGCAGCTCTCCTCCGATGTTTCTCTCCGCAGCCTTGGTGACGAGCTCCAGGTCGTGAGTGATGGTCTCCTCACACACGTACGCCAAGTTGGTGTATCTAACATAAAAAAATAAAAGCAAGAAGATTAAATTGTATAGTTGGTCTTGGCCTTGATGTGATTTACATCCTGGTCGTCTCCATCTCAACGAATGCGAACGGAAGGTTGCCCTTGACGATCCAGTCGATCCACACGTACCGATTTGACGCCTTCTGGCGAACCCACGGGATGAAAGTTCCGGTCACAGCGGTGCTGGCAGCCTCAATCTCGACCTCGAAGCGCGGGTGATTAAAGCGCACATGAGACATCAAATTGGTGACCCAGTTTGTGGTGCATGTTTTCTCGTCTTCCCGCACGCCTTGCAGGTCTGCAGACCTGTTGGGTCTCCTCGCTCATTCAGTAGGGGCTTGAAAAAGAACGAAGCGACTTGCTTCGGCGTGAACTTGCACTTGGTAGGCAGTGTGGGAACAAGAGAGTCGGACATGGTTGAAAGGAGAGAGTAGGCTTTGTTGTGTTCCGTGGAAATTGCAGAATGAGCTACATTATGCGCTGCGGAGAAGTCATGGGGCTCAAACCCAACCACAAAATGTTGGTTGTCGTTGTCCAGGAAAATAAATTGTGTGTTCTGGTACACCGAATTCGTAAATACATATTTTGTTAAAGAATTTTTCGTAAATATATTATTGAGGGAAACAATAAACAATAGCTGTCAATAAATATATTATCGGGTTCCCTGGTTATAGTGATTGGTGCCTAAAATCCTTGTAGAAGCCAAGTTGGCGATGCTGCACTAAACCACTCTCATCTGTCTGCACTACTTGGAGTGCATCTTCAGTTAACAAGTTAATACGACGTCTAGTACCGCGCAGGAGGGGAGATGCAAACTGAAGCGAGAATGGGGATTCACTAGTCAATTATATCAATTATCGGCTAAGCGGTACCGTAGAGAATCTCTGCTAGAGATATCTCGACGCTCTTTCTGTGATGGATGGGCGACTAAAACAAGAGACCTAAGAATATCGCATTCAGGTCAAGGTTGCACGGATGTTGCCCCTGGCCGACACAGGCAACATTCACAAAGAAATCGCGTTCTCAAGGAAAATAAGATTTATTAGACGCGGACTGTTCAATCGCTTATATTTCCTACTTGGTGGTGGACGAAGGTTATCTTCGCTAGAATAAGAACATAGAGCTTCTGTTTTAGACCAACATCAATTGAAGAGTCTACGTCAAGGAGACCTTATAGTAACTGCGAAGGGTTCGACAGGAAATAACTCAGAATAGGATGCCGACGTCGAAGCGTAACTATACCATCTGATAAACAAAGGCGAAGTGAGCGGTTAAGCCGCAGTTCGCTCTTGCTACAGTCTGGCACGGTGGATACATTGTCCAAGTCGTGGGTTCAGTATACTATACTTATATTGCAATCTGAATCAATAGCACCCACGAACTCTAAAGCATTATTATAGTTACTGGGCTGGTTGAAGCGAAAATGCAGACTGCAGTACATTGCCCTAGTTCACAAGAGATCACAAGTACAGAGCCATTTACTTCCTTGCATTATTACGCCGCTTGAGAATATCAAGCGCTGCATAAAACCCGGAAACATCTTCTTCGACGGTGCTACAGTTCACAGAAATTAAACGTCAACTAGGCCAGTGATAACTCTACAACCACTCCAGTCGTACCTTGCTGGTGACGATCGCAGAGATTGGGACAATGATTCCTTCTTTGAAAAAGGTGAAGCTTTTGCCTCGGAATTCCAAGCTGGAGGCCGTCGAGAAGCGCTTTCAGGGCGTTCAGGTGATGACGATTTGCTTGGTTTGGACAGCTCAGACTTTTGATCCCGACTTGGCTTGGCTTGAGCTAGTAGCGTCTCCGTTAGCAGTGCTCCCTTCCCCTGCCGCTGATACCACAAGTCAAAGTCCTTCTGGAGCTTAATACGCCCCATCTCGAGCATCTTCTGGATGTGTTGAATCTCTTTCTTCAGTTCGCTGAGCTGGTTGAAGCCTTTTTTGTATGAAATCTTGTGAGTGTCAATTTCCGCTTTAAGTTTCTGTTCAGCAGCATCCGAAGCAGAAGAACCATCATCACCCCCTGCTCCGAGAAGCCCTTCGTCAGCTATCGCCTGCTGCTTCCGTAGTTTCTCAATCGTCAACGTTAGAGCTTTAATCTGGTTACGAGCATCGTTTACTTCGCTGGCAAGAGCCTTGGCAGTGTCATATTTGCGTTTGAGAGCGATTTTATTGTCTCGGATCGCGTCGTTCTTCGGGTATTGTGCCTTGAAAGCTTCAAAGGCCTTAGCAGGATCGCCCAATACTGCAGGATCCACTACCAGAGTGGATGCGTAGTCTCCTGGCTGCTTTTTCGGTGGGTTTTGCTTCTTTTGAGGCTTCGATTCGTGTTCGACTTGGTTACTGGTGTAGTCTACGAATCCTCTTGTTAGTAACTCTGCGGGGACTGTAGAACCGTGTTCCTTTCTAATCATATTAACCATAATGGCAATCTCATTGTCGCGCTGTTGAACGAGCTGCTCGAGCTCCTGAACGCGTCGCTCCAGCTCCTGATTGTTGCCTCCAGAACCAGCAGAAATGAGCTTTACTCCATTATTTAGAGCAGGAAGACCTCCGGCTGCAGCTGCTCCAGCAGCATTAGCCATACTCTTGAGAATATCAAAACACGCCTTCATCTTCGTATACGTGAACTCACCCATCGCCAAATGAGCGCTTGGCTCCGAGTCATTCACAAAGTTCAAACACTTTTGACGTAGCTTGTCCATCTCGTAATCTTTTAGCTCGGCGCCTTCATTCTACGGCAAAAATAAAGTTCGGTTACAAATTGTAGTAATTTCACTTTTCAAACTAAGGTTTACGTACCACATCACCCTTGAGGATAGCTAGTTCCTCTTCAAGAGAAGCAACGCGAGCCTTCAGCTGACGGATAATCACTGCTGGATCCACTTCCTCGTTCAGACGCGCGTCATTCTTGACACGCGCCACTCGCTGTGCGAATCGACAAGTAGACACGGATTCCTACAATTCGAGAAATTAATATATGATTGCGACAACATAAAAATAGTAATACTCACATCGGTTTGGTCTTTCTCGGGACTCACAGTCGCCACCATGACAGTCTTGCAGTTCCCACCGAGAGAGTCACGTAGTACTGAAGTCATCATGGAGTTGCGGTACGGGATGTGCGTCCTGCCTTTCGTATTCTTCTCATGCAGCGCCACAATGACCATTTCAAGGTAATGTAAACTGGTGTTGATGTACGCGGCTTCACGTAGTAGCTGTCCTTTAGCGCCCGTCTTATGAGCTCGCTCAGATCCTGCTAGATCCACTAAATGCAGCTTCGAACGCAGTACAACCTCACTCCCCACTCTTCTTGTCTCGAGTGATACAGTGAAGATACAGTGAGAACGGGAAGACGCTAAGTTCATTGCCGTCTCACTCACAGCTCGGTTCGTATCGCCTAAGAAGAGGAGATTCAGTGCGTCTTCCTCTGTTGTTACTGGATGCATGGATAAGTTCCGTAAGTGACAATTGCCGTCTTCATCTTCTAACATGGCTACACGCGGCAGATCATCCAACGACTTGGTCGATTCGTGGTTTGGATCCAACAAATCGTAGCCCTGATTGTTGTAGATCTCGAGGTACGAGATCTGTGCGATGATCTGCGCTTGGCTGGTGTTGCGCATGCGCTCGAAGATCAAGGACAAGGCACGTGGAATGAGACCGCGATCCTCGTAACGCTCTGCTCCGCCTGTGATCGTGAATGTTTTACCAGATCCAGTCTGACCGTAGGCGAATACCGTCGAGTTGAAGCCGTTCAACGCGCTCTCAACACAGGGCCGTCCCACTCGATCGAACACTTCTTCCTGCCTCGATTCCATGCCAATGACCGAGTCGAAGCGGAACTTGTATGACGTACGAGAGTTGTTGATGAGCCCAGCTGCGATATCTTTGGGGATATCGTACTTCATCATGCTGCTGTCTTCATCCCACGAGAAGAAGCCTGAGGGCCTCTTGGAGGGCTTAACACGCAGATAGATACGGATGTTTGCATCTTCCTCAGACTCTTGGTCCTCGTCGCCGTTCAACGTCGATGTCGTATCATCCTGGTCTTCATCGCGGATATTATCGTCGTCGTCTGGGTTCATTGGAAGAGATCTTGTTCCACCCGTCAATTTTTTTAATACTAGTTACTAGTTTCACAAGATCTAGCCAATCAGACTTGGCGTCGCTTCGTGGATCCGAAAGCAAAGCTTCCAACTTCTAGTATGATTTATCGAATAGATGAATCCTGTCAATTACGGTATGTTGTGGATGATTGATATTTACGGGGCTCTTTAGAAATCTCAAGTAAAGTTTCTATTTCGAAGTAATACTCAACGCCCTTTAACAGAATTTCACTGGACACTGGAATGAACAGTCGGCTACCAACAGCTCATTTTCTCTTTGGCCAGGTCACTCACAACTCACTCGTCCGTCTCTATGGGTGTGTCAGCGGATAGTCTACGCTTTTTGGATGATGGTGCATCGAGTTCGAGGTCATTCTTAACAGCCGAATTGCCTTCCGAGCCTTCTTCATTCGTCTTTGATGGAAGCAACTCTGATCTGGCGCGACAACTTTACCACCGATGGCGTGATGGAGACTCGGCGGAGTATCTTCGCCTCACAAGCGTTCCTTTCGACGTTCAAACTCGCTTGACGAGCTCGGTGTTAACTGGGACGATTTGGACGGCATCGCTCAACGTGCGGTACTTTGGGACACTAGATTTGGCATTTCGAATTCTGAGGAGCCCGTGCATATTAACACTGACGGCATACACTCTATGGCAGACCTTGCCCTCCCAACTTACCCCTTCATTGGTGGTGCTAACTGCAGCTCCAGTAATTGCACTCAACCAGATGGTTCGTTTAGCTACAGTAGTGATTTTTGCTACGGAGAGCGATTCTTTGAGTTTCCTAGGTGCGTCATCAATAACTTTGAAGACGATTCCGACAGTTGGGTAGTATGGGCCACTGGAGGAAGGCCATCAATGATTCCGACTCCGCACGTTGTCAAGTCTAGTTATAATTATAACGATGTGTCGGATCTAGTTTTCGCGATACACATGGTATCTCTTGACGAAGAACCAGCAAGCGGTGAGTGTCCTACCTCCGCCGAGAACGGTGGTTACGGAAGTCTGGTGATCCCATGCGTTTCAACGTATTGGGCAGTATATTTAGGTGCATCGGTGAGGTCGTTGGAAGGAAGCCCGTGGGTATCGCGATGGCTTGTGGAAAACTACTCAAATACCGGTTCGAAGAATGCCACGATCGAAGCTAATAGTAATAGCGATGGCCTCAGCACACCCGCTACGGCTGGAATTATAGTTGCATGCATTGTTGTCGGTCTCGTTTTCCTCGGTTTCATCATCGCCCGCAAACTTCGATCTACAGCAACTAATCAAGGCCAAACCGGTTTGTGGGACGACGACGTCATCACTGCCAACCGAATTCCTCGCAACCGGATTCGCGTGGATCAACTGCTCAGTCGCGGTGCATTTGGCGAGGTTTACGCTGGAGTCTTCAACGGCCGACAGGTCGCAGTGAAAATGCTGCTCCCGAGCACACGCCGGGATATTCGACTCGTGAACGAATTCCTTGCAGAAGCGAAGCTAACCGCGAGCATGGAACACCCGCGCATCGTCTCTTTGATTGGAGTGGCTTGGGATTCCCTCTCGGATCTGTGTATAGTGCTGGACTTCATGGAAGGTGGAGATTTGCGCGCACTATTGAACAATTACGAAAAAGCGAAAAGAAAATACCCCGTTGGCTTCAGTCGAGAGAAAGTTACCATAGCGCTGCATGTGTGCCATTCACTCATGTATTTGCGCTCACTGGAGCCGCCTGTGATTCATCGCGACTTGAAGTCGAGAAACATTCTTTTAAACGAAATGCACGAAGCAAAGTTGACGGATTTCGGGATTTCTCGAGAGCGACTCGACCGAACGATGACCGCAGGAGTGGGCACGTCCTTATGGATGGCTCCGGAGGTCATGATGGGGGAGAAATACGATAATAAGGCGGATATTTTCTCGTTTTTGAGTTTATACTGTCCGAGCTGGATCTCCACACGTTGCCGTACGCTCAGGCCAAACGGGAGGTGCAACGCTCGCACGACCGACAAATATCTGATGCCACGCTTCTTCAAAGTGTGGCGATGGGAGCGACTAGTGTCGAGTTTTCGGATGCTGGCCCGCAGTCAATGGTGGAACTTGGCCGAGCGTGCGTATCGGTGGATCCTAGCAATCGCCCAAGCGCGGCCGAGGCGCTGTTCAAGCTACAAGTCATTCTGTTGAAGGAGCTGGCGTGAAAATCAAAGTAATTTACGGCAAATTGTAAAATATCTAACCTCATGTTACACAGAGTATATTGCACACCTCTCCAAAGACTTTCGGTATATTTCTGGAATCTTTAAAATCATTGCCGAGAAAGTGTTAGAGCTTGCTACGACAGGAGTATAGTTTAAATTTATGGAGAAACAGTTAATCGATGAGTTTTACCAACAAGGAGTTTCGAGCTAAAAACAACAGCACCGCAGCAGAAAACTCGTTCGTTACCTCACTTTCCATCCTACTTCGCATCCTCGAATTAGTTCGTAAGAAAGCGGTATCATGCTGGTGAATGGCGTGGACATCTCCATGCTGGAAGGCTGGATGATCAAGATCAACAGCAACCCCAGCTTCTTCGGCAAAAACATGAACCGCCGGTGGTTCAAAGTGGGGTTTGTGCCTGGTCCAAGCTCCGAAAAGAAGCTCGTTATCTCCTACTCCACCAGCAAGTGCGTCTTCCTCTCGTTACTGCATTCACTGCTGTTAGATCGCCTAATATATATTTGGTCATCAAACCCAGAACTGCGAAGGATCCGCGTGGATGGCTCTACGTCGAAGATGTTAGCGGAATTTACTGCCGTCGGGTAAGAAGATTTAAGTTGACTTGATGGGATACCTCGAACATATTTTCATGTTATTATCTTCAGGAAATGATTGAGATCGTATCGCCTTCACGCACGCTTCGACTCAAAGGTGAGACTGCCGTTGAGCATCGTCTGTGGGCCGACAGTCTCTACAAGCTGTGCAATCCACCGCCCAAAGCCGCACCTACTGTCACAAAAACTACACCATCTACAGAACCGAGGCGTGAACGCACTTCACAGCGACGCGAATCAAAGCATGTGGACGAAGAAGAGGAAGATCGAACCAAGAGTAATCATCAATCTGACCGTGACCGTGACCGAAACCATGATCGTCAACGTGAACGTGACCGTGATCGGGACAGAGAAAAAGACCGTCGTTCAGCCCGATCAAATCGACGAGATGATAGCGACAGTGAAGACAGGGACAACCGACGGCGCGATCGTAGCCGTGGCCGCAGTCCTAGAGACGACAACGATGATCGTGACGCAAGGAAACGCTGGTCCCCGTCACCAACGCGTCGCGAGTCGAGGCGTGAAATGCGAGAGTCTTCCCGTCATTCGTCACGATCGTCTCGCCATGAGAAAGAGGAGAGTAGCCACTCAGTGTCAGCCCTTCGTCCAAGTGAACATGACGTCAGTGATGACGATAGCAGTGAAGACGGTCGAGACAGTTCTCGTCCGTCTACCAACAGCAGCACTCGCAGTTTACTCGTGGCTCAGATCAAGTCTGGATCATCAATTGAAGAGGGTTTGGCTCAATGTAAGAACGTCATGTCCGACAGTGAAGAAGAAGACGGTGGCGATAATCATTACGAGGATAAACAAGATCACCGAGAAGAAGAAAGTCCTCGCGAGCCCTTAACGTCGTCGACTGATCCGATTGACGAAGTTTCTCCTGACCAACTCGAGCAGATGATCCCGCACCAAATGAACCTTACCGAGTCGACAAAGCGTAAAAATTCAAAGTACTTCGACTCTGACGAGGAAGAGCATGAGCAGCCACCTCCTAAAGCTAATAGTGCCAACATTGACCACAAGACACCGACCTCCAATGTCACAGCCGACAACAATTTCGCTCATGACGACTGGGACGCTGAAGATGAACCGACATCACAAGCAACAAGCAAAGCTGCATACTCGGTACGGGACGCTTTGGAGTTCTTGTTAATCTTGCTGTTTCTAACTAAAATGTCGTGGTATTCTGCAGTCTGCTGTGAATGGAACTGTTGCAGCTGACGCCAACTTCGTGCACGACGACTGGGACGACTGATCTAGTGACTGCGTAGTTAATTTTTTGCACAAATATATTTTTTCAAGAAAAAAAAATATTTGAGAAAGATACATATAAGTGTTGAACTACGTCAATAATTACGACGATCACAGACGGGAGTTCGTGATGACTTGGTGGTACGTCTCGCTCGTGAGCGGTTCATAACTGTCCTTGGCTCGGTTAAAAACCCACAGCCGATCCGAGATCTTGGTCGGGTCCATTCCTTCCTTGCGCAGCTTGGCCTTCTCCTGCTTCATCGTGCCCGTGACACTCATCGCCTCCAGCTTCCGGATGAACAATGGCATGGCGTACGACGGCAGCTGCTGCTTGACAAACTGCGCGAACGCATTCAAGTCGAACGATTTCTCGTCAAAAACCATCGCGGCCATACACGCGCGTCCTTCGCTCCCTGGCACTTCCACTCCATAGATGCAGATCTCACTGAGGCCAGGGAACTTGGAAACCGCCTCGGCCACTTCATTCGTGGCCACGTTCTCTCCTTTCCAACGGAATGTATCGCCCACTCGGTCCACAAAGTGCCAGCAGTGTCTCTCGTCTTCTTTGAACAGATCTCCTGTCCGGAAATACATGTCCCCTTTCTTGAATACATCGGTCAGCACCTTCTTGCTCGACTCCTTCGTGTTCTTGTAGTAGCCTTGGAATCCTCTGGCCGGGTCCTTCCTGTTGACCTTCACAATGAGCTCGCCAGGCTCATTTACGGCGCATTGTTGCAAGAATCCCTTCTTGGAACGGATGTAGTCGTCCTTCTCCACGTCGTACTTGACGATGGCCACGCCCGTGACCGCGTTATTGATGAACCCACGTCGGCCGAGGTGGCCCTGGTCGGCCTTGGTAGTACAGGCGTTTAACATGCCCATGGGGCCCTCGGTGGAGCCGTAGAACTCGTATACGGACGGGATACCGAACCGCTCTTGGAATGGGGCCCAGATATCCGGACGTAGGCCGTTGCCAAAGGCTGCACGCACGTGGTTTTCCTTGTCGTTGGCCTTGGCCGGAGCGTTGAGCAGATAGCGACACATCTCGCCAATATACTGGATCACAGTACAATTGTATGCCCGCACTTCGTCCCAGAACTTGGTCGTTGAGAAGCGACGTGATAGACACAAAGTGGCGCCGGAGAAGATCATCATTCCGACGGCCAAATTGCCCCCGGATGTGTGGTAGAGCGGTAGAGCGCAGTAGAGGCGGTCGTAGATGGATAAATGCATCGAATACTTGAAGGCCAGAGAGCGCAGGATGATACTGAAGTGGTTGACCCTCGCGGCCTTCGGTAGGCCCGTCGTCCCGCTTGTGTAGATGAGTAGGGCCATGTCTGAGGTCGAGATCTGGCGTCGAATTGACTCGGCCGGCCGCTCTGTTAACATTTTCTTGAGCTCCACGTCCATCGAGTGAGCCCTAGGCAAGTATTCTGCTGCGGCCTGTGGTGTTAATTCACCTACAGTACACAAAGACATTGACCAGTATTAGTTGGATAATGGCCACGTTTAAAAGTAACAAATGATCGATGGTTCCTACCATCTCCGTAGATGTGGAAGTCGAAGTCGGCCAGTATGTTGGCCACCTCGGCCAGTTTGCCGGCCAGCTCCTGGCCCACGATCATCCACTTGGTGTCAGCGATTTTGGCGCAGTGGACGAGTCCGTCAGCCTGCAGATGTGTGTTGAGTAGTGCAGTGACGACGCCAATCTTGGCCAGGCCGAGCCATACGATCACGAACTCGGGTCGGTTCTCCATGAGAAGGGCCACCGTTTGGCCGGGCTGTAGGCCCTGCTGTAGACCCCAGTGGGCCACGCGGTTGGCCGCCTCGTCCACCTGCTGGAAGCTCAGTGCGCGCTGGCCGAACTGCATACAGGTTTTATGCGGCCACTTGGTCACGCTTTGCTCAAACAGATCCGGGATTAGCGACCCGTTGCGCGCGTGGCGTTTGGCCTGCAATAGCGCCACGGCCTGCATTCCCGAGTGATACAGGTCAGATGAAATGAGCAACTTTTGGTCCACGTAGTAGCCGAGAGCCGCGACGCCGGCCACGGCCAGGAACTTGGTGGGCACGCCGAAAGGAAGCGCGGCCAGCGCGTCGGACACGATGGGCGCGCTGCATACGGCGTCGGACACGTTGGCCCAGGCGTTGGCCACGGACGAGAGCGGATCTGCCATCGCTTGAAGTGTCAGGATTTGATAATGACGTGAGAAAGATGCGGGCGAAGTCATTATGACTAGGTTAAAGTATGGTATTGTACTAATATGATGGCATCACTAATAGTTTATTTTACTTCAACCATAAATTCAAAATTGACAAGTGAACAAGTATTTTGTTATCAAAAATGAGCTTTTAGAAAATCCTAGTACACTGTAATTTCAAAAAATAAAATCAGAGTTTTTCGTGTGAATTTTGAAAAAGCATACAAAAAAGCAAAAAAGTTGCACGCTAAAAATAGTGTTTTACATATTTTTTTGATGTTTGTTTAGACTTTATTTTTTATTTTCTTTGTCTTTTTATTTAAATTGTTTTTATTTATTATTTAAAAATAGAAAAGACAAAGAAAAGAAAAAATCGCAATGAACTTGGAAAAATGTTTTTTGCAAACTTCGCATTCCAAAATCACACACAACATTTCTTGTTTTTTGTCGCAAATTTTGGAACTGACGTGACTTACAGTCATGACTGCGCTAACATGCAAGTAGAAACTTGCTGCATCGAGAGCCATACTACCCAAAACTCAACTCAAATGCGGCTTCGAAAGCTGTCTAGAGAACCTTCAAAGGTAAAGGCTTTTAGAGTTCCGAGAAGTGGAAGTCCACTCTACAGTAGCAGCAAGTTCACCCCAGCAGCTCCCAATTTACGAGAAGCATAGTATTGTATTTTCTTCTCTCACTAAGCATATATAGGAAGCATCACTACCTGCTCCTCCACTACCAATAAAGAGGAGCCTGTGCGATACCGATAGCTACTGCTGCTCTAATAGCAGAAAGCAGCAAGCAGCAACCATTCAACAAACTACCATTCCAACCTCAAGAATTAAGCCTCATTCAGGATCGTGGTCTTGATAATGCGGCCAGTCACGACGTACGGGTCCATGTTGGACGCCGGGCGACGGTCCTCGAAGTAGCCCTTGCCCTCAGCCTCCGCCACGCGCGGAATGCGGATCGACGCGCCGCGGTTGGCCACGCCATACGAGAACGTGTCCATGCTGGCCGTCTCGTGGCGGCCCGTCAGTCGACGCTCGTTGCCCGTGCCGTACGCCGCGATGTGCTCCTTGTGCTTGAGCTTCATCTTCTCGATGGCCTCGATGATCTTGGCCATGCCGCCCTCCTCACGCATCGCCTTGGTCGAGTAGTTGGTGTGGCAGCCAGCGCCGTTCCAGTCGCCAGGGATCGGCTTGGGGTCCCACGACACGTTCACGCCAAAGTCCTCGCACACACGCAGCAGAATGTAGCGAGACATCCACAGGTGGTCGCCCGACTCAATGCCCGTGCACGGACCCACCTGGTACTCCCATTGGCCAGGCATCACCTCGGCGTTGATGCCAGAGATGTTGATACCAGCGTACAGTGACGCGCGGTAGTGAGCGTCCACAATGAGACGGCCGAACACCGAGTGCGCGCCGGCACCGCAGTAGTACGGACCCTGCGGGCCAGGGAATCCTCCCTTCGGCCAGCCGTACGGGGTCACGCCGTCCTTCTCGAACAGAGTGTACTCCTGCTCAATACCGAACCACGGCTCCTCGGCCTCAGCGGCCTTCATGACGCGAGCAGCGTCAGCACGCGTGTTGTTGGCGATGGGCGTCATGTCGGGCTTCAGGCAGTCGCACAGCACCAGGATGTGCTGGCCGCGACGGAACGGGTCCTTGAAGATGGCCACGGGACGCAGCAGCACCTCCGAGTCCTCGCCGGGAGCCTGGCCAGTGCTGGAGCCGTCGAAGTTCCAGATGGGCAGGTCGGCCACCGACTTGACGGGCTTGGTCAGCGTCTTGGTCTTGCAGCGCAGGTCCTGGCCCGAACCGCCGATCCAGACGTACTCGGCCAGCGTGACGCTCTCGGAGACCTCGAGGGTCATGTACTGGTCGTAGACGGTGCGGTCGAGCTTGCTCATGGTGAATAGGAGAGAGAAGAAAGGTTTTGGAGCTTGAAGAGGCTTGGAACTGGGACGTCCACGTCAAATCGGGCAATGACGACGACTTTGGCGCGAGTGGAAGTGAAAGATCGAGCACCAGTATCACGGGGAGGGGCGACGTTATTGATCAGCTAGAAATTGCAAGTGTACCCTAGATACTGATTTGGTTTTGTTGAGGAGGT
The DNA here is from genome assembly GCA_033557915.1 of Phytophthora tentaculata. Taxonomy (NCBI): domain Eukaryota; phylum Oomycota; class Peronosporomycetes; order Peronosporales; family Peronosporaceae; genus Phytophthora; species Phytophthora tentaculata. Next base: position 3,279,716 of record JAUCEA010000001.1, read on the forward strand.
CTGCCCTCCTTTTTACGTCTCCAACACGGTCAGAAAGAAACGGGCGCTGGTGTTCTGAGAATTAATACGCAAAGGAGATACCACCACGTACACAACGTACCGTGGCTCATCAGCGTTGGTGTCGACGCTTCGGGGCGGCGAGTGAGCTCGCGACTATTGCAAGCGCGTCTCGGAGGTACACTGTAGCTTCAGCATGTTGTACAGTAGCATAATCTCTAGGCGCATGGTCGACGACCATTGGTCGGTAGTAGGACCAGCAATCGGTGCAAAAAGATATATTCGAGAATTTTGCAGCTTGCTGCAATCAGCTACGTCACGTAGCCTACGTGCTCCACGCAGCTGTTGTTCCCTCAAAGCTCGGTTTTGTCGTGCATATCTTGTGTGTGGTTGGAAAGCGACGTTCGGCCATCTCAAAAGGGTTATCCAATGTCAATATCGGCGATTATCAATGTACTAGCGGCTACATCAAATTCAGCCACACTGAGATCAGTGCTAAGCTGATAGCGGGAACCTAGCAGCTAGCTCCCTTGGTGCGGCGTTTGCGCACTCGCCAAACTGCGCAAACCACTTCAACTTCATCACTCGGTTTGGCTGTTACTAAGTACGGATACCGTCACACCTGCAATAGTTTATACTGAGAATAGGATCGTTTATGAAACGATCGACGCGCCAAGCGTCACGCCAATAAAAATAGAACGCAACGTCTATGGCTCCCAAACAGTGTCCTGCATACCAGAATCTGCAGTTTGCCAACCAGTTTAGATGTGCGCCCCAGGTGATGGCAGATTGGATGCCGACTCTGCTGCAGCGGTTTTCAGCCCTTCATGGACCACGGGCCGCGTCCAGCAGCGTTGGCGCGTGGCAAAAGCTAAAACGAGCGCCAAATGCCGCCTTCGTTCCGGTGCACGGTCACCTGTGCGATGATTCGTCATGGTTGGTTGTCCGATGGTGACGGCGCGGAAGTTTGAGACGAGGGTCTCTTCTATGCAAGTGCTTCAGCGGTGGAACACGTTGGGTCCGAGCTGGATGGACACTTCGCGGCGATCGTCGCTCGCTCGGCTTACCCGCTACGCAGGCAGCGGCATCAGAAACCGTCGCCTCGAGGAGAGATCGCCCACTTGACTGCGCAGTCTTCGTTGCGTTTTCACTATGGAAGATGGGCCCGAGGCCTTGACGACGGGAAGGGCACTCCCAATGACCCACCCAGCCGCTTCCTTCTGCCTCATTTGGGTTTTCTCCGTCGTTTGTGCAAACGAAGGAACGTCGGCGGTGACGCCACTGCCCAGTCCTCTCGACGCCGGATATTGCGCGCTTCGAGCTGGCGCTCGCACTGCTGTATCTCCAGATTCTTCTCTGTGGGAATCTTTCTTCGCGATGGCGTGTTCAACTCGGTGCCAGCTACGATAAGCTTATCTTGCGAGTGGGGTGGTTTGAATTCAAGCCTTGAATGCACAGCTCGACGACGATCCGGAAGAGCCGACGGCGCTTTGCGGCTACATTTACTGTCACCCCGCAATCTCCTACCGGCACCAAGCACCATTTGGGCATCATCAAAGTGGCCATTGCCGCACAATGCCGGTGTCTGGATAACCACGATCAAGCAACAAGATCAACTCCAAGCAGCGTCAAAGCTCATGGAGCTCTTCGGCACCTCGAAGTTGAAGTGACGTTTCCACCAATGGGAACTACAGACACTTCAAAGGATCTCGGAGTACGTTTGCCGCGTCCGACGTGTTCATTCTTCATTTTACCTTCTCGCAGCTAAGCCTCGCAGTTCCCTACAAGTCTCCAGCACCATGAGCAAGCTCGACCGCACCGTCTACGACCAGTACATGACCCTCGAGGTCTCCGAGAGCGTCACGCTGGCCGAGTACGTCTGGATCGGCGGTTCGGGCCAGGACCTGCGCTGCAAGACCAAGACGCTGACCAAGCCCGTCAAGTCGGTGGCCGACCTGCCCATCTGGAACTTCGACGGCTCCAGCACTGGCCAGGCTCCCGGCGAGGACTCGGAGGTGCTGCTGCGTCCCGTGGCCATCTTCAAGGACCCGTTCCGTCGCGGCCAGCACATCCTGGTGCTGTGCGACTGCCTGAAGCCCGACATGACGCCCATCGCCAACAACACGCGTGCTGACGCTGCTCGCGTCATGAAGGCCGCTGAGGCCGAGGAGCCGTGGTTCGGTATTGAGCAGGAGTACACTCTGTTCGAGAAGGACGGCGTGACCCCGTACGGCTGGCCGAAGGGAGGATTCCCTGGCCCGCAGGGTCCGTACTACTGCGGTGCCGGCGCGCACTCGGTGTTCGGCCGTCTCATTGTGGACGCTCACTACCGCGCGTCACTGTACGCTGGTATCAACATCTCTGGCATCAACGCCGAGGTGATGCCTGGCCAATGGGAGTACCAGGTGGGTCCGTGCACGGGCATTGAGTCGGGCGACCACCTGTGGATGTCTCGCTACATTCTGCTGCGTGTGTGCGAGGACTTTGGCGTGAACGTGTCGTGGGACCCCAAGCCGATCCCTGGCGACTGGAACGGCGCTGGCTGCCACACCAACTACTCGACCAAGGCGATGCGTGAGGAGGGCGGCATGGCCAAGATCATCGAGGCCATCGAGAAGATGAAGCTCAAGCACAAGGAGCACATCGCGGCGTACGGCACGGGCAACGAGCGTCGACTGACGGGCCGCCACGAGACGGCCAGCATGGACACGTTCTCGTATGGCGTGGCCAACCGCGGCGCGTCGATCCGCATTCCGCGCGTGGCGGAGGCTGAGGGCAAGGGCTACTTCGAGGACCGTCGCCCGGCGTCCAACATGGACCCGTACGTCGTGACTGGCCGCATTATCAAGACCACGATCCTGGACGAAGCGTAAATCTAAGTGGCAATGTAGTTGCAAAAATTGCAGCTACAAAATTCATACATATAGTTTGAATCGAAAAGTTGCCGCAACACTCTATTCCAACCGTAAAACTTTTTGCAGTTGTCTACTCACTGTTAGTCCGACTGCGTTTGTGCTTCTTGTTCTTCTTGTGACTCTTCTTGTGGCTGTGTTTCCGTCTTTTGTGTCGACGGTGCGAGTCTTCACTGTCGCTGCTGTCGTCGCTAGAGTCCGAGTTGCTGTCACTCTCGCTTCTAGACCTGTGCTTCCTCTTCCTGCTGGACGTCGAGTGTTTGTGCTTCTTTTTCTTTCTATTACGTCTCTCCTCCTCTGAGTCCGAGTCTGAGCCGTAGATCGCAGCCAGCGCCTGCGGGTTCAAGCCACTACCCGTAACATCCGCCTTAGCCAGCTTTGAGCGGGACTTGTGGCTTTTACGGAGCGATTTGTCGCGTGACGCGTCTAGTTTCTTGCGGAACTCCTTAGAGTGCTGATGGGACGGGTCCTTCTCGGCCTCGGCCTGCAGCTTCTGCAGCTTGGAGCCCACGAGCTGGTCGTACATCTTCTGGAGCGTAGACTCGGTGTTCACACTCTTGACCATCGACCGCCCATGATCCTGGCGCTTGTGGCGTTTGCACGTGCCAGTGTAGCACTGCGGACACGTTGACATGAAGAGCTCAATTGTGAGGAGAAGTTGAGATAAAAAAATCGTTGTACTTGCACTTAATTTTTGTATTTTATTTTATAATAATTTTAAATTAAAATTTCACTAAAATAGATCTAATGTTGTTTTACATTTTAATTGCTTTTTCGAACAAAAAAAGCTTTGTTTATCGACTTTTACGAAAAACAAATTACGTTTTTAAATAGATTACGAGCAGAAAGACAAAATAATTTACGAATAAAGCTTTTTCCGAGAAAAAAATGTACGTGTTTTCCACTTTGACTTTTTTCACACCTTTGCGTTTGAGATCAAGTGCTGTGGTTTTACAAACAGCGAGTGCATCATTTGTCCGCCGCCGTGTGATATAACTTCTTGCTCGCTGCAATCTATTCACTTTCAGTCGCATCGCTTTAACGAAGATTGATAAGCTTAATGTGAATAGCGTTCCTGACGCTTCTTTCTGTTTATCTTCTTCAGACCGTTGGGTTTCATGTAAACTACGAGAGAGTGGCAAATGGGTCGTTGCTGAAGTTCTGCATTGACGACTGCCTGGGTGGTGCGTTCATAGGAGTCGCTGTCATGAATGGAGACGCTTGTTGTCCACCAAAACCTCCGTACGCTGGCATCGCGTTCGTTTGCGGAGCACCGAAACCCATGGGAGCAGGCACCATCCCGAATGCCCCAGGGTTAGCAACTGTGTTGTACATCATGGGCTGTGCCGGGGCCATTCCACCGTTAAAGCCTGCAGGTGCCTGCACTGCGTTGTATGTAGGGAACGCCATTGGCGGAGGCGTCGGCAGAACCTGAACCTTCTCCTTCGGGGCAAGTTGACGAGCTTGTTCCAGTGTCTGGTAGCTCTTGGCGGATCGCTGCACCGGGTTCTTCTCTTCGGGGTTCAAGTTGAGATTCACCATGTCGGAAGACCACAGATCTCCCGTTGTCTTCTCTTCTTCTGTCGGTGTCGGCTCTAGAGTAGTTTCCATCGGAGGTGAGGTTTCTTCGACCGGTGGGGGCGCAAAGTCAAGTCCTGACAACATGGACGTGATATCTTGCTGGAACGGCTGCTTGTTGGTCATACTGGGCATCGTCGACATGGCAGCAGGCGTTGATGACGTTGGGAATCCATCGGAATCCGTGAAGGCAGGGAACGCCGCGGTGTTTGAAGTCGGCGAGCTTTGCCACATATCGAAGACAACCGGAGCCTCAGCTACAGACTTAGCCGCTTGACGGGATGGAGACGGCGGAGGATGCGGCGACGCCGCCACTGTCTTCGCACGCTGACGAGACTCGGGGGCTAATTAGGACAAGAGTATGGAGTTAGAGACGTTGTTAGAGAGAGCAGGGGTGAGGTAACGTACAGATGTAGTCGGGCTTTGCATGACCACACGCTTCACAGATAGGAGCATGGGGCTTCTCGTTCACCAAAGTGCATTGAGGACATTCCCACGGTGAGAAGGAATTCTCGCGAGATGCGTTGCGGCTCCCATTGCGAGAGTTGCTTCCACTACCATAGCCTCCAGTCGAGTAGTTGTACGTGAACGAACTGTTACGAGAACCCGAGCCTCCAGTGGTGCGGGTAGCCGAACTCACGACATTGTCCTGCTGCTTCGAGAGCTTAGAAGGATCCAGACGATTCGGTAGACGACGGAATGACATTCCATCCACGATCAAGTCTAGTTATCAACCACAGGCAATTGTCAGTCATGAACATTATGAAAGTCAATAGTGACGCTTCTGGCCACTCACCATACATATCGTTGAGGTCCACGGACGGTTTGATGATAATGTGTACGCAGTGTCCTCCAGCCAAGTTGAACACGTAGTCCCAGTCGCCAAACGAGAGCTGTAACATACCAAAGCGATAAATTACGCGAAATTTCACCTCAAATTTTCATAAATGACGGAACTTACCGACTGCGAAGTGTATTTGACGATACCATCAACTCGTAGCACCTTCTTACCCGATGCCAGTGAGTGTGTGAGCGAGATCTCGAACTCACGTCCCTCTTCGACTTTCAGACGCCAAACCACGCGCTTCTTGGAGCTTTCGATGGTTTTGCCCACATTCGACACTTCATAGTACAGCGCAGCCGCTCTGGCGTTCGTGGCCTTGACAGTTCCCCATTGACTTTGCCACGACATGGTTCAAATACCTGGAAAAGCAAGCGGTTAAGCGTCTTGTGGGACTTTCGAAACTCGCATGAAGTCAATGCCTACAGACGCCACTAATCGAGCCAAGGATAGTTGGGTGGGTCGTTACATGCTCATTTGGCTGAAGCCCGTAACGCCCACTGAGGTGTGTATTTTACTTTTAGACAAATTAGGGATCTAGGGATCTTTACTATGGATCATGTTGGTCCACAGAGGCACCGGAAGGACGTCTTTTGGAACAAACAATTGCGGTTTACTGGATGTTCCGAGTCGAGATCCCACCCGTTCGTGAGGTTGCCCTGGTAGAAGCAGTTGGGTCCATTGCAGTAGCAGCGGAAGTTGCGGAAGTGGCAATCATCGTCTGTGGAGCAGCCGTCTAAATGGTACGTCAAGGGATCGTCATCTTTGCCTTTACCTCGAGTCACTGGGAACTCGAACTTGGCGTGTACCGGGTAATGGTCGGATAGATCGACTAGCGTCATCTTCATGTTGCTTTGCGGCGCTGTCCAGTCGACGGTGAAATGTTTGACTTGGTTCACGTGGGCTTCGAGTGTTGGGATGGTACTGGGCTGCTGATAAGGAGCTGCAAGTAAAATAAATACTATCAGGTATTGTAAAATTAAAATTAGTAAAAAAGTTGTACCTTTGCCGTAAAGAACGTAGTCTAGCCACTCCAGTGGGCAGCACGGGCAGTAGCACATTGTATCTGGCTCAACGAATACAAGCCATTTCGACTCGTTGATCTCGCTGTGCATCCCGCAGGTTGTACGAGTTAGAAGTGACGGGTAGAAGACACCATCCTGTTCAAGATAAATGATACCATAAGAGGAGATATAAAAGAAAAATAACCTTGTAAAACGAACCTTCGGCGGTCCCCAGTTGGTAACGTATTGGGCGGAGCATTTGTTGCTGATCGCAGCTCCGTCGCGTCCAACCAGGACATTCGTGTGCGGGCTACAGCAGATCCATACGAGCGTGTTGTTAACAATGATCTGGGAGTAGTAAAGTCAGCGTCACTTACTCGCTTGTGAAAGCTTGTTTGCCTATCTGACGAGGCTCGTGAGCTTCAAGTAGCGCCACCAGGTGCGCCACTTCGTCTCCAAAAGTGTGGTTGTCCACGTTGAAATCCCCTGCTAAGATCAAGGGCTGCAAGTAGCTTAATGATAAGCGATGAACAGCCGCACAGCGACTCACCTCGTGATGCGGAAGGTCAATAGCATCGATGAACTGGCGCATCTGACATCGTCAGAGTGCAAAAATTACTTCCGAGCGTAAAATAAAAACACAAGAGCATTAAGATTACCTGCTTGGCTTGCTGGATCCGATCCGATCTGCCTTCAGGTGTCGACCACGCCTTTAAAACGTCATTTCACGAGCTTAAGAATTTGTGTTCACAATATTTCCAAAAACCCAAAATTTCTCGCACCTGCATGTGTGTGGCAAACACATTGAAGATCTTGGATGATTCGTCCACCGTCTTCAACAACCTTGCGTATTTGACTCCTTTAGCAGCCAAGCAGTCCGAATAATGACAAGCGCCGCGATACACATGCTGCGCCTCTCGAATGATGGGCCACTTGGACACCACCATCACTCCTCCGTTCAGTAAACTTGTGAACGGGTCAGGGTCGTGCAGAATCGTCGTGGAATAATTAAACCCAAATTTACGGAATTGGCCCAACATTTCATCTCGTTGTGTCTGGATATCTGCCTCCGCGAAAGTCACAACGTCGATGGTCTCTGAAATTTGATGCAGAGACTCGGGAACTCGCTGCAGTCGCTCGCTCTGTCCGTCCTTGGACACTTCGTACGGCCGGCCAAAGAGATTGTACTATCGAGAGCAGTTGTCAATAGATTAGTAGCTTTTATTAAACGGAGATGCTAAGGTATCATTGATACCTGGAGCACTTCAAAGCGCATACTGTCGACGGCTGTAGCGGCTACATTATGGAGCATGGGGGCGTCATTTTCCCATAATTTAACAGTGATGTCCTTCGCATTGACGTCCAAGTGGCCGAGAGCTGCACAAGGCACGAGACACAACATGAGGACCAGCACAGCGAGCGCCATGGCCCCCAACTGAAATGCGCAATTTCCGTCTTCTATTGAAATGATGTGGTTTAGCAACTCGAATAAGTACGATAATAGATAACTTCAACCTGCAGGTTATATTGCAGTTTATTTTCCCGCACATGCAAAAAATGTTGACTTACTCGAAGTCGCAGGACACACGGATAGTTCCAGCCTTAACCGCGTCCGGTGGGAGGTTGGCTATGTCATCGCCAGCAGACACAAGCGAGTTGATCGACAGCGAGCGCGACGACGTGGCCGAGCCAGTGACTTCCACTTTCACAGTCAGGTACCCGACCAGCTTCCCTGATTGGTCCTTCAGCACCAATTCTTCCGTCGACGCAGGTACGTTGATCCTCGTCGCGTTAATCTCCAGCGTCGCAGATCCAAGACGCGTGTCCACCAGCATACTCTTGTCCTTGAGATACACGACCAATCTCGAGTCAGCGCCACTGCGATGCAGCTCCTTGGCAGTCAACGGGAAAGTAAAACTCTCTCCCCATGACGCGTTGCCGAACTGCTCCTTCTTCTTGACGAACGACATCTTCGTGATGTTCGTCCGGTTCGCGTTCTTGCCCACATGCACGGAGATATACGGCGAGATGTTGGGTGTACTGCTTCCCAGATTGCCTAAGCCAAGCACTCCACCGCCAGTTGAGCTGGTGACCACCATGTCTCTAAGCGATAGAACCGTCACAAGCACTTGATGTTTCTCGTCACCGAATGAAGCAGCATGGTTCGTCTTCAAGCTGTTCTTCTTGAGCATCACGAGCGGGTAATCCTTCTCTGTAATCACGTGACTCACGTTCTTCTTCGTGTTCCCAGGCTTCACTTGTGTGTGCACCCATTGCGCCAGATCGGACGAGTACTCCGGCGGCTTGAAATCCTCTTGTAGCTTCACCATACTCAAGATGCACTTGCCCACAGTCTTCGCTACTGTGCCACCGTAAGAATCTTTCACCACGAACTGCACTTCACTCTCCTCACCCGTCAACGCCACTTGAGTCTTCTCTTGCCACACAGGGTTCACCGTGTTGTAAATGACCGCAGTCTTCATCACATCCACGCCGTCGATACGTACGACACAAAGCGGATCGCATGATTTGTCCGAGTCCAACCCGTTAGCACCCAACACCTCCAGCTCCAAACGCGTAGGCTTGTAATGCTCTTCGTCAAACTCCGCGATCAGCTTCCCATTCTCAACAAGCTTCGGCTTGCGACGACGACCGCCGAACGGAGAGCGATCCACAACTGTCGACTGCACACCCAACGCGAGATTGTGAGACGTCGACGTAAGACCCTTAAGCAAGACGACACCTGGGCCAGCGATACCCTGCACCGTGCCCTGTACAAGTCCAGTAACACCGCCCTTGATCGCTCCTTCGACAGGCTTCGTGAAAATTCCAGTGAAGCCGCGACCAAGATCCTTCGCAAACTTTATTCCAGCGTTGTCAGAGGACGAATCCTCAGCAGGATCCGGTTTGTCGTCCGCAAACTCGCCCACGAACTTGTCCAGCGAGCCCGTGATCTTTGCGACGGAAGAAGCACCGGACTTGACGATCGTTTTACCCAAAACTTTCACTCCCTCGCCACGAGTCTGCGCATCGCCAGTCAATTCTCCCTTCGTGATCTTCAAGAACTCCACCACACCAGAACCCAAGTCTTCCACGAGGCCAATCGGATTGCCAATGATGTCTGCGCTGCCAACAAGACGGTAGGCCTGCATCACACCTTGCTGGACGTAGTTCGCGACCAATTGACTTTGCAGTCGTTGCTTGGTGGAGAAACACCGAACAATCACGATCTCGCTAAAGCTGAACGTCGGGGAGCCGCTGAGGTTTGATCCGATCAGTCCGATGATTTGGCTTAGGAAGCCGAAAATCACCGAGTGTCCTCCGCCCGTTGACGACACGATATCCTTACGCGTGATCGAGTACTCCAGATCCACAGACAGTGAAGAAATACGCAGGATGTCGAAGTACACGAGATCTGTCTGGATGCCGCCGTCCTCCGTCACCAACATGACAGGCATCGGTGGCGCACGACGACGCAGCGTGCTCTCAAGCGTCAGTCGTGATCGATACGCCATGGTGGCATCAGACACCAAGTACGGCTCCAGCAGCTTGACGAGGTTCACCAAGTAGTCGATATCCACCTTCACCGCCAGATCGCTGAGACTGAATTCAAGCAGCTTGTACGTTCCCATACGAGCTTCGAGATCGGCATCAAGCACCAGCTTCAAGAACGGCTCCGGTTCCTTACCCACCGACTTGTCACTGTAACCAGCATTCACTGGGTTCATGATCACAGGGAACTTGGCAGTCGCTAGCATGTTGTCCACTTGGCAATGCAAGACCGAGAACGTCCATTCCAGTGAAGCAGGAGCTTTTTGCACCTTAATGACATCGACCGACGCGAAGAACACTTCCTGAGGGAATCCATCCAGCAATGAGAAGCCAAACCCATCGAACGCGATGTCGAAAGACGACGCATACAACATGCGTCGGTGCTGGACGTCGCCCTCTCCCTCGGAGTCCTGACTTTCCAGAAGACTGAGCTCCAACTCCTTCTCCGCGATTTTCAGCACGCGAGTGCTCTCTTCAACGACGACTTGGACAGTTAACTCAACGGGATGCTGCTTTTCGCCGTCACGGGACACCCACATGGTAATAGGATCCAAATAGCCAACATAATCGATGTCATACTTCTTGGTCTGCTTCTTGGGGGCATCCAAATGCGAAAGACGGAGCTCGACATGGCGTTCCTTCGACAACGGATTGAACCAAGCAAACGCATGCCACGCACCAGACTTGATAGTGGCAGCCATCGCCTTCTGTCCGCTGCTGAAGATAGACGACTCGCCCAACTGCGCGCAGTCCACTGTAAACAGCGTGTAGTTCTCAATACGATACGGAGGAGCGCACGAGACATCGGTCAGCACAACATACACGTACATGTCGACCACCTGCACACTGGCTTGACAGATGAGGTATCGCTGACGCACAGACGAGTAGACCTGCAAGTAGAGATCTCCCGCCGTGTTGATCGGGATAGCGAACGACCAGTTCTTCTTGTCAGCGTCGGTGCCCCAGTCCTCTGAGAACGAAAACGACACGTAGCGTTGACTCTGCTCCACTGACTCGCCCTTTTTCAACGAGCCAAAGTGATACAGCGGTGTAGTCTGACCATCTTCCAGCGCTAAATGCAGCTGCTTCACGTCCTCCACGCTCCGCTTGTGGAACATGTCGTCAACCTTCTGCGGATCGTTATCATGCGACGCGAAACTCTGGATAAAGAGCTTCTGGTTCAATCGGTTCTGCACGAAATACCGCGGACTCAACGTGAGCGACACGCCAGGCTCGAAAAGCCCGTACAGACCTTCCATCTTGACGCTGAAGACGCTTGGGCCACACACGATCTCACCCATCGTATTGATGGCAGTCGTGTTAACCGGTTCCGACCATTGAGCGTTCTTGATTGCATGCTCAGACACAGACGAAGCCTTGTACGCTGTCTGTGGCATATTCCCCAGTTCTCCCCAAGCCTCTGGACGACGATTGAGATTTGCACGTGGCTTTAAACTCAGACGATCGTGACGTAGCGACGTCATGATCGGGTAGCTGAATGGTGCACACACGTCCATGGCCTTGAAGGAAGATTTCTTCGCACCCTGCTCGGTAGACGCAAAGTCGAATGCGAGTGACGTGTTGTCCACAATCCAGTACGGACTCGAAAAGCGTACAAGTCGAGGAAAACCAGGGAGCGTGATGCGGTCAATGTTAAACTTGAGACCAGTATCCGCTTCCACATTCTCCCGAGACGTTGTGAACTGCTCCACTCCCTTGTGAATCATCATCAGAAGCGGCTTCGACCATGGCGACGCAACGTGTTTGCCCGTACTGTGTTTCCTGGCAACAAGTCGAACCGATAGATACCCAGGATACCCTCCAGAAACACCCGACACTTCGGTATCGTGGCCAGATTCTACCACACCCGTCATAACTCCATCGGAGACCTCGAGGGCACTCTCACGTCGCAAAAGCTCTTCAACCTTGGCATACTCAGACTTCATGTCCTTCAACGAACTGGTCTTGTACTCAATGAAGCGGTATTCCATCTCGTACGGCAGCGAGTTACGCACCACGAATGGAGGCAAAAGCGCCAGTTCCCACTCGAAATGCGAGCGCAAGTGCCAGCGACGCACGATCATGTTCGGAGTCAGACTTTTAATTACCTTCGTGCATGTTTCTTCAGTCTCACCGTAGACAATAGTGCCACCACGTCGCTGCTTCTTCTTGATCTCCCGTTCGGCATCGTGTGTCTCCAGCTCTTTGATCGCCTCTGTCGACGTCAACACGTCGTTGTTCAACGACGTCTTTACAATCCAGTGCTCGTAATGCTCAGGACGAGCGTAGAACTCCGTGATCCCCATGAGAAGCGAGAGCGGAAGAGAGATTCGCTCATTCGGTCGCAACTTGATAACAGGAGACTCGACAGCCTTTCTACCTTCGCTCGCAAGACTCAGGTACTTCACTTCGTAGCACTCGGAACTGTGGTTGCAGAAGTACGTGTTGGATCTCAGCACGATTAGCTGTCGTCGCGGGGTTTCCAGTCGCGAGAAAACAGTGACAAAAAGAGTCGAAGGCGACGCCTCAGCAGTGCTGACACCAACGCTAACATTGCCGAATGATGGCAACTTCACTGCGGTGTTGCTGGTGCCCCACTGATCGATTTCAAGCGAGTCCAGCGTTGCCTCGCCATCCTTGAGAGCTCCGTGTTCAATGTGGGCGCGGTTGTGCGCGTCAACCACGATTTCTTCGCCACTTCCGTTCAGCTTTAGCGTGACCTTGCACCCCGTAAAGTTCTGCACAAGACAGTCCGTGTCTTTGTGTTTCTTCGCGGCGGCAGTGCTTTGGAAGCTGTCCTGGTGTTTCTGCAGACTATTCTGCTGAGCCTCGCCATCAAGCGCATCCATCAGAGCACGATATGTCTTGAGGACACTGGGCGTCACATTAATCTGGAAACGCTTGGCAGCCTCCATCAAAACAGAGAAGCCGTTCTCGCCAGCGCCAGAAGAGATACCGGCCACCAAATCCCACGGTTCGATGATGTTCTCCATATCATTCGCGATGTCACTATAACAGGACGACGACATCTTGAAGCCAAACAGGATGGTCCAGTCGGAATTGCCAGAGGTGGACAACCCGATCCAGTCAACAGGTCCGATCTCGTCAATCTCCTTGCCAGTCAATTCCATCGACATCTTGACGTCTTTGATGACAAAATCTCCGCGGCAGAAACGAGCAGGCAGCTCCGCGTCCGTCAGAACAAACCGCAGGTTACCCATTTTGACGTCTGTCGTAAACTGCAGCGCCTTCTTCACTGGGTTTGCGTCCTGAGTGAGTTTACTCACCAACTGCTCGGCCTCCTCCAAAGCTGCAGTAAATATGCCGTCGCGTTTCTTCTTGGCGATCACCTTCGCGGCACTCTGGTACTCACTAATGCCTCCACATCGCGTGAAAGGCTGCAGTAGCCACTCGCACATCACGAGATCTGTGCCGTTGGCTTCCAAAGCAGGCAACACCAAAGCATCCCAAATCAGGTTCGCCGCATCGTAGTTCTTCAACAGACGCACCAACTTCTTCTGTACATCCAAAGGATTCTGGTCTCCCAACGAGCGGTTCGTGACGCGAGCTTCGCTCTCAAACAATTCCCAGAACCGACCTTCAAACACAGGACGTTTGATCCACTCTGCGAGCAGCTCAGACGAAGTTATCTTCGTGTCACAGAGCTTGTTGATCACCTCGAACGAGTGGTATTCGTTGCCACGCAGGTTAAGGAAGCCATTGAGCGCATTGCTGCCATTCGCCGACTTCGAATCGGCAGTTGAAGCTGCAGCTTCATCAGACAGCAAGTCATCACGCAAGAATGCTCGTAGCTCTTGGAATTCCAAGAATCCATTGCCGTCCTGGTCGATCTCCTTGAACAGCTCACGAACAAAGTGCTCCAATTCACCCTCTAGCAAAGTGTCCCCAACCTTCACACGACGCAATAGAAGCAGCAGCTCCGCCAGCTCGATGCGTCCATTTCCGTTTTCATCGATTTCGTTAAAGAGACGGTGTAGGCGGTCGAGAACTGCGTCAACTTCGGCCTGACGTCGAATCTCCTCTTGCTTCATGCGACTTTCAAGACGCAGCCGGGCCTGGTCAGGCGTTGTCGTCTGCATGTTTCCGAGGGCTTCACCACTCGACGCCAACAGCGACAAACTGAGGTCCGATCCAGCAACCAAGACATCTGGCATGTGCATCATCACGCTCTGATGGCAAATCAAAGGGTCCTTGGCGTCTTGTGCGAGTGTGAACTGGAACACAACGGAAGTAGGGGCCAGAATGGATTCCTTTTCCCTGGCTCCTTCGACGTATTGCGCTCCAATACTGAAGCTGTGCACGTTGAACTCCAACATCTCCTTCACCTTGGAGCTTTCGAGATGGATACTCAACGTAGCTGGCATGTCCACACGGCAGTCCACCACGTATTCGCTTTGCCACGTCTCCACGTTGATATCCGTAAACAACGACTTCGAGAAGGATTGCGTGGGTAGCAGTAGGATGTGGCAGTCGTTCATGTTCACATCGAGATTCAGCAGCATGCCGCCAAGCAGACTGAACGGAGACATGGACACCTCCTTGGTCACCGTATCCACTTCACTCTTGGCCACTTGCACCGGTGCTGATGAAGACTCGGAGTGAGCAATTGACGTCGTAGGCGGACGTGAAGTCGATAGAACTTGAGTGGTCTTCGTGCTCAGTCGATCCACGTACAATAAGAAATGCTCCAGCGCGTCAGCAGAGAGCACCAACTTGACATTGTTCACGGCAGCACGTACGTCCTGCTTTCCGCTTTCAAATTGACTCACATGAGCCGTGAGCATCTGCGGCGGAGTAATCACGTCCGACTCGGCAATGACCTTGCTGAAGTCTGCAAACAAGAGCTTGGCAGTGGCAGAAACAGGGTTCAGAACTGAAGTCCCGACGTTCACAACGAATGTGGTCTGACCCAGCACCATATCCACGTCGAGTTTCTGCTTCTCGTCGCCTTCTGCAATCGTGAACACGCGCACATTGACACCAAAGCCAATCACCACCATCTCAGCAACCTGGAGACCACGTTCCGCGAACCCAATGCTCATGTTCTCCCAACGTAGTGCGATCTCCATGGCTCTAAACATGATGTTGCTCGGCTTAGCAGCGTTCTCCTGCACAATCGCAGTGTAGTCTGGAAGAGAGAGCTCTTCTTGGTTGCGACGGTAGTACTTGGCCAATCCCGTCGTCCGACTGCGCAGCTTCAAAATTTTATTCAGCGTCATCGATTTCTCCAGTTTCTGCAGCTTTTCATTGCGATCCTTCTTCTCCTGCGTCGACAGCGACTTGTTACTGTCCACTTGGTCGTAGTTGGCCACGTAAAACTCTTCCTCTTCATGCGAAATTGGCTTCCGGACAGTCTCATCGTGTTCCAGCGTGCGCACCGACTGCACCAGGATCTGGTGGTCTGTGTACGGCACAAACAGGTCGCGCAGCACTCCAACCAAGAGCTCACGTGTGATAGAAATACTGTTGATCGACGACGACGCGAGTTCCACTTGGGCCAGACGGTTCTTCATTGGAATAGGAGCAATGTACTCCACAATACCCAGCAATCTTAACATGGGCGGCACCTTCAGCTTCAATTCGATACATGGGAAAGACAGCAGAGGCGTCTCACCCGGACCAACGCCAGCGTTGTCCTTCAACGTGTCCCGTGTCTTCTCCAGGGCCAAGCTGTTGTCTTCTTCATCATCGACAGTAGCAGCGCAGATGTTCATGCCCTTGATACTCATAGCGTACTCCACGAGGATCTCCTCAGACGTCAAAACAAGCTGCAAAGCCTCCGCACTGTTCTCGTGCAGTACATCCGTCAGCAAGTCAAACGATTTCAGTGACAAACTCACACGCGTGGGCTTGAGCACCACAGGAATGGAGCTGGTGGTGGCCACCTCAGCGTCTTCGTCGTCTTTCTCCTCCACTTCGTCGTCGTGGCCGTCAATAGCAGCAGCTCCGGGTGTCAGACCCGTGATGGCCACTCTCACATCGCTCACATGGACGTCCACTTGGGCCGCGATCTGTTGTAGCACGCGGTCTTTGAAGGAGAACGTCTTGGACGGGTTATTAGCAAGCTCCTCCGCCTGCTTCTGCCTCAGCTCCGACGTGGTGCGTTCAGTTACCAGGAAGTTCATCCAATAAGCCGCTTCGGCGAGCTTCATGGCCACAGCGTCCTGCAGCTCAAAGACTCCTTCCACATTGGGGTCGACCATGTGGCCATCGACAGCCACGCCCTCCACTTTAATCACCACCTTCCAGGTCGTGGCCAGGTGGATGGTGATCTTCTTAATACTCACAATCTTAAGCTCCACTGGGGCCAGGCCCTGCTTAGTGAAGGCCAGGGTCTTTAGGAACTCGCTCTGTAGCTTCACAAAGAAGAGCGAGATGGTGATGCCGCGCAGCATCTCCGAGGCCGCGCCGACGCCACGACGGGCGCGCACGGGGAAGGAGCCGAAGGCATACTCGACCTGGATGCTGTCGGTCAGATAGGCGGCCGCGAACTTGTGAATGAGCCCCGAGAGCAGCGGGAAGACCGTGTAACGCGCCAACACAGGCACTACGCACAGCGAGAGCGACACGCAGACGCTCAGTATCGCCACTGCCAGCATCCCGAGCATGCTGGGCGAACGGTTCGCAAGAAACAGCAGCAGCTTGGCCAGCGAGAACTTCCAAGGGGGGACGACCAACACTCCTGATGCGCACTTGGTGGCTTCTCCGTAAATGAGGCGTCCAGGATACCAATTGAAGTCCTTGACTTGGATTTTGTATGCCCTCACTTGTGGAACAGGATATTACTAAGCGTAATAGTGGAGTAGTGGATACCAGTTTAATGTCATTTATAAAAGGGACGATGTTTCTCTAGACGAACATAAGATCTCTTCGTGAGACGCACCTGATTTGTGGCTACATTTCTTGGCCGAAGGTGTCGAAGATTCGGCAGCCATCATGCAAGTGCCCGTGCTTCCACGGAAGTTGCTCACGCTAGCTTTCATCGTGCGCGATGGCGTCGGGTCTAAGCAGGTGCTTCTGGGCATGAAGAAGCGCGGTTTCGGCATTGGCAAGTGGAATGGTTTCGGCGGCAAAGTGGAGACTGAGGACGCCAGCATCGCGGCCGCAGCGGCGAGAGAGGTTGAAGAGGAGGCCAACGTGACTGTCAAGGTGGAGGATCTGCAGCCGCGTGGTGTGCTGCTCTTCTCGTTCGAGGAAGCCAAAGAGGTCATGGAGGTGCATGTGTTCCTGACGCAGCAGTTCTCCGGTGAGCCGTCCGAGAGCGACGAGATGAAGCCGCAGTGGTACGACATTGCGGAGATTCCGTTCAAAAGCATGTGGGCAGACGACCACTTCTGGCTGCCACACGTGCTCAGCGGCAAGAGCGTGCAAGGACATTTCCACTTTGCTGCAGATAAGGACACTTTGCTAGATCACAAGCTCGAGGTGACGCCTTGACAGTTAGAGAATTGATAGCTACACTCGTTCCATTAATGTCTAGCCTGTAGTCTTTTGCATTCGACACTTATGCTCATCAGTTCGCGGGGCGCGTGGCGATCCAGTACAACGAGTTGGTGCGGGAGCTGCCGTCGTCGAAGAACGTCATGTTCTGGACCTTCGTCCACGCGTCAGCAGGGTCGATGATAGCCAAGTCCAGATACGCGTAGCCCTTCCAGCGGTCTTCGATCGGGTCTTCTGCGCGGTCGAACGCCTGCTGCTGCAAAATTGGGTACTCTTCCTGGACGTACGCAGGCTTCAAGAACACGTCCGTGATGGGCGTGAACGGGATCATGTTGATCAGGTGCATGTGCTCCACTTGCGGGCCGAACCACGTCGTGTACGAGACCTTGGTAGCAGCCACTTGACCCGTCATCTTGTTGGCAGCATAGATCGGTTCGTAGATATCCGAGCTGGACGGCATCTGCCAGTAGGTCTGCGCGCCACGGATCTCAAGAGCCAACAGGAGGTGACCCATGTGCTCCACCTCCGGGACGTTGAAGGACTTGCCGACCAAATACACGCCATAGTAGGCATTGATGGCTTCACTAACGCTCTCCTGAGACTTGCCACCGTCAAGAGTGTACACTCCACTGGCGAACGAGTGGCTGTCGAACCAAGAGAAGTGGCGAGTGAACGGGAAGAACGTGCTGTAACAGTACAAGTAACAAGGTTCAGTATCATTAACCTAGGTGAGTATAAGCCTGCAGCGGATACGTACTCGCTCTGGTCGGGACTAGCAATGTCACGCACAATCGACATCACAACGGTCTTGTGTGTTTTAACGAAAGTCGGACGGAACTTGCCCACCACAGCGACGGCGTACAAGAAGTAGCCATAGTGGAAGTGCTGTATAGCAATACACAAACAATTGAGTCCGTCAGAGGCAGCAACACAAGACAATTCAACGCCAATGCTGACTACGTACGTGGTCGTTGTACCATCCGTTGCCGAAGTCCGTCATCCAGAAAACGCCCTTGAGACCGTTGAGAGAGCACAAGCCGCCCCAGCTGTGGTCGTACACGAAGTGGTCACTGTTCTGGCCCAGCATCCACGGAGTCAGCCACTCTTCCAGCTTGTCCAGCATGTCGTCACGAAGCTCCCTTACGTCCAGTTTGTCTGCGATAAGAACCAAACGGGCTTGACGGCCGATCTCCTTGCCGAAGTAGTACGGGTCATCGGCTTCAGGCGTGTAGTTGGAGTCGTTAGCAAGCGCCACCTTGATCGCCTCTAGATACTGAGGCTGGATCTGCGCGTTTTCTTCTTGGAAAGAGACTGTCGACAAGCTCTCCTGCATCTCCCAGCAGCTACCAAGCACCGCCGTCATGTTCGACTTGAGTGTGCGGTGTCCAAACTGTCCTAGAACTTGGAAAGCTTCGCTGTTGGTATTGAACGTCGCTACGTGGTGTGGATTCGCCATCATTAGCAGCTCTGCGGTCGACGTCGAGGTCAAATTCGGTTCTCCAAGATCGGGAAATCTCTTCGTCTTCCAGCAGAACGAGAACGAGGCTTCGGTATCTTTAACGTCCGTGGAGATAGAGGAGCCCACTGGGTAGATGGGTGCTGCCTTGTCAAGAGCCTCAATGACGTTGTGTGAAGATCCCTGGGGAACGATCGCCAAGCGAGAAGCTCCAGTGTAGAAATCTGTGTCCACTAGACGGATATTGGTGGGGGTCGTGAGCTCGCCACGCCAGTTGTAGGGGCGGTAGTCCTTCTCGTTGGCGTATTGTAGCTGTAGGGTGCGCACCTTGTCAAAGTACACAATCCACTTCTGCTGGGACTTGCCGGTGTTGTGCGCGCTCTCGCCAGCGCCGTAGACCTCAATGTCGAGCTCGAAGCGGTCGCTAGTCCACGTCTGGAGCTCGTTCCATGAGGCCAACGGGTCCGTTTGCTCCACTTGCTCTCCATTGATGGTCAATACTGTGGCGTTGAACTCCAGAACGGGCAGCACATTCTGGTATTCCACTGTGACATAGGACGAGCCTCGCACCAGCGGCGCCTTCATCCACTTGCTGTCCTCATCGAAGTGATACTGCAGTAGCACTGAGAGCACGTCAAAGCCCACGACGTTTCTCGATGTGCTATTACCATCGCCCAGTAGAGCGCTGCCAGTCTCGTTGCCGTTAAACACCTTGTTACTGTAGGCCGTGAAGCTGGCGTCCACGTTAAAGTACTCGGTGACGGCGTCCTTCGTGGCCACGCGACGGGAGTCTCCGTACGAGATTTCCAGTCTCTTGGGCAGACTTCGGACGGTGTAGGGGCTCAGCGTGACCTCACCAGCGCCTGCATTGAGGCCGTGGCTGTCGCCCACCATGAGGTTGGACCAGAACTCGTTGGTGGGCAGCGAGCGGCCAAAGCCACTGCGACGCACCAGCTTGGGCGGGATCGGGTGCAGCTTCTCCTCGAAGGGTGGGCGCATTGTCAGCAGCTCAGCGTCTGTGAGCCCAACGTCAGTCGGTGCCTTAGAGGCTGCTGGCGTGGAGTTGGATGAGGCTGAAGATTTCTTCGAGCTGTCACTGCTGATGAGGATGCAAATGGTCGCGATGGCCACCAGCGCCAACGGCACGATCACGTACAGCGCACGACGCAGCGGGGGACGGCCGCTCTGCTGCTGGATCGAGCGTCCCTGCAGCAGCGGCGAGCTCTCGTTCACGGCCATGGTTGGAAGCTCGAGAGACCTAGTGCGTCAGCCAGCAAAATAAAGAATGATCCGATCTGATTCCCACCTTGTTTGATGTTTGACACACATGCTGGACTGAGTTCTTGACCATAGTGAAAACAAGATGTCTGCTTGGTACCGCGTACCAGTACGTGGGATTTAGAAAGATACCGTACTGACCAATCACAGGCTGCGAAATTGCACGAAGATGTCAATGACAACGCCAACTGATTAAAAAGCTGCTGCTGATTTGCGGTCAATACGTCCGCAGCATATTATGCTGCACACGAAGGCCAAGAGCTCCGAGCTCATTTCGAGAAAAGAAATACACTACATGTTATTAGATGTTGAGGATATACTGTAAAAATGTAGAAGTGATCATTGCATTTAGCCATCTACTTCCTGCAATGTCGTGGCATCCATCCGTGCCTTCCCTACCTGTAAATCCTCGAGCCGGCGCCCGAACCGGCCAAAGAGACCGAGCAGACGGTCTCGTTCCAATACCCCTCCTCAGTCGTCGCGCTCTCGGATCCACGTCACTTCAAGTTGAAGATCGCCCGAAGCTCAGCCACCCTTGGCGCTGGAAGCGCCTTCGTAAGTAGGTCAGCCATCATCGCGCGCGACTCCACGTACTCGGGCTTGGCAACACCCTTTCTCGCGTAGTCGCAAATAAACTCCACTCGAATGTCCACATGCTTAGCACTCGCCATGCTCTCCTCGGACTCCAGCTGCTTGATGGCGGCCTGGTTGTCCATCTTCATGGGCAGTGGCCCATCACTTGGAAGCCCGGCTCACGTACCAGCTCCCTTAGTCCTAGCAGCTCTCTTCCGACGTGTGACGCCGACGTGAACTCCGCCTCCATCGTCGACAGCGCAACTTCCGTCAGCTTCTTGCATAGCCACTGCACGATGGCACCGTTCAGCGTCACCACTCCACCGGTGACGGACGTCCTGTCCCCTTTGTCTGCGGCAAAATCCGCGTCGCTCCAGCTCTCCATCGCCACCTCATGCGTGTCATTGCCCGAGGCACCCATCACGAGCTTCAGGTCCTTGGTCTTCTTCAAGTACCGTGCAATCCGCTTGGCCAGCTTTCAGTCGTTCATCGTTGGTTGATGCGTGTGACGCGTCGCCTTGTGCGCTGCAAAACTAATATCAGGCCGTGTGCAACGCGCGATCCACAGGAGGCTGCCGGCAAGCGACTGGAACCGACGCACCGTCGGAACTCCGGTCCCCCGGTCTTCGTCAACAACTCCGGCTACTTGTCCTCGGCCTCGTTGCTCTCCTCGCTGATGGGCACCCGCACACCGTTCGCATTCGCGAGCCCGTGGTGCTCCAGCAGCTCCTCGATGGTCGTCTGCTGATCCAGCGAGTATCCTTCGTTGTCGTCCAGGTCCACCCGCACCCCCCTGGAACTTGCGCACCTCACCAAGGTCCTTGATCGGCAGCACACTCATGGACTCGAAGAACGCGTCCACCAAGGACGGTTTCGACGCCGTGACGAGTAGGTCGTCGACGTACACGCCCACCAGAGTCATCTCACTTGTAGTATAGGCACATAAATCAGTCACGCAACGCGTGAAACCCGCCTCCCCCAACTTGGAGTGCAATAACTTGCTCCACAACCTGCCTGCCTGACGCAGGCCGTACAGCGACTTCTTCAGGCGCAGGGCCAGCTTGCCCTTGTGGTTAACGCCGAGTCTACACAACAGGTCCTCACCGATCTCCATTTCCATCTCCAAGTAGATCTCCAGGTGCTACTCCTTGTCCGCCTTCACGTACGCGTTGGGGACGTCTCCGTGCCTCGCAGGCACACCCCAACGCAGTGCGAACACCAGAATCACCTTGACCGTGCTTAGCCCCATCACTGCCGCGAAGTTGAGGCTGAAGTCGTTGCCGAACACTTGTTCGTTTCCGCACGCGACTAGCCTCGCCTTGAATCTTTCTATAGCTCCGAGCATCCGTCTTCGTCTTGAAGGCCCATTTAGCGTGCAATACGTGGCTGCCGACCGGCGGCACCACCGCGACCCACACTCCGTTCTCTTCCAGTACTTTGAGTTCCTCTGTAATGGCCAACAGTCATTTTCTCCACAGCCGACTCTTCACAGCTTGGCGGTAGTTCTTCGGATTCGCATCGCGCACACTGTTCACCACGTCCGTACCCGACACGGCTCCCTTCCCACCAGCACCTTGGTTCGCTGCTGTCTCTGCAGCTTTCCGCGTCGCCGCCCGTGTCTGGTCATTATCACGTGTCCAGCAGCTCTTCTTACCACCACGTTTCTTCTTGCCCTTCGAATTCTCCTTCGAAGTCTGTCCTTCCGATATGCCCTGGCCCTCCGGCCCCTCAGCCTCCTCCAGATGCACTCTTCTCAGCTGCTCGTTCTGCACCTCAGTGAGTGTCTCCACGTTGCTAGCGTGCTGAGTCACCACGACCACCTTGTCCTTGGAAATGTATGCTCTATAGCCCTCTGTTTCGTCACTCTTGCCGGTGATCATCCCTGGCTTGCCTCGCTCGCCATTGTTCTTGGCGTCGACGTGCGCCGTGCACGGCGACCCAAAGACCGCTATGTCGCTCAAGTCCGGGGTCACCTTGGTTAGCATCTGCATGGGCGACTTCCCACCCGGGTTCGCTTTGGTAGGGCTTCTGTTCAGTACGTACGCTGCATACTCCGCAGCATCTCCCCTGAAACTGAGCGGCAGGCCACAGGCGAAGATCATGCTTCGTACCATGTTCATAACGGTGTGGTGCATGCGCTCGGCCTTGCCGTTGAGATTGAGCAGCTAATGATTGTGTGGCTCGCTCACTTGCCGGCCAATTCCCGTCTCCTTGCAGAACAGATCGAGGGTCTTGTACTCTCCTCCACCGTCGGTTCGCAATATGTGGATACGGCAGTTGAACTCCCTCTCGAAGAACGCCATGAAGTGCTTGAACTTCATCGCCGCGACGTCCTTGCTCTTAGCCAGGAAAACCCGACAGTAGTTGGTTCTATTGTCAATGAAGTTGACCAGATATCGGCTCCCGAGTCTGTCGCGTGGGGTCATCGGCCCCTTCAAATCGGAGCATATGACTACACCGATGACGTCTATCGGCGAGCTCTCCCCCGTGTCCTTCTGTGACTGCCGGTTCTTGGTCTGCTTGCCTTGTGCACAGGCCAAGCAGTTGGCACGCAGCTCGTCCGTCAACGCAATGCCCGATGCCGGGTCCTTTGCCATGCGTATGGCAATTCCGTCGTAGTTCAGATGACCGAGCCTGCGGTGGAAATGCCAGAGCGACCCACTCTGCACGTCCTGTCCTACCGCATCCTCGTTCTCGGCCAACACCGACATGAGCATGTCCCCCGCATCCCAGCGTTTACTGGTTCCCGATGCACGCACAGTCAACACGTTGTTGGTCTTCTCGACGTCGAAGACCGCTGGCCCGCCGTCAATGGTGGCCACCACCCGATGTTTGCCACGGTACGCGAGGCCGAATCCCTTCACCTCCAAGAGGCCGTACGATATGATGTTTCTTTCCAGGTTCTCAGTGTATTGCGCGTTGAGCAACCGTACTCGGGTCGTACGCCCCATTGCCGTTGTAACCAACATCACACAGCCACGCTTGGTCACCTTGAGCGCTCCTCCATCCACAGCAATGCACTGGCTGTCGAAGTCTTCCGGATCCTCCATCAGGCTTAGGTCATTGGCCAGATGACGGCTAGAGCCGCTGTCGAGGATACAGTCGCCTTTCCCGATGGTCGACTCGTCTACCGTGAGCGCCAAGTCCGCATCTCCGTTTCCCGCCCACTGCTTCTTCTCGTTCGGGCACGCCGCCCTTAAGTGCCCTATCTTGCTGCACTTAAAGCATTTACGACTGTCCTTCTCGTCGTCCTGCACGTCGTTCACGACGTCTCGCCCCAGCTGCTTGCCCCGTAGCTCGATCTCCGTCTACTAGGTGAAGTGCGCCAGCTCTTCCGCTTGGCGCAGATAATCCGTGCGCGCTAGGTTCAGCCTGGATAACATCGACACTCGCATGGGTGGATCCGCATAGTGCGCAATGTTATCCAAGACCAGGTTGTCCGCGCCTCCGCACGTCTCGCTAACCGCCACAAGATACAGGTAATGTTCGGTCCAGCTTCTCTTTGAGCTCTTCGGTGCCGTGAACGTCTTCATGCTCTGTGCAGGCGTAATCTTCGTGGCAAACATGTGCAGCATGCGCTGCATCGCGTGCTCCAGCGTAGGCTGCTCTTCCCACCAGCCTTCAACCTGCTGGTTGTAATACCGCTCAGACATGCCGCTGAGGTGGTGGCCGAGGATGTCGACCTTGACGTCTTCGGTCCAGTGGAAGCCGCTCGCACGCTCTGCGAACTGGATCTGGCGCGCAAAACGCTTGCCCCAAGTCAGGAAACCGCTCCCCAGGCCATGGTAGAGCTCCTTGCCATCGAATGGCCGGATCCCGAGCTTCCGCTGTCTGGTGTCAGGCACTCTGGCGAATGCCAGCGCGGCCGCTGGCGGCACCGGTGCTTGGTACGCCTGCGGCGGCACGTAGTGCTGTGGCAACGACGGCCGCGGCGCCTGCGCCATCTCGACGTTTGCTGCCGCGTCCCGGTACTCACGCTGCTTCATGCCAAAGTACGTGCTCGGCGAGTTGCGTCGCGGTGACGTCTGGTCCATGGCTTGCCTGTCCATGGCTTTACCCATGCCCAATGACGATCCGAACACGCTGCTCTCGCGGCTCTTGAGCCGCTCCTTCTCCTCCTGTCGCTCCTCCATGCGCTCCATGCGCTGTGCGAGGCCCGTGAGTAGATTCAGTAGCTTGTCCTGTGTATTCTTCGGCTCGTCCGCCATTTTGACCTCTCCATTTTCTCCGTACTGGCTACCAGCCCTTTCGCGACTGGGTTCTGCTTCCGGCTTGCCGTGGGCTGCGTCCGCGGCGACAGTATGAACCATTGGACCCATAACATATTAGATGTTGAGGATATACTGTGAAAATGTAGAAGTGATCATTGCATTTAACTATCCACTCCCTGCAATGTCGTGGCATCCATCCGTGCCTTCCCTATCTGCAAATCCTCGAGCCGGCGCCTGAACCGGTCAAAGAGACCGAGCAGATGGTGTCGTTCCAACACATGTAGTACACCGCCTTCGGTCACCCACTAACTTACATTGTTGTTTATAAAAACCTGTTAGTTTGTACACATGACTAGAGCCGAGTTCTTAAGTATCTTGTCCGTCGAAGTGTAGTGTTGGGGGGCACACAGAGCGTATTCGAGACGCATCCCGTCGGACTACTGCGCTTCGACGTCAATTGCCAACGTGACGCCAATTTTGCTGCTTTTAACGTTGGTTTGAGATTCTACAGTTGGTTTGAGATACTACAGTAAGACGCACATTTTGTTGGGGAAACCATAAAGCGTATATCTACCAGTACAACAACGCGCGGTAGCGTGCTGGAAGGCTCGGCACAGCTCGTGCACAGCACTGTCGCAAACATTGAGGTGTTTGGTGCTGCTCAAACGACACATGCCATAATATAGCGGTTTTTGGTAGCCAGCTAGCGTCTTCACTCACGACTACGGCTTCTCCGGGCACACCATCCATAACTCAATCCACGACCCATTTGCCACTTTCGTAGCGTGCAAGCCCTGCGGTCTACAATAAAAAAATAATAAATAGTAGTTCTGAATGTTGTTTATTGCGACCAAAACAATTTCTGGCCAACCGACGTTTTGGTTGCCATTGAAAGAGGCCCCGTATTACAATAGATTACCGGGTGCAGCCAGGGTCGCGGCTTATCGACTTCAGTGTTTAATGCGGAGGTTTGGATTTTGATATGCGCCTTGAGCAGTTGTGCCTTGAGCCAGGAGGACGATGACCACGACAGCGATTTAAATGGCATTCATATCTGACGTTTTCACAGCTTGGCTCCCTTAAGTCGAATTGAAGAATAAAACAACATCAACACTGATGATGTGCTCACAGACAAAAAAAATACGTTTTGCTTAGGCACGAGGTTAACGTAAACCTGGCATACGATCCAGGCACCGTAAGCGTGATACATCGGTTCAGTAGGGTAAGGCAATTATTTCCTAATCGAAAAATGTAGGTATGTTTATTTTCCTAGACACCGCAGAATCCAGGGCATTGTTACGTTTTCGTTAATAATAATATTAATAAGTGAGGTGTATCGTGTTGAACTCTAATACCCATTCTCGACAAACTATTGTGGTGCCGTCGAGTCTCCTGCCTTCCTGTGGACACTCTCCCGGCCTGCCCACTTGACCTCCGCTTCTCACCTTGGTCACCTCAAGGCAGTTGCTATTATCCCCCAATTGCTCCCAACTGCTCATGTCACGCTTCGTTTTCGTTAATATATCCGGTAAACTAGATCGTCTTCGACTTAGCTGGCAACACATGTACCAGTATTTTTCTTCAAATAGCACTTTTCCATTTTTTATTAGTGATCCCAGCCCGCCGCGCGTGGAACGTTGTTCTACCGCAGCCTTGTGGTGGCGAATAGATCCTGAAGGGATGCGAACTGGTAAGCGAAGAAAAACATTGCTGAAACGCCATCGGAGTTTAACTGGGTTCTTAAATAAGTCATGCCCTGCACAAGAAGCTCTGAAATTTCAAGTTTGAGGAATAATGTTTTTTTATTATGAATGAACAAAGTTGGTAGTTTGTAACAAAGCCAGAATAAACGCGACGGATATAATTTAACCAACATTCATTATTCACAGCAATTTACACTTTACTTTTTTCTCACGCAAAGTGGTGTTAAAACTAAAAATCGCATCCTTTGGGGAAAAATATACGAACATTAAGCTGTCTGTCTCTGTGGTGAGGGAGACCTAAAGTGTTCAACCCAATAGCCAGCTCTATCCGCAAGGACAACACCTAGTGTTTGACCTGACATTTACTGTATGCCCTTGGTGCTTTAACGCATCTCTTGCACATTTTTATTAGTAATTTATTATTATTTTATCAAAACATGTTTTTTCCCGCTATTTTTAAATAATACTAGGCCCTGGTTTCTCCGTTGGTGTCTGGGAAACAAGATCGATTCTGATTGGCTAGCGGATTATCCCCCGACGGAGCTTTTATTCCCACGCCTAAGGAGGTGGGAATAATGCGAGGATAATATTCCGAGATAGGTATTGAATTACAGAATAAGGCATCACGTGGCAGCCATGGCACGAGACAACGAGGATGAAGGCGCCGTCGCACATGTTCTTATCAAGGTCGTCTGCGCAGCAGCGACTGCGGCAACCACAGTTAGATTAGGAGAAGACAATGAAAACCTGTTTACTGTGACCAAGCTTGACTTCGACGCCTTATTGACGTCTCCTCGCTATGATGCATGGTTTAGAGAGCATTTGCGCTGCTTCCAGCAAAACTTCGTGCATTTGTGTGAGTTGTTCCGCCCTCGGGCAACATCTGAGCTGCTTGATGGACGGGCCTACTCGTTTGAGAAGAAGATGGCGATACTACTGAAGTACTTGGCATCGTCTGGAAGTATGAAGGGTGCTGGTCTTGCTCTAGGTATCTCAAAATCTCATGCAATTTGTACATTTAATGATTTGCTGTGTATAATATGTGGAAGAGCTGGTGAATACATTAAAATGCCGTCAACGA
Organism: Phytophthora tentaculata; assembly: GCA_033557915.1. Classification (NCBI taxonomy): domain Eukaryota; phylum Oomycota; class Peronosporomycetes; order Peronosporales; family Peronosporaceae; genus Phytophthora; species Phytophthora tentaculata. The sequence goes on from JAUCEA010000001.1 coordinate 3,307,363, forward strand.
GCACTGAGTGGAGGACGATTATGGACGGTTTTGCCGACGTACGTGGCTTTCCGTATGTGTGTGGGGCCGTTGATGGATCGCTTTTCGAAATTGCTCGTCCTGCTGAATTTGAAGGCTGGTACTACAAGGACTACTATCCTGCTATCAATATTCAAGCTATATGCGACCATCGGCGTCGTTTTATGGATTATGACATGCGCCCAGGGTTGTATAGCGACAAGAAAACCTGGAAGGTGTCACGAATTGGTACCTCGGTTCAAAATGTGATTCCTGCTGGTTGTCATTTTCTAGATGACGCAGGCTTCACACTAAGCTGTGATCTCCTAACACCATATATTCCCCGTGAGGAAGGTGGAAAGCTTTCGCGTTTGCGAGAGCAATACAACTACATCCACAGTGCGACGAGAATGGCCATTGAATGAGCATTTGGTATGCTGAAGCAGTGATTCCGGCTTATTAGGAGGCAACTGGAGCAAAAATCGATCGCAAACTGCACAAGGTGCATCTTAGCTGCTATGGTTATGCCCAATATTCATATCGACCTCGACGATGACACTGTGAACCTGTAGCTAAAACGTTGGAAGTTGAGCCGGATACCGACACGCGTGCTATTTGTAGGGCTAAGCGTGACGAACTAGCACGTCTTTTTAACCGCTAAAATAGCTAGTGTTAACCTTTAAGAGTGCGAATAAGCTCGGTAATAACAGCGGTTTGTAGCTTCAATGCTTCTTCCTGGCGATTGAGCGAGGCCGCAATATCCCGGGAGAGTGGACCGCAGAGGCGTTCGACTTCATCGCATCTCCTACCGCCATAACACCACCGGCCAAGGCACGCAGTCCTATTCATTCCATGTCAAATAATTATTCAGTTGTCATTTCGATATAAAATTTGTATTTTGTATAGCATTGACTATACCTTCTTCAACACACTCTCCGTTTGATTTTTTTCGCTTAGCGCGATTCGATTCTTCTTTCTCGTCGTGCGTTGAGTGATTATCCGATTCGGCATCATCATGGTCAACAGTGCCATCACAAAGTGACGTATTCTGCATTCCAGGATTTGGAGCCCAGTGTTCCAGCATGAGCTCCAAGCACGGAGGTGCGGCAGCCTTTGGTATGTTGCCGGTGGTGTGGCGGTCCTCTCTGTATAGCGACCACGTTTTCTTCAGCCACTTAATCTGCACACAGTCACGATATTATAACATATCAATATATTAATATTTGGCGTTCCTTCATAAAAAAACTTGCAAAGGTATAATGTACCTTGTCCTTGCACTGACTCACAGTATAAGTTGCCTCTTCAGCCTTATTCAGCAAAGTCGCGACAAGCACCCAGGCAGCACTGACTTCTACATGGTTACGAGCTCGCGAGAACTCATCCTTTGCAGTTACATATCTGTAAGTAAGCACGGCAACATAGTTCTTAGAAACTGGAAGCAAGATAAACGAGATAGGTAGTTAGAATTTACCTCACTGTGAACAGAGTCTCCGTTGACAACTTCATCCAGACCTCAACACTGTTCTTCGAGGGACGACCGCGCTTGGACGGCGGCTTGGTTGTAGGCACCGCGGGTTGCTTCGTTATGGGGGAGGTAGGCAGCTCTCTGGAAGCGGCCAGAGACGACAAGTGCTGGGCCTGCAACTCCTTTTCCTGTCCTCGAGTGGGGAGGCTGAAAGGGCGGGCAGCATCTCCGTCAGAGGACATGGGTAACTCTTCGTGAACTGCGCGCGCGGCGCCTGTGTCGACACCAGGCAATTTTCCAACTGATTGGAGCTTTTTAAAAATGATTTGGAAAGGGGTTTATAATATATTCGTTTGCACAGGATATGCGTTTCGACAACAAAATTCTCAACCCCAGTAGTTAAGGGAGCACATCAGGGAATTTCAAGCCCGTTTATTGTGGTGTAGTGACTTGCGAATGCAGCGAGTAAACCAAGTATTGTGGTCAACTGGTGCGACAAGGCTTGTCGCCGCCGTTGCCACGCGAGTCTCAGACCGCTAAACTGTCGAAGTACGGTAGTACCGATGACTCGCTCTGATTGGCTCAAAGTCCAGATGGTGACGACGCGACGTAGCAAATCCACCCAGGGATCGCGAGAGACGCGAGACGTGGTAAGGCGTGCGACAGGGGGATAAAGCCACGGGGTCGGAATTCTACCGTGTTCTTCCGTGCTCGGTTGGGCTTCAAGTCGTCAGTGAGTCGTCGACAGGGACAGTTTCGGCGAATCGAGCCTACTGTCGGTGTGACCTGGAGCCCTCTGCTGTGGGCAGAGGCGAAGCTCTCGAAGTTCCTCGCTGCAATTAAGCCTACGGCGAAAGTTATGCTGGCCGTTCAGCACGATCTGCCGTGCCGGGGCCCAAAATTCATGAGGAGGTTCAAGGCGGATCCACTTACCTTGGTGGACATGATGACAACCCGCACTGGACACGAGTCACTCCAGGCGATGACCCAGCTGCAAGAAGACAAGCGGGTGGCGGACCCGAGAAGCGCTTTCTGCGACGTGCCGACGCTCTTCCTGGCCGAATCAGCCGACGGCATAGCCGATCAGCAAGCTGCTATTAAGTTTTTTGGCACGATAGGGAACTTTGACAAGGAATTCAAACTGTTTGACGGCCTGTTCCACATGCTGTACGAGGAGCCCGAGAAGGGGACCGTCTTCCGGTACCTTGGCAAGTGGTTGCATCGCCGATTCCCCATTGAAACCCGTCAGTAAGATTGACAAGTAATCGTTGAATGGAGTAGTTGAGTAAGAGTTTGGAAGTGAAGACCAAAAAAATGATGCTATCTTTTGTACCTTGTGATTGACAGTGAGGTTAGCTCCTTCAATAAACGTTCGTGAAAAGGCAATGATTCTTGATACTTCACGCCATCATGATGCAATGCAACGACGGTCATGACGCATTTCAATGCCTTGGTGGGAAGGCATTCCTCTACATTGTCAAAGTTTGGGGCGAGCAGCGTGATTTTGATGGCCAACCTCGCACGACCAAGCGACGCGATTGACTGGTATTGGCACCTGAGAAGGACAAGGAGGGCAAGATCTTCGATCGTAACGGCCGAGCAAGATCTAACGACATTCAGACGACGTGGTAAATCAGCTTGGTGACGATGAAACGCTACCAGCCCAGAGACGCGCGACCGGGACCAAGATCCAGCTGCCGGACTTCAAATCGCGACCAAAGTTGCTGCTGAGTTGCTGTTGAGTTGCCGGTGTAAGCAGTTACGACCAGAGAAGAATCCAAGCGACGCAGATGAGTTGCTGGTGGCACTTGCGGACGACCAGGCGGGTGAGATCTTCAACAGTAACGACAGCGACGGGTCCGACGACTCTTAGGGTGCGACGGTACGAGGTCCGTTGACCTTTCGAGTCGTCGGTGAGTGTAGAAGATCCATAACGGACATGTTTGACTAGATATTTGTATATGCAGATAGTAGGGTTAGATATTACATTAAGAGCCTTTGTGCTCAACTAACAGAATAGCACTTACTCTTAACGACACAAGGGCACGTCCGACTATCGGTAAGTACGCGGTAGTGGCGGGATAGTTCCGGTAGCCTGAATATGACTGTCGGTGAACACTCCTGCTGGTGGTAGCTTAGTGTTCATACCGGCAGGACCAAGAGATAGAGAGTAGAATTGGCTGTGTATTTGATAGCGAGTGATCGTTGTGTGTTGGATAAGCTTGTACGCTATCCATATATTACTTACCGTTCGGAGTATAACTCCGACACCCCCGTGTCAGGTCTGAAACACGTCCGGTACCCTATCTTTATAGGGACCGCGGGGTATATTTGAGAGAGAGAGAGAGAACACTCTAGCCTTTGCTCGTGGCTAGTAGTGTTGAGTCATCGGTGGCTTGCTTAGCAGGACCCACGGTACACAGAGGAAACCCCAACCTGGTAGGGTAGTTCCTGGGCCTTCAGGTTCTATACCCATATTAAAGTCCGACTGAGTTATCGGAACTCAGTAGGTGTTGTTGGTGTGGAAGTGTGCTTATACATTTCTGGCGTGTTCCTACGCGACATTATTCCCAGACCCAGACACTGACAGAGAAACAAGGGCCTTAGCATGAGAAGGAGAGAGATAAAACTAGGTCGCTATCGTCGTTGCGTAATCGTTTATCTGTTCACCTTGTGCGAGCACTTGAACCTTTAGCCCAGCCCAGCGGCTAAGCGCGATCTGGTCTCTCTGCACAGGGCCGATCTCTCCACTCTGATGCTAATTTTTGCTATCATAGCTTGTTGCCCCCCATAATCTGATGACGGGGGCTAATGCGGTCGCGATAGACCATTTGTTATGCGAATGTTCCGCCTGAATTTATGTTCATTAGATCGAAAGAGAAACCAGAAAGTCTGACATCATGGTTCACCAGACTGTTCGACATTTTGTCATCAATCAGCTCGCAACACACATTGCGAGCTAATTGTTGACAAAATGTCGAGCGAGATAACAAAAAGCGAGTTACGCAGTACCGTGAAATTAACCCGTGATAAACTGTCCATACCTAACTAAAGGTATTCCCAGTATAACGTTCTTTGTAGTTTTTCTACCTCTAGGAGGACAATAAATACGAACGAGCAATGGGGACATGTAATAATCTTATCAGTAACTATTAAAAAAAGCAACGTGAGAGGCTGTGGCTAACGGTATTTTAAAGCGTAAGCAAGGTTGCTGAAAATGATACACCTTTTGACGCTTTCCCTACTTTTTTATTCAAGTTATGAACTGTAACTTGGATGCATTATTTCCACCAGCCTACCGTTATTGTGAGTTCTAGTCTTATTTTCTAAACCGGCCGATTGAACCGCTCCAGAGTTTTGCTCCGAGTTACACTCGGCGGTTTAATATTCGTAGTATTCCCACCTTAAGTACGATTCCATGTGGCAAATGACAGCTGTACAATCGCTGGAGCGGCTTTCAAATTACTTGGACTTTGTATGTGAGCGACTCGACCGACCGCTCCAAACGGCAAATTTGGACGGAATTGACAATACTAAACGATCAATTTGTTTTATAATAATATGCGCAGTGTTTACTCTCGAATTCATTACGACCTCTATTTTTAACAGCAACTCGAGGATCCAGCAGTGCGGTAATGAATGAGTTCACCATAAAAGTCCACTTGTACCACGTCACAGATCTCACTTTTCACTGAAAAGTCTTTAGCCAATCCAGCCATTCATTGTTTTGGCCAATCGTTATTATGAAGCATTCTGATTGGTTAAGAGGCTTTTTTAGAAAAGCATTGTTAAAAGTGCTTTTTGAGCAAAATAGCTGATGCTCCAGCGAGGTGCCCCGCTGCTGCTGCGGCGCTGCCTATCAACGGCTGCCGGCCTGCGCCGCGCCAAAGGACTAAACCTCACTCCATACGTGTCTCCTCTACTACTGCGCTTGCATCCAGACACAGTGCAACACCAAGCACCCGCTCTAGCCCAAGAGAACGAGGAGGCGCTCAAGCAACTTAACATATTTCTCGAATTGGCTGCGTTCGGCTGCAATAACGACGCATTCAATGCACGGAAACAGATTTTAGCATTGAGCGAGACTCGACAAGCAATTTCCGAGGAGCCGGTGCGGTTTCCACTGGTTTTCCACGTCCCAGCGGGCGATTTCGAGACCCAGGAGCACGTGAACGGGTTCGTCGAAGTCAAGTACACGGTGGAGGTGCCCGGGCGTCTGGTGAAGCGTACGCTGTCCAATCTTGGACGGTCAGTTAGTGCTCGCAATGACCCGGAGGCTGCACTACAAGCCCCTTTTGCACGGGAGTGGCAACGCACCACGAAACAAATTCTGCAGGATTTGTTTCAGGTGGGGCAAGTTCCGCTAGTAGTGGAACGAGAGGAAGAAACGAAGACGACAGCACTGGCTGAGTGGCTAGCAGAGGAAGAAACTGTTGCAGATCAGGCGGACATGCATGGGATTCGTGTTGGAGAGCAGAACCGAGCGAAAAAGCGGGAACACGAGCAGTTCGATAAGATGTTTCACCAGATGCTCACGCACGAAAAGAATATCGTTCAGGAAACGACGACAGGACTGGAAGACGGACCGAGTAAGTGGCGTCTGCGTTGGGTTGAAGTCGATATTTTACTTACCATTGAATTTATATTTCGTTTTTTCGTTATTTTTTTTCTCGCAGCTACGCAGCATGCTGTTTTGACCAGTTTACTTCACTCGAGACTCTTCCTGCCGAAATTTCAGGATCCACACATGAAGAAGAGCGCGTTCCACTGGATCGCGAACCTCTTACTCGTCAACTTCATGGAGCTGCGTCTGCATAGTCTCGTGTGGAACAAGATCACGCTCCTTATCACTGCTGATACCGAGGTGGAAGAGCCGCAAGTGTCATGGGATGAAGAAGCTCCTGAAGAAGGCATGGGAATCCTCATCCCTGTTGGCATGGACGTCGATGTCCTGATCGATTTTATTTACGAGAACGTCGAGGATTTGGAATTTGCATTGGAGGAGAAAACTGCTCAAGCCGAAGCGGCAGTTAAAGAGCAACAACGACTTCGCAGAGAGAAGAAGAAAAACAACAGGAAACAGAAGCGGCGAGGACACTTTTACCAAGATGAGCTAAACGCTATCTTCAGGCACAGATAACTTTCAGAAATTTATCTAGAAAAAAAAGAGTATCAGTTACAAATACAGTTCAAGATCCTAGAAAAAATGGGCTAGCATTAGAGATGCGAAGTTAATCAAATGGGTCAAATATGGGATGTTAAGAGCTTAAATGCAAATGACTCGATCGCTAAGACAAGTGACCGGTGCCGTATGAAGTAGTGGAGGGCTCGGACGTGGCCTGAGGAGCTGGTTGGAAGCGGCGCCATACCAGATACGCACTGGACACGGCCACGTTGAACAGCCCGCAGGTCACCCATACATGGCGTTTCTGAGCGAGTAGTACACCCGAAAGTACCAAAATCTTCGGCAATGTGATCGTCCAAGCGCCGACGTTGCCGAACGGCACCACAAACGGACGCTCCGTGTCCTTCTCGATGTATTTGAGACGCAGGAACGCGAAGAACTCCAGCAGCAACGTGAGACTACAGTACCAAAAGAACAGCATTAGCGCACCTTAACAACAATATCAATATCAATATCAATAGCTACGTACTTGTTGAAGAACGTGTCAAGCACCACCAGAAACTCAAACGAGAAGTTCATGAGTACACCTGTGGTCACAGTCTGGAAGATGACCGCTGCTATGGGCGTTCCAAAGCGCTTCCACTCGATGGCAAGGCAGGACGGCAGCATCTTGTAGTCGGCTGTGGCCCACAACGCGCGTGAGCTACACGCCATCACGACGTTGAACTCTCCCAGCGTCGCAACGACAGCAGCCATGCCAACCCAGACGCCCAGCCACGGAGCAATCGTCATCGCGATAGTCTCTAGAGAACCTTCATGCCATTGGGAGAAATCAGACTGCACCATTATACCAGCTCCAACTGCAAACGACAAATAACCAAAGCGTTATGAGTAACTTGGCTATGATAAACAACTAGTAAGTATTATACATCTCCGAATTCAGACCTGGGAAGGCGTAGTTGATAGTGATCAGGGTCATTGCGATCACTATCGCAATCGGGTAGGTCCTGCCGCCGTCCTTCACTTCACCTGCGACGCACCCCAGCGAGTCCCAACCTACGACATAACAACACTCATAAGTCGCCTGCATAGCGGTATCTGACCAGGATATCCGTTACCTTGGTAGTTCCACAAGATCGTGGAGAGGAACAGCGACCAGTCGATCTGTGGCGCCACACTACCCCACGTCGCAAGGTTAAACGTCTCCACTGATAAAGGCTCCAGTACAAATGGCGCCAGTACAAACAGAGACATGAGCACGGACGCCAGAGCCACAGCGCGCATGCCGATAGCGTTGGAGGTGAACACTAACAGCAGCGCACAGCACTTGACCAGCCATTGCTCCATGCCCGTCAGCGTGTAGCCATAACCTGACGCCAAGAACGCCTCCACGTAGCTGCAGAATAGCACAGGATACGTCGGCAAGTCGCAGACGTTGCTGGCGATGCTGTTGAAGGCATTGACCCAGCCTGCGTATTGGCCCAGTCCGCGGCGTACCCACAGAATGTAGCCACCGTTCTCATCAATCATAGAGCTGAGCTCCGCCGTCATTAAAGCTTGCGGTAAACCCCATGTGAACGGCAATAGAACCACAGCCAGTAGTACCGGGTACGCTCCAGCAGCTCGTACTGCATCCTCGACTCCAAAAGGTCCCGCTGCTACTGCAAAGTACGCGATGAAGCCGAGTGTAATGTGGTTAATAGTGCGCGCCTTGGTCTTTCCCTGCTTCCGCGCCTGCTCTTCGATCTCCTCGTACTCTAATTGACTCTCCAAGAGGTGGTGGTGGCCCACGGGACTCGGCAAATTGCGCCACGACTTTAGTGGAGAGCGATCCGCCGACGAAGGCGGAACAAGATGCAGTCTGTGGCTCTCGTCGTAAGAGTCAAAGCGTGTGCGGACCTCCGGACGGTCGGAGGTGGTGGTCATGGCTGCAGTACTGTAGTTCCTGGATGGCTTGCTCACACCCAAAGCTTTTCTTGGGCTACGGACACGACCAGCTTTGCCCCGTCGTAACGGGCAACTTCGTCTCACGTGGAGGTGGGACCTTCGAAAAGCTCACTTTATGTAATGCACACTTATAATATGTGGTGCACCTATGACGAAGTGGACCACATGTGCGACGCTGCACCAGTCATTTCGTTCGACACTTCCAACGGTTCATCGTCAGGTGCAGTTGCGAATCCGACGCCAAGAACCTCAGTAGAGCTTCGTTGCTGTATGGCATGCTCATCCAACAGCCCGCTTCCACTCTCTCGACGTGTGCGAGTGGGTATAGTATGTAGCAGAAAGCGAGCGTTGTGGTGTGAAGGCGGTGGGGAGTGTATCTCTTCTGTCCGGAAGCCGCATGCACCGCTGTATCGCTTGCTGCGGCGCTGACCGTTCAAGTTGATACGGCGGTCGTACATGTCCGCCAAGTGTGTTTTGTCCCTTTGTTGCAAGATACACTCTGTTCTTTTCTTCGCCAGTAGAAAAGTCCAATTTTTTTCACTTGCTAGAGCGATCACCATTCTCTAACTCACCGCCGCGTTCATCTCTTCCAAGGAGTCAGTGGGTGCGATGGTCTTAAGAACGGTGACATGCCTGTCAAATCCGTAGTGGTAGTAGTGCGTTTGTAGCTGGTTTCTCGCACGTTTGTCGTACTAGTAGTAGATCGAAGTGAGGAAAAATACCATTGTGGAGAAATTCAATGACATTCACAATAGACTACAATTCTCTGATCGATTCGATTCCTAGTACTTCGTAGCAGTACTACTAAATTTTAACTAGAGGAAAATCTACGATTGTTACTAGTAGTACATTAGCAAATGCTCGTCTTCGCCACCCGATTTAAGTGGAGGTAGAAGCAGACACACCGACTTGTACGACATGAGCGCCTTCACCGGTGCGTGTGAGGAAGCTCGCGGGCTTGGGCAGCATGGAGCCGAACTTGTCCACAGGGTAGCCAGCGTCTAGAGTGGCCATGAGTTTCTGCGCGTGTTGTTGCTGCACGAGCGCCACGATGCAGCCACCGAAGCCACCGCCCGTCATACGCGCGCCGAACACGCCCTTACACCCGCGAGCTGTCTCCACCAGGTAGTCCAGCTCGGGTGTGCTCACCTCGTAGTCGTCACGCAGAGACTCGTGGCTTTCGAACATGAGTTTGCCCGCCTCGGCATACTGACGCGCACGGATATGTTCCACAGCAGCCACAGTGCGTTCGTCCTCCGTGATCACGTGGCGTGCACGACGGTACACCACGTCGTCGCCCAGAGCCTCTTTGACCGCGTCCAGCTTGGACATCGTCGCGTCACGCAGGTGCGTCATCTGCGGATGGCCGTGAGTCTGCAGTGTCTTGACAGCCGCCTGACACTGCATGACGCGCTCCTTGTACTCACCGCCGTTCAGCTCGTGCTTGACGTTCGAATTGCACACCACAATGACCACGTCCGAGTCCTGAAACGCCACAGGTGTGGGCTTTTTGGCACGGCAGTCAATCAGCAGTGCGCAGTCTTTCTTGCCACATGAAGAGATGAACTGGTCCATGATGCCACACGGGACGTTGCAGTACTCGTGCTCGGCTGCTTGGCATAGTAGCGCCTTCTGGATGGCCGACACGCCTTTGATCTCGAATAGACTCTCCAAAAAGGTGGCAAAACTCACCTCTAGCGCCGCAGAACTACTCACACCACTGCCTAACGACACCGTGCTTACAATGACCGCGTGCACTCCAAGAGGTTCCTTGCGGTTCAGGTGCTTGAAGTATTCAGCCGTCACGCCCTTGGGGTAGTTGCCCCACGACGGCTGCGTCTTGTCCAGTTGCTCCGTGTTGTCGGCCGGGAACTCCAGCACGTGCTTAGGGAAGCTCGCGGACACCAATTTGGTGGTTGACGCAGACTCGGCGGGTGCGCGTATGCCCACCACTACCGTCGTCTTGTCAAGAGCCAAGGGAAACACGAAGCCGTCGTTGTAGTCCGTGTGCTCACCGATGAGGTTCACGCGTCCGGGTGCAGCTGCGATGGTCAGAGCCTCGTGCGGGAGGTTCGCGTACTGCTTAAAAGTAGAGTAGAACAGGCTGACAGCCTGCTCCACGACGTCGCCAGTGTCGGATTTGGCCATGGATGTCCTGGTGAAACTGCTCAGCATAGTAAAGAAAACTAGTACTATTGAGATGAGGTACTATTATACTTCAAGTAGTACTTAGCCTTATTCAAATACTAATATAGTTTGTTCTCTGGATTTTATATCTGCGATTCTGCCTAAAAAAACTCTATACGCTTATTCTCAACACTAGGAAAAAAGTCGATTTTCAATATTACACACAAACTAAACTGTAGTACTTGATGAAACTGTTATATCAGTGGGACGCCAGGATTTTTTAGCCAAAAGTTCCGCTACTCACTTTCAAACTAGATGAAGAGGCTACAGATGTAAATAAGGAAATTCTAGGATGTATAACAAATGAGCCAGATGAAACTCTTATAATTTATAGCCGCATGACAATGAAAACAGAACGTGAATGTTGCTTGTGTCGGCTAGGGACGACATCAAAACCCAATCACCCAGATGATGTTACTTGAAGGAAAGATGGTTAATTAAATATCCTCATGAATGACAATAAAATTGGTGGGGTTATATTAAAAAACCACTTGCGAGCTGTGTGTTGCTTTCTTTAATGCTTTTTGTACTGCTAACACAACCGTCGTAATAGAAAATAGAAGCACAATGGGCGTATTTTATTGCTTGTAGCAGATGCTGTGGCTGCAAAGCAGTGCGTTGATGCGAGTATTGGGTTAATAAATAGCATAAAGTTTTCGTAGGTCGAATTAACAATTAACTATGCTACGCTTTCTGCGGTACTATATTCCTCTCTAACTCAGTTCACTCCTTCTTGTACTTTAAAACCAGAGCTTTCCCGTGCAAGGCACGGTATTAGCCTTTTATACCCGGAGTATCCTGTAGGGCATCACACAAACATTATATTAGAGGATGTTAGCAACCTCGTCTTTTACGAGACGGAAACAAAGACGAAGGCGATGTGGCGTTTATGTCCTCGAACTCGTAAATGGACAGTGTTATAATGGCCGTCAGTTTAGAAATGAGCTGTCCGGAGAGGACAATTGACGAGACCTCTACAGGGCCTCGTTCTTTTCCACCTCCCAGCCACTCATTAACATCCTTCGACAAGTTATACTTAATCTTTGTATGCACTGGCTTCTTTTCCTTAATAAGTGTCAGTTAAGTCATGTTTTGACCAATGATACTTCATCTCATGTATTTTACCAATCACATGGCGTGACACTCCCACTAAAAGTGGACAGTGCACGTTACGTCTACTTATTTCCTTTGCAACAGAAAGGTGTCTTTTCGCATTTGCGATCTTTAGAAAAAAATATCATCAAAGATATCCAGAAAGATACCATGCGACGAATCTTAAGATTGTGGTGTAGCGGGATCGGCCAAAATCTGGTTGAGGCCGATCTCCACTCACAAACTGCGCCCAGACACCGACTAACGGAGGGGGTCACCCGATGATCCGTGATCGGCTGAACTTGGTCTCACCTTGTTTACCCGTCGGCGGGCTGGATCTGCTCTTTCAGGGATCCGAAGGTGTCCGATAAGCGAAAACTTGACTGTCCTGGCGGGACGTGGGACGTATGGGGCAGCGCGGAACTTCTTCGCTCTACTCCCGGTTGGTAAGTCCTAAATATGTGACGATCGGCCTTGATCTAGGGACTTTTGCCTAATTTAGGCACCGAGATGCCTACATAAGCGTGTTTCTTGTTCTTCCTCTCCTTTCCGGGTTACTTGCCGCTTCCAATAGCGGGATCGTTAGTCTTAAGAACGGATCTGACCTCCAGTCAAGCGCCAAAGTCTGGATAATCAGGGACTTGTACACTTAAAGTAGGGAAAACTAGTGTAGGTAAATCTGGCTAATATATTAACCAAAATCTTACGCTACGACGCTAGTAACCTCTACCTAAGTCTCCTTTTAGCACTTCGTAACGAGCTAATATGTCTTTAAGACGTCTCGAGTGTGAGGAAGGCCACTTGTGCACTTCAAAGTAAATTCCGGTCTGATTGATATTTATCCTAAATGTATCCACTACCTGCCCATCTTACCATGCATCATGCGCCGTTCTATGTCTCATCCCTGGATAAGATCGGCTCTCACCATCCTCGATTGGACGACCGATCTTGCGATCCTCAACTTTGTCCCTTGATCACCGATCTCTCCTCTGATTGGTGATCCTCGCCAAGATCGCCGATCTTGATCTAGTCAGGCGATCTCGATGTTGATTGGTGATCCCCGCCAAGATCGCCGATCTAGATCTAGGCTGGCGATCTCGATGCTGATTGGTGATCTTGGCCGAGATCGGCGATCTTGATCATTCTGATCGGGGTCGACGATCCCGATTATCTTGATCTTGCCCGACAATCTTGATCCAGTTGAGCGATCTTGATCTCCCGTGAGGATCTTGAACCAGTCTGGCGGCCTCGATGTCGATCGGCGGTCTCCGTGACGATCGTCGACCTTCGTATCTCCGATCACCAGTCTTCAGCTGATCGCAGACTTCCTGCTCTGACCTACCGACATTGCCCCGATATCAACCCGTTGCCGTCAGGCTCGAGACTCGGGTACTCGATCTTCATTTCTTGGCCTTCTTCCGGATCGTATGGCTACCCTGATCGTCAAGATCGTCTGGACGATCTCAGCCTGATCTTGTACTTGGACTGGGAATCTTAGCTTCCGGTGTCCTGATCTTGGTTTCTGGTGTCCTGATCCCTCCTCCGGGCCTACCCGCCGTCGTATTAGGCACGACATTCGCGACGTTGACTGCGGATATCTATTACGATCCCCGATCCTTGGAAAATCCTGATGGCGCTTCACCACAGCCGCCCCTCGTCCGTAAGTTGGGTCACCCGATGACGCACTTCGGACGCACGCACTTGGATCTCACTTGATCCGATGTCAGGCGGGCCGACGTCTCGTCTAAAGCTCACTTATCACATGGCGATCCCATGGTCTGAACCCATCCATCTCTGTCGCACGCCGATCTTGGTCCGGACCTACCCATCCATCACACATCAGCCTCCACCTCGCCATTGCGCCTCAATCTTGATCGGTCTCTTCCCGTCAGTCTCAGATCCGACTTCGCCCGCGTCAAATTCTCATTTTCACTTTCACGCCATGAGCGCCGATCCCCCCGACAACTCTAGAGGCGATGGATCTCCACCGCCTTCTCCAAGCAGCGTTCGCTCTCGGCAGTCTCACTCATCCCCGCGCACACGCGATCAGCGTCGAGTAGCCATCCTGGAAACGGAACTCCGGCGGGTAGCACGAAGCTACGAGATCCTCGAGCACGATCGGGATCGTATGGAAAACACTATCACTCGTATGCGCACGGAACATCACGACTTAAAGCGCCTACGCCACGACCAAGAGGCCGAGGTCGCCCGCCCAAGCTGAGCTCGATCTACTCCACCATGTCCCTCCCAACGGCACTTTTTTCACATCCGCTCGGACCATACACGAGCTGCGCGTCCAGATCGATCAGCAGAGCGGAGATCTCCGGAATGTGGAGCGTAATCTCTCGCGATCGCAACTTGCCGTGGATGACGCTAACGCTCGGATCCAGCAGCTGGAGCTCGAGCTGCAAAGGTCCGGCCATGAGATCGACTCCCTCCAAGTCCAACTTCGGCAGGCAGGCGCAGTGGCCGACGCCCTCCGTGGTCAGGTTGTCGATCAGGAACGGGAGTTGGATAACTTACGCGACGACCTCTCTACGGCCGAGAACAGCCTGCCTGGATTGCCTCCGTTCTGCCTTGGCCTTGGCGGAATCGGATTTAGCGGCTGCTCGATCTACCGCTGAGAATACTCAGACCACCCAGGCGGCGCGTGATCAGGCCACGGCTGCCTCGACTCGGCTGGAGGGCGAGCTTCGCCGCGTCCGAACTTTCCTAGCCCAGGCCCAGGCTACTCTTGCCTCGGTCGAAGCTGATCGCAACACTGCGATGGCCGACAGGAACACCGCCCGGGATGTCGCCTCCAAGGCTGAAGCAGATCGTGATCACGCCCGGGACGAGGCCTATGCTGCGCATAAGTATCTTGATCCTGTCCGATCTTAACTCCTTCTTGCTGATCTTCTCTCGATATCTTTACGCAGGTCAGGATTCCAACACTGCCCTCGCCGATCTGCATCGCGTGTCCGAAATGTTCGACGAGCTTCAGCAGGACGTTACCGATCTCCTGGGTATGCATACCTAAGCTCTCGAGATACACGACAAATCGGCGACTGATCTGACAAGTGCAACGGAGCGTCTTCGAGATCACTGTGACCACTTGCGGGATACCGCATCCGATCAGCAGTCGTCTGGCAGCCCAAAGGGAAGCGTGCGCGCAGTCAGCCGTCATCTCCGCTACACAGTCAGCCCTCCCCCAAGAAACCAGCTCGACGTGATTCCGTTCCTGCCTGTAGTGGATCTGCGGGACCAGAATTCTCTAGCTCCCAGATCAACCGCCCCTTGGGTTCAGATCGAGGCGCCGAAGGAGGATCGCCCCCACCCGAAATCCAAGACGACGGCGGGTTCGAAGAAGAGGAGGAAGAAGAGGAGGAAGAGGAGATCGAAGACAAATCTATAGATCTTTGATCTGACTTGTCACGTGATTATTCAAAGGTCATCAGTTTTTGATATGACCTTTGATAGGTAAAGATCTTAAGATATGACTGTCCCGAGAAGTCATATGACTCTTCCCATTAGTCATCGGTTTTAAATATGTCTCTTCAAATAATCTTTATAAAAACCGTTCTTTTAAACCATCGGTGGAGCTCAAAGTACTTCTAGCTCACATTTCGTTTTGCATTCTACAGTTCGGTTCGACTTAGTGCCTTTGGCCTCTTTTAAACCCTCGGGGGGGGGGGGGGGGGGGCTAGCGCGAACACAGTTACAACGCTCAGGCTATGCCTGCAGTAGGACCACCCAGAGGCACTTGTGAGGAGGCCGAGCACAGATATCTTAAACCATGGTTGGGGTTTACCCCTTCCCTCCGCGGTCAACGGTTCCTCTTGCTGTGTTTATTGAGTTATCTCATGCCGGGCTAGTCATCACTGTCATGCAACGAATGCCATAATTAATATTATAACGTTAAGTCTGTGTGCTCCCATGTGTTTAAGCCTCAAGTTGTGGTGTAGTGTTTTCGCGGGAATCGCCCAGGACCATCCAATAGGAGGAACATGACCAACTTCAAGAAGTTCAAGCAACGAACGCACGGTCATGTGACAGAGAGTGACCGTGAGGTGCAAGAGACTCAGGGGAGTCACTACCGATCCTTCGTTCGTACTCCATTATGGACAATATGTCGCTCAAGTCAGGTGGTCGCTATTGGTGAGCCGGATTCGCATTCAGCGGACAAGAACTGACGGATCACGGTACGAATCCTCGGTGGCCGTTGGGAGTGACTCTTGCAAATGCACGGCGCCTGTTTGAACGCTCGGTGGCGGTTGGAGAAGCATCGCAAGCACTCGAACAGTTGCAAAACATGCGAAGTGATCCATAACGGATCGTAGTTCACTTGATATTTGTATACTTGATTAGGATTGCATATTAGGATATGGCCCGAAAGGGGATCACAAATACAGAACAAAATTTCCACTCAAGCACAGAGAGCGAGGTCCGGCTTCAAAGTAAGCGTCTGGCCAAGCTTGTTTGAGTGTGTTATGCCTGTCGGTGGACTCGAAGCTTACTAGCGAGAGTTCATTCGGCAAGGCCAAGAGATTGTGTGTGTATTGGCCGATTAGTATATCGGAAGGTTTCGTGACGGCTACATCTTGTCTATTTGCACGGTTGGGAGTGCTCGTATGGCCTCCCATATATTCTTCCTACCGAGTGTTCAACACTCGGTGCCCTCGTAAAAGGCTTACCCGTGCCTGGTACCCTTCCGCTGTTGGGACCACGAGGATTCATAACACCTGCTGGCTTTGCTCGTGCTAGTGGCGTGTTCTCATTTTCACTGGTTGTCCTATATAGGTAATTCGCAAGGTCCAGTCTGTCCCGGTGCAAGGGCAGAACTGAGGTCTTCAGGTCCGCCCGAACGATCGTTTGCCGTTCTGGTAGACGTATTGTTGTGGGGGCATCCTAACTACACTAGTAGCTAGAGTTCACATGGGATTTCCAACACCACGAAGTCTTATTAATTTCCTTGGGCACTTCAATTTCAAGTATCACTTTGGGTACTTCAAACTCAAATTTCATCTTGGGCACTTCATATTTAACCTTGGGAACTTCAAATTTTACATTGGGCACTTCAGCTTAAATCGGTTTTCGTCACTGAGCATGAATTCGGCCAAAGACCTTTAAATGCTGATTATGCCATTGTGTTCCTACCAAAGTGAATGATTTGTTCGTTATGATTGGCTATCATTACTTTACACGAACAAATAAGTTTCACCCAATGACGAACACGTCAATTACGGCGAACTTATTATTATTGAGAATTTTAATTTTGCTTAGCTTTCTTGATTAATTCCAAGATTTTTCAACTGTAATTGTGGTAGTGCTTTAGTTAGGGCATCAGCTACCATATCTTTCGTGTTGCAGTATTTTACAACAATTCTTCCTTTGTCATGAATCTCCCTTGAATAGAGACTCCTTGTTTCAATATGCTTTGTTGAGGAATGGTTAGCGGGATCTTTTTTTTATACTTATTGCCGCTTGGTTATCACACCAACACACTATTGGCTTTTCCTGCTGAAACCCTAACTCTTTTTAGCAAGAACCATAACCATTCACTTCCTTTAACATCTTAACTGCAAGCTTTTAACTCGGCTTGTGCAGTATGCAAAACTTACGGTATCTTGCCGTGAACTCTTCCAAGTAACACATGCATCAGCAAGTACTGTATAATATATCCAGTTACGGATTTCCTATCTTCATTACCGTTCGCGAAGCTCGCATCTGTATACAGCTCGTAGACGACTTCCTCACAGTTACCGTCATACACTAAGCCGTAATTCGATGTTCCTTTCAAGTACTTCAGTACTCTCTGAGCTGCTCTATAGTATGTCTTATTATAGCACGACAAGAATTTACTGAGCTCGCGTACTACATTAGCAAGATCCGGTCTTGTACCTCTAATCAGATGCATCAGCGAGCCAACTAATCCTCTATAATCGAATGACTGTGCTGATAATTGCTCAGGTGTCAACTTTTTTTCTTTTTCTAAAACCACACTTTTAGCTTGTGGTGGTGGATCTGTTCCAGAATCCATTATGTCAAATTTTGCTAGCAGATCACCAATGTACTTCTTTTGCGAAATGCTAAGTAGTTTACGCTCCCGGTCTCTTTTGATCTCCATTTTTAGAACGTAGTGTAAATCACCCAAATCCTTCATTCGAAAGCGGGCTGATAATTTAGCTTTCGCTTCGTTTAGAGATGACAGATGTGATCCTGCCAGGGTAAGGTCATCCACAAACACACAGATTATTACTGTGTGTGTGACTCCTCTAACCTCCCACGTTTTCGATACAAACAGTATTCTTTTTTGCATCGTGAAAACCCTAATGATTCTAGAAACGCATGTAGAACACGATTTTGGGGTGCCTGTTTTAATCCATATAGACTCTTTTTTAATTTACACACTGTTTTGGCATGACCTTTCCGAAATCCTAACGGTTGATGCATGTAAATTTCCTCAAACAGCTCTCCGTTAAGAAATGCCGTCGAGACATCCATCTGGTGAATATGGTAGCCCTTATTTGTGGCAATTGCCAGTAACAGTCGTAACGATTCGTATCGGGCAACTGGAGAGAATATCTCCTCATAGTCAATCCCATACTTTTGAGTATTGCCTTGCACTACAAGGTGGACCTTAAACCTCTCAATGGTGCTATCAGCATTGTACTTAACACCAAATAGCCAATGACACCCTAAAGCACGCCTACCCTGAGGCAAGTCACAAAGTTCCCACGTCCCATTTTCAAGGAGGGCATTGTACTCTTTTCGGAGTGCAGTCTCCCACTGCTTAGCATATGGGTCTGATAGTGCTGCCCTTAACGATTTAGGAATGGGAATTCTATTTCCCTTGCCAACCGCTAGAACCTTACACACAGTCTCTAAGCCGCAAATTGGGCTTCCTTTTCCGTTTTGGCCTCGACACGAACATTTCTTTCTCTTCATCTCCCACTATTTGGGTACTCGATTCCTTATTTCTGGGTGTTTCTCCCACAATATTGTTGCTTCCCGCTTGTGTAACGGACATCCGTTTTGAATCCCGTTGCTCGTCACTTTCACAAACCTTTTTACGTTTTCCTATCGTTAGAATTCCGCCAATATCAGACCCCGTCAGAGAGTCTGTTTCAGTTGGGAAGGACTTACTGATAAGTTGAGAGGTTGTTGAGATACCACATTTTACATCCCTCGCAATGACGTATTTCTTATTTTTAATATCCAAAAGTCTATGCCCTTTGTAATCATCGGCTAACCCAAGGAGTTTGCACTCTAGCGATCGGTTACCCAATTTCTTATCGGTTCTTTTTGAATGGGGGATATGGGCATAGCAGACGCTCCCCCATATGTGGAGTGGTAATCCACTGGGCTTTTTCCCATAAAGGGCTTCATACGGGCTTTTTCTCCCTAATCGTGTTGTTGGAAGCCTATTAGCGATTGCTGTAGCATACATAAGTGCCTCTGGCCACCATTTACCCAGCATACTAGCACCTAATAACGCACATCGAGCTGTTTCCATTAGCAGTTGATGGGTACGTTCAGCACTTCCATTCTCTTCCTGTGAGTCAACATTGGACTTTTGGAATATGATTCCTTGTTTTTCACAGTAGGTAGAGAACTCTGTTTCTCCACCAGTTCGAATTCGTTTGACCTTAAAAGAGAGTTGTTTCTCTAGCTGTGTAATCAAAATCCTAATTTTACCTGCCACTTCTTTTACAGATTTGAGTACAATCGACCATCTATAAGATGTGGCATCATCCACAGCAGCCAGGGTGTACCCATACCCCATACTTCCATACAGTCCATATGTCTTTATTTTCCCCATTGTATCCATATGGAGACTATGCATTGGTTCGGTTGGGCGAGACCCCGCCATACCCTTATAAGACATCCTTTTTGAATTAGCCAGAACACACTTTCGACAGAACAAAGGTATCTTTTGCAGGTCTGTATAAGGTACATACGGTACATTTCCATTGCTCTACTTGCAATGAGCCTTATAAGGCGCTCTTTTCCAATATGCCCTAGTCGTAAGTGCCATTCTTTTAGTAGCCTTTCACGTTCGTCAGTTTTTTCACTGTGTACCGACCGCGACTATTCTCTTTGTTTGACTCTAGTACTGGGCAAATAGTAGACCTCTCCTATAGCTACCGATGCGAAGAGCAACTTAAAGCCAGGTCCGAAAAAGTACAAAACTCGCCTGTTCTCGACTGCATGTGGGAGAACCCTTGCTTTTTCAAATATAAGGCGCTTAACAAGTTACTGTCACATTGTGTGTCAAACGCCACATCTTTTGGCTTTCTCGATGGATTGAAAGTGGCCACCTCTCAAATATGAACATCTATCTTAGTAGATTGAAAGTACAAACGTGAACTGTTAATATGTTTTTTCAGTTAAAATTTAAAAATATAATCGTACTTAATTTTAAGATTTTAATCTGTTAAAACAGATACATCTCATGTAAGTACAGCTGCTGTTTTAACAGATAATTACAGCGAGCGTATGCATTTAATGCACTACCAGCCCAACTCTCGAGTTCGACGATTGTGGTTGTGTATTGCACACCAATTCAATTCATACTTTGATTAAGTAAAACATTTTATAAATCTCAAAAATCGCTTGTCATCTTACAAATCATGTAAATGTGGAGATAGTGTTCGGTGGAGACAGAGCGTCTCCACCAGGTTATCAATTTCTGTAGAGAGAAGATAGAAGTTGACTTGTGACTCAGGAAATGGCCCCACCTTAGAAATTTCCATGGTGAGTGAACAGTGTAGACGACGGGATTCATCTCAATAGTGGCGGGTATGATATTACGACAAATAGCAATGTTTTTGACACCTCGCTAACTTAATTATGCAAAGATGGGGGGAAGCGTCGCATCGACGAATATATCGTTTGATCAGCAAACTACATGTACGTTGGTCGCGCTTCGGGGAATGCTTTCGATCTACGTGTATATCCACGCATATTGCAAACTAACTACTTGTAATCGCGCATCGAAATATTTCGCAGTAATACAAATCCGCTACGACTACAGCTCAGGCATTAGTGACTTGTGCTTTGTTTCGATGCGTTTGTACCTGTGAGCTCTTACCTAACAAATTAATTTCAGGATCCGTTCAGAACTTGAAGGGTGGATATTGTAAAAGCAGTTAGCAGATATGAAAGCAGATGCTGCGGCTGCGAAGCAGGCGCAGGATATGTTTTGAAGGTTTGGGCTTAGTCCTTTTGAAGATTTTTTAGCTTCTACCTAACAACTTTTTACCTCGATTACCTGTAAATTGTGCTCGCTTTCAATGCGTTCTCGTACTAGACACTTCACACCAAGGCCTCAACACAGGTCTTAAAAGATATTCAACCTTATCTACTGCTATCAATATAACGAAAATAGTCGTGAACTCACGCATGGAGCGGATTTGTTTTATGATATTTTCGGCTTTTATCTATGTCGTGTCATTTTGGCTGTTTTTTTATGATATAACGACTATTTTCTATGTATGTGGATTAATTGTATGATCAAGGGTTTAATTGTATGTTCAAACACGGGGAGCGATTGTTTACATGCAAGAGTTTTCTGGGATTTTTTTGGGTGATAATAATAGTTTCTGACTATTTTGTGCCAGTTACGTGCATTTAACCAGATGTGGGCCCCAAATTTTAACCAATTAGCGCGTCATATTGTGGGTAATACTTGGTTCTTATTTACTATTTCTTTTTTGTCAAGAGAAATTTGGCCTGGATTAGACTAAATGGATTAGCGTTAATACAATCTGCAAAACAAAAAGCGGCAGGAAACTGGTCACCACGCTAAATTGAAAGCTTTTTTTCAAAGCAGAGCCATCAGTGCACCAGAGCAGATAGTTAAGCAGCGTGCACTCCATAAAAAGCCGAAGCAAGTGCTTTTTATGGGTGCTTTTATCACTAAAAATGGACATTTGAGTGAAAAGTTATGTTGACTCGGATTTAAGACTTCGAAAATTGGCACGTTACTGGCACATTACCTTACTTGTGAATCATAAACGCAAGCGATGTATCAGCAAATCTAGCTTGGTACTATATTGTGCCCCATCTGGAAAAATAGTAGTCGATGGCTCTCGCGAGTTCCTCAACATTCAGTGGTGTGACTTCCTCTAGCTCTTCATACTCCATGTTCCAGCATCTCTTTCCACCGCGGCGGGAGGGATGGTTGAACTCGGTTTCTTGTCCATTCTTATCGGTTGAGACTTGGGACCTCAATATACCCCAATTGATCACATCGGTCGGTTTGTCTTTTTACTAAGCGCTTCACCAGTGTTTCCACACTATAGCAGAATTGCCGTTGGCCGTCACGGGTAAGCTTCCAGTTCTTTTTACGTGGTAGACCCGGTTACTTTCGTGCGGGTAGGACACGCAACATGACTCTCAGGTCAATTGAGTCCATAAGATGTAGACATGCCAATATGTGAGAGAAAGGCCAACCCGTTTCATAAATGGCTGGCAGTCGCACTCGAATTTCCTCCGGATTGTAGCGATTTCGTCGATGCTCCACAATGACGTATTCCAGTTGTGCTCAAACAGGATTATCTCCGATGTTTTCACTACGTGAAATGATAGGCATCGCAGTTGGATGCTATCCACCTTCTCATTTCGTTTGAGCACCCGATCTAGGGAGTTCTTGTACATCTTAGTTCTCGTCGACCGTGAGCCCGTGCAAGTTGTCATTGAACACTACGTAGATGTCGGTGTTGAAGAAGTGCTCTTGTATGCGATCTATCATTTGTCTTGGTTTTCGTCGGTGCGTCGGGTAATGATTGTCATCCTGACATCTATCAACGGCATAGTGTAGAACTTGCGCTCCAACCGGGCCTGAGGCAAACTACCGTGTGTCCATCGCGCACTCAATCAAAATCATGGGAAGTGTCCCTGCCGGGATATACCCAGTCGCCACGCGCAGGTGACTAACAGCAGTTGGCTATATGGCTCAGTGATGCGTCTCGATTGGGTTTTGGTTCGGAACCACCTCGTCCGTGCTGGAACTTGTTTAAAACTGCGAACCGTACCCCAAACGTCCCAAATGGAACTAGCGTTCACCCACCAAAGTTGAGCTTGTACGCTCCATTAGTAGCACCTAGCACGGTTTGGGTGTAGTTTGCTGGTGGACGCTGGCCTCGATCAGATCGAGCAGAGTCCGGAAAAGCGGCGAGACGTTAATATGACTCCAACACTGCGTTCGTCAGTATCCAGTTTGCCGTGGAGCAATCGAGCACTAACAGCTCATTTTGACCGCTCTCGTAATCGTAATCCTAAGCGTGCGGCGTGTTTTTGCATTTCCTGTGGTGGACGAAGCCTGAGCAAATTGGGTGCTGTAGTGCCAGATCAACGGCTTCACGAATACAAAAACTCGTATTACAGTAGCTTTCGCTTGCAATATTGACGGATCTGACAAGCGTGAGCCGTTTATAGTTCGTCACGCGGCAAAACCTTGCTGCAAGAAAAAGACGGGTGATCAACTTGGGCTTTATTGCCAAAACAACAAAAACTCCTGGATGATCTGTGTACTTTTTCAAGATTGGGTGCGTGAACTTGATAACGATATGACCAGGCAGCGACGTCAGATTGTCCTTCTTTTCGATAATGCTTCAGCACACATCGTTTGGAAAATGGAGCTCAAGAGTGTCACAGTTCCCTTTTAACTACCAAATACGACTTCTCGACTACAGACATTAGACGCAGGCGTTATTGCCTCTTTCAATCGACGATATCGCCACCGCCAGTTGGACCACGCGATGGATAAAGAAGAGCAAGGCACGCAAACGGATATTTACAAAATTAATCAACTTACTGTAATGCAATGGATTAATGCATACTGGCAAAAAGTATCTACGGAGTGTCTCGAGAACGTTTTCGCCATACCGGCCTTGTATTCGGTGGTACAACGTGACGACGCGCATTGACAGAAGAAGACGAGCTGGTCACGGTCTTGGAACAGCGTGTTGCTGCCCTGAGGGTGCGAGATCCAATAGATATTGATGACTTTGTGTGCAACGATGCAGAGCGAGAAATCGAAACGGAAATAGTATCTTCAGCTGACCTACTCAGCGACTCGGTCATCAACGCGTTTCTGGCGTTTATGCAAGAAGATCTCGAAGAAGACGATCTGCATGACAACGCAGAGGACGAAAACCACTGAGAATAAGAATCATTGTCGGCCCAAATGTCTCTTACAGCTAAAGCTGACGCTGTTCGATCAGCGATATTCCTGCTAGCAGAACACCCTGATGTGGAAGCTAGCGCCTACGTGCTTTCAGAGCAGAGGTGGAGACGTTCTACAGGCAGAAAACGATGCAGCACGAAATCAGACGTCGATCAGGTCATTCTTTAACAAAGTGGGCTGAATAACACAGAATAAAAGTCTATATCAAATTGGGCAGCTATTATGTATTATCATTATTACAAAAGGGAACGTAGTTGATGGATACTTGGAGGTATTTTTTTAGATAAAACATTAATTTTCACAGCGACTAATTTGGCGAGCGGGATCTGTATTTAATTTCAGATCATAGAAAGTAGCTGACCATGATACAATTAAGCCACTAAAATACAATTAAGCCCCCTAACTTAGAAAAAAGCCTTTGTCACCATAAAAAAAATGTTTTTCCCACTCACGCACTACGGAAGTGGAACTCCGGCATTTTACGTCAAATTTAGGGGCTTGTGCTTCGAGTCCTTGGGAATAAGATTTGTTTAGTAAAGTTAATAAATAGCAGCACAAAATATCCACAAGTGGCCCTGATTGCCGAAAAGAAAATCATTTAAAGTAAATCAACCTCCAAGGTTTTGGGAATCTGGCGAAGGTGTTACCAGCCCACGTTCTCTAGTTTTATTTTTGTTAGTGTTCATGCGCAGCGCTACCAGCCCAATCCTCTAGTTCAAACCGAAGCTACCAGTATAAGCAATGAGATTATGATAAATTGACGTAAAGTATGGCTTGAATATCAAACTCTCTCTGTCTGTATCAGTTGACGAGACACATGATTCTTGTTCTGGGACTAACACATTAATTCTTCCTAGCTTCCAATCGGTTTGGTGCGTCCATCTTTAACCTTTTTGTAAGCCTTGTTTAGTATATCGAGCTCCTTCCAGTACGCTTCAAATACTGCGGGATCCACACGCACGTGATAGTGTGGATCATTCAAATTGATTTTATGGCGTGCAGCCAACGCCAATCTTTCGCTTAATGGGGCCAGTCTCTCTTCAAAATCGGCATCGGTCGCACAGTCAGCGTTGTTGGTCCTCAGAAGTCGTTGGTTAGTCTTAAAAGCATCACTGGTAACCAGGCGGGTAGCCACGACCACTACAAAGCGTACGCAAGCCACATGGAGACGCTGAGTTGGTTGGGAGCTTATGAGCGCGAGAGCTAAATGGGAAGTGCAAGAAGCAGAATGGCACCCAGCGGTGATAAGTTTTTGTCGCGTTGGTATGTACTGTATTGCGAAGCACGAATCCTTTTCTCACTGTTAACAACACGATGTAACAAAGACAATTATTTTGTAAAGAAGAAGATTTGACGAAGAAACAAACGTGTGGTCCCTAAGGGGGGGGGGGGGGGGGCTTGCCCCCCCCCCCCCCCCAAACAGCTCACCGTTGAATGTGTGAGGTGAGAAATTTGCCGAATTCCTATTTTTGGTCGTTTTATAAGGTTTTTTGCGAAATTCCTATACACAGGAGCATCCCCCCCCTGCTCCTCTAAATATCTGTCGGGCCCCCTTACATGTTGGTCCTGGCTCCGGCTCTGTTGCTCAAGTATGATCGATCTACAGAAATACAACAGTCACAGCGACGTCCGGCAAAGAGCTTATAACCTTATCGGAACTCCTCTTGATGTCCTACAGCGCATGCTATTATCGGGGCTAGCTTTTAAGTACCAATACAATAATGTCACTCACTCTTTATTGAGTTATTAACAGTTCTTACTTGATTTGCTTCTGCTGTGGTATTAAAACTCTCGTCATTAAATATCATAACCCGAAGTTATCACAATCAGAATGTACCATCAGGCGGTACAATATCATGCCGGCTTAGTCTGCATGCGGAGTTATTAAATTTGAGCGCTGCAAGGCGTGGGCAGCGCTACGACATTCGTAAGTCCCTGGTTACATACCCGTGCTGTGGTAAGTCAATGAGGTCTATCAACCATCTTTGCTCTCCATTCTACCGTAGGCCCAAAAGAGCATAATCTAGTACTGGAGTTCATGTCCTTCTACAAACATAGTTATTAATAATTGGGTAGCCTAAAAGGGTTAATAAGTGTTAACCAGTAGCTAAAGGGCTAACCCTTTAGCTACCGGGCGGATTTTAAATCACCCGTTCTTAGCAAAAGAAAGACGGCATAATATCTGAACTACAGTTGGCAACTTGGCCAGATTAGACGGATTACGTCCATGATGATGCGTGCATAATCACTGTCGTGATCAAAGATTGGGTAGTTACCGATACAGTATTTTAATAAGGCTACATCGAATTTGCTTGTAAGAATGGTATGCGGGTAATTTGGAAAGGTGAAATTAATATAACGGTGAAGTTGCAAGATTTGTACAGGTCTCGTATTGGGCAAATGCACAGGCATAGTATAATATTATGCAGAATAAAGTGTGTGCATCGACGCATCTCTGCTTTTACATTCTGGAGACAGCACCAAATCACCATTTTACTTCGAAGTACGTTAGTACTATCTCTGATAGACACTTTGCTGATCGCAATCCCAGATTAGGCGGTAACAACTGTTGGACTTCTAAATGATGATGCAGACACCATCATTCGGACGTCATCATATCGATACCGCGGGGAGAGGACGAAGTTTGAACATTTGAAAAGGCTACCGTGTAAATCGGATTGAGTGAGACCAACGGTTTGAGTGCGACACCCGTAAAATGTAGAAGGGTGCAACATACAAAAGCCAATACGATAGTACTTTTTACCGAAGAGATATCCCGTTTCTAGTTGCATATTTAAAAATACTGTGAATATTTTACGAGTGTCTCACTCAATCCAATTTTTACGGTGAGTGTTTTCGCATATTTAATTATTCTTTAATCCTGGCAGTGGCTCGGTAACGAAGCACGTACAGTCCTATAAGGATTAATTCGCAAGTTTGATTTTTGTGGCGCACACCATTCATGCCCATACAAAATTCTAGTGCATCCCGTTTATATGTGGAGTCACGTGCATATTTTCTAAAGTGCGTTTAACACTAGGAGGGGTTTTAATGGAAATTGAAATGCGTTTCGTAGATATATTAAATTACAAATACTAGAGTGGGCCTGCCAATGATCGCCTGGATAGCGACATCGGAGATAGTCTGCCATACAGGAGCTTTTAGATACATGGATGCAAAAGCGAAGGCAAGGTTGCAAGATGATATGTATGTGTGCAAGTGAAAAAAGAATAGTACGATTACGATGAGGCCTCGACGTGACTTATTAATTTCAACCTGGCGCCTGATATCGAGTCGTAATTGACGCTGAACGTGGGCTGGACGCGGTCTGGCGCTCGGGCACGCTAAGAGCATGGGTAGATCCGCAGAATCAACGTCGTACGCTCGCTCTTACAGCACGGGGGGGGCAACTAATGTGGCGAACCGTGAGATATGGAGTCCCTCTTGACGCTGAGTGCAGGCAAGTAGCGTGGCCGTCGATTCAGATGAAAGGTTTGTATGTGAAAGGGGGTATTTACTGTGTGGGACCTCTGCAGAGTCGACACCACGGTAGCGAAAGGTGCCCCAGTGTGGGGAAGAGGGGCTACCGCGGCGATTGAGAAAGCAGAAGTGGGAATCTGGTCGTTCGACTGATGGGGATTGGCAAGAACGAAGAAAGATGGGTTGGCAACTTTCTTCGTACTCTCCACGGTTATCCAATAGTATGTATCGTATATTAACGATGACAATAATAATTTAAACACAGTAAAAAAGAGAGAATATCTTGATAACTTGCTTAGTGACATTTGGCTTCAAAATGTAGTAAAATACAATTTAAAATGCATATTATTAATACTGCTGTTGTATAAATGTCGCGAAAACTACTGTGAGCTGCGCGAGGATTAAAATCAAGAATCATATATTTATGAACTTCAACGAGTGAAAGACGGCGATTGGCTAAAGTAGAGAGAAGACAGAAACTGAGAAAGTAGATTTTCAAGAATACTCTCTCCTCAAGTTACCACGGAGACTGTACTAACTCAATCATGCAAAGGTTCAAGGGCTATCAAGCCGTAGCGATTCATCTATCGTGAACACGTGAACATTGTATGCAGCGGTGGGCTGGCTAACAGTATCTCAAACATGCAAGGGTTCAAGGGATCGGTGCGCCACGCCCAGATGTAGCGTGTGAACGCCGGTGTATGTCGCTGTCCGCAACAGTTATATGCCTTCTAATTAAATCTACACTGAAGAGCGGTCGACTAGCCACTCAAAATATATTTTGTGTTGGCAGGAATGGACCCGCCTCTACTTCAGCTCAGTGCGTTGATGAACCGTGCTTTGTGTCAATACGTTGTACTTGGGCGTCGAAGAGCTTGCGTTTTTATTTATGTTTGCTTTATGAACTATTTATCTATCATGTAAAGTTCAGGATTCGTCCACAAGCCAATTTCCTGCACATATGTATGTATATATATATGTGCAGGAGATGCGTTGAGGCATATTAATCTTAGTCGTAGTAGACTGGTAAATAGCTCTAATATCCAGAGCCTGAGACGGCGGCATACTGCACGAATATTAATTTAGGTGCTTGAGTAAAAGCATACCAGTAATTTACGAGGAAATATAATACCACCAGGTATTTATAAGATAGCACTAAAAATAACAATTTTTTGATATTGTTGTTAGAAAAAAAAGATATATCAGCCTTCGCGAAGTAGACAAATAAAATACCAAAGTTAATGCGTCGCTTTTACTGTTGGCGTGGGAGTAATATAATAGTAACTGTCGACGTGGTATCGACACCATATTACATGTATTATGAATGGTGGGCGTGCTCGAAGATGCACCTGGGCGCCGACGTGTTTGTGGTGTATACGGGCGAGAAGCTGGCCGATGTAGCTGTCGTCTCGTTGTACACCCGGCTGACTCGTTGTACATCCGGCTGATCACGGCCGACGCCACTAACATGACATACAGCACGTTCCAGCGCTATCTGTCCGTGCGTGGCGCGGTAGATCAAGTCCAACGAGTTCCAAGTCGAGGGAAGGGCGCCAATTTTGTGAGAAGCAACGTGGGTAGCATCCAGCGCTTATTTGCAACAAATACAAAAAAAACTATTGTGCTTTATGGAGTTACAGTTACAGGATAGAGGTTTCGTATGGTGAGGAGTGAAATGACGCGTAAAGCAACCTTCGGAGTATGTGGTACCGTCAATGGTCAATGACCGCAGCATTTGTATTATTGCAGCGCGAAAAACATGCCGGGTCGTCGGCCACCGGGAATTGCTTGTCCCCTGTCCTCGCTTTCCTCTTTGATATTATAAGGCCCACGAAGTTGTTCCGGGGAGGGTTCACGACTTCGTCGAAGAAGAATATCTATCTTTGAGGGTTATTGACCCGAAAGGTATTGACCCCGAAAAATACGGCACTACCAGCTAGTTAATAAGCTAACTCACTGCGGCAACTCGCACCTACAATACTGGCTTCAAAACCTATTTGATGACGTGAATGAAGGTGCAAGATAAAACTTTTTTACGGGAAGCTTTTTTTTAAATCAGTACGTGTTGATTTACGTTCGTATATAATTTTGATCAAACAACATGAACTGGACGGTTCTACACGTACTTGCGTAGTACTACGTAGTATTTGCTCACTGTGCTATATTCGATCGCGTTCCAATTTTTTCGAATGCTTTGATTGTGGCACAATTTGGAATGTTTTTATACCGAAACAAAGCCGTTGTTTACATGGAGAAGCTCTGGATTTTACAGCTACGTGTACTCAATTTATACTGGTAGTGCTACGAGTAGTAGTACGTACAGTCCTATAGGGATTAATTCGAGATTATGTGCACACACCAATAGTAGGTATCGATTCAATACAAATTTCGAATGAGAAGGTCTTATTTTCCTATAATACCAATCGCACCGCCACTAAACTTGTAACCTGTCTGTCTGACAATCAGTCCGTCGTTTTCCTTCCTTTCTGCTTTAACCTTCCTTTTCGCATGGCTACACTCCGCCTTTCTGTACATTTTCCTCCCATCCTTTTGATTGCGCCTATCTTTCTGACTCGACCTAACTATGCTGAAATCACAATAATAGCCAACAGCGTCACACTTTTAATTCCCCCGCTGATTGGGCAATATATCCCGACCTGTTACACTGACTGGATCTGTTGCACGATCAAACATTCTACATGTATGGTGATTTCGATTGGACGTACGGTAAACATTTTTGTTGAAAGTCGAAACGTATCGATTGGATAAAACCGCACTGTTTACCTGTCTGACTTTTAGCAATTTACATTTTGCTACTTAAAACCTGCCTTATGTACTGAAAGTCGGGCACGTTAGCCGCCTCTTTTTGTAAGCACTGCACACAGCCCTTACCACTGCGCTATAGAGGCGCCTAGGTCTCGCCGCCTTGCGATACACGCCATCGGTGCATGCGCAGAAGCTGCTTAAAATGTGTGTATCCTATGAGTTTCCAAAATACTAATGTAGCGATTTCGATTAGCAATTTCAATATATTAATAAAGTCAAGTTTGAATATTTTAAATAGTAATAAATTTAATATATTTAAATCAGCTTTTAAATAAAACCGTTTCGTTGGCTTATGGCTAAGACATCCGCGCAACCTATTGGTGAAAATAATTAACTTTATTTGTTGGCTCACAGTTTGCAAAATGGTGGGCCCTACATGCAAACAATGCGAGGCGAAGATTGACTGAGCCCGCAGCGGGTCTACGACGGACCTCTGGACGTGCTGCGTCTGTTGCGAAAAACTGCAGTATGGTTACGCGTTCCGGACTATCAGCGGACGAATCATCGCGCGGCGCTGTATTGCATGCGAGAACGGACCAAAAGCGACCAAGCTCTGGGAGGAACAGGCTCAGCCACCTGATTCGGCCGATGTGCGCCGCCAGGAAAGCCTGGCGAACGTTAAGAAGACGATGGGTCCTGACTGGTACCCCAAGAAGGAAAAGAGGAGCAGTCAAGAAGGAAAAGAGGAGCAGTCGCCCTCGCAAGCTGACCACCCGAAACACCAAGTACATCGGGCAAAAAAAGCAGCAGAAGCGCAAGTAACTTGAAATATACACCCTTATAGGCCCCCATTATTCAACCTCTATTTGTATTTTGTATACGGACGGATGAGGTGAGGCTTGGTGTCGCACATAACTATGGCCCTGCTAATTGTATAGACACGCGGGTAATTTCCATGAACTAAATGCAACTATTGAGCGTAGCACGATGCATACAACAAATATCTACTGTGTGCCGCTGCAAGTGGGCCGTCCCTATCTGCATATGCGTCACAATAGATGGCAAATGCACTCGCTCACTTGGACACAAGCAATACTATGCTATTTGTACAGTCAACGCTCACAGCGTATATGTGCGCCCACAAATATAAACTACAAAATAAAATGAGCACTTATCCGAGACTACGCGCGGAAAATTACTTGCGGTCTCACTTGTGCGGTAGTGCAGACCATACAGATGGGCGCGGCGAGTCGATGTGGCTGTACGCACTATCGTACCCTACGCAATACTGTACTTATGTGTCCTGTCCGTAATGATCAAAATAAGAGTGCGGTTGAGTCACGGATGGCTATAACGCGTTCCCTCGATGCATGTAGGTATCGCGTTGACTACTGTTAGAAATGCGTGGTCACCTTGCCTGTGGCCCAGGAACTACCCTACCAGGTTGGGGTTTCCTCTGTGTACCGTGTGTCCTGCTAGGCAAGCCACCGATGACTCAACACTACTAGCCACAAGCAAAGGCTAGAGTGTCCTCTCTCTTTCTCTCTCAAATATACCCCGCGGTCCCTGCAAATATAGAATACCGGACGTGTTTCAGACCTGACATGGGGCTGTCGGAGCTATACTCCGAACGGTAAGTAATATATGGATAGTGTACAAGCTTATCCAACACACAGCGATGACTCGCTGTCAAATACACGGTCAATTCTACCATCTTATCTCTTGGCCCTGCCGGGATGAAGACTAAGCTACCACCAGTAGGAGTGTTCACCGACAGTCATATCCAGGCTACCGGAACTATCCCGCCACTACCGCGTACATACCGATAGTCGGACGTGCCCTTGTGTGGTTGAGAGTAAATGCTGTTCTGCTCTTAAAGCACAAAGGCTCTTAATGTAATATCTAACCCTACTATCTACCTATACAAATATCGAATTAAAAGATGTCCGTTATGGATCTTGAGCTCCTACCGACGACTCGAGAGGTCGTCGGAGCTTGAAATATCGCAACTTGTCGCCGGAAGGTCGTTGGATCGTGGCCAGCTAAAGCTCTCGTCCTTTGCGCCTTTCCCTGGCTGCACAGTCGCTCGCATACACTGATTGGCCACTCAGCTTGCCGGAAATGCCGTTACCGACGACTCGTCAGCAACTTGAAGCTCCGTTGAACACGTGAGATTTCCGCGGATTTCCAGCCCCGCGGCTTTAACCTTGGCGTCACACGGCCTGTCGCGTCTCAGCTCCTGTCTCGTGGCTCTCGGTTGGAGTGACACGTCGCTTCGTCTCTAGGCTGATTTTCGACCAGTCGTCGCGAGTTGTCGGCACTACCGTAACTTGACCCAATGATGTCCGTCGAATCTCGTTCTAACGGTGTCATCATCTTTGACGGGGTTAGATACGCAAATTGGCTCTCATTGCGTTGCGTGTCAACTCAAAGCCAAACGCTACACCACAGCTGAACCAGTAAACGCCACTCACCAGTGATTATGGAGAGACGTCGGTAAGTAAGGTAACGACGTATCATTGTCAGAAGACGGAGTTGATTATAAATGCCACTGATTAGTTGACACGAGTCACCGATCAGCAAAACCTTGCTATGAGGTGGAGGACAGACCTTTCAATGATATCACGAAGAGCTCAGCTAGCCATGTGGAGGCAAGATATTAGTGTGTTTGGCGACCATCGGCAAATACGAGCGGTACTATAAGATAGCAGAGATGGTCAAAACTTACTCTAACAGCCCGTCGCAACCAATGCTATGGTGGTGAATACCTACGGCGAGTCGAAGTAGTACCTATCGGTCAACTCACGCGATGGTATGGCAGATTCCAATGTGCTTTAGTAGGCATGTTTATGCTCGCTAAGCTTATATGGGATCTTCTCACCGAGTATGTTTGGTTTTGGGACACCAATGATAATGGCCCGCCTTCTAAACAGTAGAGAGTGACTTTGCGACAGAGCGCGCCTCAGAGTAGTGTAATTCGGGAGCGAAGGGCTCAACATAGAATCAAGGCAATATCTACCAGGGTAAGATGATCCCCATCTTGCTGATCGCTTTAAACCCTGGTGGCGACGACGAAGGCTTCCTCTTCGCAATGATTTACAGTCACATTCACCTTTAACATGACGGTCAACAAGCCCTCACCGGCGCTAAATC
This sequence comes from Phytophthora tentaculata, assembly GCA_033557915.1. NCBI lineage: Eukaryota > Oomycota > Peronosporomycetes > Peronosporales > Peronosporaceae > Phytophthora > Phytophthora tentaculata. The sequence goes on from JAUCEA010000001.1 coordinate 3,340,747, forward strand.
TACCACGCGGGTATTTACCTGGAAGTGCCAGTTGTCACGCATACACACCTGTATATAGTGCTATAAAGACTGACATCAAGAAATGCTGTCAAGATTTCTGTAGGTCAAGAGGCGGGCGGTGGGGCAGAAAACGTGAACACTAAGGATATTGTATACAGCATTTTCTATTAAAAAATTGGTGGAACACGGTATGCATATATATTGTATGTAGCCTTGCTTTGAGCAACAGTTTTTAAACCCACCGCAGCGCAGCGGAGGTGGTTAGACCTCTCTATACCAACCAACCATGCCAAAGCGCCCAGAGCGCTAGTCTTAATAAATAAAATGAATGTCCGTCTGTCTGTCTGTCTGTGATGTTACGCAAATCCGGACTTCTGATTGGATGAGAAGAATCACTTATAGCAGTACAGTTTGTTGAGACAATTCTGACAAAAATTAAATTCGGTAAGTAGAAAATTCTAGAAAATTCTAAATTAGCCCGAAGGCGGGCACAGCAGGCTCTGAATGGAACGTTTTCTGTTTGTAAATCCTGCTTTCGCGGGTTCTACTCAAATTGGAGAGGGCGGTTGGTTGAACCACTCGCCTTCTAAATCGACCTCCCTCCATAACAACATAAAATGTTATGTTTTAAGTGTATTGTGGGCATCGCTTTCAGTCTGAAGATTCGACGTCGCTATGGACAGCAGTGAAGCCCACGGCGTTGCCGTTGCTACTCCAAGTTCGCAGAGAGCAGAAAGCCCACTGAGACGTAGCTCACCAGCAGTTAGACGAACTCCGGTGCAGAACCAAAGAACACCTCCTTCCCAAACGTATTCTGCAAGGGAAGGCCGCGCGTCACCATATCGACGTGTATCGCCATACCCTGGACGGCAACGAACTCCACCAGCACATGCAGTGCAATCTCAAGCGCCTTTACCTCCACCCCTAGCACCAAGTGAGCCTGTTGCTAGACAGCAGCATCGATTGCAGCTAGTCGTTCGTCCAATCGTGAAAAGCACAGTAGGCCAGCGTGATACGTCTGGCGAGGCGCTGGAGACTTTGCCGTGAACGGTGAAACGTTCAAAGACATTCTACACAAGTTGTGGACAAACTTCAACTCCCGCGTGCAAGGCCAATTAAGGTAGATGGAGCATGGACGATAAGCACCCCCGCAGAGGTAACGTGGACGTAAGTAATGCAGTTTAAAGGAAATCGCCATTTAATTGACAGCTCCAAGACTGAGCAGGCGTGGGACCGTTGGGTTATATCAACTCGTGGAGAAACTGTGAGCATAATGATATATGAGTACGGCATGGGAATCACAAAGACGCAAGATCTGGAGAAATTTCTTGAGGCGTGCATTCGTCCTTCGTTTACCGGCCGCTCGGGTGCTGCTGCTGAGCGCTCGCTACGTGATATTGTAAGTTCAACTCCAAGATGTTTGGGCAGCAACGTTCCAGGCAGATGCAGCCGTGTAGAGGATGTGGGCGAACCATATCACCCGCGGTTTAGACCGCTCTACTTGGGGTCGCGATGTACTAGAATCTCCTCCGGTCTACATTGCAAATCTGCTCAAGCCGGCTGATTTGCCAGCAGAGCAGCAGTTGTCAGGCATTTCGCGCTCAGCCAACCTGGCATTAGACGTTGTTAACGCGGCTATTGAAGAGAATCGGAGACTGAAAGAGAGCTGGGCGGTTCATGGTGCCCAATTGGACAATCAATTGCAGCAATTAGAGACTCGTAAGCTCACGATTGAAACTTTTCTTGCTGACACCCGTCTACCGCCGTTAAACGATGTCGTTGAATCCGCTTCCAGGACTGACTAACTTAGAGGACTTCGAACATCAATAGTAGTCTTTTTAAACTTGAAGGCTATAAGCTTGGAATAATAATGATGAACAAGCTCCTAAATAACATCGATAACTTTTAACACAGTGTAGCCACTAGTACTAGTATATAATTGACGTCATCGTGCGCCTCCACCATTTATTTTATTATTCTCGGATGGCCTCTCTCCTAAATGGACGCCTCGCAATATCCTCCAACGCTGCTTTCAATATGTGAGTTCACTTAACACACTCATAATGTGCATGTAAGCTATCGCAAGAATGAAACCTACCCCGACGCTGTGTTGATGGACATTAGGCGCCATTCCAGCAGCAGGCGATTAACTTGTACGCAGACTCGCGCTGTGGTGTTGAAGCATATGTGCACCTATTTAGCTACGTGAAGTTGTGCCTTGTCGTCTTTCAGCTCGTCTCGCTCGCTCTGAATGACTGGCTGCGACGGCAACCATCTTCATCCCTATCGCCTTAGGCTACGTCCTCGCCCGTGTAGATGACGCACATTCCATTGAGCGTATCTCACACCACTGGAGATCTGATCTTGTAGGACCTGTACGCAGTCATAAAGCACCTAGAATGAGACGCGCGACAGCTACCACCGCCGAAAAAAACAGCATCTTACCTGGTTGCCCGAGAAACGCGTAAACACATTCAAAATGAACAAAACGTTAGTAATTAGCCAGATAGAAACCACTGGAGTGAGAAGTACACCAACCAACCATGAAGCGGCCTTGAGGCACGTCAACTTCATAATATTCACTCCGGTGTTGTGAAGCACTAACCATTTACACCACAACAACCTCTGAAGCCTGCTGCCTTGCCCCCAAATTTTGTCCTCACGTATCGGGTCGTGATCGGCTTCGGGTCTCACTCGATCGAACTAACGCCAAACGACAGTCACGTTGTCGACTCAACAGCCGAGCTGAGCGGCGTGAAGTCACCTTTCGCAGCAGCTCTCTCCAGCTTGAGAGCAACCAGCATCGCCGTCAGCACGTAGATAAACTGCATTGGCTGTCGATCTTAGCAACATCCGGTTGCCGGCCAACAGAACTACCCGGGGTGTACTCGACTCATGAGGCACACGAATCCGCATCACCGCCGGTTGCTTGCAGCACCTCCTCGCCTTTCATACAACAACACTCTACCACGCAGCACGTGCTTCTTGGCCAGTTAGACCAGTTCTCCCCCGAGCGGATAGCTGCTGCCCATGCACCCCCCCCCCCCCCCCCCCCCCAGATTCACGGACGACCCGTGCGTACCATAATTTCCCGTCCGACCATTCATTCTTCATCTTTCTCAGTTGATGGGCTGGTGTGTTGACAGCAAACTGGCAAATCGCAAAGGTACAAATAAAGCGCCTTTAGTCTTCCCGAATTGACATTCTTCTCTCCGAGAAACCTAGATCTCCTTCGGTGGCTACTTCACAACACTCATGACCGCAAATATCGGAAGCTTGTCTTCTCTCTGTGGACATTGGGCCAGTCGGATCAAATACGCCCTGTGCCTTCCAGCCACAGTGCTCAAATACTCGTCGCATTGAGAACCCCTTGAATCTCCCGAACGTCTCCACGACAAACGGGAGTAAATCACGGCTGCTGTTCTCTACGTAGTGCCGCTTGAAGAACTGTTTCATGTACCCAAACATGTACTCTATAGGATTAAAAAATGGGCAATATGCCGGCAGGAATAGCGGCACGACACCAATACTTCTCAAGAAGTGAATGATTTCAGGATCTCTGTGGATAGAAGCCCCGTCTAGAATCCATACCGAATGCGTACCGGGGTACTGGCGAACTTTACCATTTGACGAATACGCGAAATCTCTACAGCACTTAAGAAATTCAACGCGATCAAAAGTGCCCTGCACGTCGTAGTAGTCGATCAACCATCGACACCAATGAATGCCAAAACAGAAATTCTCGGCTTTCGTTGAAAGTCCCCCCTGATTGCAATATTTTGACCGCGTAATGAGTACCCCCGCTTTCTCAGCATACCCCGGTTGTCAAACGAGACCTCGTCCAAGAACACAAGATTATGGCTACACCAATTTATGTGGCTAAGCTCTTCTACAACGCGAAATACATCTTTTTCCTTGATGTGAATCGCTCGACGCTCGAATACTTTTCGAGATAGGCCACAGTCATGAATAATTCGCCAAACTGAAGATTTTGAGATCGATAGGTGATGAGCGCGCTTAAAAGCCTCCTGTGCCTCATCCAAGTAGGCCAGGGGTTGCCTCGCGTAGAAATCACAAAGCCACTGCCTATGCGTGGCAGTGTACTTGCAACAAGCCGTTCTCTGAGCTCGATGATAGGTCCCAGTCTCCTCGTAGATGTTTATCCAGTTACTGATTGTACTCGGTGACTTGTTGTACACTAGTGCGAGCCCCGTTCGCTTGTACCCAAGACGGTAATACCCATACAGACAATGAAATACTGTGTTAGGGTGAGCGTGCAGCTTTGTTACCACCTCCTCCATCTTTCACTGCAAGTACGCTTCAAAGGAAACAACAATTTATTAGCGCATCTCTATGATACGTAAGCAGCGTTTCTTTAGCGAGCCCTCACCGCAGACCAGAGAAGCCAGTGCTGCTGTCCACTTGAGTGCTACCAGCCTAGCGTGCCTTTGCTACAAGTGTTCAATGCGGAGTTCTTTTTCTCTGAGCTCTTGCTTCCTCGGAGTAATTTTGACCAATCAGAGAAAAAGGTCTATTCCGTCGCAACTTGTCCAACCGCCTCCAATATCCAAATTTAGGCGAAATTCACAATACAATAAACTGGAAAACGCACACTGGCATTTCCCGTTGGGTGTACGGTATAGGTTATGACTATCGTGCTTTTGTGCAGCACTACGGTAAGCGTTACTAGCAAGTACGTACACTTCTTACTACTTGCAACGAGAGTAAGACGGAACTACGCATTAACCAACGGCACCACGTTCGGATATATCATCACTACACCCGCAAGAAGAAGTATTGTGAGGCTGTATCGAGAGTCATGCCATGCTATTTGGTCACAAAATTCCGAAGATGTGCCACAATTCGGGCATTCAATTCAATAGAAACGCGATAGAATAGAGACAGTGAGCAAATAGAGTTCTACGTAATTAGATGTAGAGCCGTCCAGGTCACGTTGTTTAATTTACTATGTTGTACTGCTATGAGCTTTCTTTTTCTTCCGCTTACATGCACGTCAGTGCAGGTGTGAGTTGGCTGCACCGCAAAGCGACGCAGCGAGCTCGCTTGTTTGTATAAACTTCACAGGTTTCACTCCGCGGAAAAGATTTCGCATGGGTATAAACTGATAGAGACTTGGTGTAAATACAACTCATTTTCTTCTTGAACTTCTCGACGGATTGTATTCGCAATGGCTTCTTTACCAGACCACGGCGCAAGTAAGTCTTATGCTGAGATCTGATGCTTTTGAAGCGGTCACAATGATCAGATAGTACTAATCGAACGTTGTGTCGCTTTCATATATAATTGGCTGTTGTAACCGCATCGCGCTGCGCCCAACTCAACTGTTGCGTACAAAACCATCACACACCAGTTCTGTGCGTAATATGCATATTATACGACTGTCGGCTCTGCAGGGGTTGGTGCTAATTAATGTTGTTTTCTTACAATAGATGCACTATATATTCGTAGAAGAGGGAGGCATAGTGCTGCAGTAGAGGCGAAGAGGGTCGATCTTTTAAATGTCTGTTATACTTGTCTTATGTGGTTAACGCCCGTCTATCTATGTATTGTTGCGATGCTGTGTAGGTGCGTAATTGTGGCTCTATGGTCATAAAAGTCGAATTTTACGCATCTAGTGGCTAATAGGACGGGTAGTTTAACGTTTTTTTTTCAGTATTTGTGCAGGTAATACATGTAACGCTGGATTTGCATTACATGCGTATCCATTGATTATAGCAACGAGCGACGGCTGCTGACCAGCTTTCTTAAAGGCACGGTTACGAAGCATGCCCTGAAGTAATAGCGTTAGTTGTGCGCATGCGCTGATGCATACAGGCGGAGCAAGAAGAAATGGCGACAGCGCTGCCACAGCCGGCTGCAAAGAAAGAACCGAAGTAGACGAAATGTTCAGTAAACGCCTCTACATGCGCCAAGATCACACTAATTGCTCGCCAATATAAGATAATACTATTATACTAGTAATATATTTCTTAATCCTGGTAGCCACGTACAGCCCAATAGGGCCGCATCATGGTGTGGTGCACCCAAGTCGTAGGTATCAAACTCCCACACGTTTTCAAGTAAGAAAACCTGTAAAATCCTCGGGTCCAATCATGTACGAGAAAATATCAAGTTTTTAATGTTATTTTTATAGAGTTGCAAAGGGTATCTGGGCACTACCAGGAAAAAAAAATATTGTAATAGGAACACCTTTTTGTCCTATTCTGGCAAGCGATCTAGTTTAAACTAGATAGTTGGGCTGGTAGTGCATTTATGAAACTGGTGATACATGTATCACGAGTTTTATAACAGCCCAACTTCTAAAAAAAGTTTACGCGTTTATGTCAATAGGCTTTATCGTAAAATTCACAAACAAAATTACTGTTACGCAATCATGTTTACACCTCTTTACTTTGCTAATCGATTTTAGAAGGATATGATTAATTGAAAGAGCTGGTTTTTTTTTAAATCCATCGGAAAGTCCTCCTTTCAGCTTTCACAACCGCAAATACTCGGCAAGCTCATCTGCTGCGGTGACCCCTGGCGGTGCGCGAGCTGTTGTGGTTGCTATTCACTACGTATTCACACGCATTTACGTATTCACACACAGCAACGTATCATCGCATCAGCTTATTAACTACTTATGTTTGCTTTATTGTAGGTACAGCGCTGACAGGAAGTCGAGCGCTGGTCATGTTTCAGAGCCATCGGCAGTGGACGTGTCCTACTGTCACGTCGCCGCTAAGAACGTGTACAACGACACACCGATGCTTCTTATGGCGGACCCGTTTGCCCATTTCAGCGAGAACATTTCATTGGGAACACGACCAAAGCACCCGCCAAGGTGAGTTGCAACTCGCCACAGGCAAGACAACCGCTCGACCTGGGTTGGCCCCCATTTCAACACCCTGGACAATAGGTGATTGAGTCAGCTGTCCATTACCAACGTGATCTCGCACCCTGAAAAAGGCATGAAGAAAATGTAGAGGAACAATCCGCATGCGTGCGAACCAACCTCCCCGCGCCTCTCTAAAAATATATCGGAAAGCTGGAGTGATTCTTGACTGCAAGAATCACTTCATCTTTTCGGTCTTGCCTCTTAAAACCCACGGATGCACTACGTAGTAGTTATTATCGTTAATAAAAAGCTTGCAGAATCACGGCCATACCGCGATTATTACTTAACATGAAATAGTTAGTTTGCCGTTTTAAGCCGACATCGCTCTTTGCTAAGAAGACAGATTTATATTAATATACTAACTTAAGATAAATAGAGCAGTATTTCCGTAATAACGGTCGATTTAGTGTATCAAAAGCGGGGTGCTCTGGAAACGGATCACCCGGTAAGTGTTTCTCCAGCAAGCGCGCGCATGTCGCCCCAAGAAGCTTTCGGAGGACGCAAAAGAATACATTCACACTGCTTTCGGAGGCTTCGCTCCCGCGTTTGCCGATCTGTGACAGCAGGAGGTCTCCGGCCTGTCCTCGTCCCAAAACGCATCAAAGAGTTGTGCTTCGCAGGCAACCCCAGCATCGCTTCGAAATGTAACCACTCGAGGACAGTTGGATGCGGTGCACAACAAATAAATGATAAGCTTGGAACAGCTAAGTTGGCATTGTCGGGCAGAGACATGGAGATTCTTAAATGTGTAGCAGCGTCGTACGGTGTCAACCTCCCGAGCGGTTCTGGCAGCGATCGCGTAGATGATATTGACGCGGATCTGGTTGATTTTCACTCCAATCTGGCGACACTATCTCAAATGACACTATCTGACTACGTCCGGTTAGTGAGAGGCCAAACGAAGGAGGATCCGAGGCCAAATAAGGACCTCTATGAGCTCCCATGCCCGCCCGACCCTGCGCTCGCCGAGATGTGGCGGCGCTGGAACAATGTCGTCCGCGACGGAGTGTCGCCTGAATGACTACCAGCACGTCCGATTCGACAGTCACGCCGTCTACGCAATCACGGTTCGAATGGCAAACATGTGTCTAAGGAGTGGCGGCATATTCGCGAGGGGCAGACAGGAGGTCGCTATCTCGTCGTACGGTCGTCGCTACTGGACCAATGGAGTGAGGTATTTGTATCCCCCGTCGGTGTAGTGGAGAAGGACGAAACCGATATCTGTATCATTAACGACTATTCTTTTCCGGAGGGTGAATCCGTCAACGATTACACGGACCGCTCGCATTTTTCGAGCACCAAGTACAATCTGCCTGGTGATATTGCCAAACGAATTTGCGCTCTGCGGCGTGATCACCCGGGCGCCCGGATCTTAATGATGCTCGGAGACGTTTCTGGGGCTTTCCGCCACGTACCTGTCAATGCAAACCATGTCCAAATGTTCGCGTTCGTGATTGAAGGTTATCTCGTCATCGATTTGGCGTGTGGATTTGGCTGGTGTGGGTCACCAGCATGGTACTTTATGCCCAGAGCAATGATCAACTGGCTATACGAGAATACTTTCTGCCTCCTATCTAACATTCACCGACCCTTGGGGGGATTTTTTTGGTGTGACGATCACACCTCTATCGAGTCGGAGGACGGCCTCCGTTGCTACACTGCTAACCTCGCGCTACGCAGAGCAATGGCAACAGTACTTGGCCCGAGTGTCATTAACAACCGCAAATTTACATCATGGAAGGAACAGTGCCGCACGCTGGGCCTGATTTGGGACACACAACAAGGAACGGTCACTATCCCTGCTGAAAAGATAGCGAAAGCTCTGCATAGAGTCGACACTCTCTTGGTCAACGGAACGACTGCCAAAACGGCCTTGTTGCAGCTCCTAGGCTCCCTCCGATATCTGGCCTCGTGTTGTCTGCCATCACGATGTTTCTATCAGAGAATCAACGCCACAGCCAACACTCCTCCCACTTTAGTGGCACGCTTCAGCAGTGCTTCACGATACTCAATGGCATCGAGAGCTTGGCCACAATCTGGTGACAGGTTTGGAGTATGCAGTGACAATCCCCGGGAACACCAGATCAAACTACTACATGTTTTGTAATATTTAAACAGCATGATAGGCGGAACAAAGTTACAATTGTTAGAAACGTGTAATTAGTGCAGATTACCTGTGAGGTAGGCCTTAACGCCACAGTGCACATCCCCTTTTCAAGACGCAAGACATCTGTAATAGGGGGTACACGTGTATTCGCTTTCATCCCAAGCTTGAGGGCGTGGTGCGGCGAGTTAGCTTCGAGCGAGAAAATTCGCGAATGAGAATATCTATATCGAACTACTGCAAGTACTAAGCTATCTATCACTCCTGCGACCACCACTCAGTTTTTTTCCACTATATTTCTCCATCAATGTCCTCCAGAGACTTGCCGCTTGATAAACCCGATATCCGTTCAGGATGTCTTCGTATTTTCAAGACGCAAGACATCTGTAATAGGGGGTACACGTGTATTCGCTTGCAGCCCAAGCTTGAGGGCGTGCTGAGCGGCCCCACTAAATGTGCTCTCCTCGCCGTCGAGTTTGAGCCAGACACCGGCAGGTGCTTACACCATTCGTTGAGAGAGACCCACAGTTTCCTTCGCTGCCTGGACTGGGTAGCCTTCGTAGCAGTTGCTCAGCCAACGCCCCAGTAAGTTAATCGAGAGACTGTCAACGTCAGCACTCAATAGTGCTGACGCTCCACCAGTACGAATGGAATGCGTAGAATAGTTTTCAGCCGGCACCCCAATCCTGGAGGCAAGTATCTTGAATCTCCCTGCTACTTCTGCTGCATCTAAATCCACACACATCCTTGCTTTTTTTTTTTTTTCACACCCCATCTCCTTTCTTGCCTGCAAGACGTGCCGCAGCGCTGCAAGTGGACACAGCAACTGGTCACCGGTAGCGTGCATAGTTCGCCAAGCCCCGCGGCCAAATTGGTCGTTTTTGCGCCCGTCAGACCAATTGTCACGGCGGTCGCTGTCCCTGGTGAGACCTTCGATCCATTCTTGTCTATAAATAATACATTGTGTGTCGCGAGGCAATAGGAATGTCTTCGCGAATCTGCCATTAAGTACTCAGATCGACGTAGCAAGAAAAGGTAAGCCAGTAGGACGACACCCCACAAAAGCCGGCTGCGTGGCCCAGAGAAATTGAGATGCCAAAAAGCAGTCGGAGAAAGGCTGGAGAAACGGGTTGCTTTTTCAGAATTGGATCTGATTGCCGTCGAATGCCACGCATTAGAATATCAAAGTCCGGAGTATGAATAATATTGAGACCGAGAAACCGTCGATGGTACCACTGGATACTCGAGAGCTTTAATTGAATTGTGCCATATCCATTGCCACGCTGTTTGCCATTCCATCCGTATCGCCAACAGTTGATTGCGAACAGGCCTAACTTCTTGCTGGCATCTCTCGAATTGTTACTGAGCCACTCAGACCAGTTCATGTAACGAGAGAATTGTCGCCACTGCTCCCAGTGGGCTCGGTACGTTGAGATGGTTGTAGTCGCGATGGCATTGCTTCGGAGCATTGTTCCCATAATCGAGAGAGACCGTCGTAAGGCTGCTGCACAGGCACCTGCGCCCAATCACGAGATAGGTTAGTCCATGTTTGGAAAAGCGAGTGTTCATTGCTCCAGGCTCGCGATCTCGCATCTGACATGGTGTTGTCGACGCCCGGTATGTGCGCTGCAGTGCATATTAGCGAATACTTGAATTCAGCTAGGGACAACAAACGATTATAGAGCTGCGCCTGTGGATGTCTACTGACCGCCGCTGCACCCACGATACTGCACTCGTATTGTCGATCCGAAAGCATATGTGTATCTGCCGCAGGCCTTTATACCGCCGAGACCATTCAGACCCCCATAATAGCGCGGTATTAGCCGCGCTCTGCAGCTCTCGAATATTGATAGAGTTTACCGTGGAGTCCGATAAAAAGCCGAATTTGTAGCTTCTGTGAATTACACGGGGATAAACTGACGGAGGTCTGACTTAATCGCGCATAGTCCCTCGTTGGACGCGTTTATGTGCACGTGCACAATTGGACTGGATAAGCCTGCAAAAAGGTCTACGGGAATGCTGTGGAACCTGTCGTGGTGTTGTAGTATGAACCTGAACCACTTGAGATCCTCGATGTCTTCGCTAGAGAGTGTACTGCGTCCGTAACGCCTAGCAGCTGCGTGAGCGATGAGCGGGCGTACAGCTCACGATCTACATGTCTCGGAGCACGCTGCACGGCTAAGTAGTGGGAGATGGCACGTGCTCTCAACTGAACGGCTAGGAGCTTGATGGTAGTTAAGTTTTGCTTTTACCTGTTAGCTTTTGCTCATTAATCAAGTTTCCTCTTTGGAACAACATCCCGGGTATTCGCGACAAAGGTAGATTTGCGCTCTTCAAGCGTGAGTTTTTTTTATCCTGGAGTCGTCAACTCTCCGGCATTTCGTCTTTTCGGTGTGCGTTGCGACCGAGAACTTTCCTGTCGTCAGTAGGTTCAAGGCTACCGAACTACATCGACTAAATCCGAATTTGTGATAAGTTCGGTTTTACCCTAAGTGCGGTTCTGGTAAGTTCGCCTTAGGTTCGGTTGGAGTGAACCGTCAACTATGCCGGGCTACACGGTAGATTCCGACAGTGATGTGGAGATGTCAACCCCACAACCAATTTTCGAGGTCATCCGCCCTCCTGAGTTGTCCAGCTGGGACCATGCCGCTCTAATTGAATGTCACCGTGAGTGGGAGCGCTACGTGGACAAGGTTCGTCATCGCTGTTCAACTACTGGTGAGACGTTCGAGAACATTGTGGCCACCGTGAAAGGGCCAATGCGGCGAAAGACTTTGAAAAATCTGGTTGTCTACGTGCTGAAGAAGTTAGTTGCCTCTGTGACAGATGCGGACATCTTGAGCGCCGTGGAGGCACGTTGCCGTACACTCAAAAATGAGTTCGTACCGGACGTCACGTCTTTGTTCCGTCAAATGTCGAAGATGGACCTGTCTATTGACGACTGTGACGCGCGGGTGTTCCGCTACTACGAGGAGTTTAACGGTATCGTGGAGGACAATGGCTTGCAAGGGCTGATCGGGGCAAGCAATGAGGATGACGCTGGATACAAGAGTAGGATGAAGGCCCACTGCTGCCTGTTGGTTGAAAACTTGCAGCCCCTAGTACTCAAGGCCCAGATTTCCCGGTTGATCGACTTAGAGAGGCGCGACTGCAAATCTGATGATGTTGCCCTCTTTGATCTAATACTGGAACAAGCAAAAGTCTTAACAACGGTTTCACCGTATGTCCCAAGATTATGCTGCTAAGTTCGATTCCAAGTCTTCAAAACCGGAGAAAAAGTCACACAAAATAGGAGCCCCCAAATTGAGGACAGCAGCAATGCTAGCTTTGGCGTCTATTACAACGTCGACTCTGCCTGGGCCTCAGCGTGCCTCGAGACCCCCGCGTCCCCCGCCTCAAGATGGCTGCCTGGTTTGCAAGGGGGTCGCACTGGCTCAAGGATTGCCCGATTGCTTCAGAGGCCCAGCGTGAAGAGGCGCGGAGGAAGTTCCGCGAGGCTAAGGAACAGCGCTCTGGTACATTCAGGGTCTAAAGCTGCTCGTTATGTGACGCCGGCGGGCTCTGTTCGGATCAACGGTCTGCTGGAAGTGCCTTACATCCCAGACACTGGTGCTGACAAGAGTATAATTCCGCAAGGTGTCGTGGACTCATTGCGCGCTATTCATCCTACGATTTTGCCTACTCCACTAACTCCACTAAGTACGCCAGTGGAGGCGGAAATGGCTGATGGGCGGCGATTGGCATGTGACCAAGACGTTTTGTTGGACCTCGAGCTGGTAACTATTGCTGGATCAGTCTCTATTCGGTCGGTGCCCTGCCTAATTTTGGCCGGGGAAGGCGACGAGTTTTTACTAGGCCGAGACACTCTGAAGGCTCTCGGTATCGATGTAGAGCACCAACTTGCCCAATTGGCAGGCCAGTCCCTTCTCGCTACTGAAGTCGACGAATTCCCAGTGGGTGATGACCTAATTGATGATCCTGCAGACGTGAGTGACCGAGGAGGTGGCCTCGACCGACTAGTTGCTCAAGCCGTAGCCAACGGTCTTCCGACGGAATATGTTGAAGCGCTCCGAGAAGTTTTGATTGCCTACCCTGATATCTGGAGTGAATCGATCGGTCCTGACCCCCCGGCGCTTGTGGAGCCGCTACGCGTAATGCTACAGGGCGATGTGGTGCCGTACCGCAGGCCGCCCTGGAAGTATGCCCCGCTGCAGGCTGAATTCGTTCGGAAGTACGTGCGGTCCTTGGTCGACAACGGTCTGGTAGTGCTGAACAATGCCTCGCGGTGGGCTTGTGCTGTGGTGCCGGTGCGCAAACCCGGGTCCCGTGATCAATTCCGTCTAACGATCGACTACCGGCCTGTTAATCGCGTCACTATACCTATCGCTGGATCCATGCCAACGGCCGCCACTACAACAGCGCCTTCTCAGGTAATGAGGTGTTTGGGTCGTTCGACTTTACGCATGGTTTCTGGCAGCTCCCGCTACATGAGGCGAGTAGAGAAGTGTTTTCGTTCATCACCGAGGAAGGCGAATTTATGCCCAACCGAGTCCCGCCTGGAGCAACGGATTCCGCTCTCCATTTTCAAGGTGAGATGCAACGAGTGCTGGCCCCACTAATTCCTCACTCAGCTCTCGTCTGGGTTGATGATGTGATCCTATTTGCCCCCACAGTAGCTGAGTTCATCGAAGTGCTCCGGAAGTTTTACTCGCTGGTGGCGGCTTTCCAGTTGAAGCTGAATATGGCGAAGATGCTCGCTATTTCAGGTTGAGGTGCTCTGGTGCGGTCGGCTTATCTCGGGTTCGGGTGTTCGACACGATCCGACCCGTGTGGATGCCTTGTCTTCGCTCCCCTACCAGCTACTGTTGCGGACCTACTTCATTTGCGCTACAAATTGGCTCGAAGACTCGCTATCCGACTATGCCCGCATGATAGCCCCCTTGCAGGACAAACTAGCTGTGGAAAAGAAGCGCGTCGGAGGCCGCAGTCGCAATGCGCTCAATGCAGCTACCATGAGAACGGCGTCCGAGCAGAATGCCTATGAGGCGATGCTTTCACTTGTTCGTGACTCTGCGTTCATGGCTTCTTTAGACCCTGACGCTGAGCTTCTTGTCTTCACAGATGCAAGTCTCACGGGCTATTCGATTATTGTAACTCAAGTCGTCCATTGGAACCATGCACTGTCAGTCACCAAGCAGCGACATGAGATGGTCATTTGCAAGGGTGGATTGTTCAAACACAATGAGCTCAATTGGACTATTGTGGAGAAGGAGGCGTTCCCTATTGTGAAGGCATGCCAAGACCTAAAATATTTACTGCTGCGGTCAAAAGGATTCCGAGTGTATTGTGATCACTCTCACCTGGTCTACCTTTTTGCGCCGCATGAAGCCCTGAAGAAGTACGTCAGATACCGGCTCCAGCGATGGGCCATGCGACTATGCGGCCTGCATTATACTATCGAGCATATCGTGGGTGAGGATAACGTGTGGGCGGACATTGTGTCGCGCTGGCACACTCGTGAAGTGGTCAAAGCAGCGGCATTCCAGACGCGGAGCCGTCGTACCGTGCCTATGGCCGCACTATCTCAGCTTCGACCGCTATCAGATGAGCATTTCGTTTTTCTGACTCTGGACACGATTGGCGAAGCACAGAAGGTAGCTGGTCGCGAGCTTTCGAGGCTGCGAGTCGCTTTCGGGAAGTGGATGGTGTGCTGATGGTCGATGAACGCCCATGGATCCCGAGCGGGGCAGCCGAGCTCCTCGCACGTCTCTTTACCGTTGCACACGCTGGTGCTCATGGACATCGTGGCGAGGAACCCATGGTCCAGCTGCTACAGTAGCGTTTCCATATTGAACTTTTGCAGACTAAGTGGCGAAGTTAGTCCGTGAATGCCTGCTCTGTAAGCATTTTAAGGGGCCACGAATTATACCACGCCCGTATCGACCAACACTCACAGCTACGAAGCGAAATGAGGCTCTACGTTGGGCTTCCTATACCTTGGCAGTGGATACGGCGACGCAGCTTACCTCTTAGTGGCCAAGGATGCGCTAACACACTATTGCGAGCTCTTCCCATGCTCCACGCCTACGGCTTTTGTAGCTGCTGAGGCGCTTTCGATGTGGTGTGCACGCTATGGGGTACCCGAGCTTCTCGTCTCAGACCAAGGAAGTCATTTTCGCAATGAAACAGTGAAGCACCTCTGCGCTCGTATGAAGATCGAGCAGTTCTTTACGCCTGTATACTCTCCATGGATCAATGGTACAGTCGAGCGTTTGAACAAGGACGTACTACAGGTAGTACGGGTGCTTCTCATGGAGTACGGCATCGATTCACACGAGTGGCCATACCTGCTACCAGCTCTGCAAGCGAGCATGAATCACACCCCAATCCAGTCTCTAGTTGGTTATTCACCAGTGGAACGTTTTACGGGCCTCCCGGCGTCGTCACCACTGGACGCAATCGTCGGACGCCAAGCCGAATCTGACCAACTACGGATTATCGACCTAAATAATATCACTGAAGAGCTCGACGCGCTCCGCAATTCTCTGCATCAGCTGCACAAAGACGTTTTGGATGTGAAGGAGCGCAAGCGACTACAGGACATGGCTACACACAAAGGAGTGACGGTGAACTTTGACATCGGTGATTTCGTTCTTTGGATTGATCAGCGTCAGCCTAATAGCAAGCTGCTCGGACAGTGGGTTGGGCCCTTCAAGGTGGTCGAGGCAAAGTCTCATTCATTTTTGATCCAACATCCGACCACGGGCCGAGAATACGACGTTCATGCATCGAGACTTAAGTTCTACGCGGATTCTGAGCTCAACCAAACGGCCGAACTGCTTGAATTGGTCTCGAGTCAGGGTATGATACTGGGCGTGGAAGAGCTTCGTGATCACCGGCTCAACGCTACACTGACTCGCTGGGAGCTGCTTGTGTCTTGGACAGGGCTTCAGGCGATCGAGAACTCTTGGGAACCTCTTGCCAACCTGGCTCAAGATGTCCCCAACAAGGTGCGCGACTACCTCAATTCATGTGACGACGAGGATGTGCGCCAGCAATTCGAGCAACTTCTCTAACTGACACCGCGAGATTTGGTGGGCAGTGTCACCAGATTGTGGTCAAGCTCTCGATGTCATTGAGTATCGTGAAAGCACTGCCGAAGCGTGCCAATAGCGTGGAAGGAGTGTTGCCATGGCCTGTGAGCGATGAGCGGGCGTACAGCTCAAGATCTACATGTCTCGGAGCACGCTGCACGGCTAAGTAGTGGGAGATGGCACGTGCTCTCAACTGAACGACTAGGAGCTTGATGGTAGTTAAGTTTTGCTTTTACCTGTTAACGTTTGCTCATTAATCAAGTTTCCTCTTTGGAACAACATCCCGGGTATTCGCGACAAAACCCCAATCGTAGCGTTGAGCTCCAGTTGATCCACTGCGGTAATCTACTGATGTAGTGTTTATATATATCGTGTGATAGATCACCCTGTGTGAGATCTAGTGGGGTAGTTATACCTAGAATCTATTTAATTGCACTTACATGTTAGGTAACGGAAAAACTGGCATCTCGGTACCATTCCTCCACTGATAATTTTGTACAGTGATGACGTTTTATCCGGTATTTTTATATGCGTTTCTCCAACAATCGTGGTGTTCCGACATGGCAACAAGGAGATCGGTTTTCAGTGCAAAATTGGAATCTGTCAACTTCCACGTCCTCCACCGCCCGTTCACTACTAACTGCAAGTAATTTGTTGGTTAACGCTCCCTCAGGCGCTTACTATATTTAATAGTGATATCATTATCACACCCTGGATTTTGTTTACAATATATGCGAAGAAAATAGACATTCGTTTCCCTGTTAAAGTATCTGAGTACTCCCATTGGCATCTTGTTTGTGCAATATCTACATGTAAGCTTATTGAACGGTATACATTACGTTACTAACGTCAATGACTTGTGTCCAGATCCCGTAACCTGAAGTGGTAACGCTAAAGTACCGTTATGTGATTGGCCATAAATATGAACATATTTTTCAAGTTGACACTTGTTACGGCTACAAAGTTGGCAACTGTGCGTCGAGCGTGCGCCGCTGAGCGATCCCGGCGCTATAATCGCTGGCTCAAGAAAGAGAACAGCGTTTTTAGACCGCCGCTGTTGCCTCAATCCACACAACGACGTCTCCGGCAAGCTTACATTTCCGGAGCGAGTTGACGGTCCGAAATGCCTGATTGACGGACCTGCGTGTACATGTATAAGCTGTTTGCCACAAAGTTCACTTCGCACAAGTGAGAGGGATAGCGGACGGATAAGATGTTGATGTCTACTTGCTATTAACTGCTGTTTTCTTTTGCTTTCTGCTCCGGTAAGGAACAGAAAGGGCCCCAGTGTTTGCATCATGAACGGTATCTCGAACCCGGCGTAATGTAGTTATAGCTCGCTCCAGGTGTTGCTTTTGCGGGTGATTGAAGTTTTAGTGGTCATTTTCTCGCAATATAGAGGTGAGCATTTGCAAGTTGAGTTTACATTAAAAACGCCTATGTTTCTAATTGTTGCTAGTATTGCCCTTACACCACGCTTGACATTGTCTTCAACTACATTATGAAAATGTTTTAAGGTTATCATGGTGTTTCCAAGGCAAGGTTTACCACTTTCGCGACGCGGAGACTGTGATGACACCGTAGAAATGCTTCAAAATGCAATATTATACAGTTTTACTCCATTACTCTCGTAGAAATTATCATGTGGCCACAGTGATCACGAAACCAAGCTCCAATTCCCTTGATATAGCTACAATGGCCTTTGTTGTGCTGCGTACTCCTGCACAACGGCCGATCGTAGCTATTCCTACACTCGGAGTTACACTGAAGCACACTAGTTTTCAGCCAATTAAAAGCATAGAATAGCCGTGAGTTACTTTTTCTTGTCACAACGCGTTGTCGGCTGTTGCTATTTGATTGGCTTCAAAGTGGCGCTTGTCAAAAAATATTTTGAGAAATGTTGGAACGACCAAATGCATAGGTGAGTAGTAGAAAGTACAAAGGAGATTTTAGCTGTGTCTGATAAGGCAAAAGACCAAGTGAGGGAGTACATTGGTAGCTTAGGCAGTTACTACAGTAGTATTACTGCGGTTCACACCATATAGAACCCAACAGGACCTCCACTGGACCTCCACCTGTACGAGTGTGGTGCTTGACCTCTCGTGGCTCCAACAAGAAATCATAGCTGATTCTGGTTACGCTGCCTTATATTTTCTGATAGTGATGCTACGGGAGTAAGTGAATGTAGTTTGTCAGCGTCAATGTAGGCGGCTTGAATACAGACAAGTAAAAGTATTACTATTGTACAGTAGTACAAGTACATGTACTGTATCCTTCGTATTTCCTCCGATTTGCAACGTACGTAAACAATTACACAGACGTACCGTATACACGTACACTGATTCATCACCAAAAGTGTTGTCAGTGAGGTGTCATTCCGTCACTTTACACGCATTGATCAACTGCTATCCGATCAAAGATACCGCTATACAAAGCCTAAACCACCCTCCCAACAACCAAGGATTGAGTGACGACGTCATTTGTACAGGCATCCAGCGGAAGCAGCCAGTGCATCACTCCTCCATCGCCAAAAAAAACTGGTCTAGTTGGAATGCATCAACACATTTCTGGTGTTCCCGATCAGACAAGTACGGTTGGGGGCCCGCTTAATACCGACAATAGCTCTATCCTCTGACGATACAAGAGATTCGTGCGATAGCAGACAAAGACACAATGGGGAAAGCTGGATTCTATCCTAAAAGCCCATCGTGACCGTCGGAATATAATTCAACAACGACATATCAGAAAGAAAAGAAGAAGATGCAAGAACTTGTGGACTCCATCCCGAAACTGCGCAACGAGATCGAACAACTATAACTGCAGTGTTTTAGCTTGAAAGAGAGACTGCCGAAAGAGAATGTCTGGTTCATTGCCATCGAGTACTTTCGCGTCTTCCAGTACGGGATACCTGAGCATGAGTGTTTCCAGACGCATGTAGTTCACTTCTTGGGCGTGAGTACGGCATCAGATCTAAAAACGGGAGCCATGTGCGGCTTCGAGGCGCTTACGCAAAGCTGGAAGTTTTTCACGGAGGCCTTTCCTGGTGGTCGTATCCAGCTCGTGAGTCTAAGACAGCTGACAGCTGACAGCTGATTCCGTTATTGCTACGACCAGTACGAATGTCACTCTTACAAAGCAGTCACTTCGGTACTTATTTCAAAGCTTGAAAGATACCAGCACGGCTGACAGCAAGCGTCGGGAGCGCATCGTCACCAAACTACTGGATCAACATATTGTCATGCGCGGCTCGGTGCGATTCGATTGGGAAGAGGCGACCAAGAGTGTGCTCGGGGTGTACTCTCACACCGATATGTTGACTCCAATACTTATTATTCTGAGCAACTTAGAAGACGTCTCTTTTGTATTTAGTGGTGCTCTCATCACCCCGGCATGAATTTGGTAACAGAGAAGGCAACTCAACGGTGCTGAAGTAAAGTCGTGGACATCATGTGCAAGGGGCATAATAGTCGGTTCAACAATTCCATCATCGCCGTTACACTACACTTGTTCTGTCCGACCTAAAAAAATCAAAACGAAATTTTTCATTTCAAGAAGTTAAGGAAGCCCCAACAAAGAGTATCGTCTGTACTTTCGCAAACTTAGCTCCCATTATTAATATAGATTCATAATTATTCGTACATGTAAGACAAAACTTGTTCTATTTCAGACAGGTGCCATAAGTCTTACGTTTTACATTAAAAGATTGTGTCATTCGATTTTAAGCTTGTTTTTAGTACTGACAAGCATCATCGAGTTTTGGCATGAGATCGTAAGACGATCTGTCCTACGGTGGAATTGTTGTGAACCATTGGCAGTAATACAAACCGGTGGAAATGCCCGGTTAGCTCAAAGGTTAGCCCTTTAGTTACCGTACAAGTAGGCCTCGTAAAAACAAAAAGCCCGATGGATTAGCCTTTAGCTACTCGTACGTGTAGATCCCGTAAAAGATCGAGCGGGGTCCCTATACCTAAACGGCAGCACAAGCTAAGCTGAGCGCTATCTTCGTTGAAAGTGGTGCCCGAGATGCGTGTTTCGCGGTGTCTCTACTGTTCGGCGTCGGCCCGGGCCAAGTCAACGCACCGCATCGGTGTCAACGTACGGTGGCTGGGTGGAAATGGTGCTGGTGCCGGCGTCGAGTTCGAGTTCGAGGGTACGTGGGGCAGCCCGTGCACCTGACTGTTATTCAGACCATGTAGTTTATACATTAGCATATTGAGTAGATTGCTGAGAAGAGACTCTCCAGGCTGTACTATAGACGAGATACTTAATCAAGTACAGGTAGAAAACATCATCTGAACGCAGTGGAAGCCTTCTAAACATGACGAACATCACACAAACAAGTATAACCACGTAGTCTTTTCCGTACTATCACGTGGACACGTTCAGCTTTGTTTGCTGCAGTGATAGAAAATATTCTCTCACTGACAGCAGCTATTGCTGCGATGGGCGACCGTGCTTACCTCTTTTAAACTGGTACTTTGATAAAATCACGTAGCAACGGAATTTTGACCAATTAATATTGAGTGTGCCACACTGTCTTACGAAAGCTCGACACAAGTGATTGACGCATCCTCATAAAAAGCAAATTTGCACAGAAAATGGGGCTAAGCGCAGCTATTGAATTAGTAGAATGAGCTGTAAATAAGAGTTTGAATACATAAATTTTGGTCTAAAATAGTTTCAAACAAATTCGTCATTCTGCTCCAACGCATTTCAGGGACACATTTTATTATAAGGTTATCAATTGGTGCAGCGGTTATCAAGTTCTCCGGCCGATAGTAATGTGTCCAGCTCCCGACCAAACGTCGCATCCGCTCGCCAGATTTTCCAAGACGCCAAGTGAGCTTTACCCTCCCAAACTCCTACGTGTTGTGGTTGCACTTCGCTGCCTACTCGTGTGGATACCTACCGCTAGCCACGCGGCGTGCACGTGCCCGAACACGTGCTGCAGTTGAAGTGACAGGAATAATGCGACCTGATTGGTAGATCATTTGGGAGCCTGGATTACGATTGGGCAATGACGATAATATGGACTACCATGGGGAAGCTAATCGTGACATGTGGCGTTCCCGCTGCATATATCTCGCCGGTTGTATACGCCATTTCTGCTTCCGACACCGTTCCCATGGCATATATCTTGCCGCTTGAATACACCGTTCCGTACCCGACAGCGTTTCTGCTGCAAATTACAGGCTCCTTTGATTTGTATACATGTTCTAGAGCTCTACAGGAGGGATATTAGAACCAGTGTATCTTGGAGGTAGGAAGCTGCTAGCACCTAACTCAATCGATCTCATTTTCGAATTTCCATTCATCGACTAACATGGACTACAAACCTTCCTCTACTCTCAAATCTACGTTCTGTTTTCGGGGGTGTTGATGTTTAGTTAAATTCTGAACAGCCTTTTACTTCCTCTGCTCTCTCCAAAGACTAAAATTTCTCGCTGTGCGAAATTCACCAGGGTATTCACGAATTACCAGAAACCCGCAGCCTTGTGGCAGCGGTCTCACCAGCGTTACTCTCCAAACCTTTGTACCTTCGCGACCGGGAACTTTGATTCAGAAGTTTACGACTCCCAACGTATATCTCCTGTACATTGCTCCAAACCATTATCGAGGTAACTGTGCTCCTGATAATGCTGACATCAGATTTGCTTAGAGGGGCGTTGCCGGTGGGTACCAAATTCACGCTGAAGACACCGTGTTAACTGTGCAGCTGAAGTCGTGTATGAGGCAAGACTTGGATGAGGATACTGTTTTGTAGCTTCTCATCGGACCAAGCAGCTCAACTGACTCCGTAGAAAATTCGGCTACACCTTGTGGAACTAGTTATCAGCGCGGAGACTCAGTTTATTGATGTATTACGAAAATCTTGTTCAACCCGTCCATGGCCAAATATTCTGGCGTTGGTTGTGGCGCATAGACGGTGCAGATATCTCTGCTCAGCACACATACATCACGATGTTAGATCCCTGCAATGCCAACTTCCCCGTATTTGCTCCTGTTGGACACACACATGAGGCCGTCGGACAGTAGAAACTCGCTTCTCTCCCGCACCGAAATATCTCCTCGCTGGGCTGCGTACCCCCACCTGCTGTTTCTCCGGCCTCTGTTCCGGCTTCTGCCGATGCACCCGCTCTGCTTCATCCAAAGACGCTCCAATTGTTGACGACGCTGATCTTCTCCAGCTTCTTGCTACCGTTGCTGCGGTCGTCGATGCGGAAGTCGCTGGCGACACGACCACGCGTAGGTCGTTGGTCAAAGTGGGTAGATCTTAGTTTTCACCAGGCATCAAGCATCGAAGTTGTAGTTGCAAGTCGAATTGTCGCAGCTCAAACCTGGATTGGCTTTATTTTTTTTTCGTCTTCCATCGCGATCATGTTCATGCCCTTCATGCAGTATATATTTGCTAGCATTTGTTCGTCTCTAGTATGAGCAGAACCACGCCAAGTAACGCCCATTCTTTGCCGATGACTCGCGGGCTAGGCCGATGTATCCACGAGGAAACACAGCTCTCTTATTATTCCAGTGCACATTAACGGGTTATGCGATTGCGAAGCCTTTGGCGGAGGATGACACGCTCATAGTGGCTCCGACATTTGAAGCGTCTACCGACATTTCTGAAGCTCTTATCACATTTCCGTGACCCACTGATTATGAGTGACGTGCTCCAACGTTGCGCGGAGAAGATGCAAGTCCGATGGAGAGTAACATTGGGTATCGGCTGCAGGCCAATGAAAAGCAAAAGAGACCGATCCAACCTGTTAGTGTTTTTGCCGAAGATTCGGACTGGGACGAGGTGGTTGAGTGTCTGGTATTTGCGATCAAAAACTTCGAAGATTCAACGAGGAAGGAGGACTCGTTCTACCGTGTCCGCGGCTGGGATGGTCGGACGACCCTCCGATTCTCGTGTTCGACTATTTGACGAGGAGTTGGTAGCCGTTCCGACTGATGAGACAGTTGCAAGGAGCCAAGAGGTAACACGTGATCGCGTTTGTAATTACCAAGGAGTACCAAGTTATGAGAATCACAGAGCGCTACCAGGTGCGTTGGCGGAAGGGCAAGCAGCTACCTCGGTATACGAAGGATCGTCGTAATATGCCGCACCAACTCGAAACCGCAGCAAGAGGTTGTAGCGCAAGCAAACTAAGTCACTATTTGAATCCGGCGATCGATTTGGCTTTACATGAAGCGTGTCATATCGGGGCTCAATACGAAGCTTGTACACAGATGGTATGATCCATTCCGTTTAAAGAAGAAAGTCGAAGGATTCACGTATGCACTCGAATTTCCTGACAAGTGTTGCAGCGGGACTGCCACTGCTTTCGCGTTAGCGGAATACCCCCGACCCACAGAATCCGTTTTACCAAGTTCCTTATCCGAAGGAACGTATACAACCCGAATATCAGGGCTCAAAACGATTTTATCTCACAACAACTCTTTTTATTTCAGAATCCGAAGTGATATATATATATGACGGCCAAGTCGTTTGCATAGAAGACAACGATATTTTACTATAGCATATCCAAACCTAACCATATGCACCCCGTGTGGAGCTCAGCCTATGTACGGAGAATCTGCTAACGCTACGTACTCCTGTGTGCGCAACACCTGGCGATTCCGTTACAGGTTTATATATGTCTCGGTCTGTATGCAAATTCGAGTACTGGGCTACCGCCATGTTGGCTGAAGGCGTTACCAAAGAATCGAGATTCGGCTTTAATGGGGAATTACTATTCGCAGAGCAGGTGCATGGTGGGAGAATTTGAAGCCGAAGCGAACTTCGACCGCAGATCACCACTCATGGCAATACCAAAAGGTCGGCGCGTGGGTTGCTGGTGAGATGGATAGGCTAGGGGGAACTAACATGGGGACCGATGTCGAATCTAGCTTGTGAAGGCTTGCTCTAGGACTATTTGTGGCGCAGGAGAAGTGAACAACATTTTTAGATGATTCAAGTCGGAGCCCATTGACGCACATAGGGATGGTCGTTCAGCGATCAAATTGCCCTGTGAGTATCTACGCAGATTCAGTCGGCTCTTAATTAACTGCAGTCTGTACACACGTTTCTCTACATCAGCCTCAAATAGTAGCCGCGTATGCCTCGCTGATACCGTATTACACTTTTATTTCCACCTTCTAGAGAGTCGTGACAATTTTGGCGAACTTTCTGAGGCATCATGGGCGACTCCGGTAAGGCCAAGAAACTGTGTGTGTATTGACCGATTATAAATCGGAATGTTTACGTGACAGCTATATATTGCCTATTTGCACGGTAAGGAAGGCTTGTATTGCCTCCTGTATATCCTTCCAACCGAGTGTTAAACACTCGGTGCCCTCGTAATAGGCTTACCCGTGCATGGCACCTTTCTGCGGTTGGGATGACGACGATTCATAACACCTGCTAGATTTACTCGTGCTAGCAGCGTGCTCTCATTTTCAGTGGTCGGCCTATTTAAGTATTTCGCAGAGTCCAGTCTCTACCGATGCAAGGGCAGAACTAACTTTTTCATATCCGCCCAAAAGATCGTTTGCCGTTCTGCTAGACGCATTCTTGCGGAAGCTTCTTAGCTACACTAGAAGCTAGAGTTCACGTGGGATTTTCAGCACCACATCTGCCTCATCGACTGGTTCACTAGGGCTAACTTACGCGTATGTCAGTATTCCACGTCGCCCCAGTTGACACACTGGCAGCCATCGGCTTGATCTCACCCTGATTCTGAGAGCGTAGCCATGGGTCGTGACGCGGTTGCCCGTTCGTGGAATCATTGCCTAGATCATTCCCTTCCTTGAAGAACCGCGTTACGATTGACATCGGTAGAATGAATTAACACTCTTACCGGAACCGAGTAGCCCGGTGAAGCAACCAGCGGAGGCTAACGCGCCAACCAGTCCTCATACATTTTTCTTTCCCATAAAATCGGCCTGACGTCAGCCACCTTGTTCTTCATGTTTGTGAGTCGAACGCTCACTTGGATTGTCTTTGTCACGTTCGGCTTCAACCACTCCGTTCATTAAAACTATGCAAAATTGGTTCCTGCTGGAGGTCGACGCCGCTGGAGCGCAACCTCGTAGAGCCCACCCTCCTCGATCCGTAGCGTTCTATAGGGTCGCAGGTATGCTTCCCCTCGTTGATCTTGTTCTGAGTTTTGGTCAGCCTCAAGAACCAGGATATTATTAAATATCGGAGTCAACATATATGTGATATCAGATCGGTATGCAATGAAGTTGAAGCATAGGGACATACCGAATCATTGAGGTCGCATTGAGATGCAAGGCATAAACCCACAGGTAGACGACGACGGGTCAAAGCGCATCAGTGTATGTCAAGGTTGGGTATCGCATTGATGGTCGACGGGGTACTGAACACCCAGATGCTCCGCTGGTGGTAGTGACACTTCTTGGTCGATCTTGTGAACCAGTTCTACATGGACAGCGCCCATTGCCCAGTCTTCGGTAGTACCTTCAGTCGCGTTTCCGCCTGTTATTCCATCCACCGATGTTCCCACCTCTCCCTGTTTAAGGTACACCGTGTTCGCATGTCATCTCGCTCGGTTTCCGGCCATTTCGCTTCCCTATAAAAGCATATATGCATATTTCAGTCTCGTCTAGCTGTGGTAGTTTGATTGGGCCAAACTCCGCTTCTGATGACAGGCTACTTATTTTTTGTCACTGGGGGCAGACCCAGGTGAGCTGGTGTGAGATCCTACTTACCCAACTTGGTGCGAACAAGGCTCGCGATTTCTTGGAGCACTTCATATTTTCCCGCACCATGCATTTGTTTCACTAATGGGCAGTGTGTGACATGCTACGACCGACTTCGCAGGATCTGTACTGGCGTCACCCGTCGCGCTGATTCCGATTCTGATAGCGACCATCTCGCACTGCTGTGGTGGAGTGGATATCGCAAAATATCGTTGCGATCCGATCTCACACACAGTGCCCCGGACTGCCGATTAACGGAGGGGGTACTCTGATAACCGTGGGGTTGCTGAGGGCTCAGCTTGTGTACCGGTCGGCGGGTCTGGTTACACTCCTCTGGTGGTCATGAGGGAAGCTGGGCCTGCGGTTGTTTCCGCCTTGGCGAGGCGCAGGACGGGGGGGGGGGGGGGGGGGCGTAGCGTGGAACCCTTCAGGCTACGCGCCAGGTAGGTCGTCGATCTTGATCGACTTGGGGTATGTGGTTCCTTTACGCAGGGTAGATAAACCTTTTCTTGCGAGGCTTGACCGCTTGGGAGTTGAGGGCGAGAGCGACGACAGTCGGACCGGCCAAGCTGCTAGCTCCAGCGATCGACACGTGTACTTGGTAGTTTTAACTTCATTACTGCATGGGCCACTGCAAATTCCCGCTACAGTATCGAAGTCCAAGGTACTTGATGTTGACAAGGCAAAATTCACTCTGTCATTACTTAAAGTCCTGTTGACCCTCTACATTGCGTTTCCTATGATTGCCGATCTGGTACTTCAAGGTCCAATCGCACTTTACCGAACTTGGGTACAAATCAGTTGACCTGTACACTATGATTTCAAGGCATTATCAGGTGGATCGTACATCTGATCTCCGGTCTCAATCCGATTCGATCCACGCGGTGTCGATCCGATCTAGTTAGCTCCGATCGATCGCATCCTCCTCTGGGACGTGGCCCTTCCAGCTTCACCCCGAACCCGCTTGGTCAGATCGAGTCAATATCCATCACTCAGTCCAAGCTGCCAAAACCTAACGGGCGCTTCATCACACTGCCGACCTACGGTGCCGATCCTCTCACGCACGCCCTCCATCGCCGCTGTCATACCAGGAGCTCTGTTTGCTCCGGCCATACGTGCCGTTCGCAGACTCTATATATCGGACACCCCGATCGAGTGAGTCCTCAGATCCATAACAACGTTTTTTTTTTTCACTGACTTCACGGCGCGTTTGGCGAGGCCTCGAGCATCTTTTGCGGCTATTTCGAATTTTTCTATCCGGTAGGCCGTCGTACCGGTCTTGCGGCGTATCCTCAACCAGCGCATGCATGCGTTATTCTACATACGCTCAAGGTGCGCTTGGGGTTAAAGAGCTATTTCAGGGGCTACATACCAGGCTTCGCGGCAATTGCGGCGCCATTGAAACGCTTGAAGCAGAAGGAAGTTGAGTTCCAGCGGGTCGACGACTGCAAAGTGGCGTTCCGTCAGCTGCAACGAGGTTTGGCAAAGCCTCCTAAATTAGTGTACCCCCATTTTCAAGAAACGATTCAAGCTCT
The DNA here is from genome assembly GCA_033557915.1 of Phytophthora tentaculata. NCBI lineage: Eukaryota > Oomycota > Peronosporomycetes > Peronosporales > Peronosporaceae > Phytophthora > Phytophthora tentaculata. Next base: position 3,368,083 of record JAUCEA010000001.1, read on the forward strand.
ATGTACCTTCGCACTTGACAGTTGGCGTGCCTTGCGCAAGGGATCGACAAGTGTGACAGGGTAATCGCGTATGCTAGCAAGAAGTCGGTCGGGCCCCAACGAAACTTGAACAAAAAATGAGTGGAATGGTCGCGGTTGAGCGCTGGGAAATTGTATAGGCTAAGTGCAAGTTTGAGTACCAACTTGGCCACGCGCATGTTTGACTTATACACCAACCACCAGGCACTCAGGTGGATTTTTGGTGAACCTACGAGGACTTTGAACGCCAAATTGGCTCCACGAACTATGGAGTAATATATTACAGGCCTAGAACGTCGATGGATCATGCCGGGGTTGCCGAGACGTTTCCGCCGACCGGACGCAGGTGCTGTTGGCGCTATTCAGATGACCAACCTCCCCAACTAAACTGAGGACGACCCTCCTGTCCCGAATGGGACGCCGACCTCGAATGGAGCACTGGGTCAGAATGGAACGCCAGCCCACGAAGTAACGGCAAGCAGGAATGCATCCGACTTTCCGACCCCTGTCGTGAAACCCCATGAGACCAAGATTCCTAGAGGTGTGCCAACAGAAGGCAATCAACCGACCAAGGACCCTCCTGCTGCGGTTGGGCCTCTCACGCAAGCTGAGCAGGAGGAAGACCTATAAGGACGAGTAATGCAGTGTTTCGAACGTTCAGCGATAATCATTGAGGTTGGTGTTTTTTGCAAGACAACGACTCGAGTGGAAAATCCTTGTATTGGAAATGTGAGTATTTTTTGTCATGAATGTGTGCAAAAAAAAAATATGCCAGTACAAGCTAAATTGGATAGTACAAATTGGTTGGTGCTGATCTCGGTCACAAATTTCGGCCTCTTTGTAGCGGGAGCCCCTTGCTGTCACCTTCAAAGTTTTAATAACAGGATTTTTTTTACAAGCCAGCGACTTTAGTCTGCGTGTAGCTGTTTTTGGCCATCTCTTTACAAAATGTCTATTACAAGTGCTTTGTCGGCATCTCTTTGGTGTCCCTTGATAAAAACATAAGGGTAAAAGCCACATAAATTCTGAGTAATATTTTGACCACCGGATAATTCGCCATGGCGCCTTATCTCGAAGACTCGGTAGTCAATATGTTACTTATAAACACAAGGGCCAAACCCCTTTAAATAGAACATCTTGACTTCGCCCGTTACGAGCACAGCCGCCACCGCCATAGAAAAACGTCAACGCCAAAGTATTGTTTTCAAAACAGCCACAAGAAGTTCGTGTTGTCGTTCTTTGCGGTCTTGAATCGCACCGAATTCCACTATACTCACCTCGCTTCCTACAATCTCAAAGGGTGTTATTGTCCTTTAGTCCTCAGTCTTTGGCGATGCAGTGATGTCGCAAGGACCCCTCGCTTACGACCACGACAGAGCTTGGGTCATCGACATCCCGTGGCTCCGCGCGCAGACGACAGCAAGGCAGCGGCGCCTCTACTCCTGCGGCCAATCCGATGCTGGCTCTTATGCAGGCATAAGGAGCTGTGTGGTGCATCCGACCTACGCTCTCGAGTCTGCAGTACTGTATAGCAAGGCATCGAATAGTTCAACCGCTGCCGCATGGTGTGCAGTCCACCTCTTGTGGCACCACACAGTGGACCATGAACACAATAAAACCCAAAAACAAGCATATTGACCGAGTGCATGCATCCGTTTCTCTAGTTCACCTTCTCATCAACCATGGGTGCGGCCACCTCCACCCGATTACTGGCTTCTGCCCTTATGTTTATGAATGTTTTGTTTTTATTATTTTCCATGTGTAGGTACCGCAAAGGGTGAGCGCAGCGGGTGAGTGAAGCGGACGAAAAAAAATACACGCTGAATCTAGTATATCTGCAACCAAGCATCAGAAAACGGCGCTCTAAGCCGGCTCCACCTCCCTGTGGTCCATTTCGAGATCATTACCGCACACGCCACGTCACGAGCCTTTTATCGCCTCCGTTCACGGATCCGGACCGTCACCAGATCCAGGGATTCATGACCAAGTTCGTGAACGGCTAGATTTTACCCTCCCACCACCCCTGAAGGGGCTGACATTCGACACCTTGCTTATCAAACTAGGAGCCTCCATGCCTTTGGCCTGTAACCAAATGTACCCTCATGCCTGCACCACTCAACCGTAATAATAGAAATAATAAAAAGTAATTTCTTCGTCTTTTAACGGATAATGCCGATTTGTATACGGTACACAATTGTAGTATTATACCGTCTAGTTGCAAAAGGTATTCAAATTGGTCCGGTATTCTACTTTTTGGTTCTAATGAAGGATACCGAACATAATGGGATATCGTCGCTCAATTACCCTCGAAATAAAAATGTTCGCGGTAAGTATAGGTACCTGAAAGGTTGTACGTTTGCGCTTCATTAATTTGCTGTGAAAAATAAGGGGAAAGTATTTTTAGAGTGAAAACTATGCTTAATAGAACCCATTATGAGTATTTTAGTATAAATTTGTAACGTAAAATAGCTCACTTGAATCGTTGGTATATAGATAGAGGCTCTCCGCCCCTCAATTTATATTGTTGCTGATTTCGTGCTGGTTTAGCCCCGAAATATTGTAGCTAGAGTCATATTTTGACCACAAGTTTGCCTCCATGAAGTTTTCTGCAGACAAGAGAAATATATTATCTCTAATTTTGCTGTAAAGTAACGTTAGAACGGGCAAGGTTAGAGGTATTGAATCTGGTACGGTACACAATTGATAAAGTACCCACAGCAAGGTACAGAAAATGGGCCTGGTACACTATTTGAAAAAGTACTCTATTCGGCATTATCCGTTATAATACAGACAATCCTCTCGTCTGTGATAGCTTCGGGAACCACCAAACTATCACAAGCAGGAGTTATTACAATCCAGACTGTACCAATTCGATGGTACAGCCTGAGTTGTAGCTTGCGGCTGGGCGGGATGAACAGGGCGGTTCCGATAATTTGATCATGAGATATTGTGATTCGATCATAAGTTAGAGCACGCGTTGAATGTTCTCATAGACCCATGGTTAACCGAGCTTGATAAACGGTGGAGGCCTGTTCAGTTGACTGATTGGCACTGTCAACCAGGTTCGTCTCTGGAAAGAGATGAATTCGGCTACAAAATCGGACGATTCTACATGTACATGTATATCTATCCCCAACCCTCAATAGCCTGTTAAAAGGCACAACACCTGTAGATACATGGCTATGAACCCGCCCAACAACCTAACAATGCCACAAGTCAATGATGGGCTTCATTGACTATCCTTCCGCATATCGTTAATTTCCAAAGTTAGCAACCTCTATTTAGTGACTTTTCAGCTGTTCGTATCACTAATCGCTATCGAGAGGGAAGAGGGACATTTGACTTGAGTTTGTAAACCGCGGATCATCGGGAACCCATTTTTTATCCCAATATGGAGAGTATCACTATTTGGGATATCACGGTCGAGAGGATTGTCTGTAGTCATCTTACTTTAATATCAACATCTGTTTCCTAGGATTTGCAGAGTCCGACACGCAATCAGAAATGAACCACAGGGCTGGGACTTTACAGTATCTTACCTGTAAGGTTGAATCATAATTACGGCACAGAGTTCCTGTAACAGACACGATTTGCCACGTTCGGCACGCGATCGATGATAGGAACAGTAAATTCAGTAACACGAACATGGGTGGAGTGTTCAGCTAGCAGCCATTCCGTCATTTCGAACTTATCGAGCAAGTGGCTACCAGATCCAATACCCCGCAATGCAGCACTTTCATCGCCCTCCAAACCGCCATACTATGAGTGACGACGTCATTGGTTCGGTCGTCCAAAGGCGGCAGCCAGTGCGCCAATCGTTTTTCGTCGAAACCACGATCGGCATACACGCTGCCCTAGAGCTACAAAACTGCAGTGGCGATTCTGGTTGGAGCCCACCACGTTGTGCACCCCAACGTAGCGATAAATGCTCTACGACTCCACGGCCGCTTACGATGCAAGAAATCCACACTATCGCAGACAAAGACACGCTGAGCGAGCTGCGTTCTATCCTAAAAACTCACCGAGAACGTCGGAAGATAATTCAACAACGACATCTCAAAAAGAAGCAAAAGATGGTGGAGAATCTCACAGACGCCATTCCGAAGTTCCGAAACGAGATCGAAAAGCTGCAGCTCCATCGTCTAAACTTGAGGGAGAGGCTGCCGAAAGAGAATGCCTGGTTCGTTGCAATCGAGTACTTTCGCATCTTCCAGTACGGGATACCTGAACCAGAGGGTTGTCAGACGCGTGTTTCCAACTTCTTGAAGGCGACTATGGCGTCCGATCTCGACATGGAAAAAACGTCAGGGATCGAGGCGTTTACGCAAAGCTGGAGGCTCTTCACACTGGCGTTTCCTGATGGTCGTATCCAGCTCGAGAGTCTAAAACAACTGACAGCTGATTTCGTCATTGCTACGACCAATACGAGTGTCACTCTTACCGAGCACACGCTTCAGTGCTTATTCCACAGCTTGAAAGACACCAGTAAGGCTAACATTAAGCGTCGGGAGCACATCTTTGCCAGACTGCTGGATCAACGCGTTGTTATGAGTGGATCGGTGCGATTTGACTGGGATGGAGAGACCAAGCGCGTGGTAGGTGTGTACTCCGACACAGATATGCTGACTCCGATACTGGATCTTCTGGGCAGCTTAGAAGACGTTTCCTTTGTTTTTAGTGGTGCTCTAGTCACACCCGACGGGAACTTTGTCTTAGAGAAAGCAATTCAATTGTAAGTTTGATTACCTATGGCTCTTGCTGTTTTCGTTAGCGTTTGAGGTGGCTGATGTAGCGTAGAGAAAGCAACGCCAATAGTCGAAATGCCACAATGAGAATACCGAGGATCACGACGTTTCTCGGTATTAGATCCGATTTCATGTCGAAGGCGTTCTCAACGTAATGCTTGAGGGAGATGTTGCCGACGGTGGGCGGTGCGTTCTTTAACATTTGACAGCCGAGGTTACTACTGCTTCCACTGGGGCAGTCAGCAAAGACCATTGCAACGAGGGCTGCAATACTGTACGTTGGTGGCGAGATGTAGTAGATCCACTTGTAGCCAATCGCGATATTATTCGCTGGCGGGTTGAAGCCTGCGAACAACATGAAGATGGAGCTGAGCAGCGCACCGACAATCGATGCTACAGCAACACTAGGCAGAGCGAACACCAACAGCTGACCGAAGTACACAAAGAGCAGGGCGTTGAGAGACACCACGAGCCAGTAGCTGATGAACGTCCCGAAACCGGTAAACCCAACGCTTGGAAAGAAGATAATGGTGAACGCGAGAGCAGATAACATGACGTACGGTATCTCGACCAGTGTACCCGCGACAAAATACCACAACGCATGGTACGTCTCGGATGCTCGTTCACGGTAGAATGCAGTGCGTTCGTCAGCCGCCACAGGCATGACACTGTTGAAACCAATGATCCCCAAGAAGACGGTACTGATGAAAACGAGTCCGACACCTGCGTTCGCTCCCGTGAACGTAGTGTAGTCGGTAGCCTGGTAGATGACGCCGAAGATTGCACCAAGCATCACGCTGATCATCAAGCGAGTCAGATTATACGTCGGAGTTCGCCAGTACATGTAGAAGAACCGACGACTGAGCATCTTGAACTGCATCGTTCGAGTCGATGCGAACTGCTTGGCGAACGTGAGCTCGGGGAGATCTGGAGACGGCCGAAGGACCCCATCCTGGTCAAGATCTTTTCCCATACGAGTGTTTAAATCACTCTTTGAAAAGTGATCGGCGAAGTCCAATTCGGTCCGAGTACTAGCCCCAACGCCGGCACCGATGCACTCGAGCATCCACGTCGCCGGGTTGTATCCGGGCTCGATGGGTGTCACTCCTGGTACTGCTTCGAAGTACTTGATTAAGTTACTCGAGTCTTCGCCGAGCTCTCCGAAAAACACCATTCGGCCACCACGTCGAAGAAGCAACAGCGAATCGAAGTAACTGAAAACTTCGGAGCTCGGTTGGTGGATGGTACACACAATCGTTCTACCTGAGTTGGCGATTTTGCGGACCCCGTTCATGATGAGCTTCGCCGATCGAGCATCCAAACCACTGGTAGGTTCATCCATGAAGATGATACTAGGCTGGGCAACGAGCTCGACGCCGATAGTCAGACGCTTCATCTGTTCAGTGGAGGAGCCGCGGATGATCTTGTCCGCAATGGGACCGAGCTCTAACAATGCGATGCATTCGTCTACTGACTCGATCTTTTCCCTTGTAGGAACACTAGAACTCTGTCGTAACATGGCGGAGAAGACTAGCGCTTCTCGAATGGTTGCAGACTCGGAGTGGATATCCATTTGCTCGCAATACCCTGTGCTTCTACGGATGGCGAGGTCATTGGCCGGGTATCCATTCAACAATATCTTACCGCGTATTTTACCCCCAGTCTTTCGCCCTGCAATGACGTCCATGAGGGTCGTCTTACCGGCTCCAGAAGACCCCATGAGTGCCGTCATGGTGCCAGGTTTGGCATAGCCAGACACACCTTGGAGCAGGTCAATGTCTTCCCCTTTCTTCCCACCAGGCATAGGCACGGAGTACCATAGATCAAGGAAAGCTAACGTCACGGGTGGGGCGCTCTTCCTCGGGGTGACGATCGAGACTGCCACATCTTCTGGTACCGTGGCTGATAGCTTGACGGTGTGTGTCTGGTCTCCTGGACGTCCGTCTTTGGCGTCGAGATCGGCTTGAACCACGGTCGTGCTCTCGGGGCTTTCGTAGCGTTTGTACTCGAGCATCAAATGTGCTGCCAGGACGAGAACGATGTACCCGACCACAAAGTAGAGCCACCCTAGGTAAATCCATATCTCTCCTGTTGGTAGACCCGATAGTTGGAGACTATACTTTCCGAATGTCGTTCCGAAACGAGAGCAGTAGTCAATGCCCCCGTACATACAGACGTCGAATTTTAAAGCTAAGTACTGGTTGACGCTGAGCGAGCGAATACTCCACGCGACCGGGTCGATCCAGTAGAACCAGATAAAGTAAACGGGGATGTCTGTCTTCCTCAAGAGAAACCCTCCAAAGAGCATGAAGAAGAGGATGGCGACCATCATCACTGGCTGAGCTATCGTAATGCTGGGGGTGGCAGCCGACAGGAAGAAGAAGAAGGCTGTGAACCACGTTTGACAGAGGAACAGAGTGACTAGAAACGAGATGAATCTGTCCGCGAGAGCGACGTAGCCTCCCATCCAGTAGACAATCGCTCCGAAGAGAATCGTCTCGAAGATGGCGAACGGAATCTGCGTCAGTGATGAGGCCAACACATAAGCCAGAGAGCGGAAGAAATTCGCCCCACGCTGTTTGTAGAACACGCTGCGATCCCCCATAAACGTCGGCAACTGAGCTGCCTGCCCCATCGAAAGGAATAGCGTACAAGAGAAGAGCAGTCCGAGGATCAACTGGCTGTTGGAGTCTTTCATTTGCCAGAACACAGACCCGTAGAGCAGACCCATGACTAGCACCATAAACCAACGTCCGATGAGGAAAGTCTTGTCTCGAAGCTTGATCTTCCATTGACGACGAAACACCGTGCCAAGGTCTTCGAGAAGCGACTGGCGAAACACACACGGGTCCCGGATCGGATCGCAAAGATCCGACGTGTGGGTTGACCGCGTTCTCATGTAGGTGATCGTGTCCTGGAAGATACTGGACTGACGAAAGCGCTCTGCGAACTCTAGCGACTCGAATGGAATCTTACCATCCGCGGAGCCACCTTTGATGTAGGTGTGCTGCTTCTCGGTTCCAAGGTCCAGTAAAAAGTCCGCCACATCTTTACGAGGAGGACAGTGGAAGCCAATGTTCTCAAAGTACTCCTGCACTTGTTCACGAGGCCCATGGTACATGATGTGTCCGTCATTCATGATCAACATGTCATCAAAGAGGTCGAACACTTCGGGCGGCGGCTGTAGCAGAGACACGACGATGTTCGCCTTCAAGTGTCGAGTTAAGCTTCTGAGCGAGTTGACGATATCGTAGGTGGTCGCAGCGTCAAGACCCGTGCTGATCTCGTCCAGCAGCAGTGCTCGCTTGCGGCCGAACGTCATTTCACCGGTGGTAACGCGCTTGCGTTCACCTCCTGACACTCCACGAATCATGGCGTTGCCTACTATGGTGTCTTTGCATCGGTCTAAGCCAAGAGATTTTACTCGGAGATCCGCTGCGAACTTGTGCTGCGCTGTCATGAGTTTGACAGCATGTTCGTGTTGTTCTCCTTTGCACTTCTCTAGAGCTTTGAGCACCCATGGCTCAAGTGTGGCGCCTCCACAGCATCGTTGAGCGAACTCAAATGTCTCCTGGACCGACAGTTGAGGGTAGTGATCGTCCTTTTGGTTCGTGTACGCGATAAACCGCGGCAAGCGTGCTAGCACCTCCGATCGCTGGACGCCATTGTACGTGATATCACCGGACACTTCGATGGTTTTGTCCATGGGGAAGCGTCCGCTTAGAATCTTGAGCAGTGACGATTTCCCTGAACCAGGTTGGCCCAGTATCAACGTAATGCGAGTCGGCTTGAAAACTCCAGTGATGCCACGCAGGATCTCCTTCTCGGCTGTTTCTTGCTTGGAGAAACACTTCATTAGTCCCCGTTTGACTTGTGTCCAAATCGTGGGAACTTGAGGTCCTTCTGATCCTGGTTTCGCCAGTGGTAGACGCGCTGCAACGCGCAAGTCGTGGAAGGTTATCTCCACTTCTGGGATCGGTCTGCCCAGTGCACCCTCAACTGCGGCGGCCAGACTCTCGTGCATAGCAAGTATGCCACCGGCTAGTAGAGCATCAGCACTAGAGACGTCCGGCTTCTCCATGCTGGAACAACGTCGGTGGTTTTGAACTTTCGCTTGGTGTACTTACTATGTAGACGGAAGCGATGCAAAGAATGAAGCCTCGCTTTCGGTTAACGCCACTGCCGCATGAGACGGTGTTGCATTGGTTTCGCTGTCCGTGAGTACGGGATGAAACGAAACCAATACAGTACAAGCCCTTGACACTTTAATATTGCAGCAGCTCACCACCGCTTTCTGTGCTGGTCGACTCTAAATCGAGCTTCAGACAAAGGCCTCCGCATTTATTAATACCGGTAGCACTGTAATGTCCGAAAAATAACATAGGTTTCAATTCGGCTGCGATATTATATTCTACTCAAATTTTCCATGCGTAAATCTGTGATAGACTTTTCTTGAGTAAGAATCCACTTAAGTACGATCAACCTTGCAGCCGTTTCAAAGTATCAGATTTTGTTATTTTGTATGCGAGTGACTCTTTTTAAAAATAGAACGAAATTGCACAATAACTAGTGCTGATCGCTCGTATAAAAACCCAGAAAAAATAGTGTTTTTTACTGGCAATTACAGTATTTTAGCAATAATGTCTTGCAAAATTGAAACATTTAATAGGTATCCATAGTGCTCTCTAGTTAAAGAATACAGAATAAATCCTGGGGCTAGAAGGGTTAAGAGCACAATGTGCATGTTATGGCGAGGGCCCTGTCATAGAAAGGATATGTTCCGCTTTTTAATAGTTCCAAGTTCCGCAGATAGACAGCTTACTTCCCTTTTAAACATAAGAAAGCGATACCCAATGCCTTTGGAGCTATTTGTGATGGATCCATTCAAATCGAAGACTGAAGTCGGAACCTACAAATGCAGAGAAATCATAATTTGTTAAAATCAAAACATCATAAAAGCAACAACAACAAATGTCTACCGAAATGCTTTAGCTCAAAGGGAATCAGTAGAAGGACCCCAGCAAAGGGCTTCACTTGTACCAGCCAGACGTGAGTTTCCAGTATGAATGCAAGCTGATGCATCGCTGAAAGCCCAAATTTGCACTGCAGAAAGCGAAGCAAAAAAGCAAACGAAGTGATCTCCAATAAGGCCAGAGCCAAGATATTCACTGCAGTCGCTATGCCCCAAATACCCGCACCACCAGGATAGTAGATAATATTCGGCAACTGTTCCAGGACCGATCTGTACACCACGTAAACGATTGGTACGACGCATTCGACGTACTCGACGAGTTCGAGATATTCACAATGAAAAAGCAGTTGCAGACTCTGTAAAACCAACTTTCTCGACTTCTCTGAGTGGCTGGTGAACCAGTGGGGACCCTTTGTTTGTGAGCTGCTCTTATGTAAGGACACCCGCACATGAGTAGGGATCGGTACAACAGAAGCACTTTGCTTGAGTCCATTTTTGAGTTGAAGCTTTGCCTTGTGAGTAGTTGGCCTCATGTTGTCGCTAGAATGTCGATACCGTTGACTGTACGCTCCTGACGATTCTAGATTGCAGAGGTGTTCAATTGTTCACTTGTGAGAGATTGAGGCAGACAGGCCCACAGACGCACAGATCCCAACGACTTCGCCTGAAAAGAACTGGGTTCTTTAATAATTCCGAGAACTGTCGACAGTAACTTGGGTTCTCCTGCGAGGACTCTGGGTGATATATACTTTTAGCTTGCCGTTGCCGAAGAAGCTGCAGCACCACTTTGGCGTTGCCACTCAGTTCACGCATCTCAAACGATATTTGGGCTAGATCTGTCACGATGAACAAGAAGGACAGGTACAATGGGCCAGAGGAAGACATGCACACTGATGCGAAGAGCGAGCTGAAGAAGTTAACGAAGAATGCCACCGATTCCGGTATAATATCTTCCAGGTCACGAATAACGCAGACGACAAAGTTCTTTGCAGCGAACCTCCATAATGGCAGGACGAGAACCACCAGACCTCGATACGCAACGGGAACAATGTCATAAAGCACCTTGAAGAGAGGATAGACCCCGATAATCACCATAAACGTCAGAAAATAGCGATGAAATCTCTTCAGTTGAGTCATAACAGGAGAGCCACTCACAAAGACACCAGATCCAGCCAGTATTCGCAGCGCGATTGACGTGAAAGTCTGGCTGGAATGGCTCCAAATTGCATCATGAGTGGCACAGGAAATCCAACGAGTACTGCTGCGAGAATGCACATGCTACCTTGCCCCGCCACCGCACCAGTACATTTCTTACAAAAAGTAAAGTTGAGGTTAGGAACGAATACTGCCAATGCCGATTTTCCAGCGAAAGCCATCATCGTATTTGTCAATAGATAACGAAGCCAAAAGACCCAGTTCGCCGCCCATCCCTCGGACGGTGGTCGTAGTGGCAGGCATTCAAGCAGCAACGCTATCGAAAGAGCAGGCACTGGCGTGAGTGCGCAGACCAAAATCACTCGAGTCCACGATGTTGTACTGCAGTAGTAATCCAGACTCATGAGCCGCTCAATAGAGTACAATCCCTGGCGACCAACTTGGATTCGATTCCACTTTTCTTCCAGCTGTTGCCAAGATGCCGTCCGAGTTGTGTTGGTGTCCACCGTCTCCGGCGTAGGGGCGATTGCTGTGTTTGTCTTCCTGCTGGTATCAAACAGACAGCTTTGCATTGCGTCTGTGCTTGGTATGCAAGAGCTTCACCAAAGCCAATTATTTCTAGCTTCGTTCGATGCAAAGTAATTTTAGATTCTTTGTAAGTTAAAATTACAAAACAAAATCCAAAAACTAGATTTCTTGTAATTTTAACTTAAAAAGAATCTAAAATTACAAGAAATCTAGTTTTTGGATTTTGACAAAGATAGTAGACACAATTGTGTTGCGGTTACGAGCCGGCAGCAAGCGTTCGAAGAAGGTCTTTCGTTCGCTCCAGCTCGTTACAGCTGTGTATGCATCGGTCCTCGATACTTTCACGCAGACATTCTGCCCGTTTGGCCACAAATTCGGTAACGCTAGCTTCTGAGAGAAACGAGTTCGAATATGTGTCTCCTGCCAAACTTGGTGGTTGCGCAAAGCGTAGCAGACGGAAGTTCTCTGCAGCGGCGTACAGATGACTCTTCTTGCTGCTTGTAGTCGATATCTTGTTGGCTCGATGCCACTTCCAAGCGTGTTGAATGAGAACTGCCCCACTCTGTTTGCGCTGGCGAATGAAGCGATAGAAGCGCGCGACGTCGAGTACCGTTTGCTCTTGAGGAGAGAGTTGCAGTGTGTCGATGAGTATGACACGCAGCAGGCATGCGATGACCATACCGCCGATGATTCCTCCGATAGCGATGACGATCTTGCCGCCCAAAGTCCACGGGAACGTGTCGCCATAACCAACCCCAGTGATGGTGACGACTGTCAGCCAGAAGGCGTCACTGGCGTTCGTCTCAGTCGGGTTGCTCACCCTAGGTAGCGCACAACAAGGAGAAAATGAGCTCGATGAAAGCTTTATGAAGAAATACGCACCGCTCGAAGAAGTTGAGAGCAACTGATGTGAGCAGCCAGTCAATCGTCAATAGGGTCAAGCTCGACTCGAATGGGTATTTCTGGAAGGAAAACTTAATGTTGAGCCAGATAGACGATAAATCCACTTGGTGGATTGAACCTGCATGGAAAAGGGTGTAAATAAAAATGAATTGATAAGAAACTCATACGTGGTAGTCCTTACCGATAAGACGCGCTTCGTGTGATGTAGAATTCAATCCCAGTTGGTTTTTCAGTAACCGACCGAGCAAATAAATTCTTGTGAACACCAAAACGTCTGCATCGACAGAATATATAAGCTTGAGGTGACCGATTAAATGACCGCAATTTCCATATTTTACTTACCCAGTTGATCGAGACACAGGACATCATACTCTCCCCAGCGCCATATCTTGCGATCAGCACTGAGAAGGGGCATGTGAACTATGCACACGAGCGCTTCGAGCAGAAATCGACTACCAATCAACGCGTTAAAGGCTACCTAGCAACTTTAAGAAAAGAAATACAAAGTATACTCACGAACCTCCGTAGTCCTGAGCACGCACGGAGAAACGTTGCATCGGGAGGCAGTTGTTTCGCTAGAATCTTTATATTGCATACAGTTCCTGTCAGCAAAATTACAATTCAGATATTCATACTATTTCTGCAGAAAATCACTTTTGCTTTTTGCTAGTAGAACGTACGATAACGCATGACTAAAGCGTAGAGAAGCAGCCCCGACGTGCCCGAGAGGAAGCCCTTCAGCACGATGAATACCGTCGAGTAGGAGAGCGACGATGAAAAATCTCGTCCCTCCTCCACCAATTGAGCCAACTCGACTCCAAGTAGTTCACCCTCCACACTGGCACACACGATGCCAATCACTGCCAGAAGCAGCATGAAACTTTCCCAAAACGTCCGTTCTTTGGCCAACTACACACCAGTTATTATGTTATTTTCTTGTACCATTTCCATTTTTTTCAAATTTATGGAAATTGTCACCTTCTGGGTGCGATCGAAGCTTTGGATTGTGGCAATTGTTTTTTGCCAGGATACATCGTTAGATTGGAATTTGCGCCTCAGCTACATAACCCAGTAAATTCGTTAGGAAAATAGTGAGTTGCTATAGCATTAAGACAAGGATGGACCTGGTCGATGTAGATAGCCCTGCGAGACAGCGAGGAGGACCTTGGAGGCACGTGGACAGACACATGCTGCTCGGGCTCTGTTGGTGGCGGAGCCATTTTTTGCCAAAATACTGATTTACACAGATGCGACACAAAATATCAATCTTTTTTATTCACTTTTACTGTAGTACTTCAATATGTAGTGCTACAATACCGGTACGTGTGCGCCATGATGGCGCCGCCATCACGGATAGGAAGCTTGTGGGTTTCGGCATCATGGAGGCGAACGTTTGCACAGGGTAACGTATGAGCTCTTTGTACAAGATGCACGAGCGCCACAAACACTCTCCACCATGTAGCGCAACAATAAAACAAATGTTTATACATGTAACTTGCCTACTCAAACCTACTCGCAGATCTTCAATCTCATCTTCGACCACAGATCTAAGCAGCAGGGGTGGACACACCGGTCTGCACCACGTGCGCGCCGTCACCGATACGCGTGAGGAAGCTCGCGGGCTTGGACAGCATGGAGCCGAACTTGTCCACAGGGTAGCCAGCGTCCAGCGTGTCCATGAGTTTCTGTGCGTGCTGTTGCTGCACAAGCGCCACGATGCAGCCACCGAAGCCACCGCCCGTCATACGCGCGCCGAACACGCCCTCACAGCCGCGAGCTGTCTCCACCAGGTAGTCCAGCTCGGATGTGCTCACCTCGTAGTCGTCGCGCAGAGACTCGTGGCTTTCGAACATGAGTTTGCCCGCCTCGGTATACTGACGCGCACGGATATGCTCCACAGCAGCCACAGTGCGTTCGTCCTCTGTGATCACGTGGCGTGCACGACGGTACTCCACGTCATCGCCCAGAGCCTCTTTGACCGCGTCCAGCTTGGACATCGTCGCGTCACGCAGGTGCGTCATCTGCGGATGGCCGTGAGTCTGCAGTGTCTTGACAGCCGCCTGACACTGCATGACGCGCTCCTTGTACTCACCGCCGTTCAGCTCGTGCTTGACGTTCGAATTGCACACCACAATGACCACGTCCGAGTCCTGAAACGCCACAGGTGTGGGCTCCTTGGTGCGGCAGTCAATCAGCAGTGCACAGTCTTTCTTACCACATGAAGAGATGAACTGGTCCATGATGCCACACGGCACGTTGCAGTACTCGTGCTCGGCTGCCTGACACAGTAGCGCCTTCTGGATGGTCGATACGCCTTTGATCTCGAATAGACTCTCCAAAAAGGTGGCAAAACCCACCTCCAGTGCTGCAGAGCTGCTCAGACCGCTACCGAATGGCACCGTGCTCACGATAGCCGCATGTACGCCAAGAGGTTCCTTGCGGTTCAGGTGCTTGAGGTATTCAGCCGTCACGCCCTTGGGGTAGTTGCCCCACGACGGCTGCGTCTTGTCCAGTTGCTCCGTGTTGTCCGCCGAAAACTCCAGCACCTGCTTAGGGAAACTCGCGGACGCCAATTTGGTGATGGACGCAGACTCGGCGGGTGCGCGTACGCCCACTACTACCGTCGTCTTGTCCAGTGCCAAGGGACACACGAAGCCGTCGTTGTAGTCCGTGTGCTCACCGATGAGGTTCACGCGTCCAGGTGCAGCTGCGATTGTCAGAGCCTCGCGCGGGAGGTTCGCGTACTGGTTGAAGGTGGAGTAGAAGAGGCTGACAGCCTGCTCCACTACGTCGACGTTGTCGGATCCGGTCATGGATGTTCTTGGTTTGGAGTGGAGATGTGTTGCTTGGTTGCTTGGGAAGGAGGCAATTGCAAAATGAGACTTGGACGCGGTGATGCTGCTGGAGGCCAAGGATGGAGGAATCAAGCGCAGCTACCTGGAACTGCAACGGCAACTTGCCGTCGGCAAGGCCGTCGTTGACGTCGACTGTACGCTGGTAGAGCGTAGACAGTTGTATCCCGGTTTTGGTCACATCAGGTCGATCCAACTTGTCAAGAGTTGCACGGACGAAAGAAACGTCACCGTCGATGCAACTTCAAACACGGTCGTTCCGCCCCTAGCTAGTTTGGAGCCCACAGTAGACTGCTCTGTCAGCAGTGTCTTGCGCGCCGAGCGACCCTCGCACATGTATTGTGAATCATTGTATATTAATATTCTGGGGTGTAGTCGGGCATCGTATATCAGGCGGCAGAATTGCGGCGGCGAAGCTCAGACTCTATGAGTCAGAGGAGTTCGAGTCCTTTTGAGGTAATACATGTACTGTACATGACATGTACTACATATACGTGGTCCGGATGCCAGCAACGATGAGTTTTTGAAGTTGAAGCGCAAGCGTATTGCACGCGTCGGCATAGCCCCAGTCGTGCACTTCAGGAAGTTCGCAGACGTTTCCTTCAGAAACGAAGTGCACTTTGATCATGTAGGTACTGTGCCGCTGAGGCCCATGTACTATAGTCTTTTTGGCATGCCGAAATGACGCCAAATGGTCCTAAAGACTTATGCGCCGCCTGGCGGCTGCTCAATTACTACAAAATTATAGTCCATCCTGCGAATCATCGTCACACAACTCGAAGTCTCAAAACTGTAGTCAAAAGAACGCTTCAATTGAGTCCCTCGTTTCAGTGACGCTGTTGACGACTGCAATTTGCAACTGAAAAGCAAGTCAAGTTTAGAAATACCTGCACTTAGTAATAGTGAGCTAAACTTGCTCGTAAGCTAGATATAGTTGTTACATACTTATACAGCTTCATCGGCTCGCCAACGATTTTATAAGCAAGACGCAATGCAAAGTTGTTCATGTGATGCTAAGCGAAAGACCAACACAGCAATTGTTCCCACGTTGGAGACAGCGGATAGCACCACCGCTCGGACTGCTACTCGCACAACGTTTTGGCGACAGCTGGAAGAGAAATGGAATCGAATCCAAGTTGGTCGCCAGGGATCGTACTCTATTGAGCGGCTCATGAGTCTGGAGAATTATTGCAACACGACATCGTGGGCTCGAGTGATTTTGGTCTGCGCACTCACGCCAATCCCTGCTCTTTTGGTTGCGTTGCTGCTTGAATGCCTCCCACTACGTCCACCGTCCGAGGGGTGGGCGGCAAACTGGATGTTTTGGCTTCGCTTGGCGTTGACACATGGGGTGGTTGGCATGAATGTTTTCTCACAGATGACAGTGTTCGTTCCGGGGCTCAACTTCGCATTTTACAAACAGCTTATCGTCACTACAGGAGGCGCAGTTGGACTCGTTGGCGCTGGCATTCTTGTAGCCGACACTATCGGGTTTCCTGTGCCCTTCATGATGCAATTTGGGACTATCCCGACAGGGATAACCACGACAATAATGCTGCGACTTGTCATTGGACCTGGCATCTTTACGAGTGGGTCTCCTGCCATGATTCATGTAGAGCGATTCGTTCGCGCTATCCTTGCGTTTATGACCCTCATCGGGGTATATCCTCTCTTCAAAGTGATCTACGATTTTGTTCCAGTTAGTTATCGAGCTGTAGTGGTTCTCGTTCTACCAATCTGGAGATTCGCTGCAAAGCACTTTATCGTGTACACTATTCGTGACCTGGAAGACATTATACCCGAATCGGTGGCATCATTGGTTGATTTCTTCAGCGCGCTCTTTGTATCGGTGTGCATGTCATCCCCAGGGTCGCTGTACTTGTCCTTCTTGTTCATCGCCAGCGATCTGGGGCAAATCATATTGGAGATGCGCGAGTTGAGTGATAACGCCACGGTGGTACTACAACTTATACGACAAAATCCTGCTGACTCTACTCAAGAGACGACAAAGTTGCTGACGGTAATTCTCGAAGCGATTAAAGCACCTGGTGCTTTTCGGGCGAAGTCATTGGAATCCGTGCGGCTGTGGGCATGTCTGTCCCATCCTCTAACCGCAAAACAAGCTGAAGAACTGCTCAATCTGGAATCATCCAGCTCCTACCACCGGATAAAGAGACTGTCCAGCGACAGGATGAGGCAAAGTCTGAGTATTCAGACCCAGAATGGGTTCAAACAAAATTCTTCTATCGTGCCGACTCCAAATCTCGAACATGGAAGATCTTCACCGACAACTCAACACATAATCGAGGCAAAGAACCTCCATACAAACAGCCCCAGCTCGAGGACGAAGAAGTCCAAACAGTTGATCTTACAGGGTTTGCAGCTGCTCTTTCACTGTGAATATCTCGGATTGGTTGAGTATGTCGAGTGTATAATCCCAATCGTTTTCGTGGTGTACAAATCGGTCCAAGAGCAGTTACCAAATGTTGTCTACTATCCTGGCGGAGTCGGTGCTTGGGGTATAGCAAATGCGGTGAACATTCTGGTGTTGGCGATGCTGGAGGTTCTTTCTCTCATTTTCCTCCATCATTTCCTGCAGCGCAAGTTTGCTTTTTCGGCGATGCATCAGCTTGCATTCGCACTGGAAACCCACGTCCATCTGGTTCAAATGAAGCTTTTCACTGGAGTGCTTCTTCTTATACCGTTCGAACTACAACATTTCGGTACGACTTTTTAATGATAATATGCGTGCAGCTCCTACAACTTACGATTTATATGCGTATTAGGTGCTGACTTTACTTTTCGATTCCAATGGCTCCACGACAAATAAATGTTGGTGCCAGCCTGATATTTTTGATATTTTTTAATACTGTACTTGGGGACGGTTCATTCAAAGAACCGCCCATGGAGATTTTGAGTAGAACGCACAATATTAGTTTTTTCTACCTGCGTACGAGATTCTCCGTAGAAGTCGTAAACGATATTCACGACTCGACATGTGTTATGATTGGCTAATTTTCCGATTTTCGCATCTGTGCACATCCAACGACCCGATTTCGTATTTGGTGATTTTACGAGAATGCTAACAACGCGAAAAATTCCGTTTAAATTAAGTGCAATGAAATGCAAGCCGTAAACCGTGTAGTGATTTACGAGTTTGCTGACATCCTCTATTGTCCCAAAATGTCGACTGAGTTACAGGTAACATTACAAGAAACCTTCACCTGATTTCCTAGTTTCCCGATACTTGTCTAGGGCTGAAAGCCTCCGTTCACAAAGCAATCCCTATCTAAGGCTAAATTAGGATAGAATCCGTTATTAGTACATGAATTAGCCCCCAAATCCCTAAATGGCTCTATGCTAATTTTGCCTTAAATAGGGGTTGCAATGAGTTCCTTTTGTTCTTGTGCTTCGAGTCGTACCACGATGCATCAGCTTCTTATAGACTCCTCTTATTTCAGCATCCGGCTTGTCCAGAAAACGATTATGTATTCACAACACGCGGTCGATGTTGCTTTTGCGCTTACTGTCTGGAAAGCACAAGGTATGACACTACTTCGTGTGATTCTTTTGCTTGACGGATCTCCGCATTCGCGTCCATGGCAATTTGAGCATATTTACGTTGGTATATCACGGATTCGCGCATGTTCGATGTCTCCCACTGACTCGCCGTTGTAGTCAAATGCAATTAACCAATTTGCGGCCAAGCATATTCACAATCAAGTGGATCGACACAGGTCACGATGGCTATTGGCGTCATCATCAAAACGTTGCACATCGATAAATGAGAAAAATACAATAATAGTGGATCTCACGGTTGGCAGATTAGCAGGTTGCAGGTTTTGCTACCCAATCAGATTCACGGAACGTTGACAGAACGCTAACCTGCAGATGGGTAGAAAACAAGCATTGCAGGGTGGTCACCATACCGACTCTCATTTCGCTGGTTCAGTGCAGGTTTGTAGGTAAAAATTACAGGAATCCTATTGGCTGGTGAAACATGCAAAACAGGCGAACCGTGAGAACCACTAATCTAAAACAACAGTTGACCTTAAATTAAGTGCTCTCCCGGCTTAAGCAGGTGTTTTAGACACAGCGCAAGTGAGCCTTGCTTAGGCAAATTACAAAGTACGTTCTTCGGAATCCCTGTTTGCTTGACGCGTAGATGGTCCCGGGAACCGCCTTGACTCGGCCATGCACCGTGCTGCCGTGCGTCCAGTTTTGCCGCCAAAGCCGCAA
This sequence comes from Phytophthora tentaculata, assembly GCA_033557915.1. Taxonomy (NCBI): domain Eukaryota; phylum Oomycota; class Peronosporomycetes; order Peronosporales; family Peronosporaceae; genus Phytophthora; species Phytophthora tentaculata. Next base: position 3,387,495 of record JAUCEA010000001.1, read on the forward strand.
TATTTTTTTTCTGTAGTTCGTAGAGCAGCTCCGCGAGGAGTGGATCCTGAAGAGAACAATCTTCTATCACCCTCATCGCAGCCCGCAACCCGTCTGAAATCACCAAGCCTCTGAACTTGCCTAACTCATGTTAACCCAGAGTGTAAGTCGGAGGGTTGTCTCGAGGTCGGGTTCTCCATTGTCCGCAAAATCTTCCACGAAGCGAGCCACAGCGTCTAGGACCTCGACTGTGGTTTCGTTGTAGATGCGCCGCCCGAACTGTCGGAGGTTACCGAGCGCGTCTACTAAACTCGAATAAGATGGACTTGTTGTGGCGGCCTGTAGTCCATTTTTCCTAGAGAAATCTGTCATAATTACCAATGGCGCCGAAACATCGAGCGCCGCGGTTCTGGAGACTCTGGCAAAATGCATTACGGACAGACCGCGGTTATGAAAACCGAAATCATATGCCCCTCGGAGCACTGGGGGAGCTGTCTGGAAGCGGGTTTCGCGAGCGTGTTGAACACATTCCTGAATACACTGAGGGCCTTCCTTACCTTGATGATCGGGATTACCAATGGCCGTGTGGACCTGCTGCTCAAGGGTCGCTGGGCGAAATGTAGTTGAGTTGCGCCCTCTAGCATCGCCCACCGGTACTGTATCTTGCACACTTGGAAGGATCTGATTCTCGGAGGATGTATCGTTTATCTGCGCGCGACGGAGGTTGCAGTTTTGAAGCTGGACAGCGGCGACATCGTCATCGAGGGTAATCGAGGGACACATAGGCATTTGTAGAAACTCATCAGCGAGCAGATCTGCACATCCAGGGCTCTCCGCCTCGTATATGGTCCGTCGTTACGTGGGGCCTGTGGTGGCTCTTTTCGCTTGTGTGACTCCGCCAATCCCGGCGAGGGTGGTACAAACATATCTCCCCTTTTTCCCTTCTTTTTCAATGCGCAGTCAATATTATGCTGGCGTGGAATCAACACACCGACAAGTGTATCTGGGCGAATAACAGGAATCAGATCGGAGCCTACAAACGGGACGGACAGTTCCTTAGTCACTTTGACTGGGACGCTGGACTGACTCTTGTTACACTGTATGCAAACTTCGTCCATCCTCGCCACTAATTCCTCAGCATTCACGTTAGCAGCGTTAGCACCAGCACCAGACTGGAGACAATAGTTTACCCAATCCACTTTGATCACGTTAGGTGGATGCTCTAGCGCGATCTTGGTGGTCCCGCCTTCGTGTCGCACGCTTAGCCAGTGATCATCCTTTACCATGCGGTAACCAGTGACCATCCCGAACGCCCACTGGTCGATTGATGGTCCGTCCGGGTGGATGAAGGCGATAGGACGGCCGACGAAAAAAAAAATCGGGCCATAGTATACTCTCTTGGTCGCCCATTAAGCGTCGCGCTAAGATGGATACGTCTACATGCTCAAGGCCTTCCTCTTCGGACCCTTCTGGATCAATCATGGCCACGTGCGCTTTATGGCCATCCATTCTCATGACTTGTACGTAGCGAAATTCGGTCAGCGCTGGGACGTGTGTAGGCCGAATAAAGGCGAGGCTGCCGGTCGTAACAGGAGACTAGACCATGAGGTTCAAATGTTAGTTAGCTTCGAGCGAGAAAATTTGCGAGTGAGAGTATCTAGGTCGAACTACTGCAAGTACTAAGCTATCTATCACTCCTGCGACCGCCTCTCAGTTTTTTCACTATAATTCCATCAATGACCTCCAGAGACTTGCCGCTTGATAAACCCGATCTCCTTTCAGGATCTTCATACAAGCAGTCGGGTTGGTTATACAGGGCTGGCAAACCCTGGTTGTAACCAATCCGATTGCTTGGGGGGGGGGGGGGGCGGGGGGGGGGGGTGCACTGTGACGTTGAGGCCTACCTGACAGGTAACCTGTACTAATTACATATAACACCCCCGCTACTTTGTGAAGTAGGAACAATACGCTATAGATACGAGCTCAAGTGCTCGATGGCTGGTGGTCTTAATGAAATACTGACCCACATTGTACGAGTGCTTTTTATAACTTTAATTGCATTTTGGTTTACACTCGCGGCATGCGATGCAAGACTACATTGGCCTTCCGTCCCTCCGCGTTGTAAAACTGACATATATCAAGTAATACGTCAACTATCAACGGCATCGGCGCAGAAAATGTCCGAAAGGTTGCTATTAAAATCAAGGTTTTATTGGTTTAAACCGCAATAAAACCATAAACCTAATTTCTTAAAAACAAATCGACAGGTTTTTACCATCCCTGGAAATTTAAAATAAACAAAGCTGTGCTGTCGCCACAGCTCTAAATTTTAACGAATCAACTATAGTTAACATACTTTTTTAGGGTACAGAAGAGTTTAAAAATACGACTTTAAAACATGGAACTGAATAACATCTACAAAGACAGCTTCGATGTGTCCTCTTTTAACAGAAGCCATATACGTATGCATTATACATTATAATTTGAATTCTTCACTACATGTACACGCCAAGAGCGGTTGACACTTGACAGCTGCATGGCTCCTACATACCGGTCCATGTACCCTAGCAGAGTTTCAAGGCATGCAAATGGTCTCTTACAGCACCTGCGCGGGGTTGTGAGCGGTTGGTTGAATTGTTGTCATGGTGCATGTCACTTGGGTGTACTTAATCAGTGTTTGAGAGGTTATTTGGAGTATTAGGGTATTTGCACTAAATTTGCGCAGATGGATCGCCCGAAAGCCATCTGATCCAGTTTCAGATCACCATAACCAACCGGAAGAACCGTTCGGACAACCGAAAATAGCGATTGGTTTGCTAAAAGTTATGTGTACCTTATGCTTACACTAGTATGCAAATAAGCTAAAAATGATTTTGTTTTAGTATTTACGCTCTGTATAAGCTACCCGGTCCCTCTTTCCGCTAAAAACGAGCGAGGGCTGAGAGAAACGCTTGGTAAGGTAAACAAGCGACAAACACAAATCCACAAATGCTCATCCTCGGTTAAACTCGGTCAACCAAAACCAATCGATCCGTTACCCGTACCCAGTCGATTACTACTCAAGCAAACGTTCGGTTAGCCCTACCCTGTTCATCACTGTTTAACCTTACCGAACGGGTACGGCTAATCATTTGCGACCAAATCTAAAACAAAAACTTATGTTTTTATTCAGAATCCATACAGCGATTGGAACGGGGTGGGATCTCCTTCATTTCTCAAATCATTTACATTACTAGAGAGTTGGGCTGGTAGGGCATTAAATGCATCACATTTAACGCTCACTGTAATTATCTGTTAAAACAGCAGCTGTACTTACATGACATGTATCTGTTTTAAAAAAAATATAATATCTTAAACTTAGTACGATTATATTTTTTAAATTTGAACTGAAAAACATCTAAACAGTTCACGTTTGTACTTTCAGGGTCGCTCCTGACGACTGCCATGCGTGCCGTGGCATCCCACCACAAATAAATGAGTGGCATGGCAAGGAATGAGTTTTGCATGCCACCGTGCCATGTGCGTGATATCGCGAAAATTATTTTAAGAATATACAAAAATGAAGATAAATGAAACATGTCACTCGGTGGCACGGTGGCAATGGCACTTGCAAATGCCATCCATGGCACTTTTCGTTATTTCACTTACTTTAATCTCTACCCCTAGCAAAATCCTAGCCAATAGAATCGCATCATTTCGTGCCATGGCGTGGTTAGGAGCCGTCCGCAGTCTACTAGGAGAGGTATTCATATTTGAGAGGTGGTCACTTTCAATCCATCGAGAAAGTCTTTCTCAAATTTTCTCACAACTGCAAGTTCTCGGCTGGCTCGCCTGCTACGGAGACCCCGCCCAATTTCGGGCCATACTCCGTCGCCACGGTGGGGAGTGAGCTGTTACGGGGAACTTGCGACTTATCTACCCATATATGTATCTACGAACTAACGCATTAACTTATCGATTACTGGTATGTGTACGTGGTATGCATTGTTGTCGATCTGCAAAGGATATGCCTGAACCTGGTTGCCAGAGAACTATGTGCTAGTGACCCTGATACAGGATTTTTGATTAGGTTGTAGCAGAGCTGCTGCAATGTACTGCCATACACGTTGCATTGCGGGGCCCGCGAATTTGGCAATCGGCGCGCCATTTCCAAGCCCACGTAGCAACCACCAATCCCACGGGCTTCGTCGCATGCGCTCGATGTACCTGTGAAGAAGGCCGATCTGGCCATGCATCTGCTAGCACTTCAAGCACGCACATGCTTTCGCTATCTTAAAACAGCGTATTTGAAGAAAGGTCTCAACGAAGCACTGACAAACGCCTCTGTATACTAATTGCAAAGTGGCGTCATTGAGTGCCATTATGAATATAATGCTTCTCCTTAAAGCCCACCCAGTGCTATAAACAGCATCAAGCTTGTCTTGCGATTTATCCGCTTGTTCTTAACATGATATATAGCTGTTACTGCTCGTTTTAAGCCTTCATCCTGTTTATGTATCCATTTTCAAATATCCTGTTTATCTTAATAAAAATACTGTAAAAAAACGTGGTGATTTTTCATTTCTGATGCGAAACGATGATTTTACAGTTTTTTTCATTTGAAAAATGTAAGAATTCGATACCTACGTTTTTGGTGCGCCACACCATATTGGTGTCGAATTAATCCCTATTGGGCTGTACGTACTACTACTCGTAGCACTAACAGGATAACCTCGTAGTTGTTTATGTAATGCGCGTGTGTTGACCAGAGGAGTAATTTGAGTGCTACTAATATCATGTTTTAAGAGTAATAAAGGAGTGCGATGACAGCCGTTTTCCGCATACACAGATTAGCATAATTTATGTCGATCCTGAAACTCCCATACAAAAAGGGTCGGATGTATTTAAACAACGTCAATTGAGTGGCAACACCGAGTAGTATACCATAATCTTGTTAGCTCGTGGACGGAAGCCATGGGTGTTGTTCGCAATCTTTCTCTAAGAACGAGAAATCATTTTCGACGATGTTATAAAAAAAAGCTCTGAGTAATATTCGCCATCTCCAGCATCTGATCTTTCGAACATTGGAGCCCGAAGTGCGGCGATTCTCATCACATCTTGCCTGGACTTCGCACAGTTTATAATGGGTAGATAAAAAAAGAATTGAGGGTAATTTTGTAATGGCAGAGCACGCATTTAGGTACTGGAAACACTGAAAGTTCTCTCTCTCTCGTCTTTCTTAATCTTGCTGCTCAATCTACTTTTATTCTGCGATGCGTCATCTTGCATTCATCCGAGGCTAGGCAAGCAAAGGCGAAGCTCGTTGCTATTCTTTTTTTTGTGCCGGTTCAACGTACGAACTTTATTATTTCAGGTTGGAACCTACCAAAAATATTACTTATTTGTATGTGTTGGGTGCCAACCTTTACTCTAAACCCTCAACATGTAAAGTCGAATCGCTCGATTATAAGTTTGACGACACGGACAAACTGTTTTAAATTGAAACTGTACTACAGTGTACGTGTTGGTTGCTGTTCGTTGACTCGCCATATAACAAGTTTACGGTCAACATAGCAATATCTCTGAGATTTGTTTTTAAGATTCCGTTTCTAGCCATTCTTACCACATGTAGGTGATGAATACGGAGTCCATGTCTTTATATCACTACCGTTGAGTTGAAGAAGTTCCCGTCCGGTGCGATAACAGCACCACTAAAAACAAATGAGACGTCTTCTATGTTACCAAGAAGAGCCAATACTGGTATTGGAGATAAAAAATTGGTGTGAGAGTACAGCCTAACCACACGCTTTGACGTCTCATCCCAATCGAATCGAACCGATCCACGCATGACAATACGCTGAATCAGCAGTCTGGCAGAGACACGCTCCCGACGCTAGCTATTTGTCTTGCAATCGTCTCCCAAATTTTTGAACAAGCAGTGAAGCGTCTGCTTGGTGAGAGTGGCGCTCGTACTGGTCGTAGCAATGACAGAATCAACTGTACCTTGTCCTAGACTCTCGTGCTGGATACGACCATCAGGGAATGCCTGCGTGAAGATTCTCCAACTTGCCATAAGCGCTTTGATGCCTGAGATAGCTCCCGTGCCAATACTCGGCGCCATATTTGCGTACAAGAAGTTGCAAGCATGTGTCTGGGAAGCCTCTGGTACAGGTAACCCGTACTGAAAGGTGCGGAAGTACTCGACGGCAACGATCCAGGCATTTTATTTCGGGCATCTGTTCCTCACGTTAAAACGTTGCAGCTGCAGCTGTTCGATCTCGCTTCGATGTTTTGGGATGGAGTCTTCGAGCTCTTGCATCATTTTCTTCTTCTTCGTTATATGCCGTTTTGGATTTGATTTCGACGGTCTCGATGGGCTTTCAGTATAGAATGCAGCTTTCCCATTGTGTCTGTGTCTTCTATTGCACGGATCTCTTGTATCGTCAGGGAACATCGTGTGTTAAACGGGGCCTGAACTGGATTGCTTGGATCAGAAATGGCAGAGCAGCTGCGTTCCTCTAGTGCAACATGTAAGTCCACACCAGTTTTGGTCATGAAGGAATGATGCACTGGCCGTTTCCGCTCGATGACGGTACAAATGACGTCGTCACTCATTGCTTGGCGGTTGGGAGGATGAATACTTTGCATCTGGAAGTCGTTGATGCGACGAGCAGCTTGATCGATGTGTGCCAAATGACGGAATGGCAGCTTGCAGGCTATATTCTCAGCACTGTATTACTCTACACGTGTATATGGCACGTATGTATATCCGATTGCGTACAAACGTCAGTGCGTATACAATATAGGTTGCGTTACAAACGCACTGGCGTTTGTAACGCAACCTATATTGTGTTAATTCTGGGATAACAGCTAAAATTACCGTAAGATAAGTTTTGACCGTCTTGTTTGTGCCTGAACCAGCACTACTGACGTTACAGTCCAGCAGAGTGCTACGTCCCTTGCCGCGGTGATCCATCGTATACACGTTCATGATGCCTATAAGCATGTGGTGTACGCCTAAAAGTAACGATTCACCTACCGATACCACAATTTTCGAATTTTACGGTATAATGTTAGTACTTGCAATGGTGACGAACTTATGTTACAACGGACATCCAACCGACGATAGTCCTGGACCTCCCTGAATACACCAAACGTTTCGAGCAGTATCCTGTCTGCCATTCGCTGCTGGCGTACGTTTAGCAAAGACATGGCTTACAGCACCGTGTGTGGAGTCACACTTAAGCTGGACTAGGGCTTACAGCACCGTGTGTGGAGTCTCACTTAAGCAGGACTAGGGCTTCGCGCAGGCTGTTTAGTTCCCCCAGCAACACTAGAGTTTGCTACCATAGACACTCTACTTATAGCGCAGTTGAAAAAATAGCATTTGTTATATCGCAAGAAAACTTTGTGGTGCTTCGTGGCGGAATTTTTTTTTTCATTCAGTATAACATCAACACAGCTATTGCAGCACTTGTTGACATGTTAGCACATTGCAACTTACCGATGTTCGGCCGGAGCTCGAAGCTGTTCTATCAAGAATGTGAGTGGTTAGTATTATAGCCAACTAGATGCAGTCTAGAACTGACTGTGATCTAGTATGACATAGTAATCTCTATTAAATAGGACAAAGAAGATGTAGGGTGGCTGTGGAAGCTTCTAGAATCTTCCGTCCGCCTGAACAGCGGGGGTGGCACTTTGGCTTTTGCGCGCCCTCCCCCAAGCTTCGCTCTTTCCTGATATAGCTGTATATTAAAACTAAAGATGTACAATATTTTCAGAAATTAGCTAAACCTTCGAAGTATTTCCTGCGTCGTCTAGATCCAATAAAGAGGACTCAGTTTACAGCGTGTTGGCGCATTGATGTTACAGTAGTAGCCCACACAAAGACTCACAGAAAAATACGTGATATTGCGTACTGAACAATGCTGCGGAAAAATCATTCTTGTTTCAGTTAGCTGACAGCATGATATTATCTGTTGTTCGAAGGCTTACGTTGTTGTCCGGCCACAATCATTATAGAGCCGTAAGAGCCACGAGATAAATAAAAAGTAATTTTTGTTTCAGTTTGTTGACAAGATTATATTGTAAATTCCGGCCAAATTTGCGGTTGCCCGAATCACTCATTTCACAAAATCTCTGTTATTTCGAAACTTCCCTGTGCTGTACCAGCTACAGTCCAGGTCGTACTTAAGTAGGTGATTACCTAATCGAAGTCGTTTGTCGATTTGAGTGCGGTTCATTCAAAGAACCGCGGATAGAAATTTGAAGTACAACTCACACTTTTATCGGTTCTTTAAAGGCTTACGTTGTTGTACGACCACAACCACCATATACCGTAAGAGCCGCGAGCTGACGGATCACGCGTCTGGCGCCAAAGACAAACGGCGGACCGGGGTACCCTTGCATATTCTGCCTCTTTATTATGTTTAAAAGTGAGTCCCTGATCAGCCTTTTCTTGAAAAGTAGTCAACTTCTGTCTTCTCTCTCTTTTAAGCTCACTTCATCTGATTCATGATTTTGAACCGTGAGTAGCTTTACTTAAGCTTCACCTGATTCGGCTTCAAACAAGGGTGTTTCGCATTAGGCTGGGAGGTCTGTTGATTAGTACGTAATATATTTGAACATATTCTCTACTCTTCCAGAATCCGTTGCCATCAATATTCACTAACCATCTGGTGGTGTATATATTGGATCGTTCTTCTCGTGTGTAGCCACTTGGCTACTAGTGGTACTTCAAAGTATCTCACTTAGATAAGAAAAGGTGTTGGGTCATAATTTCATCAGCATGTCGCGGTGGTAGGAAGTGGTACGCGGCAAACACCGTAGTCCATTAGCTTTCTGAGCACGAGTAGTTCCGACATATAAGTCCTCAAATGCCAAACAGGTTTAGACTGTGAGCCGTCGAGTACAGTAGTCATGCAACTCGCTTTAAAAGGTGCTCTTTGGGCTTACCGTGCAGTTTGAACAAAGGCTAAATCGACAGCATCCATGATATACTGGTTATGGTTTGCCAACTTTGAATCCCAAACGAAAAACTTTCACGTAGCAAGAAAAAGCCCATTTAGGGCAATCGTGCGAAAAAATCCATGGAATTCATGACCATATCCTTTCCAGGTTTGCTTGTGGTGGCCACGACTCGTCACTTGTTTGAGATCCATTAGCGCCAACTAGTACGGCAATAATAAATGCTGGACGCTTTGGTAAACCCACTATGGTTTGCAACGCATGTGGATTGCCATTCGCGCTTCCTTGGCATTTTTGAGAGAATCATATCCAAGCAAATGGAGCACAGTGCTATTTCCCAACTGATATTGCCGTAGTTATCCAGCACTTGAGCAGGAGCACCTGCACCAAAAATAAGCAAAGAGATAGGAGCGAACATCTTCGTCATTCAAATTATATGAGAGGCAGGCATCAATGAGGCAGAAAATGAAGCCGCATTGAGTTTTGGATGGGAACTTGGTTTGGTATCTTCGTGTATTTGTACGACATTATATCAGGTTACTCGAATGTTGATTATGTTACAGGCAACTTTTACGAGAACGAATTAATCGCTGTGAGGCTGTCCGCACAGCTCTTCTAGCTGTCCCTCCAGGATAACATGTTTTGGGCTGCGCCGCAGCTTTGCTGCTATCTCAGAATAACACAAGGGTGCAGGAAACACAGCACATTCGGAATGTACTTTATTCCCATAGGATTTACGTCCGGGAAGGTGTTTTGTAGCACTCGTACCATCCGTTCAAAAAAGGCTTAGATGTCAAATTCAACGCTGCGGACCTGTCTTAGATACAACAAGGGCGAACACGAGCAGTTTGTAGAGTGGCATTTGTTGTCAGGTCGATGGAGTGAGTAGGATGTAGCACGCGAAGAGAGTTCCAAAGAAGCAGCTTCGTCTGTAATTCAACCTCTACTTGTTTCGTCGGGGCGGTAACGTTGACTCAAATAAATGAGTGTTTGATTACAATTTCTTGTTGTTCACGCAGCAGGTTATGCTGCATATGCTGGTGCGTGACAGAAAATGTAATCAAATATTCATTGATTACTGTACTGGAAATGCCTCGTACAGGTATGGACAGCCCACACCGGATTAACTCCACAGTACTGTGTAGATCGAAAAGCATAATGTAACCTGGGTCAACATTCGTGTCACCGCAAAAAAATTCTACATGAAAACACGTAGTTCTCAATGGATAATTATGATGAATTCGTGCGTTGTTGGTGGCCGGTGTTAGCTGTTACTTTGTTTTCGTTTCGCGTAAGCTATCAATTGTCCTTTGAACTAGAGTCAGGGATAGCAAAAAAGGTATACATTTTAACTATGAAATGCAAGGGTCTCGCTTGGGCATCTTATTCTGGCCGGTGTCTGCCGGTACGACCTATTTTTCATATCAAGCGAGACATCACAGAAATCACGATCAGTGTTTATACGTGTGTACACAGTCTGCTACTGAGCTGTTCGTCTTTTCAAGAGATTGAACCAATCACGCAAAGGGTAGAACGCACAATATATGAAACGAGATGGTTTTCGTGTAGAACATCGAGTAAAAAGATCGTTCTTTGTAGCTAATCGCGTCAATTAGGGGCCGCTATCGTAAGAAAACTCGTTGCATCTACACAAAACAATGGTTACTAAATGGCCTATTGGTTCCGCTTTTGTAGGATCCTTTTCCACATTTTCAATTGTTGCCGAAAGGGCAATACTGCCCATTTATCGAGAAACTGTGGCACGATTTTAGAGTGGCTAAGGTGTCACCGCCCCCAATCGCGCAATAGCACTTGTTCGACTATTGGCCCCTCCTAAGTACGATTCCTGGCTGAGGCCACATCTTAAGCAAACATATGTTTTACCATTGGCTTGTGACTTGATTTTTGTATGTGGAGGTCTTGGGAAAGGTTTGCTTTACTACTCAATAATTCAAATTTAGGCGAAATTATAAAGTAAATAATTGTATCGGAAGCGCTATCCCAGCTTACGCATAGCCCTAGTTATTGGCAGTCGTTGATGGCCAATTCTTGACACCATGCAGCGATCAAGTCAATGTTACTACATATAACAATATGTGTTTATGGGTTCATGCCAGCAAGAACGATTTAAAAAGTACAAATGCCCTTCTTTTTGAAGTCCAAGTATGCAAAAGGGAATGCTTGATCTTCCATTGCCATCGCTCCATTAAGCCTTTTATAGGGTGCCAGACGTTAAACGGGCTTGGAGTGGAATATCTGGTTCAATACTTCGTTTTTTTGATAGCCTCAAGCATAGTAGTTTGTGCGATACTAACATTCGGAATCCCCATGCGTGATTATTTTCTCTCGCGAAAGGTGCAGCCCATGTTTCATACGATATGTTTTACACATGTTTTAACCGTGTTTGTTTATGTGTGTACTTGTAAAATAATTCGCCAATTCTAAATTACAGAACTTCCAGCCACTTGTCGTTCTGCCACGCGGCACACGAAGCGCGAACCAAACTAAGGCCCCAGCCCCCGGACGACCGACGGCGGCTACCCCCCCCCCCCCCGTCCTCTCCTGCCGTAGTGCCGAGACACGCTGGTAGAGAAGGTCAACAACTCGTTCTACACTGTGATTTCCGCCACGCATATCGAGGACCGCACGTTCTACCTCAGCCTTGTTCCTACGATCTCCTGATGAAGACGGAGTACTGGCAACAGCGCCTCTAAACCTTGCGTTGCGTCGCTTCTTACCGGTCGAGGTGTGTTAAGGTCTTGCTTTGTTTATACATGTGATGTACTGGCTTGTTTGTGTCGTGTTATGCTTTATTGCACCAGATGCGTAGAAGTGCTCGTGCGGGTTCTTCGCACAGTGCGATCAAAGGAATGGGCAGCAGCCCATGTATTTGTTTTACCATCCGCTCTTTTGTAATGCAGGAAGCATTCACTGAGCTAACTTGATATTTTTTGCCTATGTTACACATTATAGCGACGCGGTATTTGCAGATACATTCAAAGCAGCAAAGCATGTGTTGCTAAGAGCTTGCGTACGTGTGTCCATACTAACATGTTACCATGTTTGATCTGTTTTCAGCATGGTACGCTCCAAGAGTACTGCACACATCATGAGACAGCTTGATATTCATGCGGCCTCGAGCAGCTGCGAGGAATACTACAGTAGCAACCATGATCTGTAGTCCAGGTCTGCTCCACGGCCAAGTGCAACAAGTGGTGGTGCTTTCGATGGGATACCGAACGCTCAAGAAGCTAAAACATATTACTGGTAGTGGGGTCGACTCTGACGCTGTGATTTCCGAGGATCATGATCATGACAATTATGCAGAAGGCTTGTCTAATCAAGACGAAGAAAGTGAGACCAGACCCATTGGAGAGAGAGGGGCGAAAGTCCTGATAGCGGCAAATATACGTCTGGTGCTTCTCGTGGGAGTCGGAAGCGTGGGCTACAAGAGTGCAACTCCGATCTCTATTTCGTGGTACATACGCGGAAGTATTACAAAAGCTTGGAGAAGTTGGCGCGGTGCCTTTCAAGGTACCCAAATCAAACTGTTATGGCGATTTCAGAGACGATGAATGTACGGCTGGGAAACCGCCAAATTGCTAAGATGAACGTGAATGTTGAAAAGGACTCGTCAGCGTCATCTCTTGTGCCGGAAGAGGTGGACCAGTTCCAAAGCGTTTATATATGTACACATGGTTGGAAGAAGCGCTTTCGCTCGAAAGGCATTCGGCCACTTGAAACTGCAAACAGCGTTGGTTGCCCCGCGCGTTTCCAAGCACAGCGTGTTCAGCGTTCAAGTGGAGAATGGTGGGTTGAAATCAAGAATGCATTTTATGGACACTACCACGAAGTCTCTAAGGAACTTAACTGCCATTATCGTTCGGTGCGATGCGTACCATCAGATGATCCAGTTATCAAAGATGTGGATCTAATGGTTGCAAGCGGTAGCGGGGCAAGAGCATTTACTACTACATCTGCGAGCGCGCACCGCACTACGTGCAACCCAACGATGTGTATAATCTCATAGCAAGGGTGAAGGGCTCAGGTGTGCTACATATTGCTATATGATGAGAACTAATGCAACGATACTTTATTGATATCTGTTTGATGTTTTAGCGATGTTTTAGGGGGGGGGGAGACTAAGCGGCGAGGATCTGGCCGCCGAAATACTAGTTAACTTCAAGATCGAAGCGCTGAGGAATGTTTCCGTGGTGGATATTAACCAGAACAGTTATACTGCCATCGCGACGATAAGCTCTCAGCATATGCACAAGTTGTACAAGCGGTTTCCATAGATTCGTCTCGCTGACTGTACGCACAAGACGAACAGGTTGGCAGATTCGGCTGTTTTCTGTACCACGTTTTGACCATGTTTGTCCATGTTTTAAATTTATATTAGGTACAACTATCATCTGTGCACGCTCCTGGTTATGGGTCAGTGTAGAAACGGACAGGCTGTTCAACACTTTGTGATCGAGCGATACGCCGACTGGCATATGGTTAAGGTTGTTGAGCAGTTCCAATCTGTGAGCGACTGGGAGCGCACGGAGGTCATAATGGTTAAAAAGGGCCTTAATGAGATCGACGTCTTCCGCAAATTTATGTCCTAATGTTCGGATCCTCATGTGTCACTTTCACGTGATCAAATGGCTTTACTGCGCTATTTGTGACGACAAAAAGTAGTTCGGGAGATACTCAAGCGATATATTGCAGCAGATGGATTTTTTCGTTTTGAATATGGTGCAGATCATGGTTTTCAGCACAATCTGAATAAATTCAAGCTGCTCCCTTGTCGAGATAATTATACCGAACTCTGGTCATATTTCGCCAAGAACTGGGTGGCACGCAAGGAGATGTGGATCATGCAGCATCGGATGACCCTTTCTCACTTTAGAAACAAACGAATAGCCGGTTGGAGAAAAACATTTTTTTTGGCAAACTTAAGACGGGTTTGGACAGCTAAATGTCAAAAAGGCAGTGTCTAGAAGCTAATATTCGGTATCAGCGCCGCAAAGGAGATGGGTACGCCTCGCGAGTGATAATGCCCGGCACGCCATGGTATTTCCGCTACGATGAAATGATGAATCAGCTACTGGGCATGACTACAGATTGTCTAACGGAGGTGTTTCTGCCTGAGTACAAGTTTGCTATTGATAGAAGTTGTGAAGACGAACGACATTCAGGACGAATCCGTGTTCGAGATGTGGAGACGCAATGACGCCGTTCATCGTGTGGATAAGTTTCTATGGTTGTGCTCATTCGAGCTTTCCGCGACAATAAAATGCCCATGTCGCCACGCGATGATCTACCGGAAGCACGTCCCCTTCAGAATAACGACCCCGTGTGCGTCCATTCCAGCGAGGTACGTATCTATTTGCAACAATGACGAAGCATGTCTTGGCCATGGTTTGACTTTATTGGATCCATGTTTGAATTTTTTTATTAGCATACACCATGTTGCGTCCATGTTTCCTACCATGTTTTGGTACAGATGGCTGCGTGGCGGTACGCTCGAAGGCACAGTTAACATTCCGTTGCGAATATGGATAGGTAGCGATGATACGCGGTGCAAGAAGCAGATGGTCGAACGAGAGAAGTACAAACGTGTGCAGGAGATTTTCAGCGCGATTGCCGCCGAGATGACTGACCTGCCAAATGTAAAGTCCAATTCAGCGCTTGATCAACTGAAAGTCTGGTGGGCTTCGTTGAGAAAGGGAGAGTCAACGATGTCAGAACCATACGACTCGATCCAACAGACAAAAGGCCTGCCACCTTCCCTGGATGGAGATGATGATTTTCCAGCAACACAGGCAACAGATATATTACCGGATGCAGATGATGAAAGAAGAGAACGATGAACCAGTACATCCTGGGTCATCGCATAGTACTGATAAGCCTTCCGTCTGGACGAGAGGAACACCGGGGAAACCAGATAAGGTCAATCCGTTTACTCCACGCAAACGTGTTGGCAGATCTCGAAAGAATCGAACGGACGAAAAAGAACAACACAGTAGAGAGCGTCGAGCTTACAACAAAGGGACTAAACTACTGAATGCTTTGAGAGGCAACGACGTGGTTAAAGTGGCTGAATTTTTAAAAGAACTGCTGGTCCCCGGTTATAGATTCAGCGTCCTTTCTTAATACCTTTGAGATTCGAGAGGGAAACTACCACGAGAAAAAAACCAAGTAGAGAAGCGGGTACCTGAGAGGGTTGCTATAACCTACCGACTCGCTGAATCAGTGGTTTGTGATGCTCTCAAAATTGAGGCTGTGGCGTATTTCGACGACACGATGGACCTTTGTACAAGAGAACCCAGCCGTCGAGTGTTGGGTGCTCTCGATAGATGAAATCGGTGATTTTACACTGCGATAGCTTATGGATATGCAGTTTCTGTGAAGCCTCGTCCACGTGCGCAAGGAGGGTCTAATGTGCTACTCGCGGCTAATGATGAGCAAAGTGGACGAATGATGCAAGGATGAGGAAGGTTTGGCAAATATAATGATTGACTTGTGGCCGCTTGACCGTCTCCCAGGTTTTGGGGACGGGTTTCAGCTGGGCTGGGCGCACGTGTACTGTTCTTGCGAAACGAATGACAAATTGATCGGCGCTTTTGGAGTGGTTCTGGTATCCAGTACGGCGACAACTGCACTATTTTCTTACCACAGATGGAAACGCCAGCTTCTGAAAAAAGCGATCGCTTTACTCGTCAAGTTCTGAGCTTAGTAGCTGGGGCTAACAAGGAATTAGTGTTCATGCCGTTGAAGTTCCGCCAAAACCAACGGCGAGGCAAGTCAAGTGATCACTGGTGATCTTTGGCAGAACTATTACTTACTGCTACGGCAGTCTCGATAAGCGCGCTAACCAGAACTTACTTGCGGAGCTGGCAGACAAACTTGGGAAGAAAGCATCCACCTTGGAATTTCAAGTCAGAAATGTGCACAGCCCAATCCAGAAGGATAGCAACAGCTGTGGACTTTTCATCTGCCTGTACTTTTCGCGGCGCTTCAAGAAGGAGGTGACCAGTGGCCACACCCAGAACCGTCTTTTGCGGCGCTGGTGGGGTATTCTACGGACAGTGGTTAACTTCAGCAAGACAACCGACGAAGTGAAGACTACGTAAGTAGCTCCAATTACATCGACAATACATGTTTTTTGTTCACACGGATCCGCACATGTTTCAGCACTTTACCATGTCTTTACCATGTTGCAACATGGTCTGATAGAATGCTACATGACGTGTAGTAGCTTTTGACGATGCAGCACACGAGGTAATGCGCCTCTGACTACGTCTAACATTGGTCTGTCTTCATTTTTCATCTTGAGGTGTTAGTATGATGTGGTCATGTGTCATCATGGTGGTAACATGGAGCAATATAACACGTAAGATATTCGTAATTTATTCACTCGACCATGAATCAAACGCGGGGCATTTTCCATGTTTCACCTATCCCTAATAGAAAACAGGGACTTCAGCAACAGCCTCTTTTTTCAACAGCCCTTTTAGCCAATAGAAATGACCCACTACCAATTTGTAGAATAACCCACCGCCATTAGAATAACCCACTGCCTGATATTTTTCGCTGCTTGGGAAGGTGTTATCGGGCAAGTAGCGTGCCATCTTCTCCCTCTGTGTGTGCCTGCCAGAGCGTATTTTCCGTTCTCCCGCTACGTCCTCCATGTACATCATCATCCTGCGTCACAGGCAACGTAAGCTGCTGCTCCTGTTGTCCTCTACAGCCCTCGCAATCTACACCAGCGTTCTGGCAGTGGCCACCTCATCTAATACCGACATTCTTGCGCGCTGCGGTAGCCTCCAGCGCGACACAGCGGCACTAACGACCCCAACAAATGAAAATATCGACCCGGTCGTGGCAGCGACGTTGGCAGCCCACTCTGACGTGTCTTGGAGCGATCTGGACGACGCCACAAAGGTGGGTCTACTCTGGATACACGGCTACGTGTTTTCAGGTGGCACCAGCAACGGGAACAAGGCTGGAGACGCTGTAATTCAGGTCTACACTCGATGCTCTAATGGATCTACAGTAGGCGTGGAGATGACGAGCATAGGGATCTCGTACGACGACTTTACAGCTCAATGTGAAGCTGCACGCTGTGGCACGTACTACCAAGCCTCAAACGCCAATTGCATGGCCAATGTGACAAGTTCCATTCAGTGTGCAATCGATACAGGGTCCTCCATACTGCCTACAGCCAACGACGTGTCGTTCTGGTCCTCAGCAGCGTCGTCCAGCGCCATCCCGTACCCTCAGGCTTATCAACACAGCGTCACATTGACTGGCACTACAGATACGTTGCAGGTTTATTCGATCCACGTGCGGAATGATGACGTTGGTGTGTCATGCGGTAACACACTGGACACGATCATCCCGTGCTTAAAACTGGAGGATGTTTCAGTCTCTTCCGATTTCTGTAGACCAGCAGTGGATCAAGTTACAGTGACGAACTTCCTGTCATCAGCCAGCACCTTACAGACCAGCAAGTTGTCGGAAGATAACGAGCCTTCAGACGGCGATAGCAACATGGCGCTGGTTCTCGGTGCCGGTATCGGTGGGGCCGTTCTACTTATCATCATTGTAGCACTATGTTGTTGCCGTAAGAAGACGATACAGCGTACCGAGCAGCTGTCCGAGACTGTAACTATTGGAACAACACACGAGCAGAGTCAATTGAGTGCTCCACCGTCAGGACTGGGATTTATTCCCCGAGTTATCGGACGTGGCAAGAATAGCAATCGAGAGAGCGAGAGCTCGTCCACCGCCGCAACCAACGTGAACGTGCAGACTAATCGAGGCCGACGGTCATCCTGGTACACGTTCGGTAACGCTAGCAACCGTGAATCGACAGCATACGGACGTCGGTCCTCCATGGCTGGCACGTGGGTTGGCGCGGCGGCAGGAGGCAAAACAGTGAGCGAATACTGCGACGAATCCGAGATCTTGACCGACTTTATGCAGGACCCAGAGATCTTCTCAAAGCGCATCGCCTTTGATGAGCTCACGTTCCTGCGCATGCTGTCCAAAGGAGCCTATGGCGAGGTGTGGCTGGGTCAACTGGAGACTCGACATGTGGCCATTAAGCGCTTGTTACCGGAGAAGTGCCAGCTCACAGCCAGCTTGGAACAATTCGCCGGGGAGATCCAATTGATGTGCACACTGCAGCACCGTAACATTGTATCATTCGTAGGTGTGAGCTGGAATCGCCTGCAGAATCTCTGTG
The DNA here is from genome assembly GCA_033557915.1 of Phytophthora tentaculata. NCBI lineage: Eukaryota > Oomycota > Peronosporomycetes > Peronosporales > Peronosporaceae > Phytophthora > Phytophthora tentaculata. The sequence continues at coordinate 3,405,661 of JAUCEA010000001.1, forward strand.
CTGTGGTGGAGTATATGGAGGCAGGAGACTTGGACGACGTGCTCAAGAAGAACCGAGACAAGTTCTCGTGGCAGCGTGAGAAGATCTCCATAGCTATGGATATTGCAGAAGGGCTGGTGTACTTGCACTGCTTGCGACCGGTAGTTGTACACCGCGATCTCAAGTCCAAGAACGTGCTTTTGAACCGCAAGTATCAGGCTAAGTTGAGTGACTTTGGTGTAAGTCGTAAGACTCATGTGAACGAGACGATGACGTCAGGAGTCGGGACTTTACTGTGGACTGCTCCGGAGATTATCGAAGGCAAGAAATACTCGGAAAAAGCAGATATTTACTCGCTTGGTGTCGTGTTATCCGAGATGGATACATGCGAAGCCCCGTTCTCGGACGTGACGTCGGATAAAGGCGAGCGGTTGCCAGGAATGCAACTGGCGCAACTCGTACGACTAGGGAAGATTCGAGTGTCGCTACGCAAGGATTGTCCGCCCAATCTTCGTAATTTAGTGTTAGACTGTACTCAGCTGGACCCAGATGCTCGACCTAGCTCCATGCAAGTTGCTTTTACTCTGAAGAGTATTATCGCACCAACGCTGCGTATGTCATCGTCGATTGCTACGACAGCTTCGACGTCGTCTTCAAGTGGCTTCCCATCCAGCGGAAGTCACGCTACGGCTAGCCAGGTACTACAAAGACCATCACCTACTGTCAAAGGCAGTCGTTGTTAAAACCAAGCAGATATTAGTATTACTTGTAGTAATACGTATTGCCACTCGATACATTGTACAGTAGATGGCTAGTTTCAAGCTACATGTACGCCTTGTGCTGATTTAATTAAGTACCGGTAGAGCTATCAAAAGTTGGCATATCAACGTATTTTCCTGGGAGGACAGCTAGAAGAGCTAAACTTTTCATTTGGGATCCAAAGTTGACAAGCAATACCAGTATATCATGCATACCGTCGATTTAGCATTTGTTTTAGACTGTGTGGAAGGCCCAAGGAGCAACTTCAAAGTGAGTTGCATTACTACTCGACGGCTCATAATCTAAACCAGTTTGGGCATTTGAGCACTTACTTACGAAGTATATGTTGGAACTACTGGAAGAGTAGAGAATTTACTTTACAGTAGCCGAGTACCCTGTCTGTCGGTGACTCGGTCTTACCCCTCTTCTGCAGCCTTTACCTTGCTTTTTGCCTTCCTATTCTATCGTCATTTGCATGCGTGTCTGATCCATGAAACCGACTCTCCCCATCTTTCTGACTGGAAAAACTATGTCTTAAATTACAAAACTAGCACAAACGGACAGTTATGTTTCGCACTTAACCCCTTGGACGCGGAGGGTTGCAATATGGTCTTATGCTGTTCAGAACAGCTTAAGAAACACTTAACACTCACTATGTCTCGAAATCCGCAAAAGGGTATCCTTGCCCCTTCCCATAAACTGAACTGATGTTATCGGTCCATGTGTACAAATTCAACAATGCAATTGGCTCCTGAAACAGGTGGCTTGAATTACCGCGCGAAATGCACAGGCTCTATTTATTTTGGAAAAAATAAATCTCGGTTCCCTTTGCCGCTTGGCGCCAAGCAACTCATTCTTCGTTTTCGCCGAGTCAAGCGCGAGGATGGCCTACTTCATGGATTTCAATTCGGTCTGGCCGCTTCTACGAAAGGAAGGCTGGACGTGGAAGCGTGCAACCGGCATCCAGATCCAGTACGTCACCTTGTTGTCTATTGTGTTATACACTAATGTACTAACTTATTAAAATGTTTGCAGTCATAACTACCTCAAACCAGGCAGCAAAATTAGGGGCGTCAAACGTGGGACGGACTGTTTCAACGGCGAGGACGAGCTACTAGCGTATGTACGCAGGGATACAGAACTATGCGCGCGTCTAAATATCGCTAATGTGTGCGTGCGTCCGCCTTCTCAAGTGAGTAAGTATTATCTTGTTGTTTGTATGTGTTTACAGTAAGTGACTAATTAATTTATTGTCGTATAGTTAAAAGTACTATTGGCGTTGCTGAGTCTAACCCTCCCGCCCGGCAAAGCGCACCTTCTCCGACGCCCGTACGCCCAGTACCAAGCCCGACACCAGAACCCGACCCGACACCCGTGACCCCAGCGCCGCATCCGACCCGTGATCCGGCTGAACCTGCGCCAGTGATTTGACCGCTCCTGTTTCAGCTCAAGCGCCGGTGAAGAAACGCATAAAGAAGACGCCTATAAAGCCGAAGGTCGCGACACCTTCCACGAAGAAGCCCAAGAAGAAGACGAAGAAGCAACTGGACCAAGAAGCTGCTGACCGGCGTCGAGAGCTGTCGTCGTTTGGTAGAGTTTGGGGAGATGAAAATGCTCAAGGTACTGTTTTGTGTTGAGGCGGGTATCTATGAAAAACTAACGTTGTATGTTTAGCGAACGATGGCCTTCGTGCTGACCCTCCTCAGACAAACCAAGAACCTGATACCACGGGGAATGATAAGAGCGGTATGCGAGTGCGATTATATGCTGACATTGTATAAAGCTGACACTGTCAAAATGATTTTCAGATAATGCTGACTGTGGAGGACAAACTAACGCTGACACGACAGGTATAACCGACTATTATTATGCTGACAATATCATATGCTGACGCGATGTGTATACAGGATATGCTAATGCTGACTTGGTAGCACCAGCTAATCCTGCCCCGCAAGTATATTGTAGCTGATTTATGCCGATTAACATCAAGGGTTTATTATTCTGGCTAAAGATGATATAACTGAATTGGCAGACCCCGATATCGACCACGATGGAGTGTCAGTGGAAGCCAGCAGCAGTGATGGCGAAGGCAGTGCTTACAATTTTGACGGGAGAGGTGGTGATGATGTTGAATCTGATGATGATACTGGCGCCATGATCCGTGATGGCGATAGTGTGGATATCCCGCCTGTAGCAGTCAGTATGTCTCAGTTTCAAGGGATTGAGTTCTCAGGGACGGAACCCACTGATCCAAACCTTGTTCTGGGAGAAGAAGAAGATTTCCTTGATTCCGATGGGGAGGGGAGTGATGATGTTGTGGAGACTGCGGAGAAACTCGTAGATGACGATTCCAGCGAGGCTGGAGACACGAGCGAGTCTGTCAGTAAAGACGTCGACTCTGTCGCTTAAGAGATCAGTCGTATGACCGGCCTTATGAAACAAACTGAGATCGAGGAAATGCGCTTGCGTGTTGAAGGTATGTTTTTTTTACTTTTTTATGCTGTGGTGCCACAAAGGCTTTATCTAACCAATTTTATGCTGACAGGGCTGTCCGACAACAATCAACTTACATAAATGGCGAAAGATGGTTGGAATGTTCTTCCGGATGATATAACGGCGCCCGTCCCTAATGATACCGGTGTAGACAAGATGTACGACGGATACTGCGGGCCATCACAAGGCATCCTAGCGGCGGACCAGACATCTATGGATCGCTTCTACTACTTCCTACCAAAGTCGTTCTGGCGGCATGTTGCAAGCGAATCTAATCGGTATTGGAAGCAGACGCTTGTAGCACGCCTCGAGAAAGCAGTCCAACAAGAGCAAAAGATGACGCATCGACCACAGAAGAGTAGATACATACTGAGAAAGCGCCTGATGAAATTTGAGAAGATTTTGCCGCATGACGTTGTTCAATGGGTTGGGCTGATGCTGGCACATGCGTTGTGTCCTCGCAAGTCGTTTGAGATTCCCTGGAATACGACCGAGGATGGGGCAATCCCTGCAGGAACTTTTGAAAAGGTCATGTCTCGAGACCGCTTTCGACTCATTACCAGATTCTTCACTTTACTGACAACGAAGACCCGGGAGCCTCAAGCGACAGAGGCTGGAAAATACGCTCGGTGCTGGTAACGGTGGAAACTACATTCAAGGAGGGATACGTCTTGGGTTCAAGGGTTGCCGTTGACGAAGGTATGCTACCCTCGTTCAATCGCCGTAATCCGACACGCATGTACATGAAGGACAAACCCCATAAGTGGGGAATCAAGTGCGTCATGACGTGTTGCGCCGAATCGGGTTAGTGCAAAAGGTAATGCTGACATTGTCAAGATAAAAAGTCAACAATTGCTGACTGAGTGTTTTTGTTTTGCATGACAGAGTTGAAGTCGACGTAGGGTGAAAGAAGGATAAGGAGGGTGCTCAATCGATGGACACGAAGAGTGGCCAAGCGGCCGTCATCCGAAACATTGCCTGTGTCTTTCGTGGATTTCTTTACCAAGGGAGAGGGCTCGTGGTTGCCGATCGGTTTTATACTTCCGTGCCGCTGGCACAACAACTGCGTACTATGGGCTTCCATTTCGTCGGGACTATACAAAAGAATCGAAAAGGGTGATGCAATGGAGTTGAGTTTCCATTTAAGAAGCGGCCGGCGGACTTTAGACGGGGATCCTTCAAGATGGCGGTCGCTAAAAGCAACCCGGGTCTAGTGGACTTGAGCTGGGTTGACAACAGATCGGTTTACTTCCTGGCATCACAGATTGGAGCAGAGATAACGAGTGTGCAACGCCGCGAAAAAAGTGGAGAGCATATCACTGTTACGTGTCCTGGGATTGTGGCGGAATATCAGCGCTACATAGATGGTGTCGACCGCCATGACCAATTGCATCATCAGTCGTACTCAATGCAGCTAGCGGCACGGTAAGAGAAATCCTGACAATGTCACCTTTTCTTTTTTAATTTATGCTGTTCTATATGCTAGATTTCAAAAGTACTACAAGAGTCTTTTCCTCGGACTTGTAGATGTGGTCATGGTGAACGCGTACATTGTGCACTCGCATATGTGGGAGAAACAGCGAAAAAAGAAGATGTCACACTACGCTTTTCTGGCAAGGTTGCACAAGCAACTTATCCACCAGACAGAGAGAGCATTTACGGAGACAACCGGTCTATCTCGAGCCACTAATGCAGTCCCCCAACAAGTCGCTGTACATGGCGTGCACGCACTAGTACAAACCGCAGGCACGCGCATGGACAACGGCGTCCAGAGGCTCAGACAGCGCCAGTGTAAAGTCTGCTCCCGATACAAGCCTGAAGGTAAGCGGCGTGGAGGAACATCAACATTTTACTGCCCGAAGTGTTCGGAGGGCAAGAAGGGCGTGGTTACGCTCTGCAACAAAGTTCGAAGGCATGCTGCAAACGAAGGCATGACCAGTGCGCAAATATAGCATATACTGTGGCAAAACGGTGAGTTTTCACCAAAGGACGGCCATATTCGGGACCGTAGTCTTACCAATCCGTAGATCAACATCTTAATACATTCACCTCACGCGCATTTGAATAATTGCGTTTATTGACAGCCTTATCTGCTCATGCATTTGTCTCTGCGGCAGCGTTAGCACTCGCTAGCCCATTACGCTTCCGTCACACTGCTTGCGTCTCGCTCGTGTTGGGGAGGAGGAGGGAAATTTCTGTGTGTGTAACGTGTGAGCTGGATTGTTGGTTCTCTCTAAATGTAGAGCTTGCATAGCATGAGCATCAAACGGTTGATTGGAGAATTTTAAACCCGCAGATCCCACCATCCTTTTTTGCGGAAGAATTACCTAGGAGGTTAGCTACATTCGTCACAAAGAAAGTGTATTTTTTACCTTGAATGCACTATAACATATTTAAAGAACATATTTTCTTATACCCTCCCGGAGGGTATAAGCACTTTTCGTAGCCTATCCGTGTCACTTCTCCGCGTCCAAGGGGTTAATTTGACGGAAGCGGACATAAAATGCGAGAAACCTGTGGCACTGAATCGGATTGGTAGCACGCACAAGTCCGATTTGCTATTTCCGATTGGACGATAGGATGTCATTTGTGCAAGGCAACGAGACCTGCTGATTGGCTGTAATCATAAGGACGTTTACGAATTGGCTTCAAAATACCATTTTTAGGATAAAAACCTGCACTAAGTACTGCAAATCGGTCACGGTAGCGCTTCGGTTTCGCGCCAGTTTTTTGATAGCCTGATATTTTCAATGTGAATAGAACGTTACAGGTTGGTCCGTAGACTGCAGCGCACAGCTGTACCTACGTGTAGTTACACAGGATATTGCAGGTGCCCTCATGACAATAGCACAACGTGCCTGTCGCGTCTCATTAATAATAACGAGGTATCCAAGGTAATTTATGCTTTTCGGGTACTTTTACCGACGAGTCGTATCTGCATGGGCGTTGCTCATGAATGCAACGCACACTACTGTAGCTAAGTGGCCTGCATTTCTCAATAAGTAACCATTCCGCGTCTCCGTTTTCCTTTCTACCGGTATTGGCGCATCAGATCCGTCGAGCCACTTCACGCATAACATGTTCCACCTCCTTCTTGAAACCTGCAGCCATCCTGCAAGTCCTTCTTCCTCTCGCTTCTCCACAGAGGCCAGCCCACCGTAGATGTTCCACCGCTCACTCCTTGCGTGGCTGCATCACCTCGAAACGGGTTGCGACCAGTCCGTCCACGCTCGAAGTCTCTCCACAGTTCAAATCCGCTTCGTCGATCCATGAGGGTTCTGCATAGCCCTTTCAGTATACCAGGTATTCACGTGTGGTCCGTCCATAGCGCGTTCGTCGCCCTGTCCGCACGTCAGCGCTCTGATCGACCTCAACTCGTCTTCGTCCAGCTCACGCTCCCAACTGTCCTCAACAACGGGCTCTCATCGAAATCGACGCGATCTGCCTAATCGTTCGTCAGTGGAGTGACCAGACGGTCCGTTTACGTCTTAACCAGCTTCAGTTTCGTCACTTGCACGATCGGGAACAGTCGATACTCAGTACCCGCGGCTTCCAACCTTGTCGCATGTCGATCGATCATCTCCGCGACTCTGAAGGGCGCGTGCCATATGTGCGCCAGCTTCCTAGCATAGCCTTCCTTGACATAATCCAGATATAGCCATACCTGGTCGTCAGCCTTGATGTCATGAGGACGTACACTCTCGTTGTGTTGATCTGCTCTCGCCGTGATCGCCCAGCGCAGGGCTTCGTTGACGTGTTTTTGGGTCTGCTGTTACTGTCGCTGGTTGTTGTAGCGCCATTGACGCGGTTCCGAGTCCCGGCGTTGAGTGCTGCCGAGCGGAAGGTCGCCAGGGTGGACCTAGCGTCCTATCCATGGATCAAGTACAGCGGCGTCTCGCCGCAAATGCAATCATGCGCCGTGTTGAAGGCGAACGTCAAGCGCTCTGCGTACTGATCCCAGTCTTTCTGATTTTCGTCTGCGACGTACATCTTCAATGATCTGGTCAGCGTCTGCACCATCCGTTCAGCCGTTCCATTGGCTTGAGGTCGATACGCCATAGTGGCACGCTGTCGCTGGCCCACAATGCTAGTAAATGCGCGGAAGAAGTCAGACATGAAGCCTGGCTCCCGATCGTGCCGAATGACTTCACTCGCGCCGAATCGGCGGAAGACACATTTTTCGTAGCTCTCGGCGATCGGATGCGCAGTTCTCGACGCACTTGCCTTGGCCACCACGTTACCCGAAAACAGGTCAACCCAGATGAGCAGCTCGGTGTTGCCCTTGTGCGACTTTGGCAGAGACGGGGTGTAGTCCATCGCGATGTACTGAAATGGGTACGTTGCCTGCATGTTTCCTGGCAACTCTGCTTGAAGTGTCGGACGCTTTTCCCTGTCTTGCGATCCACACATTGTCCCACGTAGCGTTACACATTCTTGAACAGGCCACGCCAGTGGAAGCGCGATCGGACTCGCTGGTACGTTCTCCCAATTCCTTGATGTCCACCTTCCAGGCTAGTATGATAATGGTGGAGTGTGTCTTGCTGCAGGTCCTCGGGCACTACCAGCTTTGCCACTTGGTCGCGGTCAGCGTCATTTTCTCTCGCATATGGGCAGTAGAATAGCAGTCCGTTCTCGTCGACTTCGTAGTCGTCGGCGATCTTGCCGCAGGAGCGCGCCTCCCCAGCATTCAGCTTGTCCAGATCACCACAGAGGTACTTCTAGATATCTCCGATCTACTTCTCCTCGTCATGTGCTTGTCGGATTAGATCTGTTTTCATGCGTTGTATCATCGGACTGTAGCACTTCTGGAAAGACCGGCAAGCGCGTCCGTGATCGCGTCGCGGCCGCTACACGTACAGTCGGCATCTCATCCTTCGGGAGCAATAGCTCCGGCAGTCGATTTTGGACGATCACGTCTTCTCGGTCGGCATCCGAGGTAATCACGGTGCCTACTTGCTCATGTAGCCCGTTGCTTGCTAACCGATCTGCGCTTTGATTTCACTCTCGCTTGACATGCAGGAATTCGTTAGACGGCCACGACCTCAGTCGGTCCAGCGCTCGTTGCCTCAGAGGAGTCAAGCCAGGCTCCTTGCACTCGATCTCGCCACGCATCCTTCAAATCACCAGGGTGGAGTCGCCGCAGACGATCAGACGTCCCCTCTCCAGGCTGGACAGTAAGTCAAACACCACCAGTAACCCTTGTACTCTGCTGCTTTTACCGTAAGGTCCAGCAAGTACTTCGACTCTGCTGCGATCACGATCCACTCAGGTAACTTCCATACGAAAGCGCTGCATGCACCTCCGCCGCGTTCGACGCGAACCGATTCATCGAAACTCACGACTAACAGCTCCTCGCCAGGTTCAACTGTAGGCGGGGTTGCGGCAACATATTGACGTGGCTGCTTCCTTGGAGTGATTGACGACAGGATCGAGTGAGCGTTTCCCCGAGGGGTGATGCTTGCTGCGATTGCGCCCAGGATTTCGCCTTTCCCTCGCGTACACTTGACGATCTCCAGCGTCCACGGTGAAAGATGTGCTGCCCAATTGCCCAGCGAACCCTGCAGACCAAATGATCGTACCAACCACGCCAGCGTGGAATGTCGCGTTAGCACCTTGATCGACCTCGTGATTAGCGTGGTATAGCACACTTCCAGTATCCGGAGAAGAGCCAAGATCTCCTTTTCGACGGTCCCATAGTTCAATCCGTTGGACTTCAACGTGCGACTGGTGAATGTTACCGGTATGTACGTGCCATCTTGCTCCTGCATCAAAGCCGCAGAGGTCGCCCAGTTACTCGCGTAGACGACGGCCACCGGCGTCCGATCCGGGTCGAAGTGCTTGAGCACTGGCGCGTATGCGATCTTGCTCTTCAGCATCTCGAACGCCACTCGAGCTCGATCCCACTTGTCCGTGTCGTCCACCGAGGCGATCTGCTTCTCGTCCCTAGCAATTCGGTCGGGATTCTGGTCCATCTCGTGAAAATTCACTTGTCGTAGCTTGTACAAGATCGACGCGTAGATCGCAAAGTCCTCGATGAATCTACTATGGTAGTTGAGGCTACCGAGGAAGGACTGCATCGATCGCAGTGTGTACGGGAAAAGCAGGGCCGTCAGCGTCTCCAGATTCTTCGGGTGAGCTTCGAGGCCGTCCGCTGACACTCTATGTCCTAGGTAATCAACCTTGCGGCATCCCCATGAGCTCTTCACCCCACTGATCGACAAGTTCCAGCAGTCGCATGCGCCCAGAAGTCGATCCACCTTGTCGCAGAGATAGTCCTAGGATTCTGCGGTCACCAAGATGTCGTCGATATACGAGCGGCGTCGAGCACTGGTGATCCAGAGTGCACGTCCGACTCGCAGACCTCAAAAACATCCCGCATGCCCGACTGATCGTCACTGTCTGGGATCCGAAGATAGCCGTACAGCGCGTTGTCCAGGAGCCGATGATAGATCTGCGGCGCGTTCTTCAGCCCAAGGGCATACGCAGCCATTCGAAGAGACGAAACGGCGTGATGAACGCCGACACCAGGCGCGCCCGCTCGGTCATTTCCATGACCCAGGAACCGCTCGTCATATCCAGTGAGCAGTACCATAGCATCTTGTCCAGGTCTTCGAGCAGATCGTTGATCAGCGGCATGGGGTACACCATGAGATGCGTCAGGCTGTTCACGACGCGGTAGTCGAAGCCGAGCCTGATGTCGACCCCATCTTCTTGATAATCACTTCGATCGGCGACGCCCACGGAGAGTTGGACACCCTGATAATCTTGGCAGAGAGCAGACCCTTGATAAGTCGGACAGCTAACCGCGGAATTGGGGCGCGACTCGACGCACGCTCTGAGCCACCGTCTTGGCGTCCCCTGTATCGATATCGCAGTAGACGCCTCGCGCGGCTGGCGGCAGGGCGTTCCCTTTTCCGAGCAGAAGATGTTGTCGGCTCCAGATGATCTTCCTCAGTCGCGCTTCCTCCTCCGACGTGCTCCAGCCTTTGTGCTCGATCCGGATATCTTCATGCTTCACATCCTCGGGCGTCGTCGTCACTTCAGGCAAGATCGCCATCTGTGCGTCCACGTCCTCGGCGAAGAGTTCGCCCCCTTCGCTGATGCAGACTTGTTTGTCCTCCAGAGGTCGATCTGCGACAGCCAGGTTCGATTCTTCTGCGACCGATCTCAATTCTACCGTATCCTCGATCGGATGGACCTCGACCACATCTGCACCGGGCCAACTCGATCATCACCCGATCCGTCGACCCCGCTTTCACGCTCGCTAGTTGGTGCGATCTGCGCGCGACGGTGGTGACCTCGTCGTCCGCCGTTGCTAGTTCCTCGATCTGCTTTCCTGGCGCACCGGTTCGCTCGGCCTGTGCTTCCGATACTTCCTCGTCGGTGACTTCAGCCTTCTTGACTTAGGACGTCCTCACAGCTTTTCTGCTGACGATCGCTCGACCAGTGGGTCATCGCAGGAAACCCGTCGGCATGTCATACTGCGGGCGAAGACTATGGCCTCAGTCGAGCCCACGATCAGATCGTCCTCATCGTTGCCGCGTCTGTGGTGGCTTGTAGCACCAAGCTCTGCCACTCGGCGTATCGACGCGATCTCACGGTGATGAATCCTTGACGTCTTGGTACACGATCTCTTGACAACCACATTCCTACCTGAGTATGAGCGGGTAGGCACCTCGTCCGATCGCTGACGTTGGTCATCTTCAGGTATTTTCTCCGTCCAAGCCCTTCGACCACAGAAGGAATCCAATGTTCTCGCCGGGTGATCCACAGCGTCTCCGATGGCTTGGGTCGCAACAGCACCTCGATGCTCTGGCCCGCTTCTATCACACGATCCCTTCCAAGCCAACTGCGCGAATGTGTTCGCCATACAGCAGGCGTCGTCCGGGCAGCTTGATGTGGACCTCATCTGGTAGGCAGAGTGTCCCACCGGCCAAGTCCAAGCGGATCCCCGCCGGTACCATGAAATCCATGCCGAGTGTCGCGTCTTAAGACATTTCGCCGACCCGCACGTCGAAACAGTACACCAGCGCTCCAGCCAAGGTGACCTTGGTCATGGTACGTCCCTTCGTCACGTACACGCCTTCCCCCATACCAACACACTCCTGTCGTTGACTTTCATCTACATAGCACCCAACTTTACGAGCAAAGGCGTCGTCCAGAATGCGCACCTCGGCGCCGGAATCTAATAGTAAGTCCGCTTTTTTGTTGTTGATATTCCCCACCGTCTTGGTTTGCTTGAACCACTTATTGGGTGCGTGATATTTGCAGTATCCACGCATCTCCCCTGGCAACAGATCGAGCGCCATGACAGTGTCATTTCTTGCGAACTCATCAGGCTTCCGAGGACTGGCAACAACACCGTTACGTTTCCCATGAAGATCGTATGTATTGTTGATCGTGTTCTTCCGTTCACTAATCTCCGATCTTTTTTCGACGTATGCATAAAATGCAGAGCTTGAAATGCTCGGCTCGTCCTAGCTTCCAGCGAGGTGAGCGTCCTTGTTTAACATCTCCTCGGCGCTTTCTGGCAACACGCCACCATGCTTGGCTGGGTCGTACCACTGACGGATCAGGCTATAGAACGCTTCCATCTGGCACTTGCCGACATCGTGGATCTCTCCGCAACCACGGCACACGAAGAGGCAGCGATCCGACGGGTGGTCCTTCTTGCTACAACTCTGGCACGTCAACCGATTCCAGCAGTGTAGATCGTCGTGACGATGCGAGCCGCAATTCGTGCAGTGCTGAAACGTACCACGCCCATGCGATCGTCGTCGCCCCGGATCGGTGTCTCGCGGTGGCGATGGTTCGCCAGGTGTAGCTCAATCGGGTCCCTGTGGAGAGGACACTCGGGTCTAAGCTTCTCCTTCAGCCGCCGCCAGGTAGATCCAGCGTAGATCGCCGTCCGACTCCGACCCGCTAAGACCAGGGTTACTGTCGCTGTCCATGGCCTTAACGACTTGCACCTTGCGCATTGGAGCTGAATTCGTGGCTTCAGGGTTGATTGCCTTCTGGCGATACTTGCTCGATCCGAAGTGGGCGCATCCTTGACGGTTCTTCGCGCGCTGCCGCGCTCTCAAGACGTCTTCCAGGGCGTCCGCGTCGGAGATCCGTAGCAGCGCGAGCGGATCAGCCAGATCGCGATCGTCCAGTGTCTCGATGAAGTTCTCCATGTGTTCGCGGCGGACCTCCTGCGGGCCGATCTTTACACGCAGCGTCGCCCTCAGTTCTGCGACACTCATCAGTGAAGGTATTCCAGCGGCGTTTTGTCGGCACGCTTCCTCGCATGGTAGTACTGCCTCGCGATAGATACTCCGAGCCCGCAAAACTGCACTTAAAATTCGCGAAGAAGTTCCTTCCTGTCACTTCGAGTAGTCCGGCTGAGCGGCCGGTACCAGTTGTGCGCCGATCCAGTGAACAGGTCGCCAAGCACCAAACACTTCTCGTCGTCCGGAGCCTGATCGCGGATGAAGGCTGACTTTACCTTGCTGATCCAAGCTTGCGTGCGGTCTTCGTCGTCGTCGTCCCAGATAACTCCTTGAGCTCCGACATTGCGGAGACATGGATGCGCGGAATGATCGCTGGTGCTCCGGCAGCTGTGGCAGTTGTAGCCACCATCGCTTGACGAACAACAGTGAAGTTCAGATCGTCTAGACCGTACTCACCGTACTCCGAGCCAATCGACGACATGTCGACATCCTGCTGTTCGGTCGCTGCTACCGATGCTGTGGTTGACATGCCCTGTGCGGCGCGTTGCTCTTTCAAGAAGCGCTCGATCGCCGAGTTGAAGAACGTCTGAAGCTTATCCGGATTGTCGGCCGATTTGCTGGTTGTCGTGGGTACACCCGCCTTGGGCCTCACGCTCGCCGCACGTTCCGATCTGGCCTGCAGCATCGCGGCTCCTGAGGGGCCAAGCTGCATTCGATCGACATCTCCAGAGCTGTCCGAGCCGACCATCGAGGCCGTGGACGCATATTGCGAATGCTGGGACGTTCCAGTCCGCGACTCAGACCATGGGAGGCGTGACAGCGAAGCCGCTGGCTTGATCTCGACCTTGACTTGCGCCGACTTACCGACCGACACCCTCAGGTTCTCGAAGAGCTCCGACAACGCGATCTGCAGCATCTCAAGGTCCAGATCGATGAGGTCCTTCGCTTCGAAGTCACCTAGTGTGACTCCAGCTTCTCGCAGCAAACGTAGCAAAGCCTCACCGTGATCAGCTTGTTCGATGTGACTGGTGGTGGTGCCACTGGTCCCGTCAGCGATCTAGGGGCCTGCGACTGAACGATCTTCATCACTGAGTTCTTGGTCTGGAACGGTTAAAGCTCGTTCCGGTTGTACGCTTCCTCCAGCTTACTGTCGGGCCAAGTCGCTGCGATCGCGTCGGTTGTCCGAGTCCGAGTCTGCTGGGGCCTTCCGTGACGTCTTGGACTTTTTTTTCTTCTTCGCAGTTCTCTGCGTCGGCGGAGCGGTGGTTGATGAGGTTCCTTCGATTTTTACCTTGGGTCCTTCATTCGGCGGACCACGATTCGCATCGCGATCCGCGGTGCCTTCAGAGGAGGTTGAGGTTTTTCTTCGAGAAGATCTCCTTCTTTGTTTCTGTCGGCAGAGCTCCTCCCAGGTGCTGATCCTGCTACATTCAGCAGCGTCGTCGGCGATCCAGTTTCCGATGACGTCTCAGTTCCTGGTTCCAACTTGATTGGCACTTCCTTTTCTTCATGGGACTCACGGTCTAACCCCGAGTCACCAGAAGATCCGGGCACGCGCACCATTGTGGTGGAGTGGGTATCGCAAAATCGCGTTGCAATCCGATCTCACACACAGTGCCCCGGACTACCGACTGACGGAGGGGGTTCTCCGATAACCGTGGGGTTGCTGAGGGCACACCTTGTGTACCCGTCAGCGTACTGGTTACACTCCTCTGGTGGACTTGAAGGGAAGCTTGGCCTGCGGTCGGTTTCGCCAGGGCGTAGCGTGAAACTTTTCAGGCTATGCACCAGGTAGGTCGCCGATCTGTGCTTGATTGACTTGGGGTGTATAGGGTTCCTTTACGTAGGGTAGATAACCTTTTCTTGCGAGGCTTGACCGCTTCCTATAGCGGGGGAGTCGAGGGCGAGAGCGACGTCAGTCGGGCCGGCCAAGCTGCTAACTCCGGCGATCGACACGTGTATTTGGTAACTTTGACTTATTACTGTATGGGCCACTGCAATTTCCCGCTACCGTATCGAAGTTCAATGTACTTGTTGTTGACAAGGCAAAATTCACTCTGTTAATACTTAAAGTCTTTTCGGCCCACTACCTTGCGTATCCTATGATTGCGAAACTGGTCCTTCGAGGTCCTATCGTACTTTACCTGACATGGGTACAAATCAGTCAATCCGAATGAAGCGGATCAAAAGCTTCTCTGGGTGGATCGAGTATCCGATCCCTCGTCCCAAGCCGATCCGTTCAAATCAGCTGCAATCCGATCTGTTACATCGCGTCATCCTCTGGGACGCGCCGTTCTTGCTTCACCCCGAGCCCGCTTGTTCAGATCGAGTCGATATCCATCACTCAGCCCTGGGCTTGTCAAAACTTAACGGGCGCTTCACCAGTAGCTCACAGGCAAGAGCATGGAATTGGTCGACGCTCCTGCATACTGGAGAACAGATAATGGATATACTTTTCTGCTAACTAACCTTGATGCTAGAAAAATAGTTATAAGTGAATTTCAATTCCCAGAATTATTGTTGTAGAAATCACAGCACCTACCGCGTTACATCAATAAGAAAAAAATCCTTGCCCATGTAAATCTGAAAAATGGATCATCCCCACGTCGGAACTGCGATCGAGCACTAGCCACTGATTGTTTAGTAAAGTGCGATCAAGGAGGATAGTGTTATCGTTTCTGAGAAATAATATCATAGACATCGAGCGCAAGTCGTCGATTGTCATCGGCGGCGCTTGTTATTTGAGGTTTTTGCCTGTCGATATTGGCTGCAGTAGATTCTGTTTTTGCAGGTGCCGTCTGCAGCGACGGTCTCCCGCGGGGGGGGGGGGGGGGGGGGGGGGGGTAGTTATGGATATTCGAGGCATTTTTTGTGAGGCTGCCTTTCTACCACACAGGGTCGGTGCGAAATAGGTCCGTCTTCGTCTTTTCCTCCAGCTGACGTTTAACGGAGCTCAGATAGTTCATCGATGTTTGCCAATAAATGTCACTATCGTGAACAAGTAGGCAAGAAACTTTCCAAACAAGACTTTGGTGGTTAGGTGACTCGTCCGACTTGTCGAAATAGTAAGGGCTTTGTCCGCATGCTTCTTCAGAAAGCTGCTAAACTTTGTCCGGGCAGAGGTATCTTGCTTTCTGGACGAGGAACCGAGTTCACTCTCCATTAAATCCACGATGTCTCCACATCTGCATCGCTCTACATTGTTGATCGCGTCGCCTTTGTAGAAAACTATTTACGTATTTAAGAATACAAGATGTCGCTTGGAAGTTGCACTAATGTTGATTGTAGCATTTGCTTATCTTCGTCGACGAAGTTAAATAAATACCCTTTAAAAACTTTCCTAGTATAATTTTTAGAAATAAATATCACGTGTTGTGTTTTACTTTAACTAGAGAATGTGAGCTGGTAGCACATTCGCCAGATTTTCTTGGTAGAACAAACTTATTGTTTTGTTAATAGCTGTTTTTTTTCTTTCAGTAGAGCTTTCCATTTCTAGTAGTAAATGTTTTCGGAGTCATTACGTTTCAGATCTGATTTGAAACCTTGGTGTGAACTGGCTGGAGAAGAAGTAACACATTGAAAGAAACGCAACTTACCCGTAGTCGGAGTAAAAATCGTAAGTTAGGAAGCTAAAACAAAGATAGAAACTTGGCTTTCAAAAGCATCTCCTGAAGTATCTGCTTTTTATGCCTGCAAGAAACGTTATGGTAATTATTTTTTCAACCTGTGGGCGGGTTCTGAAAGTTATCTGTTGGTTATGAGCTCACAAAGCAGATTTACAACAAAAACGGTGCACTTGGACACGCACTTGCAACGCAACGAAAAAAAACTTGCCGATGTTTTGAGATGTAGTCGTAACGGATGAGTATTGCTGCGAAACAATTAGATTCACGGGCGGTCAGTTGGCAAGATACTATCGATGTCAATATAATTCGAAAGCATACCTCGTTGCGCGCCCAACGGAGTTCGCCGACCACGCGATAAATCCGTCTTTGCGACCTCGCCAATCCCTATTGAGTCGCTGTGTAACTGAGTTTCTAATAGATGTGGCGCCGCAAACACAGTGCTTCCCCTCATCTGCTCCCGTGATATATGTCTTCGAGAAGAACGGTATTCTCGAGAGGAAGTTCAAAAGTGATGCCCTTTCTTGACAAGTGACGAACTGTCTTCTCTCCACTTGAACCAAGTAATCTTTAGAAAGTGATAACCTGGTGAAGACGTTCTGTCTCCATCGAAAATACCTCCACATTTACATGATTCCTAAGAAAACATGCGATTTATGAGATTTATAAAACATTTTACTTAAACAAAGTATGAACTGAATTGGTGTACAATACACAACAACTATCGTAGAATTAATCCTTGTTGGGCTGCTAAGCGCTTCTACGAAGCACTACCAGGAGTACCCGCTTTGTACCCGCTCGTGGTGATAGTTTATCACCGTCCCACTCAACCCCAACTATCTCAATCACTGCCTCAGAGATGAAGTTGGCTTCACCTCTTTTTTTCCAGCCAGGAAAACAGGATCCAAGACGTCAGTTCTAAACTGCACCTGATCCACTTGAAGTCTGATTTTTTTAACATGGCGCGGCACAACATAATATAGCTCTATGACTTCGATCCGAGAGCAGATTCCCCAGTTCTGCAAATCCAAGTTGAGCCTGGTCAAGAGATAGCAGAAAGCTTCGGCTTTGAACGTGTGCGTATCTGCACGTGTCACTTGAACGAAGCGAACAAGCATTTTGCCTGTAAGATATCCTCGGGATCAGCTTCGACCACTTCAATAAACACCGCGTCATAACCACTTTGGGTCCACTTTTGTGGCACGAGCCAACGCGCAGACACTTCGAGGTGAACCCCCTTGTTTGGGTCAAACTTCGGCAGACTTCGTGAGCTCCAACAACAAATTTCCTCTCCGTTCTGAGTGCACTTAACACCATTGTGGGTCAGCGACGCGAAAAACCAAAACTCAATGAAATGGCCATCCATCGACGGATTTCCTGTCAGAAAATTGGCAATGTTTTGCACATAGGCAGGGCCCAGCTTTGCAACAAGCTCTCTCGCCACAAACTTACTGAGAAGGCAGGATTCCGGCAGGGTATATCCAGTTGAAGGATACCACGAGAAAAACCTGTTCACAACACCATGTCACCAGATTATGGCTCGGATCAAGTTCGGATAGCGTTGAAGTGTCGATGCGATGAGTCCGAGCTGTACTCAAACCAATGATGGTGGTGGAGACTGCGAGGTGCGTGACACAGCTCCTATCAACGACGGCGAGGCTTGCAGCAAGAAGACTGATTGGTTTCGGTGCACGCTGCGCTGACCGTTAGTGGATGTTGATACGCGTCCTACAACTACATGAACACGACCATGATGGACTACACATGGGCGCCCAGTAAAGAGGTTGATCTGCATCTTAGCCCTGGTTATTTCTCGTATACGTTTGTTTTGCTCATAAGTAAACTTACCTCTTTGGTAACAACCCCGGGTAACGCGACACATTAGTGGGAACAACGCCGACTATGTTGTCCATATATTTCCTAATATCGGGTGCCGTCGAGATGTCTTCAAGTAGAGAATCCAGGGCTTCCTCCGTTTTCACATCGAACATCAGCCGCGCACTTCCGCCAACGACCGAGAATTTATCTTCCAGTAGCCGCTTCCGCTCGTTGTGTGACACTGGTTTCTTCAAATCAGTGAATTTATCTTTGACATATTCGAAGAACCTGTCATTTTTCAGGGCATCCAAGTAGTTCTCCATTGTCCATGATGTCAATCGAAACAGTTCTACCTCCTTGACGTCTTTTGTTGCTGGTGCCGTTCGATGAAGCGCTTTACTTTCCGGTGCAACCTGCGACGACTCATCAGCATCGCGGAGGATTCTAGGATAGACCTCTCGATGCCAATCTTTGCCGCGCGCGACCACCGAATACACGCACACAAGACGGCGTGTGACTTCGTTCTTGCTGTGCCAAAGCAAGCACGCAGATCAGAATCCATGGTGGTCCTGATCTTTCACATATCCATCAAGAAATACAATGATTGTGTCATTCAGCGAGGCTAATACGGCAGGCGCTTGGTGGGGCTGGACTTTACACACAAACTTCTGATTGCCACAAAAGCGAATGCATGACACGAGAGCCTTATCAATCCATGGGAAGCTGATCCACACAACCCCCCAACCCCCGGATTGGTCAAGAGAGCAAGCAAAAGCGAATGCAGCGCACGACTTCCCTGTCCCAGGCGGCCCCACGATCCAAAGCTGAGCGTGTGTGTCAATAACACACTCGAGCAATGCATTCCATTCATCTTCGAGCTCGGGGCGGTGGTACAGTAACAGATCTGTACCCTTCACCAATCCAAGCCCACTGTCACGGACATACTCCTCAGGGAGATTTACAATAGGCCCGTCACGAAAATCAAGGGGGGAGCAAGCCGAATCAACAATCTCCCACACAACTCTAGCCGGTAAATTCACAGCGAGTTCTTGAAATGGCGTACTCGGATATATTCCACCGGAGGCAGTTTAATCAGCACATGGATGTGACCAGGAGTTGGTTCCGGCAAGTCTTTCGAGACTGTCTCGATTCGGTATTCTCCGTCAAGCTCGAAATCTTCGTGTATCATGCTTTGAACAACTGGAGATACCTCTCCTTCTTCAATAGTTTAGCATCGTTCGTGCCGGAGTCGAACCACATCGGTTCGCCGTGTTCGGGGTGACAAGTCACTGCAAGGTAGTGCTCGACGCCTCCGTCAGCATCGCTTGATTTGATTTGGCTCGGTTTGTCATGTTTCAGCTGTTTTTTAAAATTACTCATGAGCGTCGTTGGCTCGTATTCCACGGCAAACGCCTTGCACTTCACTCCGACGAACGCACATATGCTGACGGAGGCGTCGAGCACTACCTTGCAGTGACTTGTCACCCCGAACACGGCGAACCGATGTGGTTCGACTCCGGCACGAACGATGCTAAACTATTGAAGAAGGAGAGGTATCTCCAGTTGTTCAAAGCATGATACACGAAGATTTCGAGCTTGACGGAGAATACCGAATCGAGACAGTCTCGAAAGACTTGCCGGAACCAACTCCTGGTCACATCCATGTGCTGATTAAACTGCCTCCGGTGGAATATATCCGAGTACGCCATTTCAAGAACTCGCTGTGAATTTACCGGCTAGAGTTGTGTGGGAGATTGTTGATTCGGCTTGCTCCCCCCTTGATTTTCGTGACGGGCCTATTGTAAATCTCCCTGAGGAGTATGTCCGTGACAGTGGGCTTGGATTGGTGAAGGGTACAGATCTGTTACTGTACCACCGCCCCGAGCTCGAAGATGAATGGAATGCATTGCTCGAGTGTGTTATTGACACACACGCTCAGCTTTGGATCGTGGGGCCGCCTGGGACAGGGAAGTCGTGCGCTGCATTCGCTTTTGCTTGCTCTCTTGACCAATCCGGGGGTTGGGGGGTTGTGTGGATCAGCTTCCCATGGATTGATAAGGCTCTCGTGTCATGCATTCGCTTTTGTGGCAATCAGAAGTTTGTGTGTAAAGTCCAGCCCCACCAAGCGCCTGCCGTATTAGCCTCGCTGAATGACACAATCATTGTATTTCTTGATGGATATGTGAAAGATCAGGACCACCATGGATTCTGATCTGCGTGCTTGCTTTGGCACAGCAAGAACGAAGTCACACGCCGTCTTGTGTGCGTGTATTCGGTGGTCGCGCGCGGCAAAGATTGGCATCGAGAGGTCTATCCTAGAATCCTCCGCGATGCTGATGAGTCGTCGCAGGTTGCACCGGAAAGTAAAGCGCTTCATCGAACGGCACCAGCAACAAAAGACGTCAAGGAGGTAGAACTGTTTCGATTGACATCATGGACAATGGAGAACTACTTGGATGCCCTGAAAAATGACAGGTTCTTCGAATATGTCAAAGATAAATTCACTGATTTGAAGAAACCAGTGTCACACAACGAGCGGAAGCGGCTACTGGAAGATAAATTCTCGGTCGTTGGCGGAAGTGCGCGGCTGATGTTCGATGTGAAAACGGAGGAAGCCCTGGATTCTCTACTTGAAGACATCTCGACGGCACCCGATATTAGGAAATATATGGACAACATAGTCGGCGTTGTTCCCACTAATGTGTCGCGTTACCCGGGGTTGTTACCAAAGAGGTAAGTTTACTTATGAGCAAAACAAACGTATACGAGAAATAACCAGGGCTAAGATGCAGATCAACCTCTTTACTGGGCGCCCATGTGTAGTCCATCATGGTCGTGTTCATGTAGTTGTAGGACGCGTATCAACATCCACTAACGGTCAGCGCAGCGTGCACCGAAACCAATCAGTCTTCTTGCTGCAAGCCTCGCCGTCGTTGATAGGAGCTGTGTCACGCACCTCGCAGTCTCCACCACCATCATTGGTTTGAGTACAGCTCGGACTCATCGCATCGACACTTCAACGCTATCCGAACTTGATCCGAGCCATAATCTGGTGACATGGTGTTGTGAACAGGTTTTTCTCGTGGTATCCTTCAACTGGATATACCCTGCCGGAATCCTGCCTTCTCAGTAAGTTTGTGGCGAGAGAGCTTGTTGCAAAGCTGGGCCCTGCCTATGTGCAAAACATTGCCAATTTTCTGACAGGAAATCCGTCGATGGATGGCCATTTCATTGAGTTTTGGTTTTTCGCGTCGCTGACCCACAATGGTGTTAAGTGCACTCAGAACGGAGAGGAAATTTGTTGTTGGAGCTCACGAAGTCTGCCGAAGTTTGACCCAAACAAGGGGGTTCACCTCGAAGTGTCTGCGCGTTGGCTCGTGCCACAAAAGTGGACCCAAAGTGGTTATGATGCGGTGTTTATTGAAGTGGTCGAAGCTGATCCCGAGGATATCTTACAGGCAAAATGCTTGTTCGCTTCGTTCAAGTGACACGTGCAGATACGCACACGTTCAAAGCCGAAGCTTTCTGCTATCTCTTGACCAGGCTCAACTTGGATTTGCAGAACTGGGGAATCTGCTCTCGGATCGAAGTCATAGAGCTATATTATGTTGTGCCGCGCCATGTTAAAAAAATCAGACTTCAAGTGGATCAGGTGCAGTTTAGAACTGACGTCTTGGATCCTGTTTTCCTGGCTGGAAAAAAAGAGGTGAAGCCAACTTCATCTCTGAGGCAGTGATTGAGATAGTTGGGGTTGAGTGGGACGGTGATAAACTATCACCACGAGCGGGTACAAAGCGGGTAAAACACAACACGTGAATTTTTTTACAATTATACTGGGAAAGCCTTTAAAGAGGTACAGCCACAACGAGTCATGTGGACGAGTAGATCGAAAGATGAATAACGAAACCTCGGCATGCTAACTAATTGTAAGAGAAAAAAATAACTTGAGCAATTTGTTTTGTCAGTCTTCTTTTACATTGTTTTTTTACGTGCGTTTACGCTGTTGCTGAAAGTTCATTGACAGCAGCAAAGATTACAGTCGAACTCTGCCACTCAGGAAAACCCTTGCCAAACTCGAAACACCTTGCAATCGCATCACCCAGGATCGTTTGACTACCACAGGCGTCCAAACTCGACCGATCTCCCCTGAGGATAATGATTGCTTGACTTTTTTTTTAAAGTTGCTACTTTTAATAGTCTGATATTAAAATATCAAAGTTTTTGCTGGCAGGAGTATGATGGACATAAGATGATTGACTAGCTTGCTGAACAGGAGTAACGCTCATCGTAAGCACTTTGCAGAAGAGTATTTCCACACAGCCATCCCTTGGTTAGTGGATATTACCCACTACAAGACGCTTCATAACTGCCGGTAGTATTTGCAAATTCGTTTTTCAGTATCTTTCGCATTTTTCTAGCCACAGTGCATTACCAGCTAGATGTATTGAGCAAAATACCGAACTTTCTTGCAAATGTTCTCTTTTACACGTTGACAAGGTATATAAATATTTTAAGCTCAGATATATTAAAACTTAGCTAAATCAGATACATTTATGTCGATTGGGTTTTTGGTCGATCCTGAATTGTTCCCACAGGTGGAAACACTAAGAGTATCGATAGGACGTGGATGCAAAGGAGGCACAGTAGATGCGTTAGCTCGAGGGCATTAAAGTTCTTTAGTTTCTGGAATACCGCAAGGCCTGGAATAACGAATATCTGGGTTAAATCTGAATAAATGACGGATATATTACCGATGGATATTTCCTTCTGGAATATATTTCTGGTCAAAGAATTTTTTTATTCTGAGTTATTCCAGAAACTACATGTAAAGTTATCGATTGTATTAATAATGCTCTAAAAGTATTTTCATGTGTTAAAGGTTTGGATATGGCAAAGTTAATAAAGCTACGTTAAGCAGGTTAAAAGACGTGATATTTTCGCTGGATATTTTTTTCAACCAATAGTGTGGGCTTGAGTTGAGCGCCCTCATGTTACCAGAAAAACTCCTACTCCGGTGGTGATGCTCTTTTTTACACTACCAGCCCAATCTTCTAGTACATGTATGCATTCCTATGTCGTTGGTACTTTCTTAAAAGTACTTAAGATGTACGTAGTAATACTATTTTAGATTCTGTTCGCTTTCACGAAAAAAAAAGTATTAGCGCAGACCGTACTGTTCTTGAAGACTCGCTACTTTACACCGTGTACGTGTACTACACGTTTTCAGGTTCGCATGCATCCCATCCCACCCTATTCATTCACATCTGCGTTAATAACGGCACTGCAATCGCCGATCTCTTGCTCGGACTAGTTCATCTCCGATGCGGAGTTTCTGTCTTGATATGCACCGTTTTCCTCCAGAATACTCAACAGATATACATGTACTGGAATGATTATATCACATGAAGACTGCCACAAATTGACGTACAAGTGAGCGCCGTCAAATATGCATTTTGACTACTCAAATAGATTTGTCAAAATAAAGGATATGAAAAAGTGTATTCTAGATCTTTATGATGCTCTTCTGTCTTCCCCCTAGAACATGAAGATCTGGGTCTCCTTAAAGCCAATTTCTTTCAGCATAACACTCACAGCCTCATCAAAAGCTGGTGGGCCACAGTGGAAAGCTGCCACATCGGTAGAAGCCTTTGGTAACAGCTCCGCGAGCATCTTTTTATCCAGTCGTTGGCCGGTTTTGAACGATCCTAGTTCCCTCGAATCATCCTCGCTGGCCTCGTGCAGCACGTGATGAAGCTTGACACGATCTGGGAACATATTAGCGAGCGGCTCCAGTTGCGTGAGTGCGGTAATGTGCTTCAGCGAGTGGTTACAGTCCACCAACGTGATCTTAGCTGTGTCCTTCGTATTCTCCATAATAGCACGGATCAGCTGCAGCATAGGAGCGATGCCAGTGCCAGCAGCGACCATCACAACGTGACGGACATTCGTCAACTTCGGCTGACCACCCACAGTCACAACCCCCGCGTCTGGGTATCCCAGTACTCCCTGGGGTCCCAACATCTCGACTGTGTCTCCAACTTCCATTTTATCCAGATAGCTGCTCATGAGACCATCCGGGCAGATTTTAACCACCAAATCGAAGGACGCAGTCTGCGAAAACTTGGAGGTAGGGGTGTAGGCTCTCTCAATCATGTGGTCATTTATCTTCGCTCGAACTTTAAGATGCTGTCCTGGAATCTCCAGACCCATTAGTTTAGTGCCCGGTAGTTTGAAGGTGAACTTGACAGTCTGGAGACTCACTTTTTGCTTAAATACAAGAGTGAAAGGTCTCCAGTGAGTTTTATCCAGAGCGAATCTGGACGATTCAGAACTGGAAGTGGTCGCTACTGAGTCTGGGTCTAACTGACCAATATAGCACTTTTCTAGCATACTGTGGCCATTGACCCATGGGTGTTTCTCGTTGAAAAGGTCGGTGCAGTCCCCACCCGCGGACAACATGAGGTCTGCGATGCCTCCTGGGTGGAATTTAAGGTACGGAGTCATGTTGTACACTTTGCCATCCAATACACTCCAGCAGTCTTCTTCGGTACAGTGGCGATTCACTTCTTCCATCGAGATGGCGCGACGAGGGGGACCGCCACGAAGACCGGATAAGTCTTGACCAGATTGGCACAGGCGCATCCAGTGCTGGATACAGAGACAGAGTTAGAGCGAGTGGGTGAAGAGAAGGCGGGAGGGTACGCACGAGTTGGCTGTAGCCTGGAGGCAGCGCCACCTTGTTGCGGCGCTGAACCATGGTCGGACACCCGCCCATCGTGCTTTGTTCGGCCAAGTAGAACTTATTATTTTACCTGTACGTTTTGATTGACTGAAATGTATGTCATTTTAGCCAATAAAGAGGCGTAATTGTTTGTTTTCTAAGCTGGTTAGCTTTTCTTAAGGATAATTTTTTGTGTCTTACCCTAGATCAATTTGAACAGAAAAAACATAAGCTGGCAGTTTGGGACGTACAGCCTGTACTATTATATAATAGAGGCTAGTAGTATTGGTGTTCGAATCGTTGGGGATGGATTGATGGAGTTGATGTTTTAACAGTTTTAAGTTAAAAGTAATGGGAGGTGCGCTGTATCAAAGACAAGAAGAAGGCACAACATTCGAGGGTCATTTTTTTCAGGTATTGCGAGTTCTAGTCAAAATTGGATTGACCGGTAGGTTCAAGCCGAATCTCCGCCAATCGCACAAGCCCTTGATGCCAGGGGATTCCCACTAAGTACGAGTCCTGAGAGCCAAGAAAACATATGGTTTCATGTGGCGCGATTTTCTTGTGACTTGCGTTTTGTATGTGAAAGACTCGACACATTTGCTTTACCGCCCAGCATACTTTATTAAGTGCTTTAATTACACCTCCAGATATATTAAACTCAATTTTAGGCGGAATTCACAATACACAAAGCGCCAACTATCCATCGATATATACTCATTTGTTGCCAGCAAGTTTCGCCAGGTTCTCCTCGCGGTAGGTCTTCTTGAGGAATCCAGCGTACAGAATGTAAACATACCTGTAATTCTTCTCAATTGCTGAATCATACTTGAGGAGTAGATTAACCATTCTACCGCTTCTTTCGTCCGCGCGCCATTTCTTGAGTACGTTCACCTTCTCCGCGAGGTTTCCGTAAAGTACTTCATCGAGCGATTTCTTGTCAAGCTAGCCGCCAAGGGGTTTCTTTGCGAGTATATCTTCTGCACTCTTCGGGTCGAGGATCTCGTCGAGCTGCTTTGTTTTCAACAATTCATCGATTGTTATGATTTTGGGATACTTGACCACTTTTGTGATGGTACTAGTGTCAATAGCACGCAGTAGTCGCTTGCTAGATTCGGCAATCTGAACAGTGTTGACGACCGGAACCGAGTCGTCTGTAGCGAGTTGGTTCTGCTCAAAGTCCATCAAATCTGATGCAATCCCGCTGTGGACATGAAAGGTAGCTGTAGCGGTGAGAAGGATGTAGCGCACGCGCATTCTCGGTCGACAATGTGGTCAATGGGAGTGGTTGGTCTTTGCCGTAGTGTTGGGAGTTTAGAAATGAGCTGCTAGGCTCAGTACGTACAGCCGGTACCAGTAATGACCGAGTTATCGGGGTCGCGTTGCGCAACGATTTGTTGCTATCGATGATGATGGTACGCTTTTGTGTTCAGGACGAGGAATTCCCATAAATCAGTAATAAGTACTGAGATTTGAGTACGAAGATGGAGAGTGCGGTTTCTACTGATCAGTACTTATTACATGAATGAAAAGTACTATTCGTGCCGGATGAACAATTATAATACCAATAGAATTGAATAATATCCTCATCTGGAAACAGAAAAAAGCAAATCCGGAGTTCCAAAAATATATTCCAGTGGACCCTTCTCTCCGAACATTCGCCCATGTCATCAACCACGAAGGTATTGGAAACCTTAACCCCCCCAAAACGAGACGCTGTATTAGACACGTTTTGAGACGAAGGCTTAACGTGTACGGTACACGTTAAGCATTTTTACACTTACCATTTGTATGCAACCATACAGTCGATTCGAGATCGAGGGGTAGGCCTAATGTTGCGAGGACCCTATCCCTCCCGGATCAGGTGAGAGGACGGATCATATTGAATTCTAAAGGTTCTCGTGTACATTACATCAAACCAGTATTCATGATTGGAAAGAGCTTCGAACGCCATTCATTTGACGCTCATTTCAGAATCTCCCCCGCTTGGCTCAGATGTCCGGATTTCGCGTGAGATGGCGCGAATTGCGCCAGGAGGGATGGCAGTCAAAGCCACCCACCGGCCTGTCAGACGATCACACCTACGTTAAGCCCGGGAAGACCAAGCGAGATGTTCGTGGCGTTGATTTCTTCGTTGGAGCAGAAGACCTAATGGCGTATTTGGACCGCATCGACCTCGGTATGTCAATAGTATTGTTCACTACAGAAAATACTAGCTAGTGCTGATTTTTGAGCTCCCAGAGGCGATCGCGCGATAGAAAGAAGAGGAGAGACGCAAGTACGACAAGGCTATCAGTGATCTAAACCCTGTTGGCCTTGGGACGGAGTCACAACGCGTTGATCGGATGCAGCAAGGTAATATTTTACAAGAGCTGTATGATACGTAATTAAATGCTAACCTTATCGTGTCCGGTGTAGGCCACCCTGAACTTGATGAGCCGCGCACGCTGACGAGCCCAGCACCAAGCGGATCTGAGCCAACGTGTGCTGCGCAAACGAGGCCTGTGCGTCCAGAACCGCACGAGCCTCTAATCCTCACGTCTCTACATGTGATGGATGACGCTGAAGCCACCATGCGCGCCAGCGTTCGTCCCGCCGTGGCTGAAGACGAGGAATTATCAAGTCCGACTGACGTTTTGCACACACGAGGCAACGGAACGTCAGGTATAATTATGCTGCGAGTATCATTGTCTTTGATTTCCTATTTATATGTAGCTGGGGCCTTGACGCGGCGCAACCTGTGCGTGGAGTTTGCTTCGAATGACTGCGCTGGTAACGACGAGAATTGCGGTAATAACGTGAGCGATGTTGAGTCAGTTTCGCGCGAGGCCGATGTGTTTGTAGAAGGCGCAGAGCGTACCGGTGAACTTGTTGAAGGTGAGATTGGCGAATCGTGTATATACTCGATAAGGATATTTAAGGTTACACGATAATGGTACAGGTTTCTCACTTTTTCGTGTTTTCTTAAGATTTTCTTGATGATCCGAACTTTGTTTCACGGAGTGACCCAACTGGAGAGTACAGTATGCTCGACTTGGATGTGGAGAGTGGAGACCAGCCCGTATACGACGACGACGAGGAACTAGACGTGACTGAGCCGGACCCTGGTATTGAAGAAGACGGCGTGATGCCGCCCGAGTTGCGCTTTGACGCATCGCTTCTGGATGCTGTCGGCGGGGTGCATCAAGTTGCTAGTGGTAACATCAATGGGGATTTATTAGCTGACATGAAGGCGAACGGTTGGTCTTCTCCCCACACGCAGAATCCATACCCATACATGGATGAACCCTAAGAGGTGCGACCCAGTGGTTGGATCACAGAAGACTATCCTGAACTGTTCGATGGAGAGCAAGGACCTACGAAGGCTGCGTTGGAAGCAGCGTCGACCCCACTTGGAGCATTTTTACTATTCGTGACACCGCATCTACTGGAGACTATCGCCGGTGCTAGCAACGACTACTTTCTGGAGAAGATGGATGAGCGAGTAGAAACACTGTACAACAAACAAAAGGCTCGAAAGCTCAAGAAACCTCAATTTGAATTCACTCCTCCTGATCTGTTACGTGCGAAGTTGCTGAGAACTCCCGATATTTCGGGTAGAGAGATAGCTATTGTTATTGGACTGCTCATTGCAAGGACAATCACTCCCAACAAAGAGAAGTTTGACAATCATTGGCGAACTACCGACGAAGGCGCAATTCCTCATGGCTGCTTCAACATGTTCATGACGAGAGATCGATTCTACCACATACCACGAAACCTGCATTTCAGCAGCGACTCAGATCCCAAGGCATCCTTCGATCGAGCCTGGAAGCTGCGTCCGGTCATTGACGCACTTCAAGATACATTTCAAGAAAACTTTATCCCTCCGGTGGTGATGGCCTTCGATGAGGCGATGCTGCCGTGCGCGTCTCCTTTCAACAGGATGTGGATCTTCATGAAGGACAAACCCCATCGCTGGGGTACAAAACTCTTCATGTTGTGCTGCTCCAAGTCTGCCTACTGCATCCGGTGAGACACGAGCGTGCCTAATGGCACGCTCGTTTTTTTTTGGCTTCTGAGTTTCGTTATCGTGTACTACACATGCTAACATGAATCTTGTATCATGGCTTCTACAGATTTGAGGTTTGTTGTGGGAAGAAGCAAATGCAGGACAGCAGTACACCAGTTGACGAGAAGTCCGGGCCGGCGGCCGTGGTGAGAAACCTGCGGCAGGTATTTGGTGAGCAAGGGCCTCGTGAGCGCCGTCTCATAGTGACAGACCAGTTCTATACTTCCGTCGTACTCGCGATGCAGCTACTCACTATGAACTTCTATAGTGTTGGCACGATCATGACCAACAGGAGAGGCCTGTGCCAAGGCATTCTACCAAAAAAGACGAGAAACGGGAAGAAAGAGTCCAACAAAAGACCGGCAAACATAGTGAGAGGAACATTCCAGATGGCTACGCTTCGCCAAGTGCCCCCAGATCAAGGCAGTGCGCTGGTGGGATAACCGAGCTGTGTATCTGCTTGGTGCGGGAGGGGGGGGGGCTCGAAGCTTGATCGGATTGTACGCCGTGACCCGCAGCTCGGACAACAAGTTGAGCTGATGTGTCCAAGAGTTGTGAAAGATTACCAGATTTATATGGGCGGAGTGGACGTGCACGACCAGCTCCGCCTACAACGGTAAGTATTGTTATCGTGTACGGAACATCCTATACTTACTAACTTATCGTGTATTTTACACCATGGTACTTTCCTTAGCTTTTCGCTACAGCTGGCCCGGCGCTATAAGAAATATTATAAGTCCCTCTTTCTTGGACTACTCGACTTGGCCATTATCAACGCGTTCATCGTGTTCAATGCTCGGCAAGTGGTGGGCGGGAAACCAAAACCATCCCACGTGGAACTTGGAGCTCTGTCAGCTCCGGCCAGACGACTGGGAGCAACTACTGCGTCATCGGGGTCTCATTGCGACACCAACACGGACTCGTGCTATGAAGACCTCATATGTACCCATCCAGACCGACGAGTGGCGCAAAGGAAACAGCGAGGAGTCCAAAAAAAACTCAGGCAGCGCGCCTGCAAGGTGTGCTCGGTTTTGGAGCCTGCTGGCGCCTCACGTGGCGGAGAAACGACGTATTACTGTGGGGAGTGCAAGCTAAAAGCGTCCGCAAAGCACGGGTTAGCCTCAAGGGTCTTCCTCTGCAGCAAAGTGAAGCATTGCAGCAACGGAGAGTCGACCTCGTGCTGGGAAAAATGGAACAAGCACTGGAAAAATGGGAGCCTCATCCCACAAACAGGGCGGAAGCGCAAAATTCGCGCGCGAAAGCCATCGCGGAGTGTTCGGGGGCACGGTACGAACGGGGATGACGGCAACGCCTCGTAAGGGTCGTCGAGTGAAGAGTCGAGTGATTCTGCCGATTCAGACGCATTACGACAGCGTGTAAGTAGCAAAATAGCTTCCCAGTAGCGTAGTGTCGCCACCGGAGCCAGAAATCTGGCTTCTACATTGACTCTAATTCAATATACGTGTTTGCTTGAAGATCGCCATCTGGCAGCGTCAAATAATTGTGTACCAATGACGCCTTGTCTATTTGCTATTCGCTCTGGTTTTTTTTCAAGCGTTGTGTTGTCGAGGACACGTTACACAGTCTACCGTGTATGAAAAAGCAAATGGTATCGTGCGATATACACGATATTTGGTGAAGAGCTGTCTAGGGGTAAGGCGAAGTACTGGTTTTGCTTCGGACATGATAGTTTTTGTTTTAATTTGAATATTGGTTCCCATCTCAGTTGATCCCAATAACATGTATAGGGTTTAGGTAAATGAGCGCAAAAAAATCGGCTCGCTTTGGGGGGGGTTAAGGTATTGAAAAGCATGCTGATATCGGCGACGGGCGGTCGTACACTTGCGCTGGAGCAACGCAAAGAAGTGAGCTGTCTGGAGTTCGAAAGGCCATTGAATGGCGCTTGTTATCAGCAGTAGTGTTCGCAAGCAGCTTCACACAAAAAGTAGACATGGTCAATTTTGTTCTCATACCTACAAAACCCAAGAAATTGGAGCATCTAGCTCCGCAGTAATTGGAATTTAAGCCCCCAAGCAACAACCCAGCGTCGTGTGAGAACAACTCGCCCAGGATAGCAACCATGCAACGTTTCTTTTAGGCAAATTCCTGCAGCAACTTCCGGAATCTATAGTGAACAAAACACAAATAGAGATTCTCTGACCCACCAACCTCCGCAAGTTCTTTGTACTCGAACTGGGGTTGCTTGAAAGCATTAAGTGTTTGTTCTTTGTATCGCTTGAGCCTCGAGTGGGCGGTGTTTCGTTTGGAGTAGGTACGATAGTAATGCATTTTGTAAATCCACGTTGACCTTGAGCCATCGTTTGCTTTATGGAACCGTTAGAGAATTGATTCTGCTGACCGAACACACCTGTTGATTCCAGATTGGTGAGCAGTTCAGCTTGTGTACGTGTAAGCGAGTGAGGCAGGCAAGCCCACAGACGCACAGATCCCAACGATATGGCCCCAACCGAGCCAGATTCTTCAATCGCTTTGAGTGTAATCGACAAGAGCTTTTTTGGTTCTTGGGTATAGTTTCGCTGATGACTAGGGCCATTTAACTGCGGTCTGATAAGCTGTAGTACAACCTTGGCATTGTCACTCACTTCACGCAGCTCCAATAGTATTTGTCCTAGATCTGCTGTGATGAACAGGAAGGACAGGTAAAATGGTCCTGAAGATGACATGCACACTGATACGAAGAGCGAGCTGAAGAAATCAACCAAAAACGCCACAGATTCGGGTATAATGTCCTCCAAGTCACGCGAAGCGTAGACGATATAGTGCTTTGCAGCAAATCTCCAGATGGGCAAAACGAGAATCACCCAACCTCGGCACGCTGCAGGAACCTTGTCGTAGAAGACCTTGAAGAGAGGGTAAAACCCGGTGAGACTAATCAACGCAAGAAAGTATCGATAGAATCTCTTCATGTGAACTTGGATAGGAGAGTCTCTCACTAACGCACCAGATCCGGTGACAACTCGTAGCATTAATACAGCGCAAATCCCGGTTGGAATGCTCCAAATTGCATCATAAGGGGCACAGGGAATCCGATGAATGCTGCTGCAAGCATACAAGAACCGACCTGCCCTACAGACAATCCCGTAGTAGCGATAATTTGTTTGCAAGCCATAAAGTTCAGGTCCGGAACGAATGCTGCCAATTGCGAGTATCCACCGAAGCCAAGCACCAACCTTGTAATTGATATGCGAAGCCAAAAGACCCAGTTTGATGTCCACCCCTCGGACGGTGGTCGTAGCGGAAGGCAGTCAAGCATCAATGCTACCGAAAGAGTAGGTAGTGGCGTGAGGACGCAGACCAAAATCACTCGCGTCCACGATGCCGTGTTGCAGTAATTCTCCAGACTCATGAGACGCTCAATGGAGTATGATCCTTGGCGGCCAACCTGGATTCGGTTCCATTTGTTTTCTAGCTGTCGCCAACAAGTCTCGTGAGGAGAGGCTTTGATTCCGCTGTGCCTAATGTGGGAAAATTGCTGTGTTTCCTCTTCGCATTGCGTAAACTCTGGCTGGTTTGCTTATTAAACTTGTTGGAGCATGCTGCTATTTCTAGTTGGTGGTCGTATTTCTACTAAGTATAGCTGTCGCAGTTTTTTTTATCTGGTCAAAAGAACAAAATATGTTTTTTTTAGATGTTTTATAATTAAAAAAAAATATCTTATAGGCTTGACGGTTTAAACTCGAAAACCAAGATGTAGTGGCACTATCCTGTACAGACGCAAGTACCAATACAGCAACGAATGACGACTGTTCATGGATCTAGCATTATTGCTTCGTCGTCAAGTCCTGCTTCAAATGGAAGACCTGTTGGAATATAGCAATCGACAGTGTCAAGTATCAAGTCTAAGAGGACAACGACCAGGGGGCGCTTAATAGCGCAGTGGTCTAACGGTGCGACTGTGCACAGGTATGTAGTGTGAGTTCGAGCACCGGTGGCGCCGCCCTTTTCCAACAAGACCTGCTTGTCTTTATCAGCGTACAAACCGTTGCCAGGAAAGTTTAGACCTGTGCAGCAAGATATTGCATACGCAAACAGGCTGCTGGAACACGAGAAGAGGATGATGTACCCACACAACGTGTACCTCGAATCGCTTTTCTAACCACGCGTTGCCATGAAAAATGTTTTTAACCGGGTTTTTTTTTTCATTCTCTGAAAGTTATTTCAGAGTATATGATCCGATTTTCCGCTCAGAAAGCATGCAGCTCTAAATTCAGAAAATCAAAACAAAAAACAAGCAAGCTCGAAAATAACTGTAATATTTAATAATCCTTCAAGAAAATGCAAATCACCCCCAGGGTCTGATTGTCGCAATAACTTATTTTCAAGTTGTAGACTCTAGAGATATCGATACTTCCACCAGCAATATTCACTGCAATCGTGCATATCTAGCAAAATTTGAATCACACAGGCACAGACTGCTTGCACCATGCTCGCTCAACATTCGTTTTTTTTTTTTGAAAATTACCTACTTCATGAAAATTACGATAACGAAACTGCATTCACTCGCGACTATCGCCCAGAGCATCCTCGTCAGCAAGCTGACGCTGAGGGGCACATTGTGTAATGCCGCCGACAAGGTGAAGGAAAGGTGAAAGACGGTAAAGTTTGGGTCATCTTTATTTTAGGTCAGAAACAGATCACGTGATCACGTGGGAAACAAACCTAGGGAGGTATTTGGCCGGAGGAAGCGTAAGATGGTAGTAGCGGTGTTGCGGGTCATGAAAGACAATGTCAACGCATTAAAACGAAATGACCGAGCTCAGTGGTGTGTTTAGACGCCTGCCAAATGCGTGCCAGAATTTGTTTTGTGATCAAGTGGCGTGACTAATTTGTTTCTGACCTAAAATAAATCCTTCGTCAGTTTTGATCATACATATTAATACGAAATGAAGCGCCTCGGTACAGTTGTATCAGCTTTCTCGTGATATGCGTTTTGCACTGTAACTCGGTGGACAAGCTAATAAATTATACTAACACGCATTATTGGCCTAGTCGTTGTCTCCACCGAGTGACACAAATAACTATTTATCAACAATTCATTTTTTCGCTGTATCACTGCTACCCTCTCAGAGGCACTCCAGCAGCTATTAGTAGAACCAACCCGCGATTCCATCCTCAGGGTCATGCATTTCGATGGATTGTACTGATTATCATTATGCGGACTTCACCGACTCGAGTATGTGTATGTTGTTTTCTAAAGAACCTTTTTATCACTAAAGAAAACAATACCGGTATTTCCGAGCCCTCCTAACAACCAATGTAGCCGCGACAGCGTTAATTTCAGAGCTCACCCGTGCGACGCGCGGCCTTGTTACTGTGGGCGCTTATTCTTTTGAGGATAAATGCCGGACTTTTATTGACATGATAGCAGGCTTGAAAATGTAAAATCCGTTTTAAAAAAAAAACTATCGCTCGAAAAAATTATGTCCGCAAAATTGCCCCTCCCTCTACCAGTAGATATTGTGCGGCAAGGGAGAGAAATGATGTGGAGTGGTAGGAAGAGTAGTCTGCTAGCTCCGTGGAGTACACAACAATGCATCAATGAAAGGAAAAAGTTCCTGGGCGACGTTTTCAGTTGCTCAAGATTGTGTGTTACATGTACGTGCTTCATCGCTGCGTTACGTCCATTGCCAAAGCGGGGGTCAGCAACTCTTCGACAACGTTTCCATCAAGAGTGATACGAGCACCATTGAACACGAGTGACACGTCTTCCACGTTGCCAAGAAGCTGCAGTAACGGTGATATCATGTCGATCTGACTGTGGATCCGTCCAATGCGATTGCTTGAGTTGTCCCAGTCAAAGCGCACAGAACCACGCACGACGAGGTGCTGATCGAGCAGCTTTTGAACAATGCGATGTCCTCTGCTTTCCACGCAGTGCATACCTCGAACCGTGCTGCCATAGAACAAGTGTGAGAACACGTTCATCAGTGCGCGTCTCGTGAGGGTAAACCTTGTGGAAGTGGTGCCAACAACTGAGCTGTCTCCAATCTTCTCAAGACGCAGGAGCTGCATATCGATATCTTGGAAAAAGTGCGTGAAGATCGCCCAGTTTCTCCGATAGCCTCGGTGCCGTGGGCAGTGCCGGTACCGACATCCGGCGCGTTTAACAACCGTAAAAACTCGAGCTGAGCTGTTGGTTTCCCGTTTTGATGGTGCAGTCCATACTGGAATAAACGAAAGTAATCGGTCGCGACTGACCACAACGCTGAGTGTCTCGCGGTGGCGTATGAGAGGCCTTGAATTCTCTTTCGGAGGTGCTTAACCTGTTGTCGCAGCTGCGTGTTGGAATCCTCCAGGTCGCCCTGGAATGTTTTCTGTTTCTTTCAATACCGTTGATTGTAAATCCTCTGACGTTCTCGGAGGGGCAGACGGGTTAGCTTGGGAGTGAAACCTTTTGGCCGAGTGGTTGATCTGGTTGCCTGTTCTTCACAAGTGTATGGGTGTCCAAAATCCACTCTAGTCTTGTTGAACCCAGCAGTGAAGATTTGGCGCTGCTTCACGGTACCAATAACGTCGTCACTCAAAGCGTCGAGGTTGGGCGGGCACAGAGTTGCTTGGCGTTCTGCTCGAATGTGATTCGCTGGTACGAGGTGCTTGCAGTTTATGGGAAATGACGTAATGACACAGTCTCGACCAGTCTTAACCCGAGCTAGTATTAATAGTGTGATCATCGTTAGGGCAGGTTTACTTATTGCATGTACGTTATTCAGACACAATCCTATCCGATAAACTATCTTGTGTCTCGCTAATAATCACATAGCCATCTGGATTGCGGTCTTCGGATCTTCAGCGATGTGGCGGTTCATGTAAGCTTTTGATCGTGTACTGTAACACATTTATGCACATGTATTACATGTACTTCGAAGTATTTTACTGAGCGACGAAGGGATACGTAAGTTTATTCGTGTAAGACGCATACACTGTACAACCGTGATTGATGCTCTCGACGGACCATCCAAGCCATAAACGCATCGCAATACTGATGTTATGCTATGTACAGGACCTTTTAGGGCTAATAAACGGGTCTGCTGAACCTCACATCCGCTTGTCGATAAAATTATTTTTTTTAATGCTCAAAAAATATTAAAACTATGTTTCAGCTAAAAAGGATTAAAGTATTAGAATACTTTTTTAGCTTAACCATATTAAAATAATTGTGAGTGGTAATCACTGTGGCAACTTGCCACGTAAACTTGCCACTGGCAAGTTTACTTTCAATTATCATCCTATCCTTCCAACAATCACAGTTGCGTGGCCGCAATCTACATGTATTACTTCGAAATTACAGTGACTCGGGCAAATGTTTGTATTAGGATTCTATAGTCGGTTCGTTACGCCGCTTCTTGTTGTTGCTCTTCTTGGGCCCCGGCCCCGAGAGCTGTTCCTGCTCTACATGTAGTTTTCGCTTCTGTCCCTGCTGCTTCAGCGGTTCCATCACCTCCGCTGAGTGCTGCTTATCATCCTCCGTCTCTACATCCGCTTCCTTCTCAGCAGCCTCGTCCAGGGCCTTTTGTGCTGCTTCCTGCTCTCTCTTCATCCTCTTGACTTCCCGCTCCTGCTGCTTCTCCTGTCCCTCCTTCTTCCGTCGCTCTTTCCTTGCAGCTTTAGCGGCCTCTTTCCACTCCAAAAAGGTTTTGGTCCGCTTGGTGGCTAATGCTGTGTCCAGCCACTCCTGCTCTGCGTGCCATTCGTGCACTAAAACCTTCTGCAACAGCGTCGGGCTCTACAAATCGACAGATTAGTACATGCTCTCTAACTGTAGGTTTCTATCTTTATCCGTCTTACCAGCACGTTCATCTCCAGGAAGCCCTTGCAGCCGCATCTCTCCACCGTTTTACGTCCCAGGACGTCGATGAATTTGTCTACGCAGAGATCCCCGCGGCTGTTTGTGTCGATATCTCTGGAGCGATAGAAGTCCAGTAACTTGGAGTTCTGGGGTTCGGTCGAAGCGAGGAACAGCAGCTGAAGGTCCGAGCCCATCGAGATCACGCGCCCATTGCTGATCTGCAACTCTTGCAGCCACTCACGCAGCACTGACACGTACTTGGCGCGGTCCCGAAAGTGGTCGATGCGCACGAGCAGCAGCTCCACGTCGTCCATGACTTCGGCACTGTTGCTCCTGAAACCAACAGAAGCTAGCACGGCCTGTGATTGGATACAATTAAATATGACAATTTGGTGCAAAACAGCTTAAGAACATATTTTACTGTAGAAGAGCACAGTGAGATGGCATTTTAACACTAAAGTGTAGCTGACGTGGTACGAGTACCAAGTTTCAGCACATGAAGAGTGAGTACTTGGCCCCAATCTTGCGGATGTTGCGGTGTAATGCCTTGCGCAGTGGGATCAGGTAGAACTCTAGCGGTGGGTTGCTTGAGCTGGAGGAGGAACCACCGGTAGACAAACCGGTAATACCGAAGCCAGCAGGAGAAGACCCTGACGAAATCGGGGACGTCGTCGCGGATGTTGCAGGTGTAGGAGCCCGTGATCCCGCGCGTGGCGGATGGTCGGACAGATAGAACCAACAGCTGAAGAGAATCGAGCGGATATCGGCGGGCGTAGTCAGTGGTAGCAGCTCCGCGGTCTTGGCCAGAGGCGCAGGCAGCCAACTGGTCGCTCGCAGTAGCCGCATCAGCTCGCACGTGAGCTCCAGTTGGTTCCTGTTGCGCATATACGGAGGTACGTCCACGTTCTCCACACTCAACTCGCCCTTGACACTGTTCCAATGACCTAACAAGACAATCAATACCGACTTGAATACCGGTACAAGTCGCAATAGCTGGGATGACCCCAATACCGTCGACGTCGATATTACCGATCGAAGCAGCGGTAAAAACGCCGGAAAGTGGTTTAACCACTGCTCGACACGCAAATCCACGTCGAAACTCGACCGATTCGGCAGCATGTCCTTGTAGACGTCGTCACTTGGGATGCCACAGCACGGCACCACACGCTCTAAGAGCATATCCACGACGACCTTCAATCGCCGCTCTAACCGCTCATCCTGCTCGGTATTCGACACGGTTTTACCCTGATTTTCAGCATCAATCAACAGATTAGCAGCCGATCCCGTAGACGCCAGAAGCTGCGAGAAAATCTCGGTCGCGTACACGCTACAGACACGAGCTGCGTGCATCTCTCGCTCCCAGGACGAGTCCAGTGTTTTTCGGTATACCAGTTTCGCCTCAGGTACCTTCGTAATAACCTGTGAGGACTGTAGATTTGTGCACTTGGAGCTGATGGTACGTTCGCAGCGGATAATCTGGCGCTCATCCAGCAGATTTTCGTCGTCCAAGTCGCCAAAGTTGACGCCGTTCGGGAAATGTGTGGGGATACTGGTGGCTGACGTGGTACTGAGCAGAGAATCCAGCCATAAGGATGCGAACATGCTGTACACGGAGGAGGAATAGTGCGCGACGCCTCCATCCAGCGCTAATATACGGAACAGGATCATCTTGAGGGTCTGTAGGCGACTTTGAAGAGCGCCATCCTCAGGTAAACTCAGCTCACTGGAGGCTTTATCGCCCTGTTGGACGAGATCAGCGCGGTATTGCCGCAGCAGTGAGAAGTACACACTCAACAGCTTCTGTACGCAGCGGTATTGCCAGTTCGGGTCCTCCAGAGACAAGAACGGAGTGCGAGACACAAGAGAAAGCGCGCGGGAAGCCACCAGCGAGTCCCTGGAGCGACACAAGTCCAAAAAACTCTCCCAGAACTTCACCCCACGCACACCTTTCCACAGCTTAAAAGAGTCCAGACTCTCCCTCCAACTCTTAGCGTCAGCCAGCTGTTGTAGACACGTAGTATCTTGTTCTCCAGTCAAGGTAACAGGTAGCTCGATCTCAGTCGTATCTGCCGTGTCGTTCAAGGCCAACAGAGTCTGGATAATCCCGAGAATGCGTCGGCGAGCTCGAGGGGCAGCAGATTGGGCTTCGTGCATGATACTACGCACAAAATCCACGTACTCAGGCGACGCTGGAGTCAGCAACGAGGTCAGCAGTTCGCACAGTGAGCGATCAGCGTCTTGGATAGTTGAAAGCGGATACACAGCAGGCACCTCGTTGAACTCTGCGAGCATCAGCTCGGCCTTGATCAGCTGCTCCGTCACTTCGTTTCGAGAGATCGACTGAGCCAGCAGACAGAGCCACTGCTTCCACTCGCTAAAGCGTCGACTGGCAGTCTCCTTGGACATCTCGTGGTTGTCTGTCATGCTAATATCTGATGGATTCATCACCTGTAGCAGGCGCAGTGTAGTCTGGCAAATATACGGCAGGAAACGGTAGATTCCCTTGATAAAAGAACACGACGTCTCGGACCCAGCGAGTGCCACCAGTTGCTGCTGAAACGAGGCCACGGAAGCTGCAAAACGGGGCGGTAATTTACCGGTAGACAGATTTTGTACCAGTAAAAGCAGCTGGAATCCGGAGTTCGACAGCTCGGCGCTGCGATTGCGGATAAAATCCAGCAACAAGACACTGATCTCTTCTTCTTGGGGACTTGTACTGTCATTGCCACTCGATTCTCCTTGCTCGAACTTGCTGGCCAGTGTCGTAACCAGCTCTTCCGTTACGATCCATTGTAGATTATCGTCACAGACCTTCACAAGCACGCAAGAGCTGCTTGCTAGCGCCACAAGACGCTTCACAGTCTCCAGTGCGTGTCCGTGGTCGCTAAAAGCGCATTGTTCCAGCACTTCGCGCAGAATATCCACCGTCTGCGCTGGATTTTTCGCGGCTAAAAACTCCAATACCGAGATAATATCCGTCATCTCTTCGAGTCTGGCAATAGATTCCCAAAATAAAAATTCCTGTACAAAGTACGAATTCATCTGAGCAATAGACGGCATGATCCACGTCCAGTACTGAGGTGTAGATCTCATAAGACACCAGTCCAGCACCTGCTTCAGCAGCTCCTTACCTATTGAATCCCCTGCACTGAGTACCGCACGTCTGATAGCACCCACCAGTTGAGCGTACAGTGGTTTACTCGGTAGTTTGGCCAGCGTCTCGTCCAGATCCACCGTTTTCTCCTCGCTATCCAGCACCAGCAGATTTTGTACCGACTCCTTCTCGTCCAGCAGCTCACAGAAGCCCAGTGAGAGCTTCACCACGTCCTCCAGGACGCTGCGTCGAGCGAACTGCGTGTTTATTATGCGTTGCAGCTGGTCCAGCGCCTTGTGCACGTCTGCACTGTTATCAGCCGCAGCTTTAGCGCGACGACTCTGTTTGCTCTTCTTCTGACGCTTAGAGACGGGTCCACTCTCGCTCCAGAGCTTCTCTAGTGCCGCGTGGAGCTGCATCTGCAGCGTCTGTAGCTCGGGGGTCTGTAGACTGGGCAGTTTGTGTGGCTGCGTCTCAGACCCAGGACTTCGGACGTCGTCTGCAGAATTCATGGGGCTGCTGACGGAATTGCGAGGTGTTCCTACGTCACCAGAGAGGAGAGAAGACATGGAGACGCTCACTACGCAACCGATCTCCATCGAGTTTCGGAAGGCAGAAATTTCAATGAAAATTAAAAAAAAACTCCGGTGGGAGTCACTATCTAAAAAGTGTCACTAAAGTGAAGTGGGCCACTATCGGTGATATCGGTGCTATCATTGGTATCTGTGCTATCAATCTCGCCCACGGTAATATTTCAAATTGTAATAAATTATTTGAATTTTCTTAGCTAAATGTATTATATGCACAAACTACTACTTCGAAGTAATACTATGTTCTGCTATGTCTCGATTCTCAACTAATTGAACGTAAATCAGTTTCGATACCTGGAGTCTCGAGGCTGGAGAGTGTAAGGTAAGCTCAACACTGCGTCCTCTTATACCGCGCTGGTTTGCTATGGCTATTTTAATAGCGAGCGCACGTATTAAAATATGTGCGCTCACCTTTGTTGATTTCACGCCTTACTTATTGCGATTCGATCAGCGTGTCTCGATATCCATAGATTTCCCCATTTTGAACGTGAAATGGCACCAGTATACGGCTGTCTGGGTTTACATACATGACAATTCCGATACTGGTATACTTGCTCACGTTGATGAACAGGTAACAAACAGGTTTCCCAGCTCAATGATTACGACTGGGACTCAGCCGAACTCAATTGACGCTCCGCCCAAGTCAGTTCACAATTTCCAATCGACCCGCGATGCAAGCCAACAATCTCCACCCACCCAACCTACACATGCTCAGTGACAGTGTCATTGGGGGCGTCGCGCAGCATTCGCGACCAGAGAATCGTCTTGTCAGCGCAAATTGGCCACAACTCTCCCAACGCCATGACGTTACGACGCAAGAAACATCAACCGCTAAGCGCGGAAGGCCCAGAATCTTGAGCGGCCGATCCCGTTCTGTGCGTTCTTCGTCGCAACAAGCAGCCACGGGAAAACTCCCATACGCTGACGAAATGAAAGCCAACATTGCGGAATATCATCGACAACGTCGACGAAAGAACCAAGAGCGCTACAGAGAAAGACAACGCCAGTTGGTCGTGGACCTAGAGAGCCATACGGGTCGAGCTCCAAAATGAGATCGAGCAGCTAAGTCGGAAACATGAAGCTCTCATGTTCGGGGTTGCAACGAGGGACACCGTTTGGTTTGTCGCTGTGGAGTATTTCCGTGTCTTTCGATGCGGGCTACTCGCTGCAAGAGGAGCGAGTACTAAAGCTGCGATGGCGCAGGATTTGGATGCTGGAACGGTGCACGGGTTGGAGGCACTGGCGAGGAACTGGGCGGTCTTCACGCAGCACTTCCGGGATGTCCCGATTCGACTTGGACGATTGAACCAGGTCGCGGAAAACTCGCTCGTCGCCACGACTACGACGAGTATCACCAAAAGTTCACTATTAATAACCAACCATGTTTCCTCATCTAGTCGTCGTTTCAATGAGACTAAGTGGTCTCGTATGCTACCAGGCTGCTGGATCAACGCATCGTCATGCGTGGCTCGGTGCTCTATAAGTGAGATAGCTCTAGCAACCGTGTTGTGAGTCTGATCACCCAAGCCGACATGGTGTCGTCGTTGCTACAATTGCTACGCAACTTGGAGGACGTTTCCAGCATGCACGCATCAATCCCGAGTGCAACCTCGTCGTAGGCGAGTACATCGACCAGTTTTAACCAGTGCTATTATTCTTAGGTGAACCTCGTTGGGGTGGTGGCGAAGTCACGAAGCATTGCAGTCCTGCTCTGCTTGTGCGGTGAAAAGCACAATGAACTGTTGGGATTGTCCTTTAGTTTAATACAAACGCTCTGTAAAATTGTAAATATTACCTCACCAGCAATAAGATGATCTTGTCGGCGGATATCTTATCTCATCAACACTAATTAGCTGGCCACGATCGCACTTGTCATCGTAGATAGTTGACTTCGCTGGAACCACGGTTCCTATTATTCTGCTTCCGCACCAGCGTGCTTGCAATCACATATTACGGGACATTTCACCACGTTTGCTTTATCACCCCAACGTAACCATAGCTGGCACCGATTGCTATCTCGGTGTACGTCCCTGGTTGAATGTGGTGCCACACACGCACACCGGACACGAGTCTGATTCGTGCGTGCCTCGGCTAATTTGCCGGTGTCACTTCGAGGACGAGGAGTCGAATTTGAATGCGGTTCGATGTCAACGTTGTAGTGAGCGACAAGACGAGGTTCAAGGCCCATCAGTCTCTACCGGTACGTCCTCGCGCTCTCTACCGGTACAGTACCTAGTTCAAATACACGGATAGTCTCTGTGTATTTGTAGTCTCCGGGACGCTGGCTTCACTCGAGTCTCAATTCACAGACGTCGTCTACACGCGCGAGTAAGGACCAGGTTATGTCGACCACATGGGGATTAATCGGCTCTCACAAACAGCAAAACGTAACGTGCAACCGAACGAAATACCCAGGCTTCCCACAATTTCGCCTGTGCGTACAGAGTGCAACTGAATACAAATCCTGACCTCAGTTTCATATGATGGAGCTCTGCTTCACAGTTCATTCTCCATTTTGCTGCTCGCCCGTGACGAGAAGCTACCGGACACTGACCTCCTCTGGACTTCAGTACTGTACTTGCATCTCTCTTCAACTCGAAAATGGCTTTCGGTTCCCGTCTCCGCGGCCTCTGCGCCGCTGCTGCTCTGTGCACTGCCATCGCCGTCTCCCCCACTGATGCGTGGGTTCCTCCGATCATCACTAAAGGCAACAAGTTCTTCGATTCCAAGACGGGACTCGAGTTCCGTATGAAGGGAATGGCCTACTACCCCCGACCCAACAGTGGAGAGATGGCAGACGTCGGCAACTACGACTGGGCTGCGGATGAGCACGAGGCTGTGTGGAAACCTCACTTGGAGGTGATGAAGGACCTCGGTGTCAACACGATTCGCCTGTACTCTGTGGACCCGAGCAAGGCGCACGACAAGTTCATGTGCGCGTGTTCAAATGCAGGCATCTACGTGCTCGTAGGCATCACTGCTCCGTGAGTACATTTTTTGCGTTCATTTCCTGTGGTTATTGTACTGACATTGGTGCACTTTTTGCAGATGCGAGAACTGTTCCGTGCTTGACTTCGTGCCGCCTAAATGCTACCCGG
The DNA here is from genome assembly GCA_033557915.1 of Phytophthora tentaculata. Taxonomy (NCBI): domain Eukaryota; phylum Oomycota; class Peronosporomycetes; order Peronosporales; family Peronosporaceae; genus Phytophthora; species Phytophthora tentaculata. The sequence goes on from JAUCEA010000001.1 coordinate 3,448,906, forward strand.
AGGACCTGTTCACTCGTGCACAGATGGTGTACAATGCCTTCGCCGTGTACGACAACACTCTTGGCTTCAGTGTCGGTAACGAGAACAACCTCCAGGTCAAGAACGGAGCGCACGGTACGACCACAGCCCCGTGTGTCAAGGCCTTCCTGCGTGACACTCGTAGTTACGCTGCGAGCTGCTCGGGCTCGGTCCGGCAGGTGCCGATCGGCCTGGACATTGCCGATATCCCCCCTCGTGAGCAGTGGATCTCGTACTACGACTGCGCAATCGACGACGACGAGAACACGCGCACAGAGTGGATGGGCTTCAACCCGTACGTCGAGTGTGACCCTGCGACTCACCTCCAGTACTCGCAGTCCACGGGTCTGAAGAAACTCATGTCCGAGTACGCCAAAGTTGGCTACGCTCGTCCGCTGATGTTCGGCGAGTTCGGCTGCAACAAGGGAATCAATACTATTGAGGGCTACGAGAATCAGCGCTCGTTCCTGGATGTACGTACATATTGTGTTGAGTAGGATGGCGTGAGTACTGACCTTTTTGTACGATTGACAGGCTAAGTGGATGAATGAAGAGAAGGAGATGACCGACGAGATTGTGGGTGGCAATGTGTTCGAGTTCACTACGGAGATTGCCAACTTGGTCGAGAGCAAGAGTAAGTTTTTATTACTAAAGTAGTTTCGATTTTTTGTACGACCGTGAGTTAACGCCAACACTTTTTGTACGCACAGCTCTTACGAAGACTGGAGACGCCGGTAAGTACGGCGTGGGTTACTTCATGCCCGAAGACTGCGACAACGAGCTCACCGAGTGCGTCTTTACGCCCTACCCGGAGTACGACAACCTCAAGAAGGCGTACACAGGCACCAAGAACTCGACGGTTGAGCACGACAGCTACACGCCTACGCGTGACACCATCCTGTCGTGCCCCAAGAACATTTCGAGCGAATTGCCGCCTACGCCCAAGGTCCCCATCCTAGAGTGCACGATCACTCAGCCAGTGTGCAACGGCGTCAAGGCCAACAGCTACGAGCACTTCTCCCCTAGCACCGCAGTGGGGGAGAAGCGGACGCCGACCAACGAAGAGAACCCGGACACCGCCGTCACGGACGCCACGGCTGGAAGCAGCGGCGCTAGTGCAACGGTTTCTGCCGCAGCTCTCGTCTTGTCCGTTGCCACGGTTGCCGCCACTGCCCTGTCCGTCTTTTAGAGCACTCGGTCAGGCACGTGAGAGCCTGTCGTTAAGCGCTAGGTTGTATCTCATTAATGTACATATTGTTGTTGCCACTACGTCCCTTCAAAGGAATGTCGTATCCCATCGCCTGTCTTCTTGCGACAGCCATTACCAGAATGTCGACGGCTTGGTCCCTGAGTTCAATTTTTCGACCGTACAAAAATGGCGTACAGGTCTCGCCTCCGTGCTGTTGTAGCTCTGTGTATTGCCGTTGTCAGCTCTCCGGTGGATGCGTGGCTTCCTCCTATTATCACCAAAGGTCACAAGCTCTTTGATTCGGAGTCCGGACTTGAATTCCGACTGAAAGGAATGGCCTACTACACCCGACCCAACAGTGGAGAACTGTGGCCGATGTCAGTAATTACGACTGGGCTGCCGATGAACATGAAGATGTGTGGAGACCTCACTTGAAGGTGATGAAAGATCTCGGTGTGAACGCGATTCGTCTGTACTCGATCGATCCGAGTGTATCACACGACAAGTTCATGTGTATGCAGGCATTTACGCGCTTATCGGTCTAACTGCTCCGTAAGTAACTTGGTGTAGTTAATTCGATAGCGTGTTTTAACGTTTTAATACGTTTTTATCAGATGCGAGAACTGCTCCATCTTGGACTATATCCCGCCAAAATGCTACCTTGACGACCTGTTCAGTCGAGGTCAGATGGTCTACAATGCCTTCGCTGTCTATGACAACACGCTCGGACTCAGTGTCGGCAATGAAAATAATCTTCAAGTGGAGAACAGCGTCGACGGAACTACAACTGCTCCGTGTGTTAAAGCGTTTTTACGAGATATGAGAAGTTATGCGGCTAGAATGTGCGTTGGTTCTCGTAGCCATCGATTGTGTTTTCTCCTTTGTTACAGCCAAACTCGCCGAACATTATGGGGCGAGCGTAGCCAACCTCAGCGTATTCGACCATCAGCTTCTTCAGTCCAGTAGATTGCGAGTACTTTGTATGGGTGGTAGGATCGCATTCCACGTACGGATTGAAACCCATCCTGATCAAAGAGAGTATTTGAGTAGAGACCGATAATTCTCCTCAAAAAGTAAAAAAAAACTTACCATTCAGCACGAGAGTTTTCGTCGTCGCCTACCGGGCAATCATAGTACGAGATCCATTGCTCACGAGGAGGAATATCCGCGATATCAAGTCCAATTGGAACTTGACGTACAGATCCCGTGCAACTACGACGTAAGTTGCGCGTTTTGGTGCGCTCAGAAGGTTTGACATGGATGTTTTTGTGTACTTGATACAGGCGAAATGGATGAATGAGGAAAAGGAGATGACAGATGAAATTGTAGGTGGGAACGGGTTTGAGTTCTCCACGGAAATCGCCAATCTGGTGGACGCCTCAGCTGTGACTAAGGCAGCGGATGCTGGTAAATACGGCGTCGGGTATTTCCAACAGGAGGATTGTGACAACGGAAAATTTTTGTGCGAGTTCACACCGTATCCTGAACACGAAAACCTTAAAAATGCGTACACAACCACGAAGGCTTCAACGGTAGAGCACGACAGCTTTACACCCACACATGACACCATTTTGAACTGTCCGAAGAACATGTCAACTGACTTGCCACCGACTCCAAAAGGTAAGATATGCTACGATAGAAAGGTACTCGTTTAAGTGGACTAAGGGGTGGTTGATACGTTTTCTCAGTGACAATTTTGGAGCGCTCAGCCGCACAACCGGTCTGCAACGGCAAGAAGGCGAACTCGTACCAGCACGTAGGCGCCACTACAGCGGTCGGTGACAAACGCAAACCCTCAAACGAGGAAGCTGCAGCGATAACCAATCCTGCCAACAGCATTTCCACACTTACAGGGCTCGCTGCTTCCGCTGGAGTAGCAATCGTTCTATCCTTGTTGTAGAAGAATTAATTGGACACGGTGGTCGTGAAGCAGAGACAGTTTTGTCCACATTATTTTTTTTAGTTTTGCGCACTGCTGCAACTGATGGTAGTCAAAGAGTTCGATGCTGTCGGTCAGCTACCTTTTGGTTCAAAGCCCTTGAGAGCGCGTTGACAAAGGTGATTCGACTGACTAATGTTCGTGATGGAAGTCGATCGCTCATCTAAATGACAGACCGAGATGTGGTCATTTCTCGCTGTTCCGAACTCGAAACATCTTGACGTTACACAATGTCGCTCGGCTCGCGAGTTGGCTCTCTTAATGTTGTTGCAGCGCTGTTCATTGCTTCGAGTGTCCACCTAGCAGTTGCATGGCTCCCGCCTATTGTCACGAAAGGGAACAAGCTCTTCGATTCAGACACGGGGCTCGAGTTTCGACTAAAAGGAATGGCCTACTATCCTCGCCCGAATAGTGGGGAAATGGCCGACGTCAGTAACTATGACTGGGCTGCTGACGACCACGAAGCAGTGTGGAAACCTCATCTGGAAGTTATGAAGGATCTAGGCGTGAATACGATTCGACTGTACTCTGTGGACCCAAGTGTATCGCACGACAAGTTTATGTGTGCATGCTCCGAAGCAGGTATCTACGTGCTTGTTGGTATCCCGGCCCCGTAAGTAATATTTGTATGAACATTTCAGATGAGATTTTTTTACAGGTTTTATTAATGGTTTTTACAGATGCGAGAACTGCTCCGTAATGGACTACATTCCACCCAAATGTTATCCCGATGAACTGTTCGCGCGAGGTCAAATGGTCTATAATGCCTTCGCTGTCTATGACAACACGCTCGGACTCAGCGTCGGTAATGAAAACAATCTTCAAGTGAAGCATGGGCGCGATGGAACCACAACTGCACCATGTGTTAAAGCGTTTTTACGAGATATGAGGAGTTATGCTGCTAGTTGCACGGGATCTGTGCGTCAGGTTCCTATTGGACTTGACATCGCGGATATCCCTCCCCGCGAGCAATGGATCTCGTACTACGATTGTCCTGTTGAAGATGATGAGAACACTCGAGCAGAATGGTACGTATTTTATTACTTCGAAGTATATATTTTTTCGTTACGACAATAATCGGTTTTTAATACTTGAACACTCTCTTTGATCAGGATGGGGTTCAATCCCTATGTTGAGTGCGATCCGGCCACCCACAAGGTGTACACACAGTCGACAGGACTAGCAAAACTCATGGCCGAATACGCTCAAGTGGGGTACGCTCGCCCATTGATGTTTGGTGAATTCGGGTGTATCAAGGGTAGAAACACGATTGACGGCTACGATAACCAACGCTCGTTCTACGATGTAAGTTTGGTACATTTTTCCTGACTAGCCGAAGATCTTCTTCGGGAAGATTGATATTTAGCTGTTATGGTACAGGCAAAGTGGATGAATGAGGAGAAAGAAATGATGGATGAGATCGTGGGCGGTAACGTTTTCGAGTTTTCGACGGAGAAGGCGAACCTGCTGAATAGTTCAGGTTTGATACGCGTTTCTTTTTCTTTACGGTCTATTAGCTGGTACCTTTAACTTTATTACTCGTTTTTATTTCTGATTCGCAGCTCTAGTCAAGACAGCAGACGCTGGTAAATACGGGGTCGGATACTTCTATCCGGATGACTGTGACAATGCCAAGATCGAGTGCGTCTTCATGCCGTATCCTGAGTATGATAACCTGAAAAAAGCGTACACGACTACGACTGCGTCGACGGTGGAGTACGAAAATTATACTCCGGATCGTGACTCAATGCTGAGCTGTCCCAAGAATATGTCGATTGATTTGCCCTCTACACCCGAAGGTAAGAAATTTAGCATTTGGACAAGACACTAGTTGGGACCTAATGTTTGTCGTGTGCATATGCGTGTATAGTGACTATTTTGGAGTGCTCCGTGGCTCAACCAGTGTGCAGGGGCAAGAAAGCCAACTCGTACGTGCACGTTTCGTCGAATACCAAGGTCGGTGATAAGGTGGCGCCTACAAACGAAGAAAGCAGCCAAGCATCTGCCTTCAACTCTACCGACAACGCAACCTCGGCTGGCTCGACCACAACGACAATGCTTAAGATCTCGGTGGCGACCGTCGCAATCACTGCGATCTACGTCTTCTAGCAATTTACACTTTTTTTGCGATTGAAAAAAATCCACGATGATTTTCTTGAAGGTTTCAATTTACACTACACAATCGCAATAAGTGCAATAAGTGGCGGTTAAAGAAAGCGTTCGTTTCAAAATACAGTGATGATTCGCACGCTACGTTAAAAACGACTTTTGGAATCTACACTTAAGCTTGCAGGCAATCAGTATCATAGTGAGTGGCTTGAATGCAACTGCCGACACGGACAGAATCCCAGAACGTTATATGGGAGGTGGCAGCCGTAGTTCTCTCCAAGGGCCCAAGCGATCGCCGTTCACTCCTCAACTTGCTGCTAGACGCGAAGTACAAAAAACTCTTCAAACAATGACTCTCGGTCGTCGCATCCGCAACATTTGCGCAGCTGCAGCTCTGTGCTCGACCGTCCTCTTCTCCTCAACCGATGCATGGCTACCTCCGATCGTCACCAAAGGCAACAAGTTCTTTGATTCCGACACGGGACTCGAGTTTCGTATGAAGGGAATGGCCTACTACCCCCGACCCAACAGTGGAGAGATGGCAGACGTCGGCAACTACGACTGGGCTGCGGATGAGCACGAGGCTGTGTGGAAACCTCACTTGGAGGTGATGAAAGATTTGGGTGTCAACACGATTCGTCTGTACTCGATCGATCCGAGTGTATCACACGACAAGTTCATGTGTGCATGCTCGGAAGCCGGTATCTACGTGCTTGTAGGCGTCACTGCACCGTAAGTATTTACACATTGGTGATAAAGGTTTTGTCGATTAACGTAATGTTTTTTTGTATCAGATGCCATAATTGTTCCGTACAGGACCACGTTCCTCCAACTTGTTATCCGGCCGAATTGTTTACACGAGGTCAGATGGTCTACAACGCGTTTGCTGTGTACGACAATACTTTGGGTTTCAGTGTCGGCAATGAGAACAACCTCCAGGTCGAGAATGGAGCGGGTGGCACCACAACAGCTCCGTGTGTCAAGGCTTTCCTTCGAGACATGCGAAGTTACGCTGCTAGTTGCTCGGGAGCAGTACGCCAAGTTCCTATGGGACTGGACATTGCTGATATTCCACCACGCTGGCAGTGGATCTCTTACTATGATTGTGCAGTTGACAACGACGAGAACACGCGCGCTGAATGGTAACGAGGTTAAGTCGTGGTTATCCTGGTTACGTACTAACCTTTGTATTCGCTGTAGGATGGGCTTCAACCCTTACGTCGAGTGTGATCCAGCAACTCACACGAAATACTCGCAGTCTAGTGGATTGAAGACGTTGATGGCTGAATACGCAGAGGTGAAATACGCTCGTCCTCTCATGTTCGGTGAGTTCGGCTGCAACAAGGGCGAGAACACAATCGACGGATACGAAAACCAGCGCGAATTCTACGATGTAAGTTTGGTGATTCTAAACGCACTGAACTATACTCAAATGTACTAATCATCTTCTTTGTCTTGTAGGCAAAATGGATGAATGAGGAGCCGGAAATGACCGCTGAGATCGTGGGCGGCAACGTGTTCGAGTTCACCACGGAGATCGCCAACCTAGTCGACAAGTCTGGTACGCAACGGTGATTGCTCCTACAATACCAATCATAATACCTGACTGACAGTATTTTCTACGCTTTTACAGCTCTGGTCAAACCCGCCGATGCAGGCAAATATGGTGTGGGGTATTTCCAACCGGACGACTGCGACCACGACACAGTTCCGTGCGAATTCACTCCTTATCCAGAGTACGACAACCTCAAGAAGGCGTACACGACCACCAAGAACTCGACTGTCACGTACGACAGCTACTCTCCTAGTCGCACTAAGATCCTTTCCTGCCCCAAGTCCATGCCCAAAGATCTCCCGCCTACGCCAAATGGTACCGTCTGTCTGTTTAACAAGAGGCAACTTGTTCGTGTACAGATGATAAAGTTGAACTGACCCAACTGTTTTGATTGATACATTGCAGTGGAAGTGCTCGAGTGCACCGCGTTGCAGCCTGTGTGCAAGGGCAGCACCGCCAACGCGTACGAGCACACGGAAGCCACCACGTCTGTGGGCGACAAACGCACACCGTCGAATGGCAGTGGCGCCTCGGCTCAAACCTCGTCAAGAAGTGGCAACACCCAGTCAATTGCCACGACCACGGCAACGTCAACAATTGTAGTTGCCTATTCGCTGGCATTGGCGACTATCACTCTGTTCAACATGTAGCCTTCCTTCCCACATCTTCATGATAATCCGCGTCTCTTATAAAGCTGTCAGCCAATCAGCCTCGTTCTTACAGTGCATCCTTTTTTACAACTGACAAATGTTGCCCGCGCAAACTGGGCGAGCGGACGCCACAGTCAAACACTCCAAACGCTGGCATCAGAGGAAGCCCCATCCCCGCATCTCCGCACTAAATCTTCCTCTAATTCGCTCCTTCGTGTCTGCTAAATCGTCATGGCGAGCAGCTCGCCGTCACCGAGTAACAGCCCGGACACGCAGCCAGAGACCACGAGCTTCGACCAGCTGCAGGCGCTCCGCAACGTGCAGCTCATCGAGCGCAACGAGTACCCTCTAAAGCACCTGGCGCAGGAGAAAGTACGACGGCGTAGTCGTCGAGATGAGGATGACGAAGACGACGACGGCGCGCTATGCTTCTGCACGTTCCCGGACGCGGTGGAGCGCGAAGAAGCCCAGCAAAAGGGCGAGCAGGTGCGGCGCTGCGACGACGTGTCGTGCCTCAACTTCGCCACGTATGTCGAATGTTCAGCGTCCTGTCCAGCAGGCCAGTACTGTAGGAACCAAAGACTGCAACATCCCGAGCGATATCCGCATCTTGAACCGTTCAAAACGGAGCAGAAGGGCTACGGCGTGCGAACTAGAGAGCATATCCCTCAGTTAAGTATCGTGGGGGAGTATGTGGGCGAGATTATCGACCAGAAGGAGCTGGCGCGACGCCTGAAGAGCGTCCCGAGACACGAACTTAACTTTTATTACCTATTACTGGCCCCTGGAGTGTACATTGACGCCCGCAGTAAGGGCAGCTTCACTCGGTTCGTCAACCACAGCTGCGAACCTAATTGTAAGACGGAAAAGTGGACAGTTAAAGGGGAGACGAGGATCGCCGTGAGTGCGTTGAGGGACATCGAAGTGGGCGAGGAATTGACGTTTGATTATAAGTGGAAGGCGCTGGGATCCAGACAGATCAAGTGTTTTTGCGGAGCTCCGAGCTGTAAGGGGGTTATAGGCACTCAGAACGAGACGCTGCAGAACGCAGAGGCCCAGACCGGGTACTTCCGAGACCCAGAGAAGCAGGAGACAGGCAACGCACTCGTTGGACGTCGCGTGCGTGTGTTTTTGTCTCCAGAGGATAAAACGGAGTACGATGTGCAGCTAATTAAGGGTTACGACGAGCAGCAAGATCGGTACGAAGTGGAGGATTTACTGGAGCCTGGAGACTACGAGACGAATGAGAACGACACGGAGGAGGAGCAGGATGCAGTGGAGAAACAGTTTGTGCAACTTAAGGAGAACGGCTGGCAACTTTACTGTCCTCCTGGAGAGAAAGAGGGCGGCCAAGTGTTTGCCATCCCCAAGAGACGAATCCCACTCACGACTGACAGCACAGAGCCCTCGCCTAAGAAGGAAACGACGTCGCAGTCGCCTGAACGGACTCCGTCTCCAGTGGCGATGGCGAGACTGGAGAGCAGCTTCAATACTCAAAAGAAGAACGAATACGGCGAGCTGCTGGACCGGGAAGGCAAAGTCGTGTCCAATAAGCTGCTGGTCAAGTTCTTACCCAAAGAATACGACGGACGAGGACTGCGCAGTCTGTTTATCAGTCGAAAACACCCCCACGCACTGGTGAGTGCGGACGTATTTCACTTCCTGGATGGTACAGGCTGGGCTCTAGTGGAGCTGGAGAGCTACGAGCTCGCGTCTTCGTTCCGTCGCACTTTGGATCGCCGTAACCTGCTACACAAGATGTTACGCGTGTATCAAGCAGGTACGAAAGAGCTCGAGAACTTCCGGCATCAGAAATCCAAGGTGCAGATGATGCGTCAAGCCGGATTAACGAGTTCGTTGTCTTCGGAGGAGAAGAAAGAGAAGAGAACAGACCCGTATTGCTTCGGTCGGAAGCTCAACTGGCTCGTTACGGAAGACGAATTGAAGAACTTATCGGTCCAGCAAGTGTTATCGGCGTCTCTGGAAGAAACACTGCGAGTGAAGTACGTGAAGAGCATTTTCCACATCGTCAAAGGACTGCGACTGGATCGAGAAGACGCCACCAGTGCCATCATCGCGCTGAACAGATATTTCACGTTCCACACGATGCCGATGGAGGTCGATATCTACGCTGCGACGATGTTACACTTGTTCCTGAAGGCTCACGCTCGGAAAGTACCGTGGACGGCCTTCGTCAAGGAAGTTTACAAGGCCAAACACGGTCCCTCTGCTGCTGAGCGTCTCACAGCCGCGTCTCCAGAGCTTGGAGTGCTCAAGCGCCACTTGGTTAAAGCGGAGAGTGAACTGCTGGAAGGTCTGCACTATGATGTAACAGGGGAAGACCCGTACGCGTTGCTGGACCTGCTGACGACGCGTAAAAGCTCCAAGAAACTCGCCACGCTGTCTCATAATGGCTACGGCCACCACGTGACTCCATTCCTCTCTTCACTGCCGCCACCAGAGGTTCAAAAGGAGGCAAAACACTTGGTGGCAGAGGCCTTGCCGTTGCCTATCTGGAGACACACTCCGGTGGAGTGCGTGATGCTCAGTGTGGTGTACGTAAGTGCGGCTGTAACTGAAGCTCTGAGCTCTAGTGCAGCGTCTCCGATCAGCCAAATTCCCGACTTCTTGCCCCAGTTAGACCTGCAAACGAACGCCAGTGAAGCGAGGATGTTGTTGGACTGCTCGTTATCCATCTGCACGCAGTTGAAAGACCGGTGGGTGCGTCTGGAGAAACAGTCCAAGTCCGCACAGCAGAAACAGCCCAAGGGTGCGAACGCGGACGACTTCGATATGACTCAGTTCGACGTCTCCAAGGACAAGAAAGACGTGGAAATCTCGGAAAGGATAGCGCAATTACTCAAGCAGTGGGTTAATCTTCCTGCTCCATCCGCTTTGTCATCGACTTTAGGCGCAGTTGCTACGGTGTCTGCTGCTTCGACGGGGGTGTATTCGACTGGACCACACGCGCATAATACTGGGAAAAGGTTTATCACGTTTAAGGCGATGGGGAGTTCAGTTTCAGTTCCCAGCTCCACCAGTCCAAGCGATGATGATTCGGGTATCGTCTCGGCGTTATCAATCTCCCCAAAGAAGTCTGCAGCTGGTACGAATGACACGAACGTGGGCGATACTCGCTTGCACACAAACGAGATCGTCAAAGTCGAGTCTATCCGGAAACGAGCCTTCTTGGGCGTCATCTCGAGCGACGTGGGCTTCGACTTCGCTGATAAGCCAGTGTATTTGCAGCCGTGGCCGTATCTCGAGCAGGAGGTATTTTTCACGGAAGAGAGGGGCATCAACGAGGCGTGTTTACGGGAACTCTCAGCTGCGACTACGCTCTCATCGCTCTCACCTGATCGCTTTATGAGACTCTATGGAGTTATCTTTCCAGCTGATCGGAAAGACCGTCAAGCGAGCGACACAAAGGCTGCGAACTCCGATGTCGACGAGTTGGACTTACTTGCTGCTACTATCGACGACGATGGCAACCCGCTACCTGAAGGAATCGATCGCCTGGCTCGACAGAAACATTACTTGGCGTTCGAGCAGCCTCTGCACATGTTCTCGGGGTTATTTGAAGCGCACGTGTCTCTGTCTTCGGAGCTGCGTAAGAAGGCCATCTTCGACATGCTGCAAAGTCTCGCAGCTGTGCATGATCAAGGGTACGTGCATCGCTTCGTTGCCCCCTCGCATCTGTTGGTGTTCAAGAACGGTATCAAGCTTGGCGGCTTCCATGCGATGCGTAAGATCGCGAATATTAAGCCTAAGGACGGAGGCGGACCGACTATTGCAGGCTACGAGATGAGCGACAACGAGCGCAAGGAACACTGCTACGGCGCGTGGCTGTACGTGACGGCGCCTGAAGTTCTGCTCGGAGAGACTAAGTACACGTGGCGCTCGGACGTGTGGTCGGCTGGGTGTGTGGTGCTTTCTATTCTGCTCGAGAAGATGCCGTTCCTCCAAGGACAGGACCTCAAGGTGCAGTTGGATCTCATCTATCGACTGTGCGGCACTCCGAGCATGTCGTGGGAAGGAGCTCACAAACTCCCGCTGTACAACGCCTTCCGACCCAAGCACGAGTACAAGATGCGCTTGCGCAAGACTCTACTGGAACAGCGATCCAGATTCCCAGACTTCCCGGAAGATGCCATCGAAGTGTTGGAGGCGATGCTCCAGCTGGACCCTGCACGACGCAGCACTGTGAAAAAGCTCCTTGAGATGCGGTACTTCGACAGTGTTCGTGGCAGTGACAGAACATTCGACTTCAGTGACTTGCCCTCGACTTTCCCAGTGCAGAAGAAGAAACTCGTGCAGCACTTACTCAAGTCGAAGGCCAAGAAACACCGAAGTGGCAGTGGCAGTCGCAGCACGTCGGCACGATCGTCTCATTACCACAAACACAGTGAGCATCGTCACAAGCGATCAGCATCGTCGACTCAGGACGGAGCAGTGGAGAAGCCTAGTCATCATGATCGACACAAGGCCAGAAGCGACAAACGGAAGTCGAGATTGTTGTCTACGTCACGTCGAGACGTCAAGCATGCAGATACCGAAGACGTCGAGATGCAGGATGTCAGCGAGTACGTCCCGTTACCGGCGAGTTTCACCGCCTCTGCTGGATCTTCACCCTCACGTCCGACTGATGATGGTTTGCCTCCACGTGAAAAACGCGCTAAGTTGGGCTGGGGAATGGGACTCAACTCGGTATCATAACAATACGTTAGGGGCCATGACGAGACATCATAGACAAGCACATCAGACCAAAGGATCAATAGACTCTATCTGATAGCGACGCTGTGTTCTCTGCTCTCGCTGTGGCGTTATGCGAACAGATTGCCGAAGCCTGTGTCGAGGCATTTCTCGTACGAGTCGCGGCGTCGGAGCTTCTCCTGTCCTTGTCGATGGCGACGGTACCAGCTCGTCTCGGCTGCGTACGTCACTTTCTTCGTCTCGGGTCCTGCCTCCTTCAAGCGCACAGCCAGCTCGTCGACAATTCCCACCATTTCGTCTTGAGACTTGGCGGCGGCGAGTGCGTCACGTAGGTCTGAGTGCACGCGCAGGTCCTGGAACAGGATCTTGAATAGATGTGCACGGATGATCTTGTCGCTTGAAGGCGGATACATAGTAGCGCACTCTAGGTATTGCCTGGCTAGCTCCAAGAACGACGTGTCCTCGCCTGGTGTGTTGTTAGCCTCAGCAAACAGCGCCGGGTTCTCCAGTAGCCCTTCGGAGCTCATGACGCCGTCACACCCCGTGGCCTCCAGACAGCGTGCAATGTCCTCGTACGTCTCGATGCCTCCGTTCGCGATCACTGGGATCGTCAGCCGCTCTTTAATGCGTCGGATGATATCCCAGTCCACCTCGCGCACCGCTGTTTTGTTCATTTCCTTGGTACGACCGTGCACTGTCAGCAAGTCGCATCCAGCCTCCTGCAGCATATCAGCGAACTCCAGCGTCTCGGTGTCGTCAGGAAACACACGGATCTTGACAGTAACTGGGATGCTCAGTTCGGCACTCAGCGTCCCCACAATGGCTTTAACTGTGTCCTTGTCGTGCATCAGGAAGGACCCGTAGTGGCCCTTACGAGCGATGCCCTGCGGACAGCCCAGGTTCAAATCCACGGCGTCGCAGTGGCCCTCCACCATCTTGGCTGCCGCTAACACTGTCTTCGGGTCATTGCCGCAGAACTGGCGCACAACAGACACACACATTCTCAATAATAGAACGGACAAGTAAAAGAAAAAGAAGACGACAACGAACCTGCACGACCAGCGGCCTGTCCTGTATGTGGCGTTCGAACATCTTCTCGCGGTACTCGGCGCTCTCAGCAAACAGACGACTGTGGAGCATGGGCGTGTAGCAGCAGTCGGCACCTAGCTTGCGGCACAGCATGCGGAAGGCCAGCTCCGACTGGTCTACCTATAAAAAAATACATAGCGCGTCAATCAACCCATTCACAGCCTTCTATATGCCGATTCGACCCGTTCCAAAGAGAAATAGTAAGAAAACAACTGCAGAGCCTTACCATGGGCGCCACAATGCGTATGGGCGAGCCGATGGCGCGGTAGAAGTCGTAGCCGCGCAGCTTCACCATGGTCGTCGATTGCTGCTCTGCCATTTGATGTTCTGCCGCGTGATTGGCCGTCTCAGATCATGGTGTGGTGAACACAACTTCGAGCTACAAACGCAGTAGCCAATCACCGACGAGCTGCTTTTGCCAATAGATTCACCAAGATTATTTTCAACGGGCAGGTGAGGTGAGTGCGCACTCGAGGCATCTTCGTGACCTTCACCCTGCATTCCGCACTCGCACGCGCACTCGACGCCAACGGAAACTTGTACGCTGCGGGTCGGAAATCGCTCCATGGGCGACAGCGCGGCGGCTCTCTGGGACAGCGAGCTGCTGCGAGCTCGGCAATGGCTCGCGGCCACTCGCAGGGACAAGCAGCAAGAGCACGATCGGCTTTTCCAGCGAGTCAAGGCGCACATTGGCTATAAAGATCACCAGATCTCACTACAGAGTGAGGTGACAGCCAGCGAGGACGAAGATGACGGGGCGCTGGACTTCCTGGGTGACGTGGATGCGTCAGACATGAGTGCGCTGCTGCAGGCTGAGGCGGCCAAGGCGGCAGCCTCCGTGCCTCTTGTTGAACCTACGACGAGCGCTGCAGACCTTATGAAGCCGCTGGAGATGCCGAACAACCTCGTGTCGCCTAAGTTGAAGCCTAAAACCAATGCGGTGCCCATGTCGCAGTTAGATCCAAAGGCTTTAGCCGCTTCAACGACGACAAACGTGACTGCTAGCGCGACGTTGGGGGACGATTCGATGGTGAGCGACCTGATGGGAGAGTTGGACGTGGAAGTTCGTCATTCGGATACTGAGGAAACCAAGACGGAGGAGAGCACGCCTCCACACTTGTTGAAGAATTTTGGAGGGAATAGTAGAGCGGGGAGCAACGGGGTGCAAGTGGAAACTGGTAAGGATAAGTATTTGCAGCACGTTTCGTCCAAGAGCCCGCAAGATCCACACAAAAAGAAGGCTGCTGCGCCTGTTACCGCTACGACGAAGCAGGATGATCCTGTTGCGGCTGAGATGCTCAGTTGGGTGTCAGGCTATCGCGATCCAGAGGTAATTCGGCGCAAGGAAAACATGCGACGGAAACGGAAACATACTCACCGCTATGGTACGACGTCGGAGGAGGAACAGCGAATGGTTTTGCTGCAGGTCAAGAAGATCACGCGTGAGAGTGACAGTGAAAGCGAAGACGATATGAGCAGTGACTACTCGCCCGCGGAAGATGAAGAGATTCCAGAACCTGACGAACCCGATGTGGTGGATCTTCTCAGTGACGATTACTTGGACAGTGACGAAGAGAAACGACCGGCGAAGCGAAAGAGGAAGCGACTGCGTCAGGCGGAGACGACGACAAAGAAGAAAAAGGCTCATTCGCGAAAACCTGCGGTCACAAGGAAAGTGACGCAGAAGAGTTCAACCAGCAGTCCGGCCAACGTGGAAGAAGCACAGTCATTAAGTAGCTCTGCAGAGAGCGAAACGCGTCACTCGCCAGGTACAACCAATCGAGCATCGCTAGAAGATTCAGATGACGGCTTGTCAAATCATCCGATCGAGCTTTTGTCCAGTGGAGATGAAACAGGGGACAGCGACAAGGGAAGTATTCCTCAAGCAGTCGGAGGTTATTCAAAGAGCCTCCACAGTGCTGACAGTAATTCGACAGAGTCGGAGATTTCGAAGGAGTCGACGATCTTGCGATTGAAAATTCCTAAAAACTTTAAAAGTCCTCAAGATCGACTTTTGGAGCAAGAAAATCAGTCTGCACAGGCAGGTGCAAGCAAGACAGCCTCAACAGCTACTGTGTCGGCGGATGAAAAGTCTGTAGATGGCGATTTATCTTCCGGATTAGCTCCCTCCGAGACTGTAGCTGCTGGGCGAGCTCACGATAGCGGCTCGACAAGCATTGCGGATACTGCGAAGCACCCTGCAGTTGCCGGCGATGACGACGATGATCTTTCGGACACGGGGACTGTTGATTTCGAGGGGGAAGATTTGTCGGTTGAGACTGAAGAAAATGGTTACCAAGAAGATAGCACTGCAACGGAAATGGTGGTCGGTAACGGTACTGATGCAGAACAACAGGGTCCAGAGGTAAATGCAAGCGAGGAGCAGAAGGAGGTGGAGGAAACTACCGGTGAGGCGCAGTCTAGTGCAGAACCGGAAGATGACGATGTGTCGGAAGCTGAGACGGAAATACTGGATGATGACGAGCCTGACACGGACGACCTTGGACTCGACTACAGCGACGACAGTGACTCAGGAAGTAAACCTGCGAGCAACGAGCAGAAAGCAACAGGTGAGCAGAATGACGCCACAGGCAGCAAGAAGGGTAATACAGCATCCAATGAAAATTCAGCCCCTGACGGGAGCGGCAACAGTGGTTCAAAGGGAGAAGCAGCAAGGGGAGACAAGAACGATAAGATAGACGCTTCGAGAGCTGGAGTGAAGCAGTTCTTCGATTTCACGCCGCTGAAATTGAAACCCAAGACCAAGACCACTACTTCTACTGCTCCCAAGCCGTTGCCGGTGCACACCTACACTGAAACTCACAGGAAGAAGGGAGATAGTTATTCTGGAAAAGCTGTAGGCGGTCAAAAGAAATCCTCTGATCCGCCGACGAAGTCTACGGCTGCTGGCTCCAATGGACTTCGTCCAAAAACTTTTAAGAAGCCTGTCGCTACAACGACTACAATGAAAGGCAAGTATGCGGTGACAAGGCGGAGTACTAAGATGTTGGATCCAGAGGATACCCCCGAAGACAAGCGACCGTCGAAAAGTCAATACACAATAGTCTCGACCAAAGCGTCCAGCAACAACAGCGCAAGGGACCTTGATGATGTACCATTGACTATTCTGGCGAAGGAAATGGCCAAGAAACCAGACGACAACCCCCAAGCTAAGTACCTTTCATACGCTGGGGCAAAGAAAACAGAGGATGCTCCGACTTACGCAGCGGAGACGCCTCGGATTGTTCCAAAGTCTCGCTTTGGCGGATGTGGGGGGCTTAACTCGAGCTCGTCGGCAGGCCAAGATTCATCAGCGGTATTAAATGGACAGCATTCGCAAGGGACCGATAAAGGTGGATACAGGCGGGAACCTCAAATGAGTATTTATGACGCGCTGCACATGGATGGGCAAGAGAGTGCAAGCGATATTCGCGAAGGGACCGGCTACAAACGCCCCAGTCGCTTTAAGAAAATGCAGGAGGAAGCAGCACGAAATGGCACACCTATGGTAAAGAGCCGGCTGCAGGATACAGATTGGGACAAAGTACCCATTCCAAAGAAGAAAAAACAAGCATCGCAAGAGGAAAAGTCGACGCGGGATGCAAGCACGTCGAAATCGGTTGATAATAGCGGGAAACACGCAGGCAAGGCGCAAAACAAGCGTCGCAAGAAGACCATGGCATCGTCAAAGAAAAACTCTGGACCGAGCTTCTATGGACCACAGGGCACGAAGTCAGGGAAATCGGATGAGTATGACTCACCTTCGCGTGGCCGTCGTGGTCGGGAGCACAGCAGCTATAGGCGCGACGATGATCGTCGGAGAAAGCGATCACCATCACCACATTCTCGAGATCGTGATCGCTACGACAGGCGCGACGATCGCAGGCGCAGAGGCTCATCGCTTTCTAGATCTCGCTCGCCAAGTCCTCGAGGTCGAGACTACAGCAGCAGGAGTCGCCATCGCCGCCGTTCACGCTCAAGATCTTGGTCACGGGAGCGATCTAGTGAACGTGATCGTCGCCGTACGGAGGATAAATCAAATTCTAAGAGCCGCGATCGGAACCGACAGACGAAAGGTACTCGGCGATCGCGTTCTCCGGATTCTCGCGACTCCAGCAAGAAGAAAGTGCCGACTGAGACGCCTGAGGTGGGTGAAGTTTGCCAAAACAGTAAAATTGAAGACACGGATAGAGCCACGAAGAAGCATAAGACTGCTCAGGCCACCGAAACTCCTCCTATACCAGGTGCTTTGGCCTCATTTGATGACGATGGTGACAATATGTTCATCTCGGACTCAGACGATGACGGAAATGCTTTGATAAAGGAAGTAGAAGACATTCGCTTCGACCTGGATAGCATTTCAGTGGATGAAGCTTTGATGGCAAGGCAGGTGTACGTGACCGGTGTAAATCCGACAGTGGAGGGAGAGCAGATTGAGGAGGACTTCGCCCGCTTTGGTGTTGCGGTGAGTGGCTCAGATGTTGTTGGTGGACGCAGTGTTTGGCTGACTTGTGCCGTCTGACTTGGCATGCAGGTTGACCGAGATTCTGGGTTTCCTGCAATTGACATCTTTTACTGCCAGCGCACCCATTTGGGTCGTGGCGATGCTTGCGTGACGTTTAAGACGGAGAAGGGGGCGCTTGAAGCAGTAGAGGAGCTTAACTGTGAGTCGTTCGCTGTTCTATCATGGCTGGCGATGAACTCATTTTTGTGCAACTGATTGCCCTGTTGAGCAGCGAAAAACGTCAAAAACTCGATGATTCGCGTGCGCCAAATGGATGTGCATACCCGGCGCATTCTCACGGCGCAGTTCCAAACGACACGCGATACATGGAGGTGTACCACGACGAAATGTCGAACTGATGTGAGCATTTGGAATGCCAAGTGTGACAAGTGCGGACGGGCGCGTGTGTATGGGCCGAGCAACATCAAGATTGGAGCGGAATCCTGGCTGTGTTCGCTGTGAGTCGTTAACTGCGAAGGGTTTTGTGCTCTCTTATCGACGTTAATCTAACTGCTTGTTGTTGTTTTCGCAGTTGCTTCACAGCAAACGACTCATTCGCTACGAGTTGCCACGGCTGCAAGGAATCATTACCAGAGGTAGACCGCTCAACGTTCTACATGTCCTGACTCCCGCTCGACTGCATCGGGCGCGCACTACACACGCGATTGACAAAGCGATCAAGGGACCACACCGATGGAAGCAGAAGGGAGAAGAGAGCAGCTAGATGGCCGTCGTTGCATGTTGCGTCTCGTGCGTGTTGTATGCGTGTTGGTGTGTGCGTTGAGTGTTCTTTTGATGTGGAATTGGGCTCGTGCTACCAGGCGAAGCAGACGAGAATAATGAAGCAGCAATGTTGCCGAGGAGAAATGCAGAGCGGGACCGTGGAGAATGACGTGGTGCCAAACAAAAAGCCAATGATACCAAAGCCAACCCATCCAAACACCACACGTATTGAATGACAACGTCAGCGGTTCTGCAATTCAGCCTCGTACTACAAAAAAATGCATCAGCTCGAATCATCAATCGAGCCATCCACCGAGAAAAGCCTACTTAAGTATACGACGAAAGCATGCTGATTGTATGTTATGCAGCGTTGGCATACGACCAGCGTTGTGAGCATACAGATACTTGCATCGTGTCGCAGGCTTGCTAAACGCTTTGGCAAAAAGTTGCCGTTTATTATCAGTCACTCTCTCGAGTGAGTGCAGTGACTATTGAAGCGAGTCCTTACAAACACCAAGTCAAACTATTTATGTCGCCGCTAAAAGGGGGACAGTATCCAAAAAGCTCAAGAAGCAAACCAAACAGCAAGCCGTCGGAGGAAGGACACCCGGAAGCAGAGCAGCCCGACGCCAGCTAACTCCCTGTCGTCGTCTTCTCTCTCTTTCCCTCGTCCTCTCCTCTCCCCTATCTCCCTCACTTTCCCTTCGCCATGTCGGCCGCTCCCGAAGGTGAGGAGGACACGTCAGCCTCAGTTATTCCTTCAACATAATTTCTGATCTATTTACTATCGTTATGCAGAGCCCGTGACTGTAATGGAGGAAGTTCTGGCGCAGCCAGCCCCGGTCCACGCAACCTCGAGCAGTGGTAGCGGTGGCTCTGGCGGTGGCGACAAGCCACTGCCGCCACGCAAGGAGCGCAGCAAGTCGCGCGACGCTGGCAAGCGCATGGGCGGAGGCCAGAAGGCATCCTGGAAGGTGACGGAGATCCCGCAGGCTGTGCCTGCGGACGTGCAGGACCCCAACTACGACAGCGAGGCGGAGGAGAACGTGGTGCTCGTGTCCACGGTGGCCGGTTCGCCCACGAAGTCGACGCCGACGCTCGAGCCGGACGAGCTGGCGGCAAAGGAGCTGGCGCTCAACCCGCCGCCGGAGATCAAGAAGCGCATCATCGAGATCTTGGAGGAATATTTCACCAGCGGAGACGCCGACGAAGTGCTGAGCTCGCTCAACGACCTGGACGAGCCCGAGTTCAACTACGAAGTGGTCAAGCGGGCGATTACCATGGCCATGGACAAGCACGACAAGGAGCGTGAGCTGGCGTCGCGTCTGCTCTCGGCATTGTACCTGGACGGACTCACGGCTGGACAGGTGCTGATGGGCTTCCGTCGTGTGCTGCTGTTGGCAGGAGACTTGCAGATTGACATCCCCACGGCCAAGAATATGCTGGCCATCTTCTGCGCTCGTGCGGTAGTGGACGAGATCCTGCCGCCCAGCTTCCTGGAGGACCCGTTCATCACGCGATACGCCCCCGAGATCGCGGCTGAGGCGATTAAGAAGCTGAGCATCAACCACGCTACCGCACGAATGGAGAAGGCCTGGGGACCTGGTGACGGTCGCCCCGTTGAGGAGCTCAAGGTGGCAATTGACCAGCTCACCAAGGAGTATTTGTTGTCGCGTGATCTCGAGGAGGCTGCGCGTTGTGTTCGCGAGCTGAATGTGCCGCATTTTCATCACGAAGTGGTCAAGCGCGGCATCACGAACTCGCTTGAAGAAGGCGGAGAGGCCAACAGTGCGGCTATGGCGTCGCTACTGGCCTATCTGGTCTCCAACGAGGTGGTGTCCACGGGTCAGCTGATTAAGGGCTTTGAGCGCTTTAAAATCGTACTGGACGACGTCGCTCTGGACATTCCGAACGCAGCCGCGCTGTTCAAGGACATTGTGGCGCGTGGCATCAGTGACGGCATCCTCCCTAAGGACTTTGACGCCAGCGCGGCCAAGAAGCAGTAAGTAGGAGGAGGCCAATGTGCGATTAGTAGGACGAGGACTTGGCAAAAGTAATTGTCTTGCCCTCGCAGTAAACTACTCACGCAATCCACAACTCTTTTTTTCATCATTCGAACGAAAACAAAGAGTAGATTACGATAGATATACGTTAGAAACGTGCAACAAATGGATGGAGTTTTGTCCGCCTACGAGCAGCATGGGTCGGCTGATACGGGCACCTTAGCCGTGTCCTTGCCAAACACGAAAAAGCTCGTCATGAAGCCCACCACGATGCTGGTGATGAGCGTTAAGTCATACGTCATGACCACTAGCATGAGCAGGTACGCAAGCAGAATCCTCACGCCGCGCATCAGAGAGTCAGCCAGGTGCGTCCAGTTGCCGACCTTCACGGACGTCGTCAGCAGTGGTCTCACGGTTAACGAGGCTGACGTTGGGTGCGCACGCTCTGCCGTGGAGAGCGTCGTAGCCTTGGCGTCCAGCGTCTGCATCAGCTCTGGCCTCTCGGGGTGTACCACCGACTCCTCCGCCGCAGGCGCGTGATTGCACGTATTGTTGCTCTTATCGCAGCCAGTTCCCAACTCCGGGTCATAGAAGCTCGAGACACTGCTTCTTTGCACTAATGCTAAGGCGAGGCGGCGCTTGGAGAAGTCCTTGGACTGCTGCAGCTGGCAGCCGTTCGACGTCGTCAAGTACTGGGACAACGCGGCAAGCAGGAAGACCAAGAGACACGCCAGCGCGGCGCGGGAAAAACTCGTGAGGCCCCAGCTCTCGAGCCACAACATGGAGCAGTCGTCCATTGGGTCACGTCCTGCCCACTTGAACCCGGCCGTGCCCATGAGCGAGCCCGGCCCTATGCAGAAGCCTCGCTCCATTGCTGTTGTCGATGTCTGACTCAGACTCCTTCTACAAAAAAGCTTCTTTTTCAATTTTTGGTAGCATTGAACTCATTTCTTAGTCCCCACACAGTCTTTCAACAATATTGTTGACTGAAAATCGTCAGTCTGCTCAAGCCGGACAACAACAGCCTACTGTTATTAATACTGGCAAACGGAAGCAAACCACAGCGCATGCCGCCACACGCAACGCGTCCCGTTAATCCATCGGTAAAAATAGAGGATGACTCCGCGCACACGATACATTTACGTGGCTGACTAAACGAGAAGGCAACTCGCCAAGGTTCAGTATTCATTTTCACAAGGTGCATTTCGGTAGTAGCGAGTTCAAACTTTCTCAACCCAAACATTTGCATGCAATATCACAGGTTCCCCCTTCATGCTTACGATCATTTTAGGCGGGATTTCATCCACCACGCTACGGCAACCTCGAGACCTTCTCTGCCAGTACCAGACGCGCCTGCTGTCACTCGCACCCATGGCCTGTGTAAACCGCCGTCTCTTAGCGCTTCTCGTGCTGTTTGAGACACTGTTCGCTTTCTCCAGCGTCGCCAATGCCATGGACATGGACGACATGCCGGTAATACACTCTGCCCGCGCCACTTTTGCATCTTCTGTTGCTTACAGTGTTTATTATTCAGGACGACCCCGTTAGTGGCGAGATGGTAATGAGTAAGGCGTACAACTTCCAGCTCAAGAACGGCCAGAGACTGCGCTTCGCCACTCAAGACACGCTTGACGCCTTCGTCCAGGACCCAGTACGGCGTTTTCCATCTTGTAGCAACTAGCGCTGACTCTAACGATGCTATTCCATTGCAGCAAATGGGACTGAAAGGAGTGTCGTCTGCTCCGTCCACCCACCGCCACGATGAGGAAGAGAAGAGCGTTCTGTGTCCTGTGTGCGGCATGGCGTCGTCCGTCTCCGGTGGACCGGAAGTAATGATGCGGCACGGCGACCAGGCGGTGCACACGTGCAGTATGACGCACGCACGTGAAGTGTACGAGGATATTTTGTCATTTCAAACCGCAAAAGCAGACAATACTGAGAAAGAAGAGCAAGATTTCTGCTCTGGACCTGGCACAACCATGTTAAACGGCTTCTCGCTCAGTGGCAACTCCACGCCGTGCATCTTGCTGTGGTTCCCTGGGTGGGTGTTAGATTCGCGTGTGCGCTACATTTTTGGGGGCCTTTTAGTGGCCCTGGTGGCTGTTTTCAACGAGTATCTGCTGCAATTACGTCGCGTGTTACGTAAGGAGAGCAGCGTGAAGCGATTGTTGAGCAGCAACGCGCCACATGCCACGGAGAGTGCTCAATTACTGCGATCGACGGCTCAAAGTATGCCGTTGGCTGATTCCTACGGACCGACGTGGTTCCGTACGTTGTCTCCAGAGACGCAGCATGGTGTACACAGTTTGTTGCACGGCGTCACGCTCTTCGTGGCATATATGCTCATGCTCGTTTCCATGACGTACGACTTTACGCTGCTGTTGTGGGTAATTGCTGGCTACGTAGTCGGTCATTACGTGTGTGGTGAGCGCCGTGAGGCTCCACTTAGCAACGCGGAGATGGAGTCCAATATTCCGTAGAGAGCTAGGCTGTCTTTTGCTGTTTGTTTTTCCATTTCCATTCATTTCTAACTACTAATATATGGCGTGAATTGCGTCTTGCATTGATAATTGAGTTGTGGCAAATTTGTGACACCTAACTGAAAGGCGAGAAATATCCGATTCCGAAGTCTGAGAAAGTGGATGAGAATTCTGCGCGTCTAGACGTACTACAGCACCGGCAACGACACCTACAAACTACCCCAATGGATCGGTCGACTGCTAAACAACAAGCTAAGCGATCTATTGGTGCTGAGCGTAAGCCGTCGAAGGAACGCTCCACAAGTAAGAAGAAAAAGAGAGCAGAAACAATCACGAGGGTGAAGTGTCGACAGCAGCACCGATGGCCAAACTGGACAACCAGATACGCGCAGATTTTGAGTTTGAACCAGAAGGGAAGGTGATGATCGCGCGAAGTTACCAGCGTGCGCCAAACGTGCAGCAGTTGTTCGACGGCCCTTTCACTATTGCCAGCGTCTGCAGCGACGGCATCTTGGTGATCGACAAAGGTAACTACACTGAGAAGATCCAC
This sequence comes from Phytophthora tentaculata, assembly GCA_033557915.1. Classification (NCBI taxonomy): domain Eukaryota; phylum Oomycota; class Peronosporomycetes; order Peronosporales; family Peronosporaceae; genus Phytophthora; species Phytophthora tentaculata. The sequence continues at coordinate 3,472,428 of JAUCEA010000001.1, forward strand.
GCCAGCCGAGTCAAGCCATTCCAGCAATAAGCTGTTGCGACTCGCAATTGCAACTTGCGTTCTGAAAAATCAGGATTTTGTGGAGAATATTTTTTTTAGGTTATCGACAAAAGCAACAAGTTCTTACAGTACTTTTTACTTTACACCAACTGAAGTGTTATGAACGCTATTAGAATCAGCGCCAAAGCCTCAACTGACGAGGCGTGAGCACCAGCGCTGCTCCCGTCTTTTGCAGACGTCGAGGAACCACTGGAGGTCGACGATGACGCCGTTTTACCCTCGTTGAGATCGGCCAGTGTACTGGAATCGAAGTTGTTCGCCTTCTGGCCGTCACATACTGGTTGTGCCACCGAGCACGACAAGGTTTCAACTGCAATACAGCACAAAAAAATCTTGAGCTAACAATGAAAACAACAGCATTCATTGCATTGAGGAACTCACCGTCTGGCGTGTCTGGCAGATCCATGGAGAGAGCGGATGGACACTTGAAAGCGGACGTCCTCGTAGGAGTGAATGAATCCATTTCGACAGTCGAATTTTTGGTAGTTGTGTACGCTTCTTTGAGATTGTCGTATTCAGGATACGCCGTGAACTCACACGTCGTGTTCTCATTATTACAATCATCCGGTTGGAAATACCCCACACCGTATTTGCCTTTATCCGCTTTATTTGTCAACTAAACACAAAGTTAAAGGGCTCAGCTAGAGATTCTACCAATCAAGCGGCAACAACGTACCCTTTTCTCCCTCGAGGTTGGCAATCTCGGTGGAAAACTCAAAAACGTTGCCACCCACAATTTCTTCGGTCATATCTGCCTCCTCATTCATCCACTTGGCCTCCCAACAACACACACCATCAGTCACTTATAATACCAAATCACAATATGCAAAAACTTCCACCCACATCGTAGAACGTGCGCTGGTTCTCGTATCCGTCCATTGTGTTATCCCCCGTGTTGCAGCCAAATTCTCCGAACATGATTGGGCGCGGATACGCTGCGTCCTTGTAGTCCTTCATGAGCGTCACTAACCTCGTCGACTGCGAATAGTCCGTATGACCGGTTGAATCGCACTCGACGTAGGGGTTAAATCCCATCCATTGAGCTCTTTCGTAGGCATCTCCACTGCCACTCGAGCTGTCATTACTCGCCGTACAGTCAAAGTACTGTAGCCATTGAGCTCTCGGCGGATTATCCGCCATCTCCACGCCAATCGGAACTTCTCTCAGACTTCCCACACAACTGTCGGCATACTCGCGGATGTCCTGGATCATGGCTTTAATACAGGGCATGACTGCCTCACCCGTGTCTCCATCCACAGAGATGAGGTTGGGCTCATTGGCCACACTGAAGAACAGTATTGTCGTACACTGCGAAGGCATTGTACACCATCTGCATGCGTGTGAACATATCGTCCCGGTAGCATTTCGGGGCGGCCACATCGGCCACGGAGCAGCCTACGCAAGGTGCAGCCATGCCCACTGACACGTAGATTCCTGCTTGTGAGCACGCACACATGAATTTGTCGTGTGACACACTGGGATCGACGGAGTACAGGCGAATGGTGTTCACTCCGAGGTCCTGCATGACTTCCAGGTGAGGTTTCCACACGTTTTCGTGCTCGTCAGCAGCTCAGTCGTAGTTAGCGAAGTCTGCCATTTCTCCACTGTTGGGTCGGGGGTAGTAGGCCATTCCCTTGATGCGAAATTCCAGACCAGTCTCCGAGTCGAAGAGCTTGTTGCCTTTGGCAACGATGGGGGGCGAGCCATGGGGAGGGTGAGAGGTAAAGAGGCAACAAGAACAGGGAGCAGTCGATGCAACATTGTTGCGGAGAGTTTTGGATTGTGGCAGGTTTTGCCACTCAAATGGACCGATGGAAGATCACAAGAATGGATACAAATCAGGAATGAACCGTTATGACAGGTTTGCTTGTTCGAGCCATTCACTTAAATCACTTCAACGAAAATGTAGTCATCAGATTTCTTACTGTAGCTGTACATGTTCTAAAACAGTGAAACAAGTAAATACTATTAAAATAGCGTTTACTTACGATGTTATGGTATTGCTGTAGCAAATGAGGTTACTTGTCAACGACGAATAATTATCACATCCCCAAGAATGACTAAAGACGACTGGCGATAATATAATGTACTTTGAGGTAGTCGAAATCAATTGAGTATCGGAATCACATTGTCTTGCCATCATTATGTTTTTTCAGTATCGCGGATCCGTCTGCTGCTTGCATGTTGGCATGCGAAAACTGACACTGTACTGAGCTTACAAGCCTCAATGTCGGGTGGTTGTCGACGCCCAGGTCATCAATCGCAATGCAGCAGCGCGTTCCGTGTGCTTTCTAACCGCACACGCTTCTTCGACTCGCAGAGGCTGGGTTGGGATGTGTTTGGGTCGTTCCTATGGCGTTTGAACGCCCTGTTTGTCAACGAATGCCTACAACAAATTTCTTAAAAAATATTCAATGCTGCTTATATTTTGGTTGCAACGGTGAGGTCTATCTGTGTTTTATTGAGGCTGTCATTCGTCTGCATCCTATCTGCAATGAGCTTAGAATGAGACGAACGAGCGCAATTCGTTCGGTAGGCACACCGTGCCGTTGCTGAGCTTGGTGACGTAGGCCTCAAGAGCCGAGTCGACCCGTTCGGCTTCAGCCTCATTGACCTTCACAGTGGCATTGACACCTTCAATCACTGCGAACTCGGTCGTGTACAGGTAGTTACTAAGGGCCATGACGAACTCGTCCGTGTCTTTAATGTCACCGCTGTTGGTCGGGTGGTTGAGCCACGTCAGACTCGAGACGGTGCCGGCGCGGTTGCCCGTGCATGTATATGTATAGTTGAAGCACGACGGGTGAACGTAGAAGCCGTTCTGCTGGACGACCTTGTCACCACAGTTCCCGGCCATTTCTCGGTCCAGGAACAGCTTGAGCGACGCTCCGTTAGTCTGGATAGTCATCAACGTGTTTCCGAACGGCGACCAGGACAGCACCTCGCCTAGAGACAGGTTACCGGCAGCCACAACCTTGTCACCGCGAATACCGCCGCCGTTCATGACGGCAATATCAGCCGAACCGGCGCCGTAGTACTGGAGACCAGCATCAGCGAAGAGGTGGCCGATCTTACAGTCCTGAGTGCGCACGACGGCCTGCGTGAGGTCCAGGTCCTCGCAGAGGTTGCCGATGACCTGTTCCTCGAGCGCATCCATCTGTGCCTGATACGTGGCGATGATAGCGTCCAGCGTGTGATCGGTCGGCATACTCTCGACAATCGGAATAGCCTGGTGAGTCATTAGAGACTTCCGGCCGTTGGCGGCATCTGCAGCGTAGTATTCAACGTGCGACTGCCAGATAGAGCGGAAGTCGAAGTCGGATTTAAGATACGGCGTGCCGTAGTTGGTCTGAAGCATCGACGTGTGGTCGTGACCGCCGATGATAAGGTCGATGCCTGCCACCTCCTTGGAGAGGCGGTTGTCGTCCGCCAGGTCCTGGTGGGTCATGGCGATAATGAAGTCAACGTTCTGAGCCTGTAGAGCCGCCACCTGCTCACGGGCGGCCTGGATCGGGTCCTCCCAGTACAGACCTTTGCTGGTGTCTTCCATGTCATACATGACGCCGAACAGGCCGATGGAAATGTGGCCGTTCGTAGCGTCAGTCAAGTTCTTGATGGCGTGCGGCACCGTACCGCGCAGTAGCTTGCGGTTTGCAATTTCGTAGCAGTTGGCGTTCAACCACGGGAATTCTGAGGCCAGCGTCACGTTCATAAAGTTCTCGAGTCCGAAGTCGAACTCGTGGTTTCCCAACGACGCGAAGTCCAGACCGATGGCGTTGTGCGCTTTGACCATGTGCTGGCCGTTGAATTGCGTCGACCAGAGCGACGGCGATACCGTGTCGCCGGCGAACAGCACGAGACTGTTGGGGTTAGACTCACGCATGGCCTTGGCAATGGGGACCACGCGCGACGGACCACCGAGCTTGATACCTTCGACTGTGTCCTGCAACATCTCGTAGACGTCGTTGTACGACAAGATATCGAAGTTGGCGGTCAGAGTGCGAGCCTGCGCATTGTTAGCAGAGATTGCGCTGAGTACGAAGGCTAGAGACCCCCAGAGCTGCATGATGAACTGTTACGCAGGTCGCAAAATACGAAATGCCGTCCCGCATGGACAGGGAGGGATAGACGTCCGTGTCCGTCGCTGAGCCGGTGGAGAGGCAGACATACGGTCGCGTACTATGGAGGATATTTGTGGCCTTTGCCCCATCTTAGTCCCATACAGATCACTTGAAAATGTTAGTCGGATAGTCGGTCCACACAAGCGGGCACTTGAAGGCGATTCGACAGTTTGTTTGTGGCTCGACGTGGGTGTCACGTACTTGTATCCTTCGGTCCGCTCGGATGTTGAACTCGGTCAGCTCGTATCCATACATTTCCAGCATCGAAGTTGGTTGACATTCTACCGATACGAATGTACATGTACTACTCCGAAGTACTACATTGAACATAATGTACGATTCTTTTTTTTTTTACATGTATTACGTAGTAGTAGTTGAATGCATGCACGAACTGTGTACATCAGAGCCCGTCGCGGCGACGGTCGCCATCGGGTGTATCTGTAGTACACGATTCTGTACGCGTTCGTCGTCACACACAGAGGTGCACGGAGCTTGTTTTCCAAGTGACCGCATGGCGCTTAAACTAGTCGCTGTGGCTGCGTTTTCAACGTGGAACAGCAACAGATGCAAATTAATCGCAATGCCAGACGCAATGTTCGAGCTACGAAGCGGGCCCTTCGCCAGTGCTTTCGTTGTTGAGCCTGAGGTGGGCCAGCAACGCAGCGCCTTCCTAAAGTTTTTTTAATGGTAGAATTCGCAAAGCACGTTCAAATACCATGGAAAATACCGAAACACATCCCAATCCAAACTCCCCGACAGCACAATCAATGCCTTAACAGAGCGCTCTGTTGCACCTTGCCACACTGACGCGATGGACAGGTGCCATTGCGACTGATGAGGGCGGCGACAACCATGGGATTCGAAGCTTCGACCCGCGATGGAGTCTGACTTGTGGAAGTGGCATCAGCATCTCCATACGTCTGACCGTGGTTCTCCTCCGACTCTCGCTGCCACGTTCGCTATTTTTTCATCTTGTACTGTAGTAGTCTGCAGCAGACTGCAGTACCGTTCTAGATGATGCAGTGGAGTGAATGACAGATCACCGTCAGTAGAGACTTTCAGAAATACCGATAAATGAAAAACACGTAGCGCAAAAACACGTAAGGGAGATACGTAAAAATCGTTACAGGTTGGTTATACGTAACTCTAGCGGTTCAGAAGCACGTCTTTTCAAATTTACGTAGCAAAAGTACGTATCTCTCCGTTCGCTTTTTGCGACAGAAGCAAAAAGCAAAAGTACGGATGATGGATCCGCAACCGCGCATCCTTACAGCAGCTATAGGAAGAGGAACCGAGTATTACCTAACTTAGCAGATATCTTAGTGTGCCTACTTCATAGCGCTACTAAATCGAGGGGCTCTGCTATCCTGTACACGTGCTCGAATCAACGCGCGCCGCGCTGTTGCAGGATTCCAGAAAGAGGGTCACTAAAATAGGGTAGAATGTCACTAAAACAGAATTTTGACTTTTAAAAAACACGTAGCAAAAGTACTAGTATCCACCGTAAGGTGTGGTATTTTAGTCAGCCCGACCTTTGTGGACAATCTGGATAAAATCTAAATAGATGACGGATAAATTACCGACGGATATTCCAATACTGCGACCCTTCATTGTTCCACAAGAACTAAGTATTGGAACATCCGTCGGTAAGCTATCCGTCATCTATTGTGATTTTATCCGGATTGTTGGGCTTGGTGGGAATTCATAAGGTTCGAGAAGTTCTCTACACTATTTCAGGTCCCTTCTCCCCAGAGCAGGGATTCAATACAACCACCCTCCGGCCGACCTGTGCATAGGGCTGGGCAGGCCTCAGTTCAAAATTACCACCCTCCCGGTTCAAATTGCTCGGCGAAAGGGGTCTATTTTCCCTTAAAAGACATAGGATATACTGTATCATATGCCCCTTTTTTGCGTCAACGCCATCTACCACATGTATACTTTTCGACACGACAAGCGTGATGAAAGCCTTTATTTTTCAAAGCAAACTTGACGCTTCTGAAATCAAAACTAAGGTTAGCGTGATCACAGCAAGATGCTGATAAAAACAATCAATATTAGATTCAATTCTCTGAAATTTATTTCAGAGTCTACCAGGGATCCGACTTTCCTCGTACAGTCAAACCTGCTTATCTGAGGCACATTCGGTGACCAGTGGAGGCGTTGACTCATATAAAATGGTTCCATTTAAAGAAACAAATGCAAAATTACAAAAGAAAGTCGCGCATTGTTCGCTGGCGCTTTGCGTTCGTAGCACTAGCGCGAACTAGATTCGTGATTGCGTGCAGTCCTTTGCGCTCGTTGTCTGCGGCCTCACCACACTGTAGCAAATAGGAAGATAGCTCCATGCAATGCTTCAAAGCGATCGAACGACTTCGTCGTCCGGCTCGTGGTCAATCTCTGGTGCTTGATCGACGATCACGTCCGGCTCGAGAACTTAATCTCATCGTCAATATCCACGTAATCGCCAACATTTATACGGTGTAGACACAGTCAGATCCGCCATCATCACAGAGAGTGCGACCAATTCCTCCTTGGTCAACGGTTCCACGATACCCGCCTCGTTGTGCCCCGTCGGTGGTAATTGTCGACAGGCTGTGGCGCGCTGTTAACGAGATTATCATAGTGGGAGGAAGGAAGGAAGACCTGAGAAGGGTATATCCGTCCTTGGTTCGGAGGAGCAGGTTCTTTTTGCCTGTAGAACTCCAAGGCAGCAACTGCGGACTTAACGGGATAATACACTTTCTTCTCTCCCTCCTTCGCAGCGGCTTCCGCACCTCCACTAGCGTGGTGCCATTTAGAATTTGAGTTTTGACCCAGCAGTTCTTAATTGTATTGGTCGTGATTCCTGACCACGCCTCAATAGAAAACTGGGCTGCTTCCAAAACATTCAATTTCCTTGTAAGATTCGCCTCCATCGCCTCCATCGCGTCCAAGCACCAGCGAATAAACAATTTTCGGTATCGTTCTAATAATACCTACATACAAATAAAAAAAATGCTAGCAAATAGCAACATAAATTAAAGTAGGAGACCTATCAAAGGGCCATTCATGAATCAGTTAAGAAGGTCTGGCTCGATTTGGTTCCCAAAATGTGTGGCTCAGTTAACATTTAGACAATTTTGCATCATTTAAGCAGCATGCATAGTTTATTCAAGTGATCATTTTGGTTCCCTCACCATCTGTATCAAAAAAAACTCGTGTTGCAGATAGAGAGGATCAGATAAACAGGTTTGACTGTATACTTTATTTTTTATGACACTATATGTGTACAGTACCCTTTTTATATCAATAACTCTGCCTCTCTACTGTAAGCGCGTTCGTAAAATTATTACCTTTATATTCATTTGAAAAGCACACCTTCCGTAAATTAAATGGTCAGATTGTCCGATAATTTTATATATTACTTTACAAGATCTGAGAGTCCTTGATAGCACGCCGTGTGCAATACCTCTAGTCGTTTATACCTGCATTGCTTTTGAATCACCTACGTGAATGTTGACCATGTCGGCGCCCATCTTCGCGCAACACGCAGCTGCAAGTAATTTAGGTGGTTATTTATTTTGAGTGTTTTTAATGGGTTAATAGCAAAATCCCGCTTAACCCATAGGATTAATCATGCCGTCACTTTCATGACCCAGTATCGAACATACACTAGTTTGTACGATAAATAAGGGCTGCAATGTACCTCACCAAAACTTACTTTAGCCCCAAAGCCATGCGATAGAGCCCTGAGCGTGGCGATTCCCAGCCAGGACTGTTCATACCGTTTACTTCCGTTTGCTTTATTAAAAGCACTTAAAAGTACTAAATATACATTTATTTGTACCAATTAAACCCGAGAACGAAACTGACGTTTCCACAGAAACAAATTGAAAGCTACAAGGAGACGCTTCTTGTCCATTCTTGACCCGTGTGGTCCCATGAGTAAGAGCTGCCGGGGTTAGAGTTCGTGGAATCTACATGAGCAAGTACGCGTAATAGCGTGTACTAATGAATAACACCTTGCCAGTCCACACCCAGGTGTTCTCATCCTGTCAAACGATACGGACCTGAAGATGGCAGCTTTGTATCTTGCTCCTCCATTCCCCTTCTTGATATGCCTCCAAGTTGTCCCTGCCGTTGAGTATTATTGTTGACCATACTGAGTTGAAGTGCAGTGGCACCAGCAGTGAGTAAAATTTTTATAAATTGGGAGCGATTTTTGTTACAATAATATTATATATTGAAATATTGGTCGAGTCCGTCGAAGACCTGCAGTTAACCAAAACAACCACGAGGATATTGTTAGGACGAGTTGTATGCAAACAACTCTAACGAAAATTTTACGAAGCGTGCGATGCCCTTCTGCGCCCTAATTTGCAATAAAACCTGCAAAAAGTAATGTTACGCTGTCCGGATATCATGCATAGCACATCGCTGTAAATGCTCGTACTGCATTCAGCTCATCAGTAATTCGCACTACATGCTCATGAGCGCAAGCTACAGATTACATGTCATGCTCGAAATTTCAGAGCTTCTTCGTGTGTAGCACGACTTTGTTTCTGTCAAATATCTTCGTTGAAGGATATAATTCTGTTCAAACCCACCAACAGGAAGCAGAATCCATTAAGCTTGTGTTAGTCAGCAATTGCAAGCTCTGATAATTCATTAAGGCTCGATACGCTGACATAAAAGCAGAATATGTAGAATTCGTTGAAATACATGTGAGTTTTGAAATAACGTATAATAGCGAATAGTGCGTCCCTAGCGAATACAACGCCCTCTGATTACAGTACCCTATTTGACCGCGCATTTTTAAAATAGAGCGTTATCGAATAATACGCCCTCCTAGTATGTACCTTCATTTATGTTTTGAACTTCTGCACCTAGCCAAAACTGCGAAAGCTTGGTTTGGCACGCCACCACCTTCGCGCTCACAACAATCTATCGTTTATTTTAGAACAATATTGAATATTATGTCATGGCCACTTGGATATTGTAGTGTACCTACCTGATGGAGCACTGAAGCGAAGGGTTCTTTTGCCATGGCGGCTCCACAGAATATTGATGTGCACGGCTTCCTAAATGATCAAGTGAAGCCCAAGAACAATTGAAATCAAGTGAAAATTGATTTGCTGAACAAGGCGCAGTCGATTCACGACAAGTGGCCTGCTTTCAGCAAGAGATTTTTTAGAGTCGAGCCGAATTTGCTGTGTAAAAAACAATATCGAGATTTTAGACAGCAGTAAAATTTAGGCTGTGTACGCTGTGCGGATCGAGCTGTGACTGTTGCGGGCGAGATCGAACCCAAAATTGCGTTTAAGCTGCTTTGTAACACCATGATATTGTGGGAGGTCGCAAACCTTATCTCTAAACTAGTCGCGTTTACGGCAAGGGATTGAGACGATTTTTGGATTGAGGACTGGCAACAGAAAAGGAGACTTAGCAATATGGGGTTTGAACCCGCCACAACCTGCTCCCCAAACTACCATCACTGGATTTTAAGTAGAACGCCATCGAATACAACGCCCCAAATCAATTTTACCGCGCACTATAAATTTAGTAGACGGCGTATTATTCCGTATTTTACGTTAAAAGTGGCTACAGTATCAAGCGGTAATTGCAAAGTGACGCTAACGTGTTGCCTAGTCTTCCTAGCTGAAATGGATGCGGCGCATGTGGCGGCCGCCCATACCCAACTTCGAGCGTGCATGCAGCTGCGAAATGTTGTCCACGATCACGAACTCGCCCTTCACCCACTGATGCCAGTAGCAGAATTCATCTGAGTACAAAAGCTGCTGCAGCGCATCCGTGACGAAATCAGCGTCCTCGTCCTTTTGGTTTGACTCTGGGCTGTAGCCCACCGACGAAACGTAGGTGGGGTGCATTTTAGTCTTTTCGGGCCCCCATGGTTCGTGGTAGCGCAGTACCAGCTCACCAGTGATCGGGTGTGTGTCGACCACCGGCGAAGTGTGCACACGGCCGTGGTGCCTGAACAGCGACGTACGGTACTCGAGCGAGATCTGCTTTAGGCGTTCCACGGTGTCCTCAGGCAGTGCCGATAGCAATCGACGGGTATCGGCGATGATGGTGTTGCCGTGCTTCGGGTCGTCCTCGGGAGGAGCAGCCTCCACGCAATGGAAGAACATGAAAACGGGCGCGTCACCGAGCTCCGTCGACTCGGGCGTCTTCTTCTTGAACATTCCGTCGTAGTGGAAAGACATGGCCTCGAGCGTTTGCGCAGTAAGAGCTGTGCCGGTCTCCGTTTTGATGTCAAAGATATTGCCGGCTGCGAACGTTCCCTTAGGCCACTGCAGCACGTCTCCCCAGCGCTCGGTCGCCGTCTCGAAGTCGTCGTCCTGCTTGAACCCGCGCAGCGTCACCACTCCATATTTGAGCACGAGACTTCGGATGGCCTCGCGGGGAACGTCCATGATGGACGGTGCCGGGTAACCTTCCATGGCTTGAGCGATGATGAACATTTGTGTGCGGATGAGCTCGACGTGCAACGAGGACCACTGAGCGATCTCTTCAGGCGTGCACGGTGGTCGCTCGACGTATCCCCACTTGCGGCCGTGCTTGTAGACGAGATCGTACTTGTCCGTGTCGACGTCCTTCAAATCCACAGCATGTACCGTGCCATCGATGTCCTCACAGATCACCGAATGCCACGGTGTCCGAGGTGAGTCCATTCGTTTGGCCGGTAGCAGGTGGATGCCGAACTTGGGGCCGGCGTTGTTGTAGCAGTGAATCGAGACGCGGATGGCTTGAGCGTACTCCTCCGCCACGAGCGACGAGAAGCCCACGTTGCGCATCATCATTTTGCGCGCGACTTCATCGCAGCCCTTGCGCATCTCGCTTTCCGACTTGCCCTCCCACCGATGAGCCATGTCTCGTTCCATGAACTGTGAGAACGAGCGGAAGTTGTTGCCAATGTCGGGTTCGGTCGCGATACGGGCGTCCATGTCCATCTGGTCGATGTGAAAACGTTCCAGCACCTCCCGTACCGGGTCGTCAGTCTTAGTGTAGTTCTCGAGTCCGTCGAACTGAATGTGCGTATGACCGGCCTCCTCCACGAGCTCTTTCAAACAGTTCTTGTAAGCACGAACGTTCTCCACAGGTACACTCACTAGGTCGCCGAGCACGCGACCGTCACTAAATATCGTGACCTTGCAGCCGATAGGGTAGACTTCCTCGATGGAGGCACAGAATTTCTCCAGACGTGCGAGCGCCAGCTCCTCGGCGCGATCGGGTTGCGGGCCCAGCACCTTATCGCCGTGGTTCGGCGTTTTCATGGCGAAACCCGGAAGCACGATCATGATGGGGTCCTTGCGATCCACGAAGCGGCGTATCGTCGATTCCAGGAATTGTTGGCCCTTGGACTCGAATACGTCGGTATTCTTGTCGAAGCGGCTCTGCAGGTCGGAGAACTTGGTCAGGAAATGCGCCACTACCACATCCTTGTCGGCAGTCATGCGTTCGCCGGAGTGCGCGCATTCAGTCTTAGCGTTGGGTGACATGATAGCTTGAACGGAGCCCAGTAGGTTGACTTGAATTGTCTTGGAGTGGGGAAAATTGAGAATGAGCGGATCAACATCGATCTTGCTCCCTCTCAACGCGAGAGCTGACGTATCTGCTATTCTGTTAGTTACGAGGCAATCCCTGCTCTACACTATTGCCGTCGATATTGTGCAAGGCACGCCCCCCCTCGAGATCTCCCTCAGACTTACGCCAAGCTGGTTCTGCGTTAGGTCTATACTCAATAGTACAGTCATTGATAACGCATGGAAAGGAAGGATAATATAATACGATTCGTATCAACACATGTAGGAAACACCGCCACGCAAGCACTACCAGAGCCGAAATGTCTGGCTAGGGACAACTCGGCGCATCCTGCAGATCGACCATCGCGTGCTTCAAGTGCTAGCAGTATGCTTCGAAGTACAGGTATGGGTGAGTGAGGTACACACCACGCTATAACATTCAACTGAATGAGAGTCCGATTGCCAAGCAACGATGCTTTCACATTTTCAGAACGTAAAATATCTCTCTCTACTGTTAGATCTGTCGGTACCGAAATGTGCGGCACATGTGCTGCACGTTATGTGCCATGATTGTTATTATCCCTGAATGCGTGAAGGCGCCAAATCGGACATAACTTGCATTTACTGTACAGTTACATAGCGTCATTAACTTCTCGTTTTCGACGGGACAAGGAGAGGCATCGATGGAGAGACTTCGTATACATGTAATAATTTATGACTGCGCTTCAGCAAACGGTACATTCTCGTTGAAGGATCTGCATGCAAATCGGAGGCCAAGTCATCGGGAAACTGGTACACTGTGTACTGTACAGCTTTCGCTTCAGAATTGTATGTAATTTACCTGTAGTTTAATGAACTTGACGGCAGAATAATGTTTACAATCTTGTTGTTTTTCAAAACTTCGAAGTACTTTCAGAAGGAAAAAAGCTTAGATTTGTGTTCACAATCGATACTGACATGTGAACTTAAATTAAGAATTCTTAATGAAAACCATTTATAAATATGTGGTACTAATACAGATGAACCTGTCTAAGATGAGCTCGTATATCGTGATATCCTGTAGTACTTGATAGGTTTTGATTCCACAGGATTGGTAGACTTGTTTTTTGTAAACTGCCTTGATAATACTGTCTAACTTGAAACTCGATACAATGTGATGATAGAAAAAACCCCAGTCAAATGAGGTCAAAATCAAAGGTGTTGGTGAGAATAAGGGGTACAAATCACCATGATATCACTTGCCCGGCCATTCGAAACGGTTTTCACCGGAAAATAGCATGTAAAAGGGTCAGAGTAGAGAGTATGGCATACCGGTAGATATTTCTATAAATTTCCATATATGAAGTATTTTGCTCGAATTTCGCCTTAACATGATTAACTTTATACTTGATCAAAAGTTGTTCTACGGGCTGTATTAGCTCAGGGAGGTTCATCTGTATCAGACTACAATACACAGACCCAGATTGAATTAGTACGGCAGTTCGCATAACTTTTACTCCAAACTGTCAACAAATTATCGCTGCGCGCTATTATCTCAAGTTTTGTGATAATGGTGGTGCTGCAGGTGGCTGATTAGAAAACAGCATGCCGGGATATGCACTACGGTCAGCGGCACGGACCATGCAGCAATTGATTGGTTATCGTTGTATAGTTTCTGGGAAGCGCTACGTGTATCCCCCCCAAGCACACCCACTCGTCAAAGTCGTATCTAGACGTCATTCTCTATTTTCCTCTCCAAGTCTCACATCGCATCCACCACCAAAATGGCCCCAAACTTTGACCAAGGTCACTATCCGCATGACACCCGCCCGGTTTCAGTCGTGTGGTCCGAAGAGCAGCATGCCAAGGTCTGGGAACACTTCCTCGACCGGTTTACTGCCATCCAGAGTCGCTTTCCTGCACCGATCGATCGATTCGAAGAGGAAGGCATAGTCAAGATGCAGAAGATCATGATGCGGATGATCGAGCGCCGCGCTCCGATTACGCTCGTGCTGCCGTCGTTCCCGTTCAAGTCACCAAACTCAACCGACAAAGTGCTTGGCAAGCTGCCAGATCGTGCTGAAGAGTTGTCTATGGAGCGTCTTGAGCGCTTCTGCCGTGAGGTGGAGGAGGCGTACCCTCCAGGATGCAACATGGTCATCTTCAGCGATGGTCGTGTCTTCAACGACTTGCTGGGGGTGAGCCTGAGCGACCTGCGCGCTTTCGAGAACGAAATGCAGGCGATGGTGAAGGAGGCGGGTCACACCCACATCTACTTTGACTCTATGGACAACTACGTCAAGAACGTGGACGACCCGATCCCCGAGATCCTCGAGCGGTTCAATGTGCTACACATGGAATTCGACGCTCGCATCAAGACGGAGCCAGCTATTCGCAACACGTACTGCTCCTTCTGCAAGTTCCTTGAACGTGATCTTGCACCGCAATGGGTGGGAATGTCTCGCTCTGCTATGAAGCGTAATTGCGGTAAGATTGCCAAGCAAATGATGCACCGCAATGTTGGCTTTTCAGCGCTGGTCGACGATTCATATCCTCACGCGCTACGCATATCCATTCACCAGTACAACAACGCCGGCCCAAAGTTCGGCATTCACCTTCTCCCACAGAAATCTGGCAAGCCTCGTACCCCATGGCACTCGGTCGTCTGCGAAGACCTTGATGGGACCCCACACACCGTCGATCTAAAGGACGTCGACACGGACAAGTACGATCTCGTCTACAAGCACGGCCGCAAGTGGGGATACGTCGAGCGACCACCGTGCACGCCTGAAGAGATCGCTCAGTGGTCCTCGTTGCACGTCGAGCTCATCCGCACACAAATGTTCATCATCGCTCAAGCCATGGAAGGTTACCCGGCACCGTCCATCATGGACGTTCCCCGCGAGGCCATCCGAAGTCTCGTGCTCAAATATGGAGTGGTGACGCTGCGCGGGTTCAAGCAGGACGACGACTTCGAGACGGCGACCGAGCGCTGGGGAGACGTGCTGCAGTGGCCTAAGGGAACGTTCGCAGCCGGCAATATCTTTGACATCAAAACGGAGACCGGCACAGCTCTTACTGCGCAAACGCTCGAGGCCATGTCTTTCCACTACGACGGAATGTTCAAGAAGAAGACGCCCGAGTCGACGGAGCTCGGTGACGCGCCCGTTTTCATGTTCTTCCATTGCGTGGAGGCTGCTCCTCCCGAGGACGACCCGAAGCACGGCAACACCATCATCGCCGATACCCGTCGATTGCTATCGGCACTGCCTGAGGACACCGTGGAACGCCTAAAGCAGATCTCGCTCGAGTACCGTACGTCGCTGTTCAGGCACCACGGCCGTGTGCACACTTCGCCGGTGGTCGACACACACCCGATCACTGGTGAGCTGGTACTGCGCTACCACGAACCATGGGGGCCCGAAAGACTAAAATGCACCCCACCTACGTTTCGTCGGTGGGCTACAGCCCAGAGTCAAACCAAAAGGACGAGGACGCTGATTTCGTCACGGATGCGCTGCAGCAGCTTTTGTACTCAGATGAATTCTGCTACTGGCATCAGTGGGTGAAGGGCGAGTTCGTGATCGTGGACAACATTTCGCAGCTGCATGCACGCTCGAAGTTGGGTATGGGCGGCCGCCACATGCGCCGCATCCATTTCAGCTAGGAAGACTAGGCAACACGTTAGCGTCACTTTGCAATTACCGCTTGATACTGTAGCCACTTTTAACGTAAAATACGGAATAATACGCCGTCTACTAAATTTATAGTGCGCGGTAAAATTGATTTGGGGCGTTGTATTCGATGGCGTTCTACTTAAAATCCAGTGATGGTAGTTTGGGGAGCAGGTTGTGGCGGGTTCAAACCCCATATTGCTAAGTCTCCTTTTCTGTTGCCAGTCCTCAATCCAAAAATCGTCTCAATCCCTTGCCGTAAACGCGACTAGTTTAGAGATAAGGTTTGCGACCTCCCACAATATCATGGTGTTACAAAGCAGCTTAAACGCAATTTTGGGTTCGATCTCGCCCGCAACAGTCACAGCTCGATCCGCACAGCGTACACAGCCTAAATTGCTAGAATACCGGTACGTGAAGCTATATGCCCGGTACTTTCTAATGTTTTTGAACGATACCGGTATTCATCTGACATGTGAATACCGGTAATTATCCATCATTTATTCAGATTTTATCCATTGATTTATTTTAAAATAAATGAAATCAGAATATTTCTTTTAGTTTTAAAGTGATAGGCTAGCGGTATTGCCCAGGCCCAATATACTACAGACGAACCCTTCTGTAGTAATCCCTGGCATTTGAAAACCCGCAGACAGGAATACAGAATGGGTCTAGCAGCAAATATTAATAAACCTTAGTTAAAAAAACCTCTCACCTCTAACTTGTAATATGAAAGACTCAAACAGGCAAAAACTACTATTCTGAGGTGCAACTATAGAAAAGTCACTGTTGTGAAGTACAGTCCGACGAAGTCAAGCAGGGGCATGTTCTCATTCATATCACAGCTTATAAATCCTTTTCTCTACAGGCCTGCTCATTCCGTCCCGAAATGTCGATTGAATCTGCTCGCATAAGCAAGCAGCTTTGTAATCCATTTGGATGCCTCTCGTAAACGTCAGGGTCAATATTTACACCTTCGCCCTCTGCTTCACCCACGTTTTTCTCGGTGACATGCATCGAGGTATCACTTGCAGGGCTGCCTTCCGCCTTGATTTTACATTAGTGGCCTCATCAATCATACAAAAATGGTAGTCAGAAAATGTACCGTTCATATGGTAGAGTAGGTGTGGTACCCGTGACAAGAATACCCTTAGCTAGAAATAAAAAGTAGGTTCCCGGTGCCATGACTACCGAAGGGTTCATCATTACCGGTATGAATCGCAATTTTGAATTTCGTATCAAAACTACTCACGTAACTTTTTTCTACTGTACCAGTTGAAAGTTGTCCCTTATACATATTACAATCGGTATTACTTTGAGCACTTACGATCGTAAGTTACGACACCGTGGTCGATGCTGCTGTAAAATATAACTTCTCAATAAATAGTGCGGTTCATTTAAATTTACTGAGCTAGGCCTTCTTGGGCTGGTGTTTGGTGCAGAAGTTCTGCTTGCTCTGCGACGCCGGCCGTTTGCATCCGTCGAATGCGCAGCGCTTGCCGCCGCCGTGCGTCCAGCATAGACCCTTCGAAATGGTCGTCTTCTGGCAGTTGGCCACCGAGCACTTGGTGCCGCCGCCGTGCGACCAGCACAGACCACGCGACTTGGCGCCGCGCGTGCAGCCCTCCACGGTGCAACGCGTGGCACCGCCATGCTTCCAGCAGAGGCCGCGGTGCTTGGCGCTGGCTGTACAGCCGGGCTTGGAGCACGCCTTTCCGCCGCCGTGGCGGAAGCAGAGGCCACGGTCGATAGTGTAGTTGGTACAGCCTTCGATGCAACACTGGCGCGCCGCACGTTTCTCTTTGGCCGTGAGCTTGTGCTTGGGGCTCCTGCGCTGCTGCTTGGACGACGGTGTTTGTACCGAAACAGATTGTGGACTGGGGCATGCACTTACGGGCGACAGCAGCGCCTTGCTGTCGTCCAATATGAAGGCCAACGAGAACTTGGGCTTACTTGCCACGGGCGTCGTGGGTGTCGCCCCCGGGTCCTCGAGACTGCCGCTGCGCGGGCTCAGCGCGAAATTGGTGAACACTGTCAGCGGGGGCAACGCGAAGCTCGTCATGTTACAGCAAGATGTGAGCTGTGGATTGGTGGTGCGAGCTGCAACGCGAGTCGAAGAGTGTCGATCAGCGGAGTAAAAGGACATCGGTCTCACATAGCGCTTTTTGCTGTCAGGATCGGCCTGCACTCGCACTGTCTAACGCCGTTTTATCTCGGCCTATCCAGTGGACACAAAAAGCAGCTGGTTCAGGCAACCGCTGCACGAACAGCACAACATATCCCTCCAGTCCCACCCTTTGGGAACCACTTGGAATTTGTATGAGTTAAACGATGCTTGGCACGAACAGCATGAGATGACAAAACCCGTAGCATCGGTGGTTTTGCGGGCATTAGTGTGCAACTATTGATGAAGGTCATACATAGTGCTGGATGCTGTAGAGCCGCCACAAACCCAACCGTGCACGACGGAGCGAGCCATTCGCCCATGTTAGAGCAATAGGAACAGTCTCCTAAATAATCGTTGCAGTAGATTGGCGTGGCAGCAGCGACATTGACTGTAGGCACAATTCACATGTCGGGGCCTAAGAGCATCCTACAGTCTGTAGGTCCTGAGCACGGACAGCCTTCAGGCCGCGTGCAATTGGGATCTCGCCGCGACAGGATATTTTAGAAAGCTGTCGCACTGAGCTGCACCTGCAAATGTATCCAAGGAGGGGCCCCTAGTTGAAATTCAAGGGAAGAAGGGTATCAGTGGGCACCGATGGCCTGTCAGTTAATTTCTCTATCAAGGCGACATCAGTCCTCACTATAGTGAAACACTGCAAAGCTCTTCGTCAGTTGGTCACCACATCGCGGGCACAGCGACGTGTCTGCATTTTGCTGTTTGAACGCATTGCCAGAAGAAAAGTATGTCGCACAGCCTTTTTGAGGAATAGAAAGTCCTGGCGTTGGGCGTCAACATTTGTGGACAGGATTATGAGCCCCATGAAAATAAATGGACGGACAAATTTGAAATTGGAAAAATCTGATAACTGGGCTATTTTGTAGACTCGAGTACATGTACATGTTCTGTGTTGAAAATGGTCGCAAGCAATCACCACTTGTATTTACATGTAGCAGAGGAGCTCTCAGCTGAAGGCTAGGTCTTGTATGTTAGGAGGAAAGCTTTGTAAAAAAAAACTGTCAGCGGCCACTTCGAGTTTGTCCACGCATGGGAATCCGACGTCAATCGAGCATCGCCTCCATAATGACGCTCGTCGCGATCGGATCGGAGTGAACAGAAGAAAGCGCCGCCGCATTGGTCGCGCGCCCTATCATGAGATGCAATAAATGAAACTAAAAACGATGATGAAGCCGTGAATCACCATACACAAGCTTGACGGAAAGATAGGTTGTGCTGTTCGTGCCACGAGGCTCTCCGCCAGCTGCAGCCTGCAGCCATAGATGTACCCGACAGGATCGACCAAGAGCCTTACGCACGTCTTATGCGTTAGACAGCAATGCCTAACATCTTGGTCACTTCGTGTCGACTAGCCAACAGTAAAATTGCGCTGTCACGTTTGAGACGGAGACCCATTCGGCAATTTCCTCTGCGCTGCACAAACAGCTCACACAAAAAAGCAACCGCTCCATAATAACAACAAGAAAGCCATGAGCAGTATTACTCTTCCTCCGCTCAGCACCTGGACCAGCTTCGCGCTCTCAGTGCGCACCAATCAGATGGCGTTCCACCCGCCACCAGCATCCCACAACACACCCTGCACGCCCAGCATCCCGAAGCTCTCGCTGTCCTTCATCCTGGACGACAATCGACCGCTGACTCCGCCGGCCGCAGACCGATCATTCGGCTTGAGGCAGGAGCCAAAGCAGCATCCCGTGGGCAACAATCGCAAACGTAAGCTTAAAATGACGCCGGCCGAGAAGCGCGCAGCGCGCCAGTGCTGCGTCGAAGGCTGTACCAACTATACTATCGATCGCGGTCTCTGCTTCCGCCACGGCGGTGGAAAGTCGTGTTCCATGCCTGGCTGCACGGCCAGCGCCAAGCACCGCGGTCTCTGCTGGAAGCATGGCGGTTCAACGCTCTGCACTGTGGAGGGCTGCACGCGCGGCGCGAAGTCGCGAGGCCTGTGCTGGTCGCACGGCGGCGGCACCAAGTGCTCGGTGGCCAATTGCCAAAAGACGACCATCTCGAAGGGTCTATGCTGGACGCACGGCGGCGGCAAGCGCTGCGCATTCGACGGATGCAAACGGCCGGCGTCGCAGAGCAAACAGAACTTCTGCACCAGACATCAGCCTAAACAGCTTAAGCCCAGGATGGCCACGACCCTGTGCACGCAGTAAAGTAAATAAAGCTACTAGATACTGCACCCTATCTAAACACTATCGAACACTTTTCAACTAACACCATATTCGCCACGCAATTATGTCATTCGGACTCTGATTTACATGTATCTCGCACTAACGTTATCACTTCTGGTAACAGTTTGCCTTTGAACTTCTTGGTCAACATCGCTAATACTACTAGTAGTGTAGTACTACTAGTAGTAGTTCTTGAGACCCCCTGATGTTTCGCCAAAAGTATCATACCAACTAAATTTACAAGGAAAAGCTTGTGATGATCACAACATCATACGATGTTCACAATTGAGGAGGACCAAGTGTAAAATTACGTAACCCTCTCTCCTACTTTGGAACAATTAATTAAAATGAATGCAGCGCATATGGCGGCCACCCATGCTCAGCGCCAAGCGCGCGTGCATGTCGGGTTCGGTCGCGATACGGGCGTACATGCCCATCTGGCCTTGGATAGGAAGTGCGCTGCGATGGCATCCTTGTCAACACCCATGTGGTTGTCGGAATGTGCGGACTGCATGGTGGCGCTTGGGGGTCATGATTTCGATGACAGGAGGTGAAGTTTGTTCGGCGGTGAGTATAAATAACTAGATGTGACTTAAAGTCGCCAAAATTACGAATGAGCTGCCACTCAATAATCCATTGAGTCTGCTTTCGGTGGGTGGGCCGTCAGTTGCTGTGGTCGATAAGCTTTCAGTAGTTGGGTTGGTCCCATGCTCTGCGGCCTGCCGCCATTGCCAACGCCGCGTACTTCGATGCTTTGGATCATTATGGTGGGTGTGATTGCCAAACGTGGATTGTGCAGGCTTATCACGTCGGACTTTTGTACTTAAGTACCGTGTATGATAACGTCAATACTCTGCGCACCCCACGCGAATTGTTGACGGCCGGCTCGGATTTGTATTCATCCCCCGGATCTTCTGTTCGTCACACGGACGCGTCTTCACAACAGGGCACGTCCAGAGCCAGTCGTGGCGGGTTCTACGACGCAGTCGTGTGTCTGCACGATGACTTGCGAGGCTCAGTCACAAGGCGCGAGTCTTACCTTGTCATGCGATGCCGCACAGTTCTTTTTCACAACACAGGCTCAAAGCGACCGATGCAGCGGCTGCGGAACCCTTGAAGACAATCTTTGGGCAATTTCATGGCCCAGTAGTCATGGAAGATCCGCATTGATAAACTGGTCCAGCAATGGCTTTACACCCATGGCGCATATCAAAATGACAAACTGGGACAGAACTACGACATAATATGTCGTAGTTCTGTCGCATATATTATATGCAGCTTCTTTGGTTTAATAAGACATCTCGTTGACAGACACATACACTCATTTTTTTGCTAAAGGAAAACTAGCTAAAATGAATGCGGCGCATGTGGCGGCCACTCATGCCCAGCACCGAGCGCGCGTGCAACTGTGATATGTTATCCATGACGACGAATTCGCCCTTCACCCATCGATGCCAATGTGCGAACTCCTCCGAGTACAGGCGCTCCTGCAGCGTCTCCGTTACGAAGTCGACGTCCTTGTCTTTCTCGTTCGACGCTGGGTCGTAGCCCACTGACCTCACGTACGTCGGGTGCATCGTGGTTTTCTCAGGGCCCCACGGCTCGTGGAAGCGCAGGGACAACTCACCGGTCATCGGGTGCGTGACAACCACAGGAGATGTGTGCACACGGTCCTGGTACTCGAACAACGTCGTGCGGTACGTGAGTGATATCTTCTTGAGGCGTTCCACGGTGGCCTCAGGCAGTGCCGATAGCAATCGACGGGTGTCCGTGATAATGGTGTTGCCGTGCTTCGGGTCGTCCTCGGGAGGAGCAGCCTCCACGCAATGGAAGAACATGAAAACGGGCGCGTCACCAAGCTCCGTGGACTCGGGCGTCTTCTTCTTGAACATTCCGTCGTAGTGGAAAGACATGGCCTCGAGCGTTTGCGCAGTAAGAGCTGTACCGGCCTCCGTCTTGATGTCAAAGATATTGCCGGCTGCGAACGTTCCCTTAGGCCACTGCAGCACGTCTCCCCAGCGCTCGGTCGCCGTCTCGAAGTCGTCGTCCTGCTTGAACCCGCGCAGCGTCACCACTCCATATTTGAGCACGAGACTTTGGATGGCCTCGCGAGGGATGTCCATGATGGACGGCGCCGGGTAACCTTCTATGGCTTGAGCGATGATGAACATTTGTGTGCGGATGAGCTCGACGTGCAACGAGGACCACTGAGCGATCTCTTCAGGCGTGCACGGTGGTCGCTCGACGTATCCCCACTTGCGGCCGTGCTTGTAGGCGAGATCGTACTTGTCCGTGTCGACGTCCTTTAGATCCACAGCATGTACCGTGCCATCGATGTCCTCACAGACGACCGAGTGCCATGGGGTACGAGGCGTGCCAGATTTCTGTGGGAGAAGGTGAATGCCGAACTTTGGGCCGGCGTTGTTGTACTGGTGAATGGATATGCGTAGCGCGTGAGGATATGAATCGTCGACCAGCGCTGAAAAGCCAACATTGCGGTGCATCATTTGCTTGGCAATCTTACCGCAATTACGCTTCATAGCAGAGCGAGACATTCCCACCCATTGCGGTGCAAGATCACGTTCAAGGAACTTGCAGAAGGAGCAGTACGTGTTGCGAATAGCTGGCTCCGTCTTGATGCGAGCGTCGAATTCCATGTGTAGCACATTGAACCGCTCGAGGATCTCGGGGATCGGGTCGTCCACGTTCTTGACGTAGTTGTCCATAGAGTCAAAGTAGATGTGGGTGTGACCCGCCTCCTTCACCATCGCCTGCATTTCGTTCTCGAAAGCGCGCAGGTCACTCAGGCTCACCCCCAGCAAGTCGTTGAAGACACGACCATCGCTGAAGATGACCATGTTGCATCCTGGAGGGTACGCCTCCTCCACCTCACGGCAGAAGCGCTCAAGACGCTCCATAGACAACTCTTCAGCACGATCTGGCAGCTTGCCAAGTACTTTGTCGGTTGAGTTTGGTGACTTGAACGGGAACGACGGCAGCACGAGCGTAATCGGAGCGCGGCGCTCGATCATCCGCATCATGATCTTCTGCATCTTGACTATGCCTTCCTCTTCGAACCGATCGATCGGTGCAGGAAAGCGACTCTGGATGGTAGTAAATCGGTCGAGGAAGTGCTCCCAGACATTGGTATGGTGCTCTTCGGACCACAAGGCGGAGACTCGATTGGTGTTGTGAGAGTAGCCGTGTTGGTTGATGTTGGGCGCCATTTCGATGGTGCGGTTTTACTAGCTCGTTCTGGAGAGTAAAAGATGAGTTGGGGCGTGGCGAGTGAAATGAGGAATGAGTCAAACGCTGACTCTGGTGGTGAGAGGCACATTTGTTCATCGATCACTGGATCCTAAGGAGCTGTCACTGTCTTCGCTATGGCCAACGGAAACCGGCTGCCAACGCCGTCACTGCGATGCTACACTGGTCGGATCGATAAAATGAACAACGACGAGCTGCCATTCACCCACCACTCGTCAAGCGGTCCACTCTGAGTGGCACTGGTTGGGTGTCTTTGTTGCGGTCGATGTCGATACAGTTGCTGCTTGCGTAAATGGCTGAAAGACCAGCCTTTATTTATGGGATTTGACACTGTACCGGCACAAATGCAATTGGATTTCAGTGATCATATCCATGCAACTGTGCATGCATGGCAGGCTCTGCAAGGAACAAGGAGCGGCTCTTCAAAAATAAATCTCGTTTTAGCGGTCAGTTGACCGCCACCTCACCGGTAGAGAAGTGCAAGCACGGATGAAATGGTAATCAAGGTTCGCGTTATCCAGGTCGGCTAGCGATGTTTGTCGCGTCACCCTAACCGAGCTTCCCACGCATGAAGCAGGCACATAAATCGTGTCGCAGAATCCTTCACCCGAATCATCAACTATCGAAATTCGCTAGACGCACAATACAGACTCATTCCTACGGAGCATGAGATTAAAATCGACTAGAGGTACATCCATGAAAGCCAAGATTAATATCCAGCTGGTCGAATGTGCAGCGAAGACCCTGCAGGCACTACATCGCTCTTCCTAAAACTTGCATTGCACGTACAAGACGCAAGGCATCATGTTGAGGTACGCGGCTCAAACATCCAACAGCCACCTAATAGAGCCCATTTCATTGTTCACGCTACTTTCGCGACGACTGGCTCTGGACGCGCGTTGACCTGTTGTTAGGGCGTATCCTTGTGACGAACAGAAGATCCGAGGGATGAATACGAATCCCGAGTCGGCCGTCAACAACTCACGTTCATACAAACAACAAGTGTTTTGCGAACTTGGGGGATGAGCAAGGATGAGCAGAATTTCCTGACATTATCGCTCACGGTACAGAGTCCCACGTGACACGCGGCTTGGAACAATTCATCCAGGCCTGGCAATCACCCCCACCTTAAGGATCCAAAGCATCGTCCGCCCAAGAAACGCGGCGACCGGAGCGCGGCCGTGGCGGCGTCATCTTTACTCAGGCCGAAGAGAAAGGGGCCAGCCCAACTACTGAAAGCTTATCCACACCCAACCGAAGGTCCGCCCACCGAAAGCAGACTGAAATGGATGTTGACTGGCAGCTCATTCATAATTTTGACGGCTTCAAGTCACATCTAGTTACTCACCGCCAAACAAGCTTATCCTTCTGACATCGAAACCATGGCCCCCAACGCTACCACGCAGCCCGCACATTCCGGCAACCACATGGCTGTTGACAAGGATGCCATCGCAGCGCACTTCCTATCCAAGTTCGCTAACCTGCAGAGTCGTTTCGACCCGTTGACCGACGTATTCGAGGCCAAAGGGAAGCGCTTCCTGGAAGCGACGATCGGCCGCTTCGTCGACCGCAAGGAGCCCATTGCGATCGTACTACCGGGCTTCCCGACCAAGACGCCGAACCACGGAGGCAAGGTCTTGGGCCCGCTACCCGATCGCGCCGAGGAGTTAGCGCTCGCACGTCTGGAAAAATTCTGCGCTTCTATCGAGGAAGTCTACCCTATCGGCTGCATAGTCACGATATTTAGTGACGGCCGTGTGTTCGGCGACCTGGTAGGTGTACCCGTGGAGAACGTTCGTGCTTACAAGAACTGTTTGAAAGAGCTCGTGGAGGAGGCCGGTCATACGCACATTCAGTTCGACGGACTCGAGAACTACACTAAGACTGACGACCCGGTACGGGAGGTGCTGGAACGTTTTCACATCGACCAGATGGACATGGACGCCCGTATCGCGACCGAACCCGACATTGGCAACAACTTCCGCTCGTTCTCACAGTTCATGGAACGAGACATGGCTCATCGGTGGGAGGGCAAGTCGGAAAGCGAGATGCGCAAGGGCTGCGATGAAGTCGCGCGCAAAATGATGATGCGCAACGTGGGCTTCTCGTCGCTCGTGGCGGAGGAGTACGCTCAAGCCATCCGCGTCTCGATTCACTGCTACAACAACGCCGGCCCCAAGTTCGGCATCCACCTGCTACCGGCCAAACGAATGGACTCACCTCGGACACCGTGGCATTCGGTGATCTGTGAGGACATCGATGGCACGGTACATGCTGTGGATTTGAAGGACGTCGACACGGACAAGTACGATCTCGTCTACAAGCACGGCCGCAAGTGGGGATACGTCGAGCGACCACCGTGCACGCCTGAAGAGATCGCTCAGTGGTCCTCGTTGCACGTCGAGCTCATCCGCACACAAATGTTCATCATCGCTCAAGCCATAGAAGGTTACCCGGCACCGTCCATCATGGACGTTCCCCGCGAGGCCATCCAAAGTCTCGTGCTCAAATATGGAGTGGTGACGCTGCGCGGGTTCAAGCAGGACGACGACTTCGAGACGGCGACCGAGCGCTGGGGAGACGTGCTGCAGTGGCCTAAGGGAACGTTCGCAGCCGGTAACATCTTTGACATCAAGACGGAGGCCGGCACAGCTCTTACTGCGCAAACGCTCGAGGCCATGTCTTTCCACTACGACGGAATGTTCAAGAAGAAGACGCCCGAGTCCACGGAGCTTGGTGACGCGCCCGTTTTCATGTTCTTCCATTGCGTGGAGGCTGCTCCTCCCGAGGACGACCCGAAGCACGGCAACACCATTATCACGGACACCCGTCGATTGCTATCGGCACTGCCTGAGGCCACCGTGGAACGCCTCAAGAAGATATCACTCACGTACCGCACGACGTTGTTCGAGTACCAGGACCGTGTGCACACATCTCCTGTGGTTGTCACGCACCCGATGACCGGTGAGTTGTCCCTGCGCTTCCACGAGCCGTGGGGCCCTGAGAAAACCACGATGCACCCGACGTACGTGAGGTCAGTGGGCTACGACCCAGCGTCGAACGAGAAAGACAAGGACGTCGACTTCGTAACGGAGACGCTGCAGGAGCGCCTGTACTCGGAGGAGTTCGCACATTGGCATCGATGGGTGAAGGGCGAATTCGTCGTCATGGATAACATATCACAGTTGCACGCGCGCTCGGTGCTGGGCATGGGTGGCCGCCACATGCGACGTATTCATTTCAACTGAAGTACGCATGGTTGCGCGAAAAACAAGTTACTTGTGGGCGGAATTTACAGGACGATTATCGAATTTTACCGGAAAGGGTTACATTTGAGGGGTACGAATAAGTTATTACAGTGATTGCACGAGCGATAGCAAGCAATTGTTCCGGTGTGGCATGATAAGGCAAGACGGTAGTCGATAGAATGCAACTAGTAAGCATCATGGTAAAACGCCGAGCTATAATCTATCTAGACTAAAGCACTAGCTGTCGAAGAAGCTGGAAGTTATGCTTGTGACGGCGACATACTCGGCACAGTCACCTGATTGATGCCACACAGATATTTAGTTATCGTCTTTAGGGCAGTTAATCTCTGTAGCCACGACGCAAGCGCCCCTTACTTACTTTAGCTCTGCTACGCCATCAAGTGCCGCACGGACACGCTGAAACATTGCTACATGGGCTGTATGACTCGGATGCTTTTCAAAGTAATGGACTTCTGATCGTAATATAACGTTGGGTAGCCTGCCAGTGGCTAATACAGACTTTATATTTTATGGTGCAGATTAATCCTTAGCGTCGAATGCTAGTGGACGCCTAAAAATGAGGAGTACTTAGTACATGGATCACAAAGGTGTTTATAAGTGGACGTGATTCAATCGAAGCGGTTGGTTCGGCCAGTTCTTGACTTCAAAAAGTTGCGAAGTCAAGAACTGGCCTAACCAACCGCTTCGCTAATAGTACGGGAAATAGCACCGGACTGCTCCCAAGACAGATGCTTAGCGGTAACTAATTAGGTTCATATGCGGCTTTCTTCGTTTTTATCCACCGCATTCATATAAAAGAACTCATACTCGCTCGCAATTCCTCGTTACAACTTACATCGACTGAGGAAGTCGCCGCTTTTAAATGTACCCAATGGCGCTCGGAGTTAAGCTTTTCATGCTCAACACAGACTGAAATACGGAGTGCGTGTACGAGTACGGTGGATAAGGCAAAACTACCGAGTTATATAGGTGATTTAGCAGCCAAAGAATGATATCGTTTGCTAGAATATACTCCCTTCTCCACCTTGCTAGATGCCATAATTCCACAATCAGTCTTAAGTAAAGTGCGTGTCTAAATGAAGCCATCGCTCGACTACCTCTCTAGTTTGATCACCGGAAGACGTCCGGTATTTTCCGATGGTCGGGCGCATCTAACCAGAATTACTTCAAGTTTGTATGCCAATTGTTGAACATATTCGGAAAATACCGGCAATCCGTCCGGTGAGTCCATAATGAGTGACCCTTGAAATCCGGTAAATTCAAGGTAATTAACAATTATCCCAAGGTTACTTTTGTATTTTTTTATTATTTAGGCTCGGTTAGAGCACTGCCGGTAGAGTAAGTGAAAATCACCTCGACTGGCGGGTGACAATCTACATGTAGAAACATAAATTTGCATCATCCAGATTTCGCATCGGTTCGAGTCAAATCTAGGTGAAAGGAGGTGGATACGACAACAGTGATCACAGCGAAGGTAGCCAAGTTTTTATTATCCTAGGTTACCTAGAAAAAAGACAACAAATAGCTTCGTCGATGAATTGGAGGAGTGAGGAAGATAAGCACTCAGTCTGTCACTCCGTGATTGGCAACGATGATTGAGCAGATATACATGTACTGACTGTAAATGCGTGGTGGAGTTCAAGGATCGCGTGTACATGTACCATTCGCAGGGATTGACAGTATTTTGACTTAATAACTTGGTACTTAAGTACTACTTAATACCAAACTGCCAAACTACTTTAGTAGCTAGTAGTTTGGCGAGAGGTGAAAAAACTAATAATACTATAGCAGTTATTACGTCGCCTACCCATCAGCTATTAATTTGTAACTACTACTTCGATACTACTTGTACGAAGTATCCGATTTCACTATCACGGTACATGCTCATCTGCCAAACTGACATGTCTCGAGGTAGCGTGACATCGTCGTGGGAATCGTGCGAGGTACGTGCCAGGAACGGCACCATGTTCAAGGACGGATGGCAGTCGAAGTAAGGAGCCACCTTAGTGGCAAAGAAGGTGGGTTGCCACTACAAAGTGGACGGATGTCATCTCTCGGGTAGCTCTCAGTAGGAAAAGAAGGGGCGTCATGTTAAGGAACGCATCGGAGTCCGATGCGTTCCGGTCTAGTTGACCAGATGCACTTTCGGATTTGCGGAGTAGGAGACACTAACTTCTTCAACAAGCTTCTCTTTTACATTCTTAATCTCCACCGCGCGTGAGGCGTCGGCCGACGGCCTCGCAACGGGAATCTTCTACTTCCTCCGTTCTTCCTATCGGTGTGGGGCTACTACGATCTGGGGTGGAACGCCTATGGGAGGCGTTCCAAGTATTGGTAACGGTCCGGGACGACCCCATACGTCCCTGTCCCGTGACAGTTTGGTGGAGAAGCAGGGTAGCTTCACTACTGGGGAGGAACGTGGAGGAAGTATTGGTGCAGAAGTCTGGGGAGACGTCGATACGGAGTGTCAGCGAATCCAGAAGCGTGCTAAATTGGAAACCTGGAATAGGTGTAGCTAAGAACGACAAGACTCGTGGGCAGCGCAAGAGAAGCATTCCAGTACGGCTCCCTTCACTCGGTGTGACGGGATGTTGGCTAGATGCGCTTGGCTTTGTGCGACTAACTGGGAGCGCGTTATCGCTTAGGGTGCTGTGGCCACGGTGTTATCGTTAGAGTAGAAGGACTGGTAAAATCGCTTTGGAACGGTTGACTTCGTGTCGAGTCATTTTGGCGTTCCGGGAACGCATTGGCTTGAAACGTGCCATTTGATTGTGGTGGAGAGGCGGTTAAGAATTGAGTAGTGGAAGAACTGGGATGGATATGAACGGTGGATACTGCGAGGAGGCGGTCAGGAAAGTGGGTGGTGTGAACTCAGCGGACTACGGAGACTATGGACCGAGGGGCGAGATGTGGGACTATGGTGGACAAGGAAGTGGCGTCGACGCGGGTTATGCGGTTTGTGGAACGCGTCAAGGCATTCCAAGTCGTGTCGGCGCGGGTTATATGGTTTACGGAGCGCATCAGGGCGTTCCAAGTGGAGTCAATGCGGGTTATGCGGTTTGTGGAACGGATCAAGGCGTTCCAAGTGGTGTCGGCGCGGAAGTCAACGGAATGGGACACCGGAGAGGAATGGTGACCCCACCAATCGCTCTGGGGTGCTCTATAACTGTCGAGAATGGCTCTCGAGGGAACGTCCCAATGGGAAGTCCGGGGGATCCTCCGGTTCGATCTGTAGAGGCCCCGACGTGAAGTGCTGGAACGCTGAAGAGCAACTCAAGACTTCGAGCGCTGGTAGACAAAGTCGTCAATCGGACCCTTCAAAGGTTGTTGGGGGAACGTGATGCCGCGGCTGGGACACCAGAACATGGAACACCTCGGATGGTTCACTCTGGAACGGCATCTAGCGAAGGTGGAACGCCTCGGATAGTTCCCTCTGGAACGACGTCCAGCGAAGGTGGAACGCTTCGTGAGATTCCCTCTGGAACCGCGTCTAGCGAAGGTGGAACGCCTCGGGTGGTCCTCTCTGGAACGGCATCTAGCGATTGTGGAGTGCGTCGCGGGAATTTAGCTGGTGAAACGGCTCTTGGTGAGGGAGGTGATCATTATGATGGGGCTCCTAAAGTGAAGGAGCTAAGGAAGATGCTGGATCATTCACGGAAGGAAGTATCCGTGGAGGACTTGTACGAGTTCGTTGTCAGCAATTTGTCCACGATACATGATGAGTTGATAGCCAAGGCGTCCGCTGACCCGAACGGATGGCTGGCCTTGTAAAGGAGTTCGCGTGCGTTAATGGGCAATTGTGAAGTGCGGTTCGGACCTCAAAGTAGTTGTCCGCTAGCGCGGGAGCGTGCTAAGGGTGTGCGAGATGGCGTTCCCGACAAGTCGGACGTAGGTATCTCTAAGAGCGCGAGTGGTACTATGGTGAAGGAACGCTACAAGACACTGGGTCCTGGTGGAGTTATGCTGGTGGAACACGACAAGTTACCAGGCTCAGAGGAAACCATGTTGATGGAACGCCTGTTTGGGAACGCTAAGATGCCGCGAGAATCCAAGGTTACGACTCGTGCTAGCATACTGGACTGGGGGATTAGTGGGAGTACGCCCTTACGACCAACGCGGGGCAAGGTACCCCCAACCAGGGATAATGCGACTTGAAACGGCGGGTTTCAATCCTGGTCGGGGAGCGCTCCCAACGTATTTCGGCGAAGCGTTCCAAGCGTGATTGGAACGCTCCAGAGCACCCGCTCCAAACTACACCGCCGGTCTTCAATACAGAAACGCTGCGTTTGGCAGCTGAGAAGGGTTCGTCGGGGAGAATTGTCACGGTACATGCTCATCTGCCAAACCGACATGTCTCGAGGTAGCGTGACATCGTCGTGGGAATCGTGCGAGGTACGTGCCAGGAACGGCACCATGTTCAAGGACGGATGGCAGTCGAAGTAAGGAGCCACCTTAGTGGCAAAGAAGGTGGGTTGCCACTACAAAGTGGACGGATGTCATCTCTCGGGTAGCTCTCAGTAGGAAAAGAAGGGGCGTCATGTTAAGGAACGCATCGGAGTCCGATGCGTTCCGGTCTAGTTGACCAGATGCACTTTCGGATTTGCGGAGTAGGAGACACTAACTTCTTCAACAAGCTTCTCTTTTACATTCTTAATCTCCACCGCGCGTGAGGCGTCGGCCGACGACCTCGCAACGGGAATCTTCTACTTCCTCTGTTCTTCCTATCGGTGTGGGGCTACTACGATCTGGGGTGGAGCGCCTACGGGAGGCGTTCCAAGTATTGGTAACGGTCCGGGACGACCCCATACATCCCTGTCCCGTGACATTACCCTTTTGAATAACGCTATTTTACTGCAGAATCGCGCCTCTCTTCGTTGAATCAAGAGGTGCTATTCGTCGTGAGCGTGTATTGCCAAGCATAGCAAGGTTCGCATGTCGCATAGTCACACGTACGATCGGTTCGTAGCTTTGGACCGCTTCTGGGGTGTTTTGAAGACCGTGCTCATCATTCGCCGTGACAGAAGATCATTCTGCAATCTTCCAACAACTCAAGACCCGCCTGCCCCCCTGATCTTGAAACGGCACCATGAAGTGTGCCAGCTCAGACTGCTTGCTCGAGGAGCTTAGGAAAACCGATCCGTGTGTGGTGTGCGGCCGTGGCGGTCATTATATATACAGCAACGAGCTGTACGACGACGGAAGACTCTGCTTGTACCAGTAGGAAACGGTGACTTCAACTCCTTCTACGTCAGCCGATAGCGACCTAGAAGCTCGCCAGGTGGCTCCTGCGCCCAATCAAGCTTCACAGTTGTCCGGCTCGAGCGGCTGCCTGTTTCCACTTGGTCACTCGACGCACCTAGCGAGTTCGGCACTTTCGGCTGCCAGTGCGGTGGATTTGAAGGTGACTACGACGGCGTTAAGTGACTTGAATGGTTTAACGACGTCCTCTCTCGTCTTCGTCTTCGGATTCGCTGGGCGTTGATGCGTTCGGAATACCTCAGGAAGTTTTCCACTTCCGTCAGCAAACTTTCGCCGCGATGTATGGGACGTAGCTCACCGTTTGGCGATACCGTACACAAGATTTGACCAAGACGCGGAGCCATTCACACACGTTTGTCTACTGTGTGCCCAACAACTGACGTGCGAGCCCTACGCAGCACCAGATACATGCGAAGGTGCATTGCACCACTGGGGCAATACGTCCAACGCGACGTCGCACATGATGACCCTTCATGAAGATCACCCTCTTGGGAAGGCTGAAGCCAGCTTGAAGCTAAAAGCTACTGTCCGCCTCGTTGGTGAAGCCATGGATTCAAGTCTCGGTATCAAAAGCGCAATATTCCTGTTACGACCAGCAAACGAGCTCTGAAGCGCCGTGGCGCACTTCAAAAACTTTGGCTTCCACCACAACGAGCAATCGACATCTATATAGCCCACCTCAACCATCCAACAGACGCCACCGCCGCGTCGAGCGTGGAGTCAAGTCGCCCTTGGCCATCTTTTCGTCTGCTGCCTGGTGCAACGCGACGGCGAACCAGTCCACCGTGTGCTTCAACTAGTCCTGCAAGACCTTATCGGCTTGGTCCTGTAGTGTTAGCAGTGGCGTGGGATCAGGAGTCGTCACTCGGATGGCAGCCTCACAAACCTTTTCGTCGTCTATGCACGGAACGAGATCAAGATTCGGTGATATTATAGCGGTCTCGGCTTGAGATGCGGCACTGGACCGGGCGTTAAGAGCACAGAAGACTTCGCGGTGGGCATCAATGAGTAGCTTGTTGCCTGCTTTGACGGTGCTCTTTGGCAAGATCGTCAGCACTCTTGCCCGCTTCATTCTCCTCGTCATCACTCTGGTGTACTCCGTCCTTTTCATCTGCTTTGTCGTTGTCTCTCTTTGACGACCGGATTAAAGACGTCACAGAAAACTTGTTCCCTGGATCGAGTTACAGAATCAAGACGGTCTCCGGTGTGGCCGTAGCGATGCGCTGCTCAAGTTGGCCAATCATTCGGGTTAGACATGCGTGCACGAGTGGACAGAGGTCCTATGCAGCAATTGCGTGTTGAGGGAACGAGTCAGCAGTAGTAGACGAAGTTCGTGGTGCGTCGAGGTCACATACCATGAACGTGCTGCCGGTGAGTCGGTCTGACGCAAACTTAAGTAGTACAATGACCTCCGATGATACCAACTCGTTGCGTTGCACTTCAAGCCGGGCAAAATCCGCGATTGAGCACACAATGACAGTCTTATCAATGACAATCCACCAATCCGCCAACGCCAAGCAATCGAACACCGACGTGTCTTCACCCTTCTCTTGCTTCTGGAAATAGGTAGAGAATGCAGCGTAGTCCACAATGGCCCTCTGGAAAAGTTTCACGGTAAAAGCCACACCCATGATTTACAGACAATCGAACCTCTGGATCTCCTCCAGACACTTGCAGCACTGCTGCGTACTGAAGTAATTGTTCAAAGCCGTACGCGTTTGACCATTCGCGTCCTTGTTGGAAGGCGCCGTCAACGGTGCAGTAGCGCTTCTCGCGCTCGCGGGTGTTCGTCAACGGATCATAGATCTCAACCGTTTCCTTGTTTTCAGATCCATTGCGTACTGCATGCGCAAATTCAACACGTGCATCGTACAGTCCGTAGGGGTCGAATCCTAAAAAAAACTTCGAGGTCTTTCTCGCACTTGTAGTCATCTCCGACACAGTTAATTGAGTCACCCCGTTGATGTCAATTCCAAACACGTCTGCCATTCGGGCGCAGATCATCTTCTGTACATCGGTGGCTGCATGTGACAACTGCCCAACCGTTAGCGGCAACAAGATTTCCCGGTACTTCCACGCCTCATCAATAAATGAAGCCGACGTCCCAAGGACACTCACTTTGCCGTTGCCCGTGGGCCATCCGTCATGATGCATGTTCAAAAACGGGAAACCGTGAGCCGCTTTGAGCGCTTTTAGCAGCAACTCTCTTTTCATTTCGCAGAACATGGCGTAGACGGCAGCTAGCAAGTCACGAAACGTCGCGACAGCCAGGATGCTTGCGTTTGGGTCTCCGGTCAATCGCTGGACGAGCACTTTGACGTCTTCCGTAGCAACCGTATTCTCTCTGCGAGCACGTGGATATTCTACGTTGGCTCCGGGAGTCTGGTGGTGTCCTGTGCCCGTCCATATCGGCACTGGCTCGTGTTTGGTTGGGGAGCGCTCTCTCATACGCGTTCCAAAAGCGCGTATTCGCCACAGGCAGTATCATAATCATCAGGCTTCGTACCCGCACGGGTAACCGCCGCGCCGAGATGCAAGTTTTGCTGAAGCATAACCGAAAGGAGACCCAGCGCATGGAGGTTAGCAGCACGGACAGTGCGACTCAACAGGATCTACGCGTTTAGATGATCGAACTTTAGATGGTCGCACTTTAGGTAGTCGAATGCTTTAGATGGTCAACTATTAATAATTCACTAGTGCTCTAGTAATCAATCTGGAAGGCAGAAATGAAACTACTAGCGCACTAGTAGCGCTGAAGGCCATAATAGGGAGCTATTATAGTAGTTTAAAAGTAATTTCTACTACCAAACCCTGACCATGTGTTCAAACTGAGAATATTGTGCGGGTCTCTGATTGGATATTTTTTTTTTACCATTGTCATATACCGTGAGGGGATCCACTTGCCATAATTGACTCCAGGACCCCTCAATTACCACCCGTCAAACTTTGCCACCTTGGAACATATATGCTCGATCGGATACTTTTGTGTTTTTGGTGGTTACTTAAGACTATATATGCTACATTTGAATTTCAGCACGGCAATTTCGTAATTCCATATATAGTGAAACCTGCTTATCGGAGGCACATTCGGTGACCAGTGGAGGCGTTGACTCATATAAAATGGCTCCATTATAAGAAACAAATGCAAAATTACAAAAGAAAGTCGCGCATTGTTTCGCTGGCGCGTTGCCTTCGTAGCACTAGCGCGAACTAGATTCGTGATTGTGCGCAGTCCTTTGCGCTCGTTGTCTGATGCCTCACCATGCTGTAGCAAATAGGAAGATAGCTCCATGCAATGCTTCAAGCGATCGAAGGCGCAATCGTGTGATCGACTTCGTCGTCCGGCTCGTGGTCAATCTCTGATGCTTGGTCGACGATCACGTCCGGCTCGTGAGCGTTAATCTCATCGTCAATGGCCACGTAATCGCCAACATTTTTACGGTGTAGACACAGTCAGATCCGCCATCATCACAGAGAGTGCGACCAATTCCTCCTTGGCAGCGGCTTCCACATACTCTCCGACTGTTGCACCTCCACTAGCGTGGTGCCATGTACAATTCGAGTTTTGACCCAGCAATTCTTAATTGTCTTGGCCGTGACTCCTGACCACGCCTCAATAGAAAACTGGGCTGCTTCCAAAACATTCAATTTTTTTGTAAGATTCACCTCCATCGCGTCCAAGCACCAGCGAATAAACAATTTTCGGTATCGTGCCTTGAAAAATCTAATAATCTCTACATACAAATAAAAAAATGGTAACAAATAGCAACATAAATTGAAATATTTAAGGGCCAATCGTGAATCAGGTAAAAAGGTCTGGCTCGATTTGGTTCCCAAAATGTGTGGCTCAGTTAACATTTAGACAGTTTTGCATCATTTAAGCAGCATGCATAGTTTATCCAAGTGATCAATTTGGTTCCCTCACCATCTGTATCAAATAAAACTAGTGCTGCAGATAGAGAGGATCAGATAAACAGGTTTGACTGTATTTTCTACAGTTGCCCTGGCTACAAAATTCCGTACCCCGACCAAATAGGCATGCCAAAATGATGGAGGGCTGCAATGGTCGGCCCGTAGCCCGGAGTAGTTATGCTAAGCAAGAACTTACAATATAATGAATACACCGGGCTTGGCGGAGTCGAGGACTTAACGTAAGGCGCAAGGGGGTCAGACGGCAGGCCACTTCGCGGCCTGGCCTCCGACCGAAGCGAGAGCCCCCCCCCCCCCCCCTGTTGCTATGTCCGCAGACGAGAGCCAACGCGAAAGTATCCTACTGGATCTCTGTAGCGGGGTACAACCGAAGTGTACTCTAGTTACATGAAGACTATTAGTGATGCATGGTACATGGTACCAGAAGCTCGGTGAGCCAACCATTGTATACCTACAAAGCTTCACTATAGGTGACTTCTAGCTTGTATGATAATTCAAGCTAAGCTTGCCTATAAATACATCAGTCTTCAATCTACTCATCTAAGTAGCTAACTGTTCCCTTTAAGACCGAGAACACGTAAACTGATGTTCACCTGGGTAAATATTCTTAATAACTTCCTCTGTGTAAGGGGTGTTTTTTTTTATCGTCGAGCAAGTCTGATGGAGCTGTTCGTGTGGGGTGGACATTTAGAATCGGTTTCTTTTGAATTTGGAATCGGACACTTTGAAACCTATTTGCGCGATCGGATACTTTGCGTGGTTACACTTGCCACTAAAGTAGTCTGGCCAGAGCTGCATTCAAAGGTGGCCGACTCAAAACGAATTCGAGGCGACGGAAACATTTTTAGGTAGTCACTTACGCATGAAAGTTGCCAACTCTCTTTGCGTAGCGTAACCACGAGAATAAAATAACTAGTCGACGCTACAGTACATGGTTAATCGAAGGTTATGACGGGGCACACGAGCACCTTGCTTCCTGGGCTCGGGAAATCAAGTCAGCGAGCCACCGGCGCTCACGAACTTACGTTACCAGACTCGCCATTACAACGCTCACTGAGACACCAGCCCCTTTGCTGCTAGAGCCACTAGACACACGTGTCGCACCTAAACCAGATCCGACGACGCCTCGCCAAACGCAGACACAGTGGTAGCAGCACTGCTCTCAGTCGGCACGTCGCCGCTAGACACTCTGTCAGCGCTTCTTGACTGAGACAGCGCACCACCAGCCAGAAGCTACTGACTCGAACACACGGCCTGTCACCGTAGCCACTCAGCCAGGCTGCAATGACACGCCACTGCTAGCCGTTCCGAGGAACCCGAAGATAGCGCCGACACCCCACGCAGAACCCACTAAATCGGAGCTGCCGGGCCGCTCAAGGCAGCGTCGCTTGCTGCTCACAACACGCATACCACTGATGCCAATGGAGCCTGCGCCAGACGAAATGAATACACGGCAACCTACGGCAACCTCATTTGCGCCCGTTGAGACCTCACAACCAGGCAAGGCAACAACGCCTGCAAGACCAGTCAGAACCACGCACTCAAAGAAACACCGCCATCACCCCCCCCCCCCCCACCGCCAATAGCGCAACGACAAGCACTGCTTGACGAACCCACCACGCCATCCTCGATGGACGACACGGGCGCACGATCTCCGGACTCACTCGCTGCACTTGTTCACTGGTTGGCAAAATAGATTTATACAAATGTTTATTTCTTGCTATAACATAAAAATAAATTGTCCTAAAAGCAGGATAAAAGTTGCCATAAAATGCTACTTACAGTATGGATATCCTGAAAA
Source organism: Phytophthora tentaculata (assembly GCA_033557915.1). Classification (NCBI taxonomy): domain Eukaryota; phylum Oomycota; class Peronosporomycetes; order Peronosporales; family Peronosporaceae; genus Phytophthora; species Phytophthora tentaculata. Next base: position 3,509,670 of record JAUCEA010000001.1, read on the forward strand.
TCCCGAGTAGTGACTCTTTACGATTCATACAACCTTCTACATGAAGATGATTGGGCTGCCGTCGAAAATAGCGCGAAATTATTTGGACGGAACTCCTGACCCGAGCACACGAAATTTCATCTAGTTATTGTTCTTTCGAAAAGACATTAACTCCTAGAAAACACACGCGTCCTTATAGGTTGGAACGTTTTCGGCGTACAATAAAAAATAACTAGTGATAAAGAACTCTGCTTTAGCATCATGGCAATCTTTTTCATATCAATCCAGCACTCGGAAGGTAATCATTATATTAGATCTCTGAACGAATTTGGTCACGTCACTTAGGTACGTGGAAATATATCTTAGTAGGCGCTTGGCTACAATAAGGTTACTATGATTATGGTCCATTCGAGGACCAATCTTCTTGTTCGACCAGGGCAGCTGGCACCCTTGAACAGGTTTGCAGCCGCGCCAACACCTAGGTGGCCAGAGACCTCAGGTAACGTTTTGAGGCAGTACGGAGGAGTGCAATCTGACAGCTACTGACCGTTGGACAAGCCGCCCAAACGGATAGGAACAGTGATGAGGACACATTATCGGCGACCGGCACCCCTGAGAACGGTCTGTGCGCTGTGTCCCGAGATAAACCCGTTTTTTACGCAGCATGCAGTTGGGCGTGAGCTCCGTTCGGCAAGCCGTATTCAATCTCTGCCTCGTTGGTCACCCCCATGGTCTCCCTCCATGGTCCTTGCCACCCTACTGACTCTGTCCGCCCTCTTATGACAGCGCTACTATGTCTCACCTTTGCCCTTAGAAACCCCGTGCTTCTGCGTCGCTTTTCCTTTATTTAGTCCTTAACTGCTCTCCCAACGGGAGCAACCTTGACAGAGGGTCGAACATGCCAGCCGCACACTCGTGATCCTCCTACAAAGCCCACCATTGCCTAACTACCTCTACTGAGAGGGCTCTTAGCTATTCTACTGATCTTTACTCGATGTTTCCCCGCCTCGTTTGCTACTCGTTCTTGCTCTCTCGTCATCCACGTCCATTCTCCTTGCAATCTTCTGTCGCCATCCAGCTTCTACTAATAACGTCCAGTCCTCGGCGGCACTAGTCTACTATCTCTCTCTCTCTCTCTCTCTTCGTCGCACTGCATCCACAATATTCGCTCACCACCGAACGATGTGGTGTCGTCATGTTATCTTTGACCGTTAGGTCGGTCACTCAAAATTTGCCTGTTCGGAAATCCGCTTCGTAGGACTCCCTACTACGGTCGACGCCGGCAAGCCCTTCGAACTCCTGGTGCATGAGCCACCGTCGTCCGCTCGGTTTCCCAATCTGCGTGCTGTACTCGCCCTGGTGCTCGAGCGCGTAGCGACCCGCCCGAGTCCGGACTCATTGACTTGGCCTCTCAACAATGTAGCCAACCGTCGCCACTTGCAGGAGTGTTGTTATCGGCTACGGTCGCCTCGGACGCCACCTGCCTCGTAGCATCTCGACTGCTGCAGCGAATTCTACCTCTGTGGCCCTTCGCCTTTATCGTCCTGGTTCCCAAAGCTTCCGTGCCGGCGCGTTGTTGTTGTTCCTGCCGTGACTGAGATTGTTTCTGAAAATTGACTCGTCTCGCACGTTACGTCCAACAACTTCACATTGCGCCTCAACACTACGGATGTCCCAAATTCTCGAATGCGGTTACCTGGATCTGAAATTGCACTGGCATGTCCACGTGGTACATACGAACAACATCAGCCTCTGGAGTGGGCTAATTTTCTCCGTGTTTGAGAAACGGAATCATTCGCATAAGGTGCGAAAGGGCTTTTTATTTCCATACGGACATAATCCTCGTCTTCTTCAGCAAGCCTGTCTCTTCGACGAGCACTTCTCGCGTGCCGACTGGGCAGTGACGTGCTGTGAGTTGCCTCAATTCCGATTGTATGATGTCAGGGCGGCACTTGTATAACGCTGATTCACACCGTTGAAGAAGCGTGAGTTTTCTTCGTACAGTAGCAGTTGAATGACTTCTACATGGGCTAGTTAGTCGTCCGGGTCAACGAGATAAACATAAACGTGGCGTGCTTTTGGACGTTCACAGCAGATCTGGAAGAAGAAGACACAATGTGCGGCGAGCTGGGTCATGGCATACGCACCATGCCCACGAACAGCAAGTTGGTGTACATGTACTTGAAGCAGATCAGGATCGTCGACAGGAGTAGCACTAGATGGACTCAAGGGTGAACCAGTCTATGCAGCGGCTTTGATCAATTCAGTTTCCATTTTACCAGTATACAGATACCAGCTATGAGAGCGCGACAATTTGCTCGAGCAAATCCTTGCGACCACAAGGCAACCAAAAAAGAAAATGTTGACAAAATCACGTCCTTAAACAACAGCGCCAACGGAACCGTCATGGAGAAAAATGCCCCCACGTTCTGGATGGACGGACAGGTTGCAATGCGGTCACTTACGCTTGTTGTGGAAGCCGTTTGCTGACACTATGCAGTGGTCTACGCGAGAAGACGCCCATATTGAAAGGCCTATGTTAAACGTGCGGCGAAATGCGTTGTTCGTTCGACGGGTGCAATCGACCAGTGTCGAAGAGCAAGCAGAACTTGTGCACCAAGCATCAGCTCAAAACAAGTAATTCACATCCCCCAGACACTGTAATACAATTGCTCGCTGCTATACCATCTTAATTATATCGAGCAATATCTTAACCAGCGTCGTATTCTAACAAACTATACCGATCTCATTCTTAATTTATTTGGAATTACCACCGGTGTTTAGCGTATCTTTGAATTAGTGCTATTTAACCGAGCGATTTTTAGGGTCAGCAAAGTTGTATATACTGCGCGAATATATATGAAAGTTTGCGTTCCCAAGGATGGGAAAGGATGGAGAGGGAATAGGCGGTAGCCATAGACATTGCGCGATTCACAGACTATGTTGTATATCATGCTTTATACACAGTCTATACAGGGTGTATAATACTGTTTATGTATTGATATAACACTGAACGCACTGCTTTGTGCACGAGGTATGTACATAACATGCACCCCGTCCAGATTTGTATTTTACATTCAGAAAAAGAAGTACATAAAGAGATCAAAAGAGGAAGCTATACTAAAAGGAATTTGATGACATTGAACGGATGCAATCACCTGATGCGTCCTTCAATTGTGTATTCAAAGTTAAAGCCAAATGAAAATGCGAGGTCATACTGCGTGGGCAATCCACTACTCGATCATTACCTTCATTCACCAACTGTGCGAGCCCACAGCAGTCACTTGCCCGACGCCTCCGAGGACGTGCGGTGCTTCTTGGTGGGGGACTACCAAGGTCGGATATTGGCTTGCAGGTGCTCTGGAATCACGGCCTCGATGGCGTACGTGGTGTGCCGAACCTCCCAGCAGCTCTTCACCTCGCCATCGAGCTATGTCCTTGGCTTCTGCACAGGTACACATGCCGGACGTCGAAACAGGCATCGCAGTAATACGTCGTCGTCCCACCTCGTTTTCCGCCTTTGCGCAGCAGTGAGCATGCTTGTAGTTGTTGCAACACACGGCGATATGCTGGCAGTGGGCCACGGGCATAAAGAAAAGAACTATGCTAATTAAATAGTAAATTAGTCTTATCTTGCACCTTCATCCACGTTAACAAATAAGTTTTGTAGGTGCGAGTTGGCTGCGCCGCTTTGCGGCGTGGCGAGCTCGGTTGTTTAATTGTAAATCAAAGATGAAGCTAAGTGAAAACGTCATTAGCATTGAAAAGCACAATATACGGAAATATACGGAAAGTTATTATTAACACTAGATCTCACAACCAGTAACATTATAATTCGCAAGCTACGTACCCCGCAATAAACGAAGGGGCACAATACAAACGACCACACTTCTTCTGAAAGATCGTTGAGATCGTTAACTACGCAGCCCGTTCCTGTAAATCTTCACTATTAACTAATCAGTAGATAATTGTTTACTCAACTGCAGCGTGTCGTCCGAGTCGCAACCTTAAGCGTCATGCCCAGGAAGCGTCAAGGTCACGGGAGTCACAATCAGTGCCTTCGTCCTCGCTCAAATTGCGCAAAAAATCTGCGAGGCCGGCCCGACAGACGATGAATCGAGCATCAAGCATTCTGAGATATTCATGGCAGTGTTCTTCGTCGGTGACGGGCGAGCAACAAGTGTCCAATTTTTGTGAGTTGCTAAGTGCTCTACTCAGATACTCGCTGGGTGATTTGTAACTGGTCGTTATATCTAATCTGGGTGTAAAACGCATCGACTAAACATTGATTTCCATTCAATACAACTAATACTAATTAGTCGTGCATTAAATGCACTCACAGTGACGTCGCAAATCTGGGAATAATTGATCTCGGAAGGCTCATTTTTCTAGTATGCTAGGTTAGTAATTTGGACAGGTAGCTCCCGAAATTTTGTGCTGTCAGGTTAAGAGTGAAGGCTGTACTAGTATATGTCGCTGAATGCGTTATTCTTCAGCATAACTCGGTACCCACTTCTATTCAAAACACTAATTGAAATGAATGCAGCGCATGTAGCGACCGCAAATTCCCAACTTAGAACGTACATGCAGCTGCGAAAAGTTGTCCACGATCACGAACTCGCCCTTGACCCATTGATGCCAGTAACAGAATTCATCCGAGTACAGAAGCTGCTGCAGCACCTCTGTGACGAAGTCGGCTTCCTCGTCGTTTTGGTTTGATTCTGGGTCGTAACCCGCCGAAGAAACGTAGGTCGGATGCATCTTGGTCTTCTCTGGACCCCACGGTTCGTGATATCGCAGCACCAGCTCACCGGTGATAGGGTGCGTGTCGACCACGGGGGAAGTGTGCACGCGGCCGTGGTGTCTGAACATCGAGGTACGATACTCGAGCGAGATTTTCTTGAGACGCTCAATTGTGGCCTCGGGCAAAGCCGACAGCAACCGACGGGTGTCCGTGATAATGGTGTTGCCGTGCTTCGGGTCGTCCTCGGGAGGAGCAGCCTCCACGCAATGGAAGAACATGAAAACGGGCGCGTCACCAAGCTCCGTGGACTCGGGCGTCTTCTTCTTGAACATTCCGTCGTAGTGGAAAGACATGGCCTCGAGCGTTTGCGCAGTAAGAGCTGTGCCGGCCTCCGTCTTGATGTCAAAGATGTTACCGGCTGCGAACGTTCCCTTAGGCCACTGCAGCACGTCTCCCCAGCGCTCGGTCGCCGTCTCGAAGTCGTCGTCCTGCTTGAACCCGCGCAGCGTCACCACTCCATATTTGAGCACGAGACTTCGGATGGCCTCGCGGGGAACGTCCATGATGGACGGTGCCGGGTAACCTTCCATGGCTTGAGCGATGATGAACATTTGTGTGCGGATGAGCTCGACGTGCAACGAGGACCACTGAGCGATCTCTTCAGGCGTGCACGGTGGTCGCTCGACGTATCCCCACTTGCGGCCGTGCTTGTAGACGAGATCGTACTTGTCCGTGTCGACGTCCTTCAAATCCACAGCATGTACCGTGCCATCGATGTCCTCACAGATCACCGAATGCCACGGTGTCCGAGGTGAGTCCATTCGTTTGGCCGGTAGCAGGTGGATGCCGAACTTGGGGCCGGCGTTGTTGTAGCAGTGAATCGAGACGCGGATGGCTTGAGCGTACTCCTCCGCCACGAGCGACGAGAAGCCCACGTTGCGCATCATCATTTTGCGCGCGACTTCATCGCAGCCCTTGCGCATCTCGCTTTCCGACTTGCCCTCCCACCGATGAGCCATGTCTCGTTCCATGAACTGTGAGAACGAGCGGAAGTTGTTGCCAATGTCGGGTTCGGTCGCGATACGGGCGTCCATGTCCATCTGGTCGATGTGAAAACGTTCCAGCACCTCCCGTACCGGGTCGTCAGTCTTAGTGTAGTTCTCGAGTCCGTCGAACTGAATGTGCGTATGACCGGCCTCCTCCACGAGCTCTTTCAAACAGTTCTTGTAAGCACGGATGTTCTCCACGGGTACACCTACCAGGTCGCCGAACACACGGCCGTCACTAAATATCGTGACTATGCAGCCGATAGGGTAGACTTCCTCGATAGAAGCGCAGAATTTTTCCAGACGCGCGAGCGCCAGCTCCTCGGCACGATCGGGTAGGGGGCCCAACACCTTGTCGCCGTGGTTCGGCGTTTTCATGGCAAAACCCGGTAGCACGATCATGATGGGGTCCTTGAGATCTACAAAGCGATTAATTGTCGATTCTAGAAAGCGCTTGACCTTAGACTCGAACACATCGGTGGATGTACCGAAGCGGCTCTGCAGGTCGGCAGATTTCCTCAAGAAGTACGTCACTACCGCTTCGTTGTCGTCATCAGAGTGTGCGAATTCAATTATAGAATTGGGTGACATTGTTACTGGAGCGGAGACCTCGAAGCATATGTTGTCGTCAGAAAGTTGGACCTGAATTGGTCAAAATCGAGAATGAAAGGAGCCTCTGCACACATAAGCTGGTGCTCCCTGCAATGATATGGTTCCGGAATTTTTGGGACACTTCAAACTATACGTTGATAATAGCCGCAATAATATACTTTACATCGCCCGATGTAGGATGATATGACGCCAAGCTGGTCCTGCACGCCTGTGCGTTGTGTTTCTAACCAATATTACCGTCATTGATAACGTTGAAGAGACGATACAACAGTGCATGTATTCCGGTATGGCGTCGCGCAAACTGTTTGCGGCAAAGAGCAGCGAAAAATGCCTGGTTATTACAGTTTGAGTCTGTACAGATCATACATCGCGTGCTTCAACTGCTAGCAGTTGATGAGTGCCAAGCAAATTGAGCCCCCCGCCAGCAATGAAAACATGTGCAATCTGATTCCAATGCGAGTGTCTGGCCTTGATTTTCGTCAAAGCAATGAAGGATGCAAGAATGTATCTCTATTTCGCTCGATCTTTACGGTACTAGCCGTGCGTCTATCGAGATATGTTAAGTGTTATTTTTTTTAATATCTCTAGTGCCGAGTCGTACGTCTATCGAAATGTTTGTGTGTGTTACCATCGCTCCTGACATAAACTAATATTAACGGTAACGTTAAGCCTAATCCAGGTGGAATTTTCAATCAAAGTGATTGCTATCTGAAATCTGATCGGACTATGATAGAAAACTTTCGGAGCCTCGTTTGAGTTGAGTTTGGGTTAGAAATAGAGAGTTTTTATGCAATCTCAAAACAGATGTTACGAGTCGTTTCGGAGTTGCTTTCAGTTTCACTTTCAGATAACCAGCCCAACGATTGTTGGTCGTCAAAGCTTTTGGAGGACGCGTTATGGTCAGCTAGACGCCACTCGCGTACCTTTACCGTTAACAAATGTCGAAGACGTAGCTCTCTACTAGATCTATTACATGTACTAGAGTCAGGTAACCCATACATTATGGTAGCGGGTCAACTATTGGACTTACAGGTTGGCCTCTCGCAACGACTGTTTGGATCGTTCAACATGTCCAATGCGCGATAGGTACCACACGTCAACATAGTTCTTCTCGTACTATTATTCAGGAGCCTGCACAACGCGATGCTTCTTCTCATGACCCTCGTGAAAAGTCTCACGATGCGCGCAACGTTATGCGATGGAGCGAGCACGTACACACGCTGATCCTGGCTAAGAGCGTCACCATTCTCCTGGCGAGCGGCGGGCCGTAGTTGTGCGTCTACAGCACTTGAGTGGGATTGCCCACGTCGTGGCACTCCGATATCGCGACCTTAACAGTGAGCAGGCTTGGTTCCGCTGCAAAGCTTCCGCGCCACGGTAGCCTACTCCCTGTTCGTATCACGCCATAAACCGAACTGAAACTCAAATTAACCGCGGGTAGGTTTGAGCTAAGTTGGCTTATAGCTCAAACCTACCCGCATTTGAGTTGAGTTTCACACCCTAAACCACGCGGAACTGAAAGTGAAACTGAAGGACGTATTGTTTACACCAATTATCGTACAGAAACACCAAAACTGTAATCGCAGCACCGATAAAGTCCGAAATGCACCGTAAGACAAGAGCACCACCAATTTTGAATTGCGAACACCACAAATACACAACTAGCACTTAACCTTAACAAGCGCAACTCCTAGATAATTTCACCCAATCGGTAGCACGATACATTTAGACTTTGGACCAATAACAAAGGATGAAAAGAGGGGTATTCCTCACTGAGATCATTTTGCAACCATCCAAACCTCGTAAAAACGCCCCCCCCCCCTCTCCTTCTATTCAAATGGCTATCCGACACCCCTGGCAGGTACTGGAGGCGGCAATGCCGCGTGCTGCTGCTGAAAGTCTGCTGGCCAACTTCAAGAAGACCCGTGTGGAGAAGAGTGAGCTCTTCCCTTGCTCCGTTTGCATGCTCCCGGCACCGCATCCCATGCGATTTCAACGCCTTTGCTGTGCGTGCAAGGCGTGCTCGGACATCAAAACGAGTGGGACATGCCCATGGCGCGCGCGTGTCATGACAGGTGCAAAGTTTAGTAACTGTGGAGGAAGCGTACGAGCACACTACTCTGGCTCGTTCCCCCCATCGGCCTGTGTTGACTCCGGCAATGAAGGAAGTCGTGATGGACTGGGCTGCCCAGGTCCTAAAGCCGAAGCGCATCTTTAATGCGCTGCTCCAGCGCTTTGATCTCACCGAGGCAGCGACTCCCCCCTTTGGAGCAGTGCAGCGGTATGCGCACCACCACGTCACCAGGCGGTTGGGTGGAACCGACCTTCTCGACTCTGTTCACAAAAGGGTGAGGGACGCAGGCTTTACTGGACAAGAGGAGGAAGCAGCGGCGTTCACCTTTACTAGTAGAAGTGATCGAGATGGCAGACCTGTGACTGGCAATGGAAGTGATGAAAGCCCATTTGTGGTTGGTGTCAGCTCCATGAAACTCCTCCGACGTGCTGACCGAGACCCTTCAACATTTATCTTTCATTTGGACGCCACCTACAAGCTTACCCAAGTTGGCTATCTGGTTATAGTCGTTGGAATATCGGACCGAGCTCGCCGATCCCACCTGCTTGCAATTTTCATTGTGTCCCAGCAGCAAGAGCAACACTACACGGAAGTGCTATCTATTTTGAGCCGCACCTATCTAGCAGTAGTGGGCAAGTCTCTCCGCGTTCGATACGTAATGGGCGCAGCTCAGTGGAATGTGGTCAACGATGTGTTCGGGAAAGAGAGCGACTACGTGTTTTTGATGTGCTACTTCCACGTAGCAAAGAAAGTTTACGAGAAGACTCGTGTATTGCCAGCCGCTACCAACAGCAGACGTTATGGCGGACATTCACGAAATGAATTTTGCGGCAACTGAGAGCAACTACTCAGCCACACTGACTCGTGCTCAAAAGAAGTGGGCTAAGAACCCTGAGCTGGCGAAGTTCTCCAAATACTTTTCTAAGGTTTGGCTGAATCAGCGGGTTTGGCGTTGGCAGTGTTTCCATACCCCGAGCGGTTTCGCCACAACTAATAGCCCATGCGAAACCTACAATGCTGCAATCAAGAGAGACGTAACGCTGAGAAGGAAGTTCAAGGTGGGCGCACTTTTGCCTCAACTGCTTACACTGTGCGAGAGCGAATTCGTTACTGCCCGGCCATTTGCCGACTCCCCGGAGCCTGATGCTCGCCTACTACGACGAGTAAGAGCAATGAAGCAAGCTGGATTACTCGAGCTTCAGCCCTGTCCGCGAGTGCTAGACGAGGTTCGTCGCAAAACAGTTAAGGATTTGCCTGTAACAGCATAACTGAGCAAGCTAACCGCTTCTATGGAGACGCTCGGCTTGCCGACGACTGGGTGGCCTGTCGACATGAAAGCAGGCACATGTCCGTGCCTATATTCAAACAAGCATGGATCGTGTGCGCACGTACTGTATGCAATGGAGCATTGAGGAACACTAGACATCAAGGGTCGCGCAACCCTTGTGAATCGAGGTCCATCCACACGCAGGAGAAATCGCAGACGCCCTCGTAATAGTGGAGCAGCTCTGGAAATGGAGTAATACCGTATGCGAGAGTACAAATAGCTTGGATCCCTTTTGATCGATAGAACATAGTGATGAATTTCGTGATTGTAGTGTGTACATTCTGTTGAGCAATGCCAACTTTGATAATGATACGATTCCCACGCGCTTTAACACGGAAGTATAACCCGGGCTGCTCATAAAAAAATTGTCTCGAATCGGACTGTATCCCAACATAGGCCACAGATATACCCTGCAATCGCAATCTAATCTGTAAGTATCGAAGACAATTAAGTCTTTAGATGATTATACGCGACTCAATGTCTAAACAATTGCTTGTTCAACCGCGGCTGCGAATAACGTATCAAATTTCGATGTCAAATCATGATATCTTTACTTCAGTTAAATACAACATTAATCTGCCGAGTACACGTATGTAGATTTCCTTCTAATGAACACGTCAATGATGCATATAACATGTCAGGCGCCAACTCTCAGTTTCTCGGTCGCGGCTGCGGCTTTACTGTAACATGGCCACTTCAAAGTAATTTTCGAATTTTCTTAGAAGGCTCCAGTACGTACTTCACTCTGTAAAAAAGACTGTAACAGATGCGTCTGCTGCGCCATAAGTTTGCAAAGCAAAGAATTCTGCATGGTTCGACCGCGGCTGCGCAATGACTTCTCTCTTCGGGGACGATCGAAAGCTATTTTTCAATAGTCCGTTGACTTCGAGGAGACACCTCCGGTTCCTCCATTTCCTTCTGTACAAATTGCTGAAAACAGCTAGTCGAACACGTAACGCCTACACATTCCGCGTTGAAGAGTTGAACCGATTTGGGCTGCGTAACATGTAGCTATAATTTGTCCAAAGAGTGATCTATTTTAATAGCTTTTTTTCTATAGAGCACCGACTGACTGTTGGGTCTGTACAATGTGTAGGTAACAGATTCCGCAATTGCCTTCTAGCTTCATTTGCTGTGTAAACTCATACCTCTTGCCGGAGCTGCGAACTAGCAATACAGACTTGTCATAATTTGATTTCGTAGCAAATATAGTTCAAAACATATTAGACTCCGGCAAACATGTCAATATTGAATTATCAAATCTGCCTCTTTAAGTATCAGAAAGTTATTCTATCCCTGCCTGCATCGACTCTCTAGCTCTCCTCTGCCTTTGCTTTCTTCGCTTCCCGGATCTTCTCCATCTTTTGGGCCTTCTTTCTTTTTTGTCCCACTTCGCGTTTGCGGCTGTCCGGGCAGATGCAGAAGCAGCGGATACTTGAAGGCTCGACAAGAAGCGTTCTTTCTCTTCCTCGTAGTTCTCGTCTTTCCACTCTCTGCCTTCCATCACACAGAAGGCTGACAGGATAGACTGCCATGCTCCGCGAGAGCCACGCTGAGACCCAGATGCTATGCGTGTAGCATATTGATACGAGGCGAGTCTATCTTCAGCTAATAGAACAACATTCCCGGTGATGGCCCCCCACTTCTTGTGCTCCGGTGTTCCTGGCAAGAAGCTAAGGAGTACTGAATGATACACCAGCGTATTCAGGTAGACCACGTCGCCCGGGCGTTGGATCAGCGCACATGATTTCGTAGCATCTAGCATCCTGTTTAGCGTTTTCGCACCGTACGAGAAGTTGAAGTCTCCCGCACAAACAGAGGTCCGAAAAAAAAATACTTTAAAACAAGACAGGGCGGGATAAACGAGATAACGCGACCATGATCTACGTGAATAGGCGATTCCCGGTTTCCCTTCTGTGGCCATGGCTCCACGGGGTACACATACGCCACATCAGATCGAAGTCTCAACTTTGAGTAGTACCCAGGAAACGACGTTATGAGCTGATCGGGAGGAGAACGTTGACCTTTGGTCCAAATGCGCTCAATACCACGTTGAATATACTCACGCATGTTTCCAACACGTAGTAAATGATTCCGATGGCCAGGATTCTCCGAAATGCGGTCATGGGTGCGATATCCAGCTATTGAATGGCATGCTCCACGAAATAATATGGCCGCCGATTTACTATTCAGCACATAGCCCCACGAAAAGTCTCCATCTATGTAGCAGTCCTTCATTGCAGCTATCTTGCTCTTTAAGCGATGTATCTTATAGCTAGACGCCCCAAAGTCACCAGAATCAACAAGTTTGCATTGTTCATCAACCATTGTATTTAGCATCATTGTGTACAGCGGCAGCACAGCTTCACAAACGAGGCGACTTCACACGCAGCGCAGCCCAGGAGGAGTACAAACAGCAAACCGGCGGTCTTGGGCGCAGGTACCACTCACACAGCACGGAGATACCCGGAAAGACCATCTCAGCGGCGCTTGAAGGGCTGTCGTCACGTGCGCATTGTCGTTGGAGGCGAGCTGGTTGTATCAGTGCGTTTTTCTTTTTGAAAGATTAAGATTTGCGATTCATAACTACCGTTCTGTACAAGCTGTGCCCAGATTATTATGTCTGGTACTGTATAATCATCTGGATGGCTGAGAAAGCACAAGGTATCCAGTTCTATGTACAGGTGCTAGTGCTGATTATGAGGTGCAAGGTTTATAAATTGGTGTTTTTGCTATTTCCTCCTCTAATAGAGTAATATTACTGCTTCAGAGAGCCGGATTATCAACAGGTCTTGCAACTTCTTGAAAAGCAATATGTTTAATAATAATATGAATCGGGTGGATACCGATAAATATGTCCTTTATTCAATAAAGTGCGTTGACTCGCTGTTTAGGCCAAGAAGGCTCCGGTGGGGTGTCCGGTGCAGCACGATGCCAGTGCAGCATGACTGACGCCATGTCCGGTTGGTGTCCGGTGGTCAAGGGTGCCAAGGAAGAAAAGGAGATCTACAACGTGTACGGTCAGCGTATTGACCCGACCAACATGCTGCCGTGCAACCCGAACCAGGATCTCAACGCTGAGCAGCGCTACCCTTTGCCGCAGGACCGTGTGCAGTCGTCGATGAACTTATTGGGGGGGGGGGGGTAGAACTGAACAAATATTGTCTTGGATCGTACTTGGCGCGCTCTTAATGCTCTTATCCACTATACTTCTGATCTCGGTTAATTGGTTGAAGGCATTTGAATCTCGACGTGCGCACGTACTGAAGTGCACGACGGTTGCCTATTACGCAATTCGATTGACAATAGCGTAATCCTCCGAGCACAAACAAACGGATAGTAAACAGTACATGTATTGTATTTACCGAAAATACTTTCAGATTGATTTTGTAGGATGGGGTATATTAACGTTTAACCCGCCTCTTTGTAAAAAATATTTAATATCCCCCGACGAGGTCTACTATTCGAAGAGGTCTTATATTCCTGGGTAAATGCTCGATCCGGTGTTGGACAAACTCTCCTCTGCTTTTATCAATATTGGTGCTCTATCGCTGCTAGCTGACGTGGTTTCAAATACGCTTGTAAGACATATTTGGAATGCCAGTGCCGTCCAATATCCTGAATTGTTCTAACGGTTTGTCAGGCCTCCAGTATAGATTCCAATATTACCGATGGTGCACCATAATGAAGTGTTAAGAATATCCAGTATAATATCGTCATTATGATGAATACTGTTAACAATATATTAAAATCCAAAATATGGTTTATGAGGGGTAACTACTTGCCCATGCTGGAGAATGAGTTCTCTTTTTCGCAAGTGCACGGCAAAATAATACCAGCGATGTTGTTCGGGCGCATGTGCAATAATTTGGAAAAAAATGTTTTTGAATAAAGTATAAAAAATGCGGTCTTTTATTCGAAGCGGTCATTTATTTTCCGATCAAAAACCTTCTAATAGTAAGGGATTTTCTATTCGTTGCCCGGGTGTGTATATTTTGAAGAGGGTATCAATAGTTGAAGGGGTTAAAAGAAAGAATCACCCTGGAAGACTAGAAATGGTTTTAGATGTCAATAATTCGGCACGGAGGGGACGAAACTCCGGGCATTCAATGACAACTGCCGTTTACAGACAGTGGACACATATGAACTGTATTACCGAGCTCTCCACTGACCGTTCGAGATAGTCATAGAATTCATGTAGGATCTTCTTTTTATGCGCTCGACGGCACATGGTTTGTCAACTTCAACCGCAGTTATATCCAGGTGAAATTATTTCAGAACACTGTACAAACTGTATCTACGAACTTTTCTCTCACCAAATCGCCGCATGTATCTAAGTGGTTCGCTATCGCGGTGATTATTAAAAGCATTAAATATTCATCGCGTTGTCAGATCCCCCCGAGCCTTCACTCGACGGTATTTTATCAAGACCTCATTCTCCATTTTCCTCGGCAAGCCTCACATCATATCCACGACTAAAGTATTAACGTCAGGGTATACACCACCGAAATGACGTCTAATCTCGACCAGCATAGCTACTCCAACCTGGTTTCAGCTTTTTGGACCGAAGATCAACATACCAATGTCTGGGAGCACTTCCTCGACCGATTTACTACCATCCAGAGTCGCTTTCCTGCACCGATCGATCGGTTCGAAGAGGAAGGCAAAGTCAAGATGCAGAAGATCGTGATGCGGATGATCGAGCGCCGCGCTCCGATTACGCTCGTGCTGCCGTCGTTCCCGTTCAAGTCACCAAACTCAACCGACAAAGTGCTTGGCAAGCTGCCAGATCGTGCTGAAGAGTTGTCTATGGAGCGTCTTGAGCGCTTCTGCCGTGAGGTGGAGGGGGCGTACCCTCCAGGATGCAACATGGTCATCTTCAGCGATGGTCGTGTCTTCAACGACTTGCTGGGGGTGAGCCTGAGTGACCTGCGCGCTTTCGAGAACGAAATGCAGGCGATGGTGAAGGAGGCGGGTCACACCCACATCTACTTTGACTCTATGGACAACTACGTCAAGAACGTGGACGACCCGATCCCCGAGATCCTCGAGCGGTTCAATGTGCTACACATGGAATTCGACGCTCGCATCAAGACGGAGCCAGCTATTCGCAGCACGTACTGCTCCTTCTGCAAGTTCCTTGAACGTGATCTTGCACCGCAATGGGTGGGAATGTCTCGCTCTGCTATGAAGCGTAATTGCGGTAAGATTGCCAAGCAAATGATGCACCGCAATGTTGGCTTTTCAGCGCTGGTCGACGATTCATATCCTCACGCGCTACGCATATCCATTCACCAGTACAACAACGCCGGCCCAAAGTTCGGCATCCACCTGCTGCCGGCCAAACGAATGGACTCACCTCGGACACCGTGGCATGCGGTGATCTGTGAGGCCATCGATGGCACGGTACATGCTGTGGATTTGAAGGACGTCGAGACGGACAAATACGATCTTGTCTACAAGCACGGTCGCAAGTGGGGATACGTCGAGCGACCGCCCTGCACGCCCGAAGAGATCGCTCAGTGGAACCCATTGCACGTCGAGCTCTTCCGCACACAAATGTTCATCATTGCCCAAGTCATGGAAGGTTACCCGGCGCCGTCCATCATGGACATCCCTCGCGAGGCCATCCAAAGTCTCATGCTCAAATATGGAGTGGTGACGCTGCGCGGGTTCAAGCAGGACGACAACTTCGAGACGGCGACCGAGCGCTGGGGAGACGTGCTGCAGTGGCCCGAGGGAACGTTCGCAGCCGGTAACATCTACGACATCAAGACGGAGGCCGGCACAGCTCTTACTGCGCAAACGCTCGAGGCCATGTCTTTCCACTACGACGGAATGTTCAAGAAGAAGACGCCCGAGTCCACGGAGCTTGGTGACGCGCCCGTTTTCATGTTCTTCCATTGCGTGGAGGCTGCTCCTCCCGAGGACGACCCGAAGCACGGCAACACCATTATCACGGACACCCGTCGGTTGCTGTCGGCTTTGCCCGAGGCCACAATTGAGCGTCTCAAGAAAATCTCGCTCGAGTATCGTACCTCGATGTTCAGACACCACGGCCGCGTGCACACTTCCCCCGTGGTCGACACGCACCCTATCACCGGTGAGCTGGTGCTGCGATATCACGAACCGTGGGGTCCAGAGAAGACCAAGATGCATCCGACCTACGTTTCTTCGGCGGGTTACGACCCAGAATCAAACCAAAACGACGAGGAAGCCGACTTCGTCACAGAGGTGCTGCAGCAGCTTCTGTACTCGGATGAATTCTGTTACTGGCATCAATGGGTCAAGGGCGAGTTCGTGATCGTGGACAACTTTTCGCAGCTGCATGTACGTTCTAAGTTGGGAGTTTGCGGTCGCTACATGCGCTGCATTCATTTCAATTAGTGTTTTGGATAGAAGTGGGTACCGAGTTATGCTGAAGAATAACGCATTCAGCGACATATACTAGTACAGCCTTCACTCTTAACCTGACAGCACAAAATTTCGGGAGCTACCTGTCCAAATTACTAATCTAGCATACTAGAAAAATGAGCCTTCCGAGATCAAGCCAGATTATTTTGATAGGTCGCTAAATTAGTAGCTAACAAACTTAATAATCTATCAAAATTGGTACCATCGGACATCCACCGATTCCGTTCACCTCAATTATATGCACTAAAACATAATAGCTGCCCTTTCTTATAATTATTAGGGTTTTAACATGTAAATCTATCTTACTGAAATTTTATGACTTAGAGCATCTCCACCGAGGGCCTGCGAGGTTATTGCAAGTAGTCGTCGCTCGTGAATAGTGCTGTGGAAGAACTCGGTGTACCTACCAACAAAGCCAGGGTGCACAGGGTCCATTATCAACCCGGTGCTGGGGCAGAGTCAAGGCCTTCAGGTTGAAGCTTCGCCCGTATATTCGTTAGGTCTTTGCGAACTTAGCGTGTATTGTGAGTGGGAGTATCTGACGTGTTCCTACACGACATTCTTCTAACAGCATCTCCACCGGTGGGGTCAAATAGCTGATTTGATCGAAGTTGCTCCCGCACCGGTAAGGTCAAACGTGAGTCAAATCAGCGTTTTCGGCCAAAGTATCACCAAATTTGATCGAGCTTTGACAAGGGCGTGGCCGACAATCGGGGCGAGCGCATGTTCATAATTCTGATAACAGCGAACACGCGATCGACAATGGTATGCTGACAGCATCCTTAGTGTAGAATGGAAGCCGTATTGATCCACGCTGCCCAGTCTTTGGTGGTTTATATCATGCAAGCCGCTTACCGTCTGGCAGTGCACGATTGATTTAAGAGGAACCGATGTGGAATCGGCCTGTAAAAGCCTATCAAATCACCCTTTTGACTTTTCACTTTTGGCCTCATCAGCAGGAAAGGTCCAGGGCTTCTTCAGCCGGTAAGCGAGGGCAACCGAAGCTTGGTTCTCTCGGTCTGTAGGTAAAGGGGGGGGGGGGGCTCTTGCTTGCACTCCTCAGAGTCGGACGTCTTGTCCATCAACTCTTGGCTCGGCATAGTCTCATCCTTCTCGTCTCTTGGCTTCGCCGGGTGGGTGATCACTTGCTCCTTCAGCAAACGTGGTCACCAGCAGGCATAATTCTGGCGGCCGAGCGAGACCAGACACTTACGGACACTTACCGCAGCCGGACTTGACTGTTGTGCGATCGGAAAAAAACTTCTTTTTTAGTTGCGCACGAAGGCGCCTATCTCATAAATACGCTTTTTTATGTCATATACAAATAACCAGCATGAACTGGTCCATTATGGGGGAATCTTGTAACCACCGAGGTTTCGGCGGCGACTGGTTGGCGAGACCTCGAATAGTCACCCTCCGGATATCATCCGGATGCGTCCTGTCGTGACCAGTCGTTACGTTGTGATGTGTGGCACACCGCATCGTCTGAATGAGTCAGTCACTTTCCCGCGGGCTCCTTTCAGCCAATCAGCGATGTGACACTCATATCACCAAAACCGATCCTTATCAACCAAGAACTGCGGTAACGGCGGCGGCGAGGGCGATTTCGGTCCCGGGCGTTTCCCGACACCACAATTGCCCCCACCGCGCCTCAAACCTGCGCACAGGCGAGCGGCGTGGTATCTACGTCTCCTGATCCATGCCAAGCCTTCTAGCGCGCTCAGTGAAGCCCGCCGTGTCGCTCTTCGCCTCGGCCTTGATGACCAAGCTTCACCAACGGTACGTTCGTCTCGTTCGTCACCCCCAGCTGCTCGAAGACCTTGTTCTGACTGATGTGTTCGTTCTGGTGCTTCTCGTTCTTGGTATTCTTGCCGAACACATCTGTCGTGTCTACTGCTGCTGCGACGCCGCCACGTGAGACCTCGGCTGCGTCGTCTGCACTTCCTGCTGCGTCTGGATCCACCACCACGGTGCGTATTGCTTTTTCTTCGTTTTTTAGCTGCTCGTATATCATGTGGCGATAATTTTCTTGCTGTTGTTGCGCTTACAGACCTCTGTGACGTCTGCGACGTCGTTAACCCCGCCCATGTCGGTTCCAGCAGCGGTGACACTCACACTCCAGCTCCGGCGTTGTCGCTCACGACGCTGGCGGGTGCCACGACTCTGTCACCAGCTTTTGATCTGCCGTTAGTCACTAGCACTACTCCAGGCACACTCGAGCCATCGGTAAGTTGCTCAGCGACGATAGTAATACAGCCAGCATGCTCTGGGGATTGTGTTTCTTGATCGTAATATTCCAATCGGGAGGTCGTTCACAATTCACACGTAATTTGAAAGTTGCTGCAGTAGCATTTTTCGTCTGCGAACTTGGGCTGCATTGCCATAAAGGCAGGTCATCATCATTGTTGGTGATCATCGACTAGTCCTCGTCAGCAACTTGGACCATCTGCAAGCGCTGTTCGTTGCACTTCCGATACAAGTAGTCGTACAGCATACCACCACATGAGATGTTGGTGATAGGTTACCACGTAGGCTCATCTTGGTCGTCCCATTGGATCTTGAAATATTGCACAGCGCGACCAGTCCTTTTAGACATAAGCATAAGATCGTCAAGAATGGCTTTAACACCACTTTCACCAGCGAGTCGATCTGATTCCCAGCTGTCTTCCGTCAAGAACTCCTCGTCAAAGTCAAAACGCGATTCCTCGGTTACATCATGAGCTAACCGAGCCCTCGGTCTATCTTAAAACTCATTCACGACCTTCAGACGCGAGACATGCACCACCACATAGAAGCGGTAGCCGCTTCGGTCTGGCAACTCCAACTCGTAAGCATATTCCTCGACTTTTTTCTTTACTCGGAACGGCCCGTGCCAGCGATGTGCGACTTTCTTGGCCAGGCTCGGCTATACACGTTCCATATATAGCCAGACGCTACTACCCGGTTCAAAGAGAGACTTAGTCGGCGTTTCAATATGTTCGTCATCGGGATTGTCGATACCCTCTTGATTGACAGTATTACCATAAAATCGTTAAGGATATATCACCGTTTCCTTCTGGCTCAGCGCATCATTGTGCTCCCTTGCTCTTCGTGCCTATTCTGTAGCTTAGAAATCCTTGGCCATCTCAAGAGCAATCGCTTGCTGCCTATTCACTTCGCGTCGCCACGCCAGTGCGCCGGGCTGCTTCCCGGAACCTCGGCGTGGCGAAGACATCATTGCATGCAGTGGCGAGTGTGCATCCCATCCGTGGATGAGGTAGAACGGAGTCTCCTTTTTCGTCGCGTCGTAAGAATTGTTAACTGCGAACACCAGCCGTTCCGCAATCTCGTCTCAGTCATGTTGCAACCGATCTTCCACATACACTTTCACTGACTGCATCACAGTTTCACCGACCGCTCTTGTTGTCCGTTGGCTTGCGGCCTGTACCTCAGCATAGCGCGCGACCTTGACTGCATCATGTCGGAAAACGCTTGGAAAACCTTGCTCACGAAGCGTGGTTCACGATGTCGGATCAGAGACGCAGCGCCGAACCGTATGTAGATACACTCTCCGAACGCTCGTGCAACCACGAGCGCAGACGTGTCAGCCATTGGCCTTGCTATGATAAAACCAGTAAACGAACACTGGAAAAACAGAAGCGCTGTGTTGCCTCGGTGAGGCCTCGACAAGGGTATCACGAAGTCCATAGACACAATCTGAAAGGGTCGCTCGGCCAGAATATTGCCAGGCGAGTACCCTCGAAGCTGCGGTCAGCTCTCTTTCTTGAGCTTCAGCTGGGGAACGGCTTAACGTTCTTCTTCTTACCCGCTTAGAAGCCGTACAAGTAGTAGTCCAGCTTCACTCGTTGGTACGACCTCGCCACACCCTGGTGGCCTCCTTCGATAGGGTCATGGCAGTTCTGTAGCACTTCTTGAATCATCGTCGTCGGCACGACGAGCCGTAGCTTCCCATCTTCTTCACGACTTTGGTCTCGTCTGCTTCTTGCACCCGCGCAATACAGTAGACCGTCATCCGCCAACACCAATCTGTCGACAATCTTCCCAGCGTTCCGGGCGGCCTTAGAGCCCAACTTGTCGACGTCGCCTCGGAGCAGTGCTTTCAGGTTGGGCCAACGTACTTCCTCATCTTGAGCCTTGGAAATACGGCGCCGCCGTTCTTCTTGCACCGCTACCGGGTCCACGTCGTCCGCGCGTGGTGTGTCGGGTCGCAGAGTCGTTGTTTCTCTAGTCGGATCAGTCGGCTGTCGCTGCCTCCTTGTCTCATCCGGTACTTCGCCAGCAAATCGAACCTGTTTTCGGTGCGTTCTTTTACCGCCGTGTCATTACCGAGACCTTGGCTTGCTCTGGTCGCACAAAATTCACAGATGTCCGACGTGTTGGCATCTCCGTAGCATCCAGAACTTGAACGAAATTGTCGGAACTTGGTTTTAGCTCCTCAGAACACTCTTTCGGTGACCTGTAGAGCATCTCAGGTATCCTGTTCAGACTAGAGGGCTTGGCGTTCCTGTCCGTACTCAGTACCACCTTCGACGCCTACGCCTCCAGTGCTTCGCTTGCTAGTGAGTCAGCGGCAGCCTTGTACATGAAGGCACTTCGTAGACCGAAGTCTCGCTGTGAGTTCCTTGTGGCGATTCAACAAAGCCATTAATGGCTCCTTCTGGTAAGATATTGCCCCTAGAGATTGCTGGGTTGTGAGTCTTGAGCCACCGACTACCACCAGGTCTTCAACGCCAAATTCCAGAGCTACCAGTACACGATTATTCATTCCGGTGTATTCGGCAAGGTTCACCGTGGTGTGCTCGAGATAAACACTCGCAGCGATCACTATTTGCCACTCAGGAAGTCGCCACACGATCCACGAAGAGCTACCGTAGCCTCCAAACTTCTCTGTTTTAGCGGATCCATCGAAAGACATTACGAATCCTTGGTAGTCCTGTGGCAGTCGAGCGTATTGCATGTTTGGATTCGTATCCATCGTGCGAACTGTTACTAGTAGGTGGTGCCACTGGTGCTAGCGAGTCCTCGAGATCAACGAAGTTTGGAATCGTCGACTGTAGTAGCTGAGCAAATGCGCAGCCCTTCTCCTTAACTCGCTTCACTTTCAAGTGCCATGGTGATAGTAGTACAGAAAAAGGATTGCTCTTTTCTTGTCGGTCGCTTCGATAAGGTGTCATTTAGGTGTAATTACACTTGTAGCCTAACTTAGCAGAAAGTAATCAAAGGAAACTCGTAAACATGTGTGTGTCGGGCAAAAGCTAACACAGGACCGCGGTGTCTGATGGGGCTGCTCTCGTATGTGAGCCGCAGGCGTCAAAACGTAAAGTGAGGGGCAGCACCTGCCAGAACACCACCGTTCCGCAAAGGTAGATTAGCATACAAATAGTAAAAACTATCTAAAAACCTAGAAGAATGTGCTCTCGGTGAGCACACAATCTTGGCAGCGCACACCCAACAATATCCTTGTTCATATAGTCCTTGGTATAGTCCTTCGCCATTGCATGCACGCGTGCACAGTGTAGCCGACTGTAGTGCAGCCGCAAGCTGCACTGCCAAGCTCATGAGTGTCTTTGGGATGTGTCTACTGGACACTGGTAGACTGCATCACCTTGGCACTCGACACGCATGTGCGATTTACGGCTACTTCAAGATACGATTGTCGTGTAGGTACACGCCAGCAATGTATTAGCACACTTCCACACCAACGACACCTACTAAGTTCCGATAACTTAGTTAGATTGTAATGTGGGTGTACAACCGGATGGCCCAGGAACTGCCCTACCTGATTGGGGCTCCTCTGTGTACCGTGTGTACCGCTGGCAAGCCACCGATGACTCAATACTACTAGCCACGAACAAAGGCTAGAGTGTTCTTTCGATCTCTCAAATATACCCCGCAGTTCCTATAAAGATAGGGTACCGGACGTGCTTCAGACCTGATACGGGGGTACCGGAGCTGCTCTCCGATCGGTAAGTAATACTTCTATAGTCCATAGTAAAATGGCCATTTCCTAAAGTATACTATAACTTTTTCATTTTGCAGCATTTCTGACAAATAAGAAACACCAAGAGAGAGCTTTCTGCATAATCTGCAAGGCCTGTATTCCAAAGCCAAGCACAGCAGGCATAGCAGAAGACAATTTGACAAGTTCAGACATTATTTTGAGCACAGTGAGTTTTTTGTCGTAAACCTGTCAACGTTTAGCGATATTGCCTGGTGTTTTCAGGGTACCCTCCCTACATTGGTTCGCGCGGATATATTGACGACGCTAGATGCCCGGTATAGCGCGCTGTGACTCTGTTAAGGACTGAGGTTATTCAGCGTGTTAAGCTGATCTCATCACGGTTAACTTTAATGATTTTTGATTGGCTAAATATATGAATATGTGGACCACAAAAAACCTAAATGGCTACTTTAAGGTGGACCAGAGAAGTATGTGGATAGCGCACTAGCTTATCCAGCACGCAGCGATGACTCGCTATCAAATACACGCCAAACTACTCTCTATCACTTGGACCTGTCGGGATGAACACTAAGCTACCACCAGTAAGAGTGCTCGCCGACAGTCATTTCCAGGCTACCGGAACTACCCCACCACTACCGCGTACGCACCCATAGGCGGACGTGCCCATGTGTGGCTGAGAGTAAAGGCTGTTCTGTTAATGTAATATTTAATCCTACAGTTTACGTATGCAAATATCTAATCAAAACATGTCCGTTATGGATTCCATACTTCCACCAACGGCTCAAAAGGTTGTCGGGCTCGTACCGTCGCAACTTGTTACCAGAAGGTCGTTGGATCTTGTTTTTTCAAAGATCTTGTCCCTTGTGCCCTTCCCAAGCAACACTGTCGCGCCTAAACACTGATTGACGTCAAAAACCGTCGTTGCCGCGACTCACTGGTGACTTGAAGCTCCGCCGGACACGGAAGAGCTCCGACCCCACGGCTTCATCCCCACGTCGCACCGTCTGGCACGTCTCAGCTCCTGTCCTGTGACTTCCGGGTGGTATGCCATGTCGCCGCGTCACCAGGCTGGGTTTCCACCAATCATCTAGAGTTATCGGCACTTCCATATTTTGGTCTACTGATGTCCGGCTAATCCCATTCCAAAGGTGATATTGCCTTTGACGGGGCTGAATACGCCAGTTCCCACGCAGTGCTTGTGTGTCAATCTCAGACGCCAATCGCTACATCACCCGATTCAAGGACTACTTAGAATCTAGTATGGTGAAATACATAAAATTACATACGGTACCTAGGCAGCTCTAAAGTAGCACTACCTCGTCGCCGTCGAACAACTCACCATTTCAATCTCACTTTCCAAAAATTACCTTCTCAAGGCACATCAAATATCCTCCCGCGCCTTCGCCTTCGAGTCCTCACCAGTTGGGCTCTCACCACCCTCTCCGCGCGGGCGTAGTGTTTGTGTGACGACTGATGAAAGCAGCGTAGAGGAATAGTGACGAGGAAGAAGTCGCGTGGCGTGGAGCAAAGGAGCCAGCGTTCATCTGACGTCACCCATCAATGTGATCATCGCTACTGGTACTCTACTACTACTTTGACTCGCCTAGGATACTACTTAATTAGCGCGCACTTGGAGTGAATCACTTCTATCGTGCTGGTACGTATGTGTATGCCTACGTTCGCGTGACGTATTTCTCCGGCCGGAGCCCTTAAAAAACGCATACCCAGGGACATCTAACGAGAGTTTTTGATTGGAATTTCCCCCCACCCCCCATTTTGCCAATTTCCTAAAAACTAGAGCACTTTTAGACTCACTCCCCAACAACCTGTGTTTCTAAATTTTATTCCGACCCACCTTAAATGTTAGAGAACTGTACTTTCTGGAGCTATCGAGCTAATCGAGGGTTACGAGGCGTTGCTCGTTTAAAATAGACCCCTTGGAGCTAGAGCGACCTCATAACTCCACTGGCGGTTAAGTATTGGAGCATATAAAAATATTCATATGGAAATCTATTTTTGCTAATCCGGATATTTGTATAGATATCCCTTACTTCAACTTCAGAAACTACAGTTCTCTGTTGATCCTGGTCCGCCCCTGCCTACCTATCACATTATGCTCATCATACACTATTATGTTGGCCAAGGTAGTCTTTACAAGTAACGGATATGCTGAATAAAGCTCCCCACCCCCCAAATAAAACCGCCCCTTTCGGGGCATATCGAAATTTTTATTTAGGTCAATTTTAACGTCGATTGAAGTTTGAAATTTATATAAGGCACCTATTGTTGGACGCTGTTTGGATTCGTACTTAATTGATTTTTTGCTGAAGCGACCCACAACTTAACCCCAACAAATTTTGTCTTTAAAATAAGGACCAAATAAGATGCATGCTCGTCAAATTCCGGGCGATTTTATCCGCAAGACCCCGATTATGAGGAAGCGCAATTGCCACTGCCTGATATGACACCTAACGCCATTTGTATGGAAATGAATTTTAACTTGGTTTCACTATGGTAAATAGTACCATCAGCTAGATTCCTATTTTGAACTTAACACCATGACAACCTCACGAAGGCGGCATCTTTCACCGACTCGATACGAGCGCTGCAACAGGACGCCTCGACCGGTGGGCATTAGAGCTTCCAATTTGGAAGCACAACTTCCAGAATTTTGGCAATCTATCAGTTAAAGTAACTGCCCAATTTGTATTTTGTATTGTGACCAGAGGTCGCAAATGGTTAGCCGTACCCGTTCGGGTAAGGTTTAACCGTGACCACGGACGGGTATGGTTAACCGAAAGTTTGCCCGAGTGGATATCGGACGGGTACGGGTAACCAACTCGATGGATCGGTTGGTTTTGGTTGACCGAGTTTACCCGAGTATGAGCATTTTTAGATTATTCTTTGTCGCTCGCTTCCTTTATGAAGCGTTTTGGCTACTCCTCGTTCTTTTTAGCAAAAAGGGGTGCCTAGTAGACTATTCAGAGCGTAAAAACGGAAAAGGAACTCCTTTTTAGCATATTTGCATTCTGAACATTAATTTCACATAATTTTCGATTAACCGGACGATATTTTTGGCCAGCCAAGGTTGTCCGAACGGTTAATACGGTTGGTTATGGTCATCCAAAACTTGGTCGTAAGTGCTTTCGGACGGGTATGGTTAACCGGAAAATTTTCGTTTGCGACCTCTGATTGTGACTTACAGGCCCCGGACCAGAGTCCGGTGAGGGTCTCACAATTCGAATCCAATTTGAGAATGGTTTGCTCCAAGTCTACTCAGGTAAGGCCATCAATTTAATGTGTATCCTCGCTAAATGCTCTCCGGAGGTCGCATTATTTACATTTACGACTTGTGCCACGATGGCCACGACTGTATGTTGTACCCGCAAAAGTCGTAATGATAGAGCAACTAGAGCACCCATAGTAACTTATAAAGCTTTGATTTTGTGACGGATTAGCGCTACTTCATTGATTAAACCATATTGAAGAAACCTTGCCATAATTAATATCGTATTCAATGTCAGTGCACCAAAGTGCTCGATCATTACGACTTTTGCGGTAATATGGACCTCTGAAACCCACCAAGAGCAGTCATGTACTTGTATTCACTCACGAATGCAGACCATACCAGGAGCTCGCTAGTTCCACCTTTTTGGTCCCGACAGGTTTTGGTCGCTACCCTTTTTCGGTTCGTCGTAAACTACCGTAGGTAGTGTGGGACGATCGGGGGTTATGCGCATTTTCTTGGCGCGTGCAAATGCAGCCCCAGCCGACTCACCAAAAACGTATTAGATAATTTCGAAGAGACCTTCGCGGGCTGCCTCATATTCGCATTTGCGCGCGGCTAGCGGAGACCAATCCAACTATCCATACAAACATGAAGGCGGTGGCACCCGACCAGCTCGTCTCCAACGCTAGAGCACAGTCGTCAGACGTTCAGGAATCGGAGCCGACCTCGGCAGACGAGCACAAGTTCGGGCTTCCCTTCATTCTCAACGTGCCCATCCGACGAACGCGCCAGTCAACGCTGACCAAGACAGTTGTGATCGCATCACCGTCGGTCCCAATACCCACCGAAGCCGAACAACCGTTGGAACTGAGCAAAGAAGAGAAGAAACGACGGCGCACTTGCAAGCACGAGGGCTGCCACAATTACATTGTGCACAAGGGACTATGTTGTCGTCACGGAGTGCGTGAGAGATCTTTTCATTATTATTTCGAGGATTTGCGTCCATCTATAATGGACGCTTGGTAGTCGTTGGGGTGGAAGTGTGTGATAATATTTGTCGTGCAAGTACATTGTAGGGCGGTAAAAAGTGCTCGCTGGAAGGATGCAACTCGAGTGCAAAGCACCGAGGACTGTGCTGGAAACACGGTGCGTAAAACTGGAACAAAATTCTGTCCATGTGGACGCCGTCGTAGCTTGTTGCGGGGTTTGCCTTGTTACTTGCTACTTATGGGTACATTCATAGGTGGCTCTGTGGCTTGCAAGCAGGACGGGTGCGACAAGAAAGCCAAAGCGCGCGGTCTGTGCTGGGCTCACGGTGGAGGCACCAAGTGTCGGAACGTCGAGTGCTCCAAAGTGGCGGTGTCAAGTGGCTTCTGTTGGGCCCACGGAGGCGGCAAGCGTTGTGGAATCAACGGGTGCATTAAGCCAGCATACGAGCGGACTCTCAATCTCTGCGAGAAACACTTTGTGCACCTGCGTCATGCTAACAACTTCGACGTGTACGTATCCTTCATTTCACGTCATAAGACTGTTTTTTTGCCGGTGATGACAGGTCTGATGATACCTGTTGTCGTGATCGGATGCATGGACATCAGTTAAATTAGTGGAGCCGATCGAAGGCCTGCGAGATATCCAGACTCAGTCCAAAAATGGAAGATCCTTTTAATTGCGATGGAAGGCGTAAAACATACAATCAGCCAGAAAGATCAAGGCATCCACGTTAGCTGAACGAGTAGCTTTTGGTTGAATTTTATCGGGCTCATCTAGAATATGTCTGTGTTAGACTTTCATCAATTATTCAGTCCCACATTTAATATCCAACCTGGTACAAATCCAGTAAAAGATTGCCCGGGGCACTCTTTGGTGCTTATAACCGCGAATCCAGCTAATCTTGCTCGCTGAGGGTGAAATTGTATCGACAGGATCTCACAGGGCGCTTTTGTTGTTGACGTGAGCGCCATTTTCCTCCGTCGAAAATGTCCACATACCGACACCTCTCTGACGCCCTGTCTCCAAGATGCCGACGCATTTGCATGATAGCGAACAGGATACAATCAGTCATGATAGCGTAGATCCATCTACTATATATCAAGCGGAAACGCCACTGGAACCAAATGTCTTCAGCTCGTCATCTTGAGTTGCTCTGTCTTATCCAGAAAATTCGTCGCAGCAAGTTGCTTTCGTCGGGTAAATCAGTTCACCACCCAGCGGAAAATCGTAGTGAGTTGGCGCCATGCTGCACCCACAATTCTACCAAATTTGCCAGTCGATGCCGTTCCTATTAACGAATTAAAAGTCTTCAGAGCCACAGGATGTCGTGAGCTGCATGTCGTGGAGCGAAGTGACGAATAATCTTCAGGGTTTCTTCATGAAGAGGATTATCCTTGCACCCCCGCTGACGATGCTCGGCTGCGGTGACACACATCGACGGCACAGCGCATTTCACAACGTATTGCGTACGGCAGCACCTACGCCAACATGCTGTACGCCATGTTCGATATGGAATTGTCGTTTGCTCAAAGTCACATGTGGCCTCGGTCGGTATCGTGGTTTATTGAGAGGCGATCTAGATAATTGACAATGGGTTTGAGGAAGTGGTCGGCTTGACCTACAGTACAGACCTACACATTTATTAATAATTCACCACACAATACATTCGTTAGATGATTTATTTCACAACATTCCTTGCCATACCGTTTGGCGTGGAGTCGGCGGAGTGCTCCATAGTCGACAGTCTCACTTTTAAACCTGTGGCAAACGCTGGTCGGCGACGGAACTTAGGAGTTTGTGGAGGACTAAATCTGCATGGAGTCCGCTCAGCCCCCTTGCGAACAGACTTACGAGAGAAAGACAAAGTGATATGGGCGAAGCTTCGACTAGAAAAAGACCGATCTTATCCAATTGCAGCTAAAGATATCTTGAAGAAGAGTCCTTTATGGCGTTTCGAAGTTGGCGTTATGATTATATTGCCCAACGATTGCGATGCTTATCTTACAAAAAACATAAAATCTTAGCGGGTAAGTTTTTAAGCGGCACTCACGACCCTTCTGCGGACTCTCGTTGGTACTTTCAACCGGTCGTTATTTCGTTATCAATGGGTACGAGCCTGTGATTGCCTACTTACTTTTATTTAAAATATTTAAGCTTTTAGACTCATGCACTTAGTGGGGAGGTCGTGGACATTAATGATGTCCATCAGACATGTAGTACGTCTTTCCCCTCCTTCAGCTGATCGTGGTGTTTGACGCAGTAGTTGTGGGTGCGCTCGTACGCAGCCTTCTTGCATCCGCCGTACGCACAGCGCTTTCCCCCTCCATGAGCCCAACAACAGTCATTCGACACGGCCACCTTCGTGCAGCTAGGAGTAGAGCACTTGGTGCCTCCTCCGTGAGCCCAGCACAGACCACGTGATTTTCCTCGGCGCTCGCAGTCTTCCACAATGCACTTCACAGAGCCCCCTACAAGATCAACAGATAAAACTTAACCAATAACCTTTAACCAGCAAGATATAGACAAACGCAAACCATGGCGCCAGCAGAGCCCGGCGTTCTTGGCACTGGATCGGCAATTCTCAAAGGAGCACTTTTTGCCGCCATGTGACGATGAAAAAAAAATAAACTTGTGTATTGGTAAAATGCCTCTAAAAACGACAAATCTCACCCCGTGGCGGAAACAAAGACCCTTGTTTATAATGTAGTTCTCGCAGCCGTCGACTTTGCACTCGCGCGAGCGTCTTTTTTCCTCGTTGCTGAGCGTCCTCCTCACTTTGGTATTGCGATTAGCGGACACCTTGGCAAGATTTGCACTGTCTGCCTCCAAAGAGTTGACAAGCCACTGCGGCTCAATGACAGAGACGGCGTCGACGGCGTTCATGATGAAGCCGAGAGATCCCTTTGCGCTCACGCCGCTGCTGGTCCACGTGGTGTCCACAGTGTTAAACGGTGTGCGCAACATGCTGGATTGACACTCGGAGGTGTGCGCTCGACCCCTCGAGTTGATAAATAGATCCCGGCGGGCCGGAACGTGGTCGCACATACCGTCCTCCATTGAATCGTAAGTACGAATGCTGAAAGGACGGTCGTGCACCCATCGGTACGGGTGCCGGTGGGTTCAACATCGAAGCTGAGACTGCGACTATAAAAAAAAGTTTTTTGGCTTTCAGTTGCATAAAACCTGCATTCGACTGTTCGGTAAACGTACAATGACGTTAAGCCGTGCCAGTGAATACTGCGCTTGACACCTCGATGAAAAGTATCGTTAGCGCACTGCATTGTGTTCACCCTTCTGCCTCAGAGAGGCAACATTTTTATCCATCACACTGCAGCGTTTATACAGCAAGTGTTTCTATCTGAGTTCGGTAGTTTCGTCGGAATGCAGAGTTGGGCTCATGAGGATGAGTGTAGGCTCCATTTCATTTTCAATTTGAAGGTGAGGTTAGACATCTCCAGTATCCGTTTCTGAGCTGGTGGATAAGTGTAGGCTTCACGGTCAGTGGAGTTGTCTACTTCGTTGCGGTCGTGTAGATGCTTCGAACCAGTGATGGGTAAAAACAAGTATTGCAAGTATTGGCATTGATGTACTTGCAATGCCATACTGCTAGCGTTTACAATACTGCAATACATACTGCTGGAAGGCACGAGCCTGCAATTTGTACTGCTGCCCCACACACATCTATCCAGTTAGCTTTTCAAGAAATTTCTAACCGCCTTCTGAATCGTTACGGAGAACGGGTGGTGTGAGGATATCTTAGACCTGCTTATCCTTACAATAATCCAGGTTTACCCTGATCTTCACGCCTCTATAATCCAGGTGATTCCCTAGTTCACCTATATTAAGCTTATATAGGGTTGAAAGGCCTCCTACATATAGGGTCGGATAGGAGTCATGAGCACATACTGGAAATAGTGTATATGTATTGATATGATTATATCATATGCAGACTGCAATCTACAGTTGCATGTTTGTTGGGTAGTGCCACAGTATCTAGCTGCTTATTATAAAATAGCGTGTAAGATACCCTCAAGAGAGAGAGAGAAAATCTGTCAGCGACTTCCGATATTCATTCTACTCGCACCCAATAACGGAGAAGTCAGCCTCGACTGTTACTGTGTTTGGAAACACTGCAAAACTGACGTAGAAGCGTGAATCGACCTCTATGTGCCTTCTGTTGCTAGACAAACGTGCACAATTCTCTTGCCCCTGTTGTCCGACAATTGGTGCGGCAGTATTAGCAGTATATGCATCTCCTTGCCTTTGTATCGCGGGTTGCCACAATTTTTGCGACACCCGCAGTTAGTCCGGCGAAAGGTTACCGCGACCGATTTACCGCACTGATCACTTCTTCTGGGGGTAGTTGCCCTGTATATCAATGACAAATGACCCACGGTCTTCGACAAATGCCGTAGTTTTGTTGGAATCTTTACAGCGTATGAGTCCCAAATCACGGTGGAACCGTCACAAACGAGTTTGTGAATCTTGGCAGGCTTCAGCGGTCCTGACACGATGCAATCTTTGGTTATATCGCGATTTAGATCTAGGAGTTGCGATAGTTGCTGATGAACGTTCTCTTCCTCTTACTGCTCGAGTTCCTCTATCAGATACCGTACTTGATACAGAATCTGCTAGCCGCAGAAATGATTGGAAATATCGAGATTCCGCTTGGTTATTTCAAGGCCATACATGACTTCATGTGCTGGCTGAAATGGAGTGTGCACGGCTCTTGGCATCTTGGACTTAGCGTGAATTCACTTGTGAGGTCTCTAACTTACCGGCGTAAGACGAGTCTATTAAAAGCTGACGACTCGAAGCACGAGAGCTAAAATATTAAGCATACCAAAATAGATGTCCTCACATCTGCCCCTATCTAAAGCAAAATTAACATAGGGTCGGTTAGGGATTTTGGGTCAATTATAGAGGCCTGCTGATCTTCGGTCCATTGCTGGCACCTCTACATCAACAGATCGGTAATTCAGCAGCACGTCCTGCGCTCGACGGTCAACTTCGAGGACTATATTTTTTAATGCATACTAGACACCTTTGGAATGCTGACATGGTAATACAGGCTATGAAGACACGAGATACGACAGGAAACTACTACGTAGTAAGATGCACCAGGTATTGCAATCAATATTGCAAGTTTGATAAGTATTGCAGTTCTTTCTGCTATGTGATGACTTACTCCAATACATATTGCACCGTGCTTTCTCCTTTGCAATGCCCTCCCGTACATTTTAACCCATCACTGCTTCGAAACCTTCGTGATGTAGCCGCAGTGCCCGACCCGATGCGAAAGTGCCCAGCAACTACTGTTCGCCAGCAATCTGTAGTTATTCATCCGGGAATTAAAAACATCTCGATTAATAGAAGATGTGAGCTTTTAATTAAGTTGTATTAAGTGGTTGCTGGTCAAAGAGAAGCAGTACAGTATGGCTTTGTCTTGAGAAGAATATGTTGGTACATGTATGGTCGCAATGTTCGCCTTTAACTGATTTGGACATCCCGTAAACTTACATGCATTTTGTAGATTTCAGGCTTCAATTACAAGTACAGTACATGTACAGCACAACTTCACACTGCAACTGCACAGCGTCGGGCGGAGCGCACAGCAGATCTCCGCTCTATAGGGTATTAATATAGAGATGCATCGAAGAACACACGCCGTCAATACGCTGCATGGCCAACAGCTTCCCCGATGAAACAATACTTGGGTGAAAGCTGGCTCTGCAACGTTGGCCATAAGCTGTATAAGTAAAACTCGCCGGCATCATGACCCTCGTGAGGTCGTCGGTGGCTGGGAGCAATACTACATGCAGTCTGTCTTTCTGCTATCGTCCAGAAGCTGTGCCGGTACAGTGCAGCGATCTAATGAAATGACACCGTCATGAGCGACTTGCAAAGCTCGCTTGTCCGTCCTCGAAGCACTTTGAATCGGCGATCGTCATGACCGATCGCTCTCGCACCGGTCAAAGCGCGTGCGCCGCACGCAAACTTTGCGGACAGCAACTTGCTGTGCGGCATGGTCCAGGCACTGCCGGCTCAATTACCGTAGCGGCATCGCCCGTGCAAATTAGGCTGGCCGGGTGGCAAGCGCATGCACAGAAATTCCAACCTTTTGTCCGCTAGAACACGCTTCGAACAGCAGACAGGTCGATATCCCAGTGGCTTGTGACGAGCTTCTCAGCACTTGGCTCGACTAACTTAACGGCTTGCTCTCGATGCGTTGCACGCGACTGATGAAGAGCAGTTCGCATTCATTTGACGCAAGCGTGGAAGCACCTTGCATTTCAAATGCTGCACCGAAAAATCACTTTAAAGTTGGAATTGTAGCTTGATCAGAGAGGTTTGACGTGAGGTCCACGCTGCTGGACGGTGGTCATCACTGCACATGCACGACCATTACGGGGGCACCCCGCCGTCGGACAGCACGACTATGTGATCAATGCAGACTAGATATGCATTTAACTCCGTTAAGAGACGAAGACAATTGTTGTGAAGTCATCGGAATGTGCATGAACGTGTTTATATACTTTACACGGCGTCTACGCTAGCTTTGCTATCTCAGTTGGCCACAGGAGCTGGTGCGGCGACTGCTTGCTGCTGGGTCCGCTGCGCGCAGTGCTCGGCGCACAGGTTGCCGTTCCGCTCGTACGCCGGCTTCTGGCACGTCTCCACCAGACAACGTTTGCCACCGCCGTGCGCCCAACACAGGCCGTGCGAAACCGCGATCTTGGAGCACCCGCCGTGCTTGCAGCGAGTGCCGCCGCCGTGCGACCAGCAGATGCCGCGTGACTTGGCACGTTTCGTACAGCCCTCCACCGTGCAGCGCGTGTAGCCGCCGTGCTTCCAGCAGAGCCCACGGTTCTGCGCGCGGCAGTTGCAACCCTCCACGGAGCAGCGCTTACCGCCGCCGTGGCGGATGCACAGACCACGGTCGACAACGTACTTCTCGCAGCCCTCTGACTTGCAGATACGTGTCTTGCGCTTCTTCTTGGGCTGCGGCTTGACCTCTTGCGGCTGGATCATGCTCGTGGCTATAGGCATCGACGACGCAGTGTTCGCGTACGGGTGGTACAGGATGGTGGACGGTGCCATCGGGGCAGCGGGTACGTACAGCTGCTGCTGGTTGAGGTGGTGCTGGGCGTCCGCGGCTTGGCGTACAGGCGGATTCAACAGGAATGAGATCGAGGACGACGTCCGGGTTGGTGAAGAGGTGGCCGACGAGGCGTAGCCGCCCTGCGCCGCGAGCGTACTCATGAGGCTTGGCAGCGTGGGCAGCCGGGGTGCCAGCGACGGCAGACGGATAGTGCGGATCGTGTGCGGTGCCGAGTACGGCTCGGACGGCAGTGAGGCCGCCTGTAGAAGTGGTGCCATACGCGAAGATCCGACGGGGACAGCGTGCATGGTTGAAAGGAATCAATTGAATAGACTGTGTTGTTTTGCTAAGTGAGAAAATCCGCCGTAAGCTTAGACAGACAAACACCAGCAACTCGACAAGGCCAAAGGTTGTTGCTGGTTGTGACCACGCTTTTGCCGACTGGCAAGATCAATTTCGGAGATTTGCGAATGCTTGGGTTGAGCACGGTTTGAGTGAACAGCTCTTGAAGCTTTCAAGCGAGTTCTTTACCCCATTTCAGTAGGAAGCTAAAGTGTGATACATGTACATGTACCGGTAGGGCGTGACTGCCATCAAAGTGCTTGTCCGTCGCCGTAATCGCTGCCAGCGATTCGCTGGCAGCCTGGCGAAAAGGTTCAAACGAGGCGGTTGCTTTTGCACGACGCACCTAAAGTCAAACCACCTGTACATGTATCCGAGAAACGCAGGAGCGATTCGACATGTATTCTCATGATGTGAGTCAACAACGCGAGTTAATTTAAGGAGTTTAAGAATGCTGAAGGCAAGAATAGTGTCAATGATCCTTTACGGCTTTATTGCAAGCCGCACAATGCACATGTATTTTTTTGTCATGAACTGCCGAATCAAGACTTGCCGGGATGATTACTTAATGGTCTGTATTGCTAACCGTCAACGCCCTTTTCATCTACTGTATTTAGCGATATATGTATTATGCCTTTCTTCAATTTTGCCAACCAAATCGGACTTTTAATTCGGACTTTGCCCTTTCCTTTAGGATTTGTTAATTCGTTAGCTGGGACAACAATAATTCTGACCTTCATATTTACGGGGCAGGGGTGATCAGCAAGCCATAAACACCAGCTGCGTGCGAAGCGCCCAGGAATGCACGAATTAAATAAGCGCTAGCGTCGTGTGCACAAAATACTATATATTTGTTTTTATGCCGGCCTTGATTAGCGTATTAGGTCGAGGAAACGCGAGACCAGCTCGTCCAGTGGCTGAGCAGCTAAGGCTGCGGTTGGCGAGGGGTGTGCGTGTCACTAGAGTGATTCAGTCTATTATAGAGGCAACAATCAGTACTGGACTAATCTAACTCCATAAGCAGTTAGAATAGTACATACTGCCGACTCGGGAGTATGTACTCAGGAGGGGCGGCAGAGCGCAATGATTTGGTTGGTATCGTATTAATGCATATCCAATGGCGCTAGGCTGCCATATTTCGTTTGGCAACTCAGCAATGCTGGGCCAGCATGAATTGTACTACGTAGAGGAAATGTGAGCTATTAATAACATGCTGCGCTTACATGTATCAAATCATTAATACACACATGGCTTTCAGCACTTATTTTGCGACGTGCATGCTTCTGGCTTTATAGCAGAAGCCGCTTCCTGTCTGCATTGTCAGTCATTAGGCATCATCGTTCTGCAAGACTTTATTCAGCGTAAGTTAGCAGCGTGGTTATAAGCTTATCTTCAGCAGTACATCGAAGCAGTTATTTGTCTTATGCGCGTGAGTGAGAATTACAACTTGCCGCCTCACACCAAGCAATAAAAGTCATTCCTTTGGACGAATCTACGTTTTTCGCAGCGAAAGTCAGAATGCCGACCATGTCACCGGCAAACGGATGTTTGGCTGGTTGGTAGGAGTTGTTTGTGGACAGGCCATCATGATAAAAGTGATTTTTGTGCATAAACCTACCCTGTAAATATTAGGTGAACTCAGAATTACCGAAGTGCCTTCGATAAAAAAACATATTTTTTGTGCTCAGATTAGACAAAATAAAAGAAAGTCATAATACATAAAGAAATACTGATTAAGGCGGCATTGGCAAAACAGGAAAAAAAACTAGTTCTGGAGATGCATCTTGCATTATATCCTATCAGTACATATATCTACTTCAGTACGCAAATTATCCATCATACTGATGTTAGAATTCTGCAAGCAGAATTCATAGCCACAAAGATTCCCTTGTTCTATCAAAATGTCACCAGCAAAAAAAGCGGTAGCAATTGGTTTCGTGTGTACTGCTGTGGTAGCTTGGCATCTGAGCCCCGTTCGTATTAATAGTTTTCAGTGCTGCCTCCGCTACTGCTCCTTACGAATTTATTGGCTTGTGAGTATTTTAAAACTTGCATTTTGACATACATGTATTGAACTTTCAATAATGTATGCAAATTAAAGAGTTAACTATTTATATCAGATAGAGGGTTCTGAACGTTTTGGTATGGATTTTTCTTCTCCATCCTCTGTAGTTATTGATCGAGTTTTATGTTTTAGTTTCTGTTGCGTTCAAATACGGTAGCGCTTGCAAACTCTTGGCAGGGTATGTGTAAATAAATAACAAGCTAACTACATGTACTGTAAAGTCCTTTCACGCTCTGAACCGTATTACGTACAGAATAACTACCTATGGTATTACATGTATTGTGCTTGTCAATGCTTTTGTCGTTTTCACTTAGCTTCATCTTCGATTTATAATTAAATGTGGTCGTTCTATATATCGAGGACCATAAAAAAGACAAATCGATACAGATAGGGTGGCAAATAAATCGGGCTGCGACGAGCTAAATCGACTGCTCAGATCGATTTCCCGACAAATCAACATCGATATCCTGTAAATCGACCCTTTTTGCGTGTTTGAAAACGCAATTCGATGACACATAAATTAATTCCATGTCTGCCTTTCCCCATCTCAGTTTTAAGCCTGGTTTTTTCCGCCGATCATGCTCGATCTAAGCCATAAAACGGAGCGACACTTCATCTGCAAAGCACAATGCATACTGTACAATTGAGGAGATTATGATCACTGCTTACGGTGGATCAAATCTTATCCGCACTTCGCGCGCTCGTCCTGATGCATGGCATGGACAGCAGAGTCTTCTGCACTGCAGCCTGTAGAGCACATTTTGGGGGCAGAAGCCAGGGTGGCTACATGTGCATTTACCGGTAAGGAAACTAAGTTTCCAAATTGGAATGTACAAATTTAACGAAAACATGCCTACACCATTTCCAGATCAAATTGAGAAATCCTCAGTTCAAAATGAGAAAACCTGCAATCGCTTATGAGGACTATCACCACATCACCTTCAGTAATTAATACTGCGTTCAGAGCGGTAGACTTGTCATTTCTATGATGCTTCAAATCTAACCCCCAAAACGATTAGACAGGGCATTTCGCCCTTCTCTTGAATTTTCTCGTTTTGATCTGAGCATTTCTTGTTTTGAAATGAGGATTTCTTAATTTGATCTGGAAATGGTGTACAGAGCGAAGCGAGGTGGCGCGCAGCCTAAACTAGAACATAGAGCCCCGCATGCGGGGCGCACGGCTTGTCCCGTACTTAAATATACACATAGTACTGTACGGCACCCCGTTTTCACGGGAATGGGCCATATATGATTTGCAAATTAATCCGATTCTAAAATACATGTAATCATTTTAGTGTACAGTATTTAGTTTGAGGCTAATTAAATACGGAAGTTTACAATGAGGGCGCGAAAGCAGTTTTCTGACATACGCTGCTAAAATCAATCACAATAAAAATTCTTTGTCAAATCGTTTTGAAACGCTGAGCGCCAACGCGAGTGTTGGTGGGACGGCATCTGGGGAAGGAAGCCGTGTTGTTACCACTGGAGCACCATAATCGAGCAGAAAAACACTGGATCGGACGCAGTATTCCAGTACACTGAATTAATAGTTTCTGGTGGCTAAATCACCATTTTATTTCATCGGCGGATAAATGCCTAATCATTTCGACATGATCCTTCTCGCCATGGTTAGAGTTTTTAATATAATAAATTACGTAATAGTATGACACACGAATTTACACAAGCGCAAATGCGTTCTACATGTACTTCGAGGTATATGTATCGGATAATGGCACGTTTCGATAGCTAGTAATCCTCTGGCCTACTTTTATTGATTTTAGAGGTGAAAACCGCACTTGACTACGAGCTCTTTGCTCCTGTTGTAAGGTATGGACGTTTCTTGATCTCGAGGGCAATTGACATGGTATACAGTAGTTATGGTAACTTGCAGCGACAAGGTAATATGAAATGTCGTCGCTTAGTCATTAGAGAGAAGATCTTCAGCTTAAAAGCAGCCAATAAAACCACTATTATCACTCTGTCGTGGTATGCATTGATAGATGTGCTTTTACATTTCGATGTTGTTTAATTAAACAGAAGAGTACATGTACTGCTTTGTGAGGGATCTGTCTAAATGTATTGAATTTAGAGTTGGGTAATCGACTGGATTGGATTGATCGTTATGTCTCTTCTAACGAACCCGATTGGATCGACGCCAGTTACGATTAATTCCGACTGGATCGGATTGATCGATCGATATGATCCGGTCAAACGGGTATAAAACTTCGAGAGTAAGATGTCTAAACAGATATGCGAAACAATCGTCATTAAAAAATCAGTTTTACCAAGAACTAAGCTCTCTCATAACGTATTATTCGTAAACGGGTCTTAAACATGTAATTTTAAAGGTTTATCACGCAATTACTTCACTTCGACGTTCAAAGTTTGAAGTACACAGAGAGATAGAGCGTCAAGTTGACGCTCTATCTCTGAAGCCACGCCCCGTGATCTTCCGCCCCTTCAGTTCGGAGGGGCAACGCGCTGTTATGCATGTCGGGCTCCCACTGTGAGTCACCCAGTCACCTCAGGAGGCTGAGTTGCTTCAGCTATTTCATCTCCTATCTGCTAGCTGACGCTCTGTTGCTACTAAAACCCATTGCATTGATGTGGTGCTTCAGATGTGCATTTTTGTGCTGATGCGACGTGGTGTATGATCGCGAACGATAAACGTTCGTCTTCATGTTTGATATCCAGTAACGAACTGGTTTAAAGTTAGCTAGTCGACAGTGTCAACCAGAGCAAGCGTAAGTTGTGCAGCATCGCCTCGCATCATTGGTATTATACACGTACAAGCAACCTCAGTTTGCTGTAGGCATGTCATGATTAGCCACCAATGTATGTCAGACTTTTAAGATACCCGACAGCGTCAGCAGAATGAGGTGGTGATCTTATCTCACTAACGCTGTACTGCCTGCAAAACCTTCAGTGAAGATCATTCATTGTCGAGCGACAGTACCGCTGCGGTACAGCAAGCTCAAAATGATATTGTCCGTTTACTATCGATTTTGGGAGGTTATTTTAAAAGTAATTCATCTTTTACGATTATTAGACTTTCATTAGTATCATCTATGAAAGGGCATTATAAGTCATGATGTAATTCGATTTCGAGATTGGCATGTCAACTGCCTCTCTTGATTCTTGACCTCGGGAAGGGCGTAGCAGCTTTGGACCTCAACCTAAGCTCACTTCGCTTTTTTCGCTTCGCCAGCCAGACGCGTTTGTATTTCGGGTGGCAGCGATGGAGGACCAAGCCGTTTCAAATACAAGTACTTCGTCTAGTGAGCCCCCACGATCGCGTTCATGGCACAAGCGATCTGACATCTGATCCTTCATTCGCGAGAATGACGAAGGCACATTTACTTGTCTTTTGTGTCCCGCTGACCCAGCTCGGCAATGGTCATCGCTCGCACATACTACGTTCCGCCGTCATCTTAAGAGAGATCACCGAGACGTGTATTCCTGTGGAAATGATGACGATGGTAAGGACGATAGGCAGACAACCTTACCATCCTATGGATTCGAAAGATTTGTGAAGCGGCGCGCATTTGACAAGACTGCCGCCAACAACCAGCTCGTGGACTTGGTTGTGGTCAAAGCGCTCCCGTTCAGCTTGGTGGAAAAGAGAGAGTTTCGATTATTCTGTCAGATACTGGAGCCGGAGTATACGCCTCCAACTCGAAAGACTATTCGCAAGAAAACCACTCAGCGCTGGAAATGCGAAAAGGGTTTGACGCGCCTTGTATTACTACGAGAAACGGTATCTTGCCGTGTAGCTGCCACAACAGACATGTGGGCGTCGGCAGCTCAAAAGAGGTACATGGTGGTAACATTGCATTGGATAACTGATACCTGGCTTATCAAGTCAGTCATGATTGATTTTACGAGAGTAGAGTACCCGCATTCTGGATCACGACCAGCGGTTTATCTAATGGACACTTTACGTGCAATGGATGGGTCCCTTCTATCAAACCTGTGGGCAATTACAACCGATAATGCAAGCAACAATGGTACCATGCTCGATCAGATTAATGACACGCTTAGATACGAGTTATTCAGCTCCAATCAAGCACTATTACCTTCTGCAGCGCTAGACCCGTCTCCAAACCCCGAAGCAACAAGCGGTTCCCAGAGAAAAGTGGTACAGATTCGTTGTCTCGCTCATGTTCTTCAACTTGCCGTTAAGGAGGGTCTGACAGCTTGCCCACTCATGGATGAAAGTGTTGGTGTCATTCGCGGCATCCTCAAGAAAATGTCTGATTCACCGTCTTTGCTGGAAGCATTAGAGAGAGTATGCACTGCTGTTAACGTCAAGTTCATTTCACCAGAGCTGGATTGCGTGACAAGGTGGAGCAGCACTTTGACCATGTTGGCTTCTGCTCGCTCGTTGCGCAAAGCAATCGAAGAGCTGATGCGAAGAATCAGAGAGCGACACGAAGGCTAAAGAGACTTTTCGATTTCCCCTACACATCGCCTAGCCAGTCCTATTTCGGAGACTACTTGGAGTTATGTAGCAGAGTTTGTGGAGTTCCTAAAGCCGATAAATGGAGCTACTACAATGGTATCTGGAAATAATTACCCCACGTTTGGTATAACGCTGATTGTCTTCCATCTTGCCTCGAAACACGCGTCAAAGACGATGGCAGACGCTACGTCGTGGTACACGAGAGATTTCGCACGTGCCTTCAAAAGAAAGATCGACGAGTACGTACCGTTCGTGAAGACACCTGAAGCAAAATTGCCGCCGTTCTGGATCCCCGAACTAAGGCTCATATTGGCAAGATTGGCCGCAACATCGAGAAAGTAAAAACACTGGTGGAGGGTGAGTATAAGGCTATATATCGCAGCAAATACGAGAAGCTTGTAGACACCACTACTGCAGCAACACAGGAGCAGAAAGAAGATGCTGAGGACGAAGCAGCGCTGTTCAATCTCATCGATGAGCACCTGGACTTGGACGAACCCGTCTACATCGCCAACGAGTCGTTCTCATAAGAGTTAAGCCGATGGCTGAATCACAAGGACAGCTCTATGAGCCTAAAGACAGGCAGCCGAGCGGTTTGCAACTGGATGAAGAATGAGAGTGCGTCGTTCCCTCGGATCCAAATGATGGCACGTGATTACTGAGCAGTGATGGCAACATCGGCTTCAAGCGAGGAGGCATTCTCCGCGTCAATTGCAGCAATTAGCACTCGGCGAGCCAGACTGGGCGATGACGCAGTCACCGCGACATCTGAGTTACAGGCGTTTTTGGCCTTCAACACAACATCCGGTGATGTCCATGCCAGTCCAGTCGACATCAGTTCAGTAATAGATCAATAACCAAAGTTAAAGCTGACAGGAAACGTGTCGCTATCGGAATACATGCAGTATTTGTCTGAAAGATTTACAACGCGTTGGTGTGCATCGCAGAAAGCTCATTAGTAGCTCGAATGCTGATGTCAGTGTTTGGAAAATGTATTTTCTCATCGCCACTGGACTCGGCACCTTCAGGTGAGCTTCAAACTGCACTCCATAGACAAAACCGCCCACCACAACATCTTGCAAACTGCAAGTCGCAACGCCGTTAGCAAATGAACCATTGGTATATAGCGAGATTACACGCTCATACATGACGTTGTACTTGATATATCCAATAACCACAAGCGAAACTGTAATGTTATGCCTTCTTAAGTATCTCTCACGCAAGTAGTTAACTCGATCACGACGCAGGAACTCCTCTTTGTAGTTTCCTCCTTGAGAGTGTTGGCACCTTTGGACATCCAATACTCGGTCGATGGCGGGGTAAACGGCAAAGGCGGAATTTTACTGTTGCATTAACGGCAGCTGCTACAGTTCTGACGTCCCGCCAACGACAGACATTTGGCCACCTTCGATGGTAAGAAACCACCCTCGTCCTCAACTGGATCTTGGCCAGCCTCGTTCGCGCGCTTGGTATCTACCGGATACTTAGCAGCTCTGGTAATGGTAAGTGAAGACGATGATCTCGTCACGTAGACAACTCAGGCGGTGCATCCACGGCACATTGATCACAAAGGCGAAGAGGTCATCGATGAAGGTGGTGTACACCATGTCAAGCCACTGCAAAGGCACCGCCTAGTTAGGTCTGTTACTGATGTACAACTGAGGCGTCGCCATGAAAAAACCGACAGGCTGGTCAGACTCGAGATCAACCACGAGTACCAGCTCTTGTGCACACCAAATACCAGAGCGTAAGCAGTCGGACCAACGATCAGCAGATCCAGAACGTACGACAAGTAAGCCACAGCCACGCGACCGTGTTCAGCTGCCGTGGATCCTCGTAGGTCTCAGCGCCTGACACAAGAGCTTGTTGTTTTCATCGCGCGAGAAGACTACGTCTTTTTGATTTTCCGTTCCTCAATATAAGACCGATGCCCGCCTGGGCCAGGATAAGCCTGGCGCGTGGATGTGACGATGTCCTGCGAGACGACATGGTCTAGGGCGGCACGACGGGCGACAGCAACGGAGTCATCTCCACGGCAACGAACTCGAGCTGTAGTGAATAGTTGCATCTTGATAGAATGCTTTGAAGGTTATAATATTCAAGTCGTCAGGATTATCTTTGATAACTGATAGCGCAATGCTGCTGGATAACACGAAAGGGGTTAATAGAGTACGATCGTCGATCTAATCCGATTCAGTCGGATTGGATCGAATTGATCGATCGATCAGCCAATCGGATTCAAATAGATTATGATCGGATTTGATTGGATTGATCGATCGGATTCTTTTTCAATTTCCCATCTCTAATTGAATTATGGTCGTTCTTCCACCACTGGACCACCAACTTTGATGTGAAAAGCATCCTCGATACGACCGAGTTGTTGGAAGAATGTCGCGAAGTTGGCAGTCCCGCCCTCGGACTCCGAGTCGGAGAGCCTCTCCGTTGGCGCGGAGAGTCTCACTGCATTCTCAGTGACTGTACAGTAAAGTCTTCCTTTAATTCATGCAGCGAAGAATGGCGCTCCGCGCTGCTGAGATGGAGCACTACATGTACAGTAGCAACAACGGAATGGTCCACAGCCCGGGTTCCCGTGCGTGGGATCGATGAAGAATATGACATGTATTCCATAGTAGCGGGAGTACATGTTGGTATGCCAACTTTTCTTTTGGTGCGTTGTGGAATGATGCGACCACAATGGGCTCACCGCCTGTGTGTTGCCCTATGTTTTTAGGGTGTTTATCAATAATATAGAGTTGCAATAATCGAAAGCCGTCAGACAGGTAAAACTGAACTCGCAATGCAGCATCAACGCTACGCTAATGCAATGCTCGCTCTCGAGCCCTTGCAGGTATTAATACTGTATGTAAACTGTACACGTAGATAGAGAGATGCACATGTACGTTCGGACTCCGTACTACATACAGAGCCCATAGTTGAGCTCGTCGCGTGGGAGCCGTCTATTTGCGCTGGTGTGTCCACCACGAACAGAATGGTACAGTACATGTACCGGGTACTGTACATGCTCACATGGTCCGTGTCTGTTTATCGTGTTTTACCTTTCTCCAGCGTATACAAGCAGTGATGACGACTAGTGCTGTAAACGTAGGAAGAAAGGCGATACGAACTGAAACGGTTGGGACAACAGTTAGTTCGAGGCCAACTGGCAGCCTACTGATGGTGAACTTTTGCTTGCCGGCAGCTG
Source organism: Phytophthora tentaculata (assembly GCA_033557915.1). Lineage (NCBI taxonomy): Eukaryota > Oomycota > Peronosporomycetes > Peronosporales > Peronosporaceae > Phytophthora > Phytophthora tentaculata. The sequence continues at coordinate 3,553,220 of JAUCEA010000001.1, forward strand.
TTCTGGAAGAGCCCCTGCCAAATAAATAGTCTTTCAAGTTCATACAAAGGGAGTTTTTACCAGGACGAAGGCAAAGAAACCTTTCTGCTTTGACTCGATTTTCATTGTATTAATAGCTGCTGATAGCGATTTGTACGTAATTGTGCAAAGGGTTGGAGTGCCTGAAATAAACATCAATCGCTCTCGTCGTAGCTTTACGCCGAGCGTCAGACGCGTCGACGCATCCTGTTCCAGTTTAATTGTTTTTATACTAAGACCACAGCACCAGATGGACCAACTAATTTGACCTGATTCTTCAGCAAACGGCCTGTTGCTGTCCTCCAGTTTATATAGAATAAAGTATGAACACAGTTGGTATTCAGTATCGTTCAGTTGGCGCACGGTTGTAAACTAGGAGAGCAAGTTTCAGTATTTGTTCGTTGATCACAGTTAGAGCTCCTACGTTTACAGCACCAATGACGACCAAGAAAATCGCCGCGCTGCTGCACCACATCCTGGGATAGTCGCGCCGGCTTCTGACGACATCAGAGTCTGATGATCAGACTGATGCCACAGCCAAATGTTTTTCGAGGAGGACGATGGCTGAGTTTCGATTCCCTCTATCCCTACTCGTGCGTGAGTACATGTACATCTATTGCTATTACCACTAGCAAATTGCCAGGAAGTGCCATGCTCGAATCCGGATTGCTGCTGCCCAACATCATGTTGGGCATGTTGGCAACATGTACATGTACAGCTACAGTGCTCCACTCAAATATTCGGATGGAAGTTCAACGAGGGTTCACCAGTGCGGCTTTTCCCCGTTTTGCAAGTGAGATTTGAACGGCCGTAAACGGCGACGGACAGATGGACCGGCAAAGATGGTTTTGAGCTGGGATGACTTTTCGCTGGCTGCACCGTCCAGTAATCCGTCGTTGGAACGGTGAAGCCAGTCGCGCCTTATCCTACACGAGCTGCTTACAGTAAGCCTTACTCGATGGAGTTGTGCAAAGACACAGCGCGCAAAGCGCCCTGAACTTGATTTTCGTGAGGCATAAACCGATCGGGACCGCCGCGTTTGCTCAGCGTTTTGGTAGTTGCTGAGCGCAGCCCATGTCTGCGAGTTGATAATGTAGTTACAGTACATGTGCATATACTTCGGCAAGGCTGTCAACACGTTCGCCATGAATCCACCGATCAGAGAGAGAAGCCGAACATATAGTGCACTTGGCTTGCTGTGCCACTGGCTCAACACGCCCACTATGCAGCCGTGTTTGATTGCATGAGACACTGCTGTGTTCTCCAATGGATGGGGCATCGAAGCTGGAAGAACAGCGCGCAAAAGCAACTGTTATTTCTCGGTCGACTCACAAAGTACAAGCAATTACAGAACAACCAAAAGTAGGCATGTGTTGCTTGAACTTTGTGTCCTTTAAATACAGCCGACTCCTCATATTCTGGTAATATCTGCGCAAGTAGATTTCAAGGCTTGGGCATGTAGCATGCAGCTTTACAGGTATTGCCACGCTGCGACTATGGCCTACTTTCACAACCTCACAACGTTTTCAACAGTTTACTTTTACGCGACCGGAATCGGACGAGCGCAATGATGGCACGGCGCACTTTTTCGCCCAAACGCTTCTCCACCGGATGGGTGCGCGCTTCTTCCTACTGAAATGGCAAAGTGCGAGCAACAACAACCCAGGGCGAAGCTGGGCGGGGACATGTGTTGATTATTCTATTCAAGGCTAATCCAAATCCCAATACGGATCGCCTACGCCTTAGAAAACTTTAGGCTGCGCTAGTAAACGGCAGGGGTCTGTAGTGTAGGGTTGCTATCGTATCAGTCGAAACGAATCCGAATGGCGTGAAGCGCTCGGCGCCAGTGAAATCGGATCAGCATCAACCTCCCGAGTAGGACCGTAGGTCTCCGGTTGGTGGGACAAACGGTATGTTTACTTTTCGGCGAGGTAGGGCAAATCGTCTTAAGAGTGAAGCTCGAGTTTTCTATACTGGCAAATCTCCCCAGTCGCTCTTGCCAGTCGCCACAGCTGCGGCGACCAACAACTCAGTTCAGCAGCTCGTTTGTCAAGGCACTCACGCAGTTCACTTGGCAAAACACCACCCAGCGAGCAAGCGTCCTACCTGTTCAACAATTGTCTAGCAACCATGCAAGCTGTCCCCGTCGGATCTTCGCGTATGGCACCACTTCTACAGGCGGCCTCACTGCCGTCCGAGCCGTACTCGGCACCGCACACGATCCGCACTATCCGTCTGCCGTCGCTGGCACCCCGGCTGCCCACGCTGCCAAGCCTCATGAGTACGCTCGCGGCGCAGGGCGGCTACGCCTCGTCGGCCACCTCTTCACCAACCCGGACGTCGTCCTCGATCTCATTCCTGTTGAATCCGCCTGTACGCCAAGCCGCGGACGCCCAGCACCACCTCAACCAGCAGCAGCTGTACGTACCCGCTGCCCCGATGGCACCGTCCACCATCCTGTACCACCCGTACGCGAACACTGCGTCGTCGATGCCTATAGCCACGAGCATGATCCAGCCGCAAGAGGTCAAGCCGCAGCCCAAGAAGAAGCGCAAGACACGTATCTGCAAGTCAGAGGGCTGCGAGAAGTACGTTGTCGACCGTGGTCTGTGCATCCGCCACGGCGGCGGTAAGCGCTGCTCCGTGGAGGGTTGCAACTGCCGCGCGCAGAACCGTGGGCTCTGCTGGAAGCACGGCGGCTACACGCGCTGCACGGTGGAGGGCTGTACGAAACGTGCCAAGTCACGCGGCATCTGCTGGTCGCACGGCGGCGGCACTCGCTGCAAGCACGGCGGGTGCTCCAAGATCGCGGTTTCGCACGGCCTGTGTTGGGCGCACGGCGGTGGCAAACGTTGTCTGGTGGAGACGTGCCAGAAGCCGGCGTACGAGCGGAACGGCAACCTGTGCGCCGAGCACTGCGCGCAGCGGACCCAGCAGCAAGCAGTCGCCGCACCAGCTCCTGTGGCCAACTGAGATAGCAAAGCTAGCGTAGACGCCGTGTAAAGTATATAAACACGTTCATGCACATTCCGATGACTTCACAACAATTGTCTTCGTCTCTTAACGGAGTTAAATGCATATCTAGTCTGCATTGATCACATAGTCGTGCTGTCCGACGGCGGGGTGCCCCCGTAATGGTCGTGCATGTGCAGTGATGACCACCGTCCAGCAGCGTGGACCTCACGTCAAACCTCTCTGATCAAGCTACAATTCCAACTTTAAAGTGATTTTTCGGTGCAGCATTTGAAATGCAAGGTGCTTCCACGCTTGCGTCAAATGAATGCGAACTGCTCTTCATCAGTCGCGTGCAACGCATCGAGAGCAAGCCGTTAAGTTAGTCGAGCCAAGTGCTGAGAAGCTCGTCACAAGCCACTGGGATATCGACCTGTCTGCTGTTCGAAGCGTGTTCTAGCGGACAAAAGGTTGGAATTTCTGTGCATGCGCTTGCCACCCGGCCAGCCTAATTTGCACGGGCGATGCCGCTACGGTAATTGAGCCGGCAGTGCCTGGACCATGCCGCACAGCAAGTTGCTGTCCGCAAAGTTTGCGTGCGGCGCACGCGCTTTGACCGGTGCGAGAGCGATCGGTCATGACGATCGCCGATTCAAAGTGCTTCGAGGACGGACAAGCGAGCTTTGCAAGTCGCTCATGACGGTGTCATTTCATTAGATCGCTGCACTGTACCGGCACAGCTTCTGGACGATAGCAGAAAGACAGACTGCATGTAGTATTGCTCCCAGCCACCGACGACCACACGAAGCTCGTAAGCTTACACAGCATGGTGCTGCCGCCAAGCCTGATACACTTGGGGCATCGCTGTGGGGCCAGCTCCCTCCAGTATGCGAAAGTAATTACATGTACTTCTGTTCCACTGTTTCTCCCCGGAAAAGCCGCTGGCCACGCATTGACGGCGTCCGTCTTCGGCGTGAGATCTGCTTCCCACTCTACCTCGTCACAGACGACTCGTGCGGTACCGGTACCAGCGCGGATCTGTATCTGCTCAAGTCCACGACAGGCGCATGCCGTGCGCTCCTCATTACAGACTATCGCGTAGCTGCTACGGGTCAGCGTTCGTAGCAGTTAAGGCCGAAAGAGAAATGGGCGTGGCGGCATCACACAGGCAGCCTTCTCTGGCTTCGGACCAGCGTCTGGTTTGCCTTGTCTCGACTCATGTTGTGCTATATACAGTACCTGTAGTAACCCAGTAGTGACGTTGCCCTTCCAGGCTCAAAAATAAACGTGGCCGGACTATGCACGTGCAATCACCGAGACGAGAGGGCGAGCCAAGCTCAGTCGTCAGAAAGAGACCAAGTGCGCAAGGGACACCAAAGCTGAGTCCGACGTAGCGCCAATATAGGGAACCACCACCATAAAAGACCATGCGGGCCATGTCCTTCCAAGACTTGTTCGTCAAGCCCGTCGAGCCTGCGCGTCTACCACCGGCCACGTCGTTGCTGTCGCCCAGTTCGACCTTCGACGCGCTGGGTAGTTCGACGCCCAAGGGCTCGATCGACTTCATCCTGGACGACGCCAGTCACGCGGCCGTCAAGATGGAGCCGAACATGGTTACGGGCGCAGACAATGAAGCGGACACGGAGCTGCGGCTTGCCACGCCCACCTCCGGCAAACGCAAGGCACAGGGCCAAGCTGTCGACACTACAGCGCCCAAACGCAAGAAGAGAAAAGCGCGTATCTGCAAGGAGCCCGACTGCGACAAATACGTCGTGGATCACGGCCTGTGCATCCGACACGGGGTGGGTGCATGTGTGTGTATGGCTGTTCGATGCTATTGTGTATGTTGATGGATGACTACCTCTTAGGGCGGCAAGCGCTGCAACGTCGAAGGCTGCAATTGCCGCGCGCAGAACCGAGGGCTGTGCTGGAAGCACGGCGGCTACACCATCTGCAAGGTGGAAGGCTGCTCCAAGCGCGCCAAGTCGCGCGGTATCTGCTGGTCGCACGGGGGCGGTACGCGCTGCAAATTCGAAGGGTGTTCCAAGATCGCAGTATCACTAGGCCGTTGCTGGGCGCACGGAGGAGGTGGGCTTAGAACGACGGTTGGTTGACTGTTGGTCCTCTGACCTTGTTTCATTGTCACACGCAGGCAAACGATGCTCCATCGAAACGTGCCGGAAGCCTGCGTCCGAGCGGACCAACAACTTCTGCACGGATCACTACGCCTGGTATAGCCAGCACGAAGAGAACGTCGCTGCGATCTCCGAGGAGCGGCAATACCTGGCCCAGTCGACGCAGTAGTAGGCGTCATATCATCCCCCCGCCCACGTGCATCCAGTTGGCGACGGCGACTTCGTGTTGTACACCAATATCATCGTAAAGAGGGTTCAGTGGCGACTAGCGTTGGTGACGTGCCCTCTGGTGGACTTTTTCGAAAAATAATCTTCACTTTACCGAAAAGGGCCAAAACGTCGTCCACTATCTTGGAGAAGAAGGTGGCAGAACTAGAATTAATAGTAGCGCTAATGCCTAGCAGGAAGCGGTGGTTTAGAACCAGCGGTGGTTCTTGTTGCGAGTCGCAACTTGCGACCAAGGAAAAGGGTGACGAGAAACATTGTGTGTGAATCACAAATTGTGATTACTTTTTGGGCTGATAGTGGGAGCGTATACGGCACGGATAGGGTAAATGATTTTTTCTTTGCGCCTTCGACTAAAAAATCTTACATTGAAGTGCTGCTCATGAAGAAAAGCCTACAATACTTTTGAGACCTGTTCGCTTTGTGCAGCGCCGCTCAAGTTGAACGGCACGAGCCCCGTTGGAGCTGCTGTCACCAAGCTCAGGAAAACCGCACCAACTCGACAAAAAATGTGGAATGAATTGATAAACAAGACCTTACATAACACGAGTCAAGAGACGCCGAGCATATATCCCCTCCCCTGGATACGATGAGTTAATTAGCTCCACAATCAAACACTTTATTAATATCGTCAGCATTCCATTAACCCATCATTCTTTGTCAGTCGTGCAGCTATTAATTGCACCTGGTTCTCATTAAAACGAGTCGTACGTAACGGCATGTTGCAACGTTCCGTTAAACAAAAAAAATTGCACTGAACGTCACTGTGCACGACTGGGTTGGTCACTAACATCTCTCTTGAGGCAGGTAACCCTCTAAAAAGGGCTGCCTATCTAGCTTGCTTCATGGGATCTCAGGACTTCAGGCGGTGCACCGACCGTTTGGCAGATTTGTGTAATTGCCGCGTGAGTAAGCATGCTATACTTGCTAATCTGATTCAAGACAGACTCGTTGCAGTAGCCACTGCAACGATTCGTATAGCTACAAAGCTTTACAAGCCGAAGACGTTTAATCCGGGTGAGGCTATACATGCTGTCGTTTTGTGACAACTGCACCTTGGAGTCAGTCGGCATTCTGTTCAAATGTCAAATTTAGCACAAGCTAACGTCACTGAAAAAAAACTGTTTTTCAACCTTTTTTTGTGATGATACAGTACTAAAGCGGCGTGCAGGTGTGGTGCACATAAATCTCATCAACTTCCCCTTCATCCCGCATCTTGGATCAGACATGGAGACCGAGTGGCATACTCTGGGCAAGGTGCAGTACCAGAAATGGGCTGTGTACGGCATGACCTGGGCGAGCGAAGGGGTGACCGACCTGCGCGACTTCGTAGCGGCCTGCGCGCCCTACGGCGGACCCGTTGCGCTTCTCCGCGACCCCAAGAAGCTGGTCAAAGTGTCCTCAGATTCGCCTCTGGCGCGTCAGCTGCTGCTATTTAACGCGTGCGGCCACAAGCTCGGCTCTGTAGATTGGACGCCCTTCGAGGACAAGAAGGAGACGCTCGTGGGCATGACGTGGACAGACGAGCTTCGATTACTCTGCATCTTCGCTAGTGGCACATGTGTAGCCTTCAGTATGACCGGAGACGAGGAGACGCGCTTCACACTATTCCCACCTGGATCGAAGGACAAAGTGGCTACATTTGAAGCCTGGGGCGGCGGTCTCGTGGCGCTCACGGAAAAGATGGCGCTCGTCCAGGTGCTGGACGTGGACTCTGTCCGACCCAAAGTGTCCCTTTTACCTGACTGCGGCCTCTCAGACGCCAACCCGCCCACTTGTATGGCCTTATTGGAGCCGAAATTCCTCAAGAGCATCTACCCTGAAGTTCTACTAGGTACGAGCAACAAGTCGCTCGTCATTGTGAGCAAAGACGGCGGCGCACAGGACATGAAGCTGCAGGAATCCATCGCTGCCCCCATTTCCGCTGTAGCCATCGCCCCCAACGGCCTCTTCATGGCTCTATTCACCCAAGATGGCATCTTGACGGTGCTTAACACTATGATGGACAAGAAGATCTTGTCATTTGACACTCAAAGCAAGGCCAGTCCCTTGAGTATGTGCTGGTGTGGAGAAGACTCGGTGCTCATGTACTGGCCCAGTGCTGGACTGGTCATGGTGGGGCCCTATGGCTCATGGCTACGCTTCCCTTACTCCGAGAGTATTATTCTGGCCCAAGAAGTGGACTGCTGTAGAGTCTACAGTGCGTCGTCGCACGATATCGTCCTGCGAGTCCCAACTTGTGTGGAGAACATCAAAGGAGTGGGCTCTACAGCGCCCGCTGCGATGCTGTTTCAAGCTCTCGACGCCTTCGATTCAGGTGACGCCAAAGCCGACGAACATATTCGCTTTATCCTAAGCCAGAACGCTCTGGAAGACGCCATCAAAGACTGCGTGGACGCTGCTGGCAGCGAGTTCGACTACGCGTCCCAGACGACGCTGATGCGCGCTGCGTCATACGGAAAATGCTTCGTGGACTCTGCAATGGACGCGCCGTCGGCTCTGCCAGGAGGAGCAGGAACTGGCGGCAACGCTATGATGGACGCCGAGTTGTTCGTGGATATGTGTCGCAAGATCCGCGTGCTGAACGCTCTGCGCCAACAGGAGATCGGATTCCCCCTCACAGTCACGCAGTTCGACCGTCTGACAGCTGAGGTGGTTGTGAGTCGCTTGGTGGCGATGCGTCACCACTTTTTGGCTCTGAAGATCTGCGAATATCTGAAAATCCCGACGGATCGCGTGCTGGTGCATTGGGCGTGTGAGAAGGTCAAGGCGGCGACGTCCTCCGATGTTTCGGACGAAGAACTGGTGGCGCTAGTGCGTAAGAAGCTCAAGAACGCGACGCTGGTCTCGTACGCGGACATCGCCAACTGCGCCGAACGCGTGAACCGCCGACGCCTGGCGACCATGTTCCTGGATCTGGAGGAGAACGCGTCGGACCAAGTGCCGCTGCTGCTGTCGATGGGCGAGTTCGAGCTGGCGCTGCGGAAGTCGCTGGAGTCCAACAACACGGACCTGATCTACATGACGCTGTTCCACTTGGAGCGCACGTTGCCGTCGATGGACGAGTTCCGCTACGTGCTGAACCGTGAGCCTATGTACGCGGAGGCGGTGAACCTAATGCTGCTGTACTACCGTGCGACCAAGAGCTCGGGTAGTCCGGCGCTTTGGAGCGACGTGGCCAGCGCTGAGAATGATCTGTTGCTGTCCTTCAAGACTACAGACGTGGAGGAGAAGGTGACGGCGCTGAAAGACGCCACGACCAAGTACACGAACGCCAAGTTGCCATCTCACGCGAAGCTGACGGAGGAGCAGATCGAGCTGCTGCAAGAGCAAGGCAAACTGGAAGAGAAGCCCGAGAACGTCAAGCGCCGCAAACTCGTGGGGTTGTCCATCTCCGACACGATGAAGCTGCTGCTGCGGGACTCCAAGTACGAGCCCAAGCTGCTGCCGCTAGTGGCGGCCTTTGCCAAGAAGTTTAAAGTCCCGGACAAACGCTTCTACCGCGTCAAGATCAAGGCGCTGGCCGAGACGCGGCAGTGGGACGCGCTGCACAAGTTTTCGATGGAGAAGAAGACGCCGCCCTGTGGCTTCAAGGCGTTCGCGATCGCGTGTCTCGAGGAAGGAGAGAAGCAGCAGGCGGAGAGCTACACGACTCGCATCACGTCGGTGGACGAGAAGTTCGAGACGCTCATCCATCTGGACATGTACAGTGACGCACTGCAGTTGGCCATTAAACTGAAGGACCCAGAGAAACTCACGAATGTGCGCAACCTCTGCAACGACGACAATATCTGCAACCAGGCAGACAAGGCGGCCATGGAGTTAGGCTTTGTGTCTTAGATGGAGCTTGTATGTTACCTACCAGAAGAAAAGTGTTGGAAGTGAAAATGGCTACAACTGGCATACCTTTTTTATCTGAAATGTTTTTTTTTTTTTTAAGAAAAGGAAGAAAATGGCTACACTAGACTTGACGCCAAGTGCCGTAGTCGCCAAGATCCTGCGGACCGAAGCTCATGCGCATGGACTTACGTAGCGCTGGTTCACGGTACAACTCACTCGAACCAGCATCTAGATCAGTCAGTAGGTCTGGGTCGCTATTCGTCGGGAACATCAGCAGTGCCGAGGACTCGCTGAGTGTCTCCAATGGTCGTCGAGTTGGCGTTGACTCTGCAGCTGAAGCTTCTTCGTCGCCTGCAGGAGGCTCCTCTGGCTCTCCTTGGTCCTTTCCTGCCTCTTTATCCTTGGACTCGTTTTCTTCCAATGGCTGGAGACTCGAATTCAACATACTCAACGGGAACTCGGTCTTAATGGCCAAGCCAGAGCTCTGCAGACTGGGACTACGCTCCAAACTGGTGTGTCCACTACGTGCAATCATGTCATGCTGCTGCTCCTTGTCCCGTACATATCCCCACAGCACGACGATATATGTACCCATGAGCAACACCAGCACTGCAGCACTCTGCATCGTGGTGCCACGTTCGAGGATGAAGCCACTCATGGCCCCTTGATACAGTAACAAACTGACACAAGTGGCGTGGGTGGCAGTACGCGCAATGCTACCGCGTCCTTTGATGCGACGTCGTACATGGAGCAGTGAGTACTTGTCCACAGCGTGTTGCATCACGAAGTACAGTGTGCCAAGAGGCAGAATCAACGGTACGACGGTGCTGAACATGAGCACAATCGTCAGTGTACTGATCTGCATCGCTGACTGCGTTCCAGTATAGAACTGATCAGCTTCCACGGCCTGGACCTGCTCTCTTGGCGTCAATGCGCGTGGCTTAGCCCACGCGAATTTGACGTACTCAGTGGCACGCAGCAGCACCAGAGCAGTGCCCAGGAAGCAGCGCTGGAGGATATAATCCACGTAGAATATCCCGGAATTGTGCAGGAATAGAGTGCCCAGCATACCCAGCACTTCGCCGTCGTCTTCGAGGTACAGCAGCACAGCGTCGATGGACATGAAGGCCAGACTAGGCACGAAGATGGTGTTGAAGATCAGATACACCGAAGCTGTACGTAGGATCAAGCGTTCCTTGGCCGAATCTGTCGATATAGGCTGGATACGACCGGCGATCTGGAGGACATTCAGTAACACGGCATTGATCATCACCAGGATAAGTGTGGGGATATAGTTGGCCAGTAGTTTGGCCATACGAGGCGACACTTTCTTCAGTAGATCTCCCAGTTGAGCCACAAGGTCCGACAGCGACTGAGCTGCGTCAGTGGAATACGACGAGCTGCTGGAAATGGCCGAAGTCACGGCAATCGGAGACGTGAACAGAAGCAGAACCACGAGGATGCACACGTTCACTAGCAGCACCACTACGGTACGCTTAGCGAACGGGAAGGACACGCTCTGCCAGTCAATGTCGTCCGGCTCGGGAGCTGCTTCCAGATGCCACCGAGTCAGTCCCAGTTCGCGTACATAACGCACCAGTCGAGGCTGTGCGTGCTCTGGGAATCGAGCCAAGATGGACGTGATACTTTGGTTCCTGACGCGGCGGACGAAGCGAGCGCGTAGTCTGGCGGACTTAAAGATGACAAATGCACGGCCTGCGCCTTTGTTCTCATGTAAAATACGAGACAGACACGCCATCTCCTTCTCTCGAAGCTTCTTGATGTGATTGGCTAGTTGCTCCTCTTGCTCCTCCATTGGAACAGGCTTGACGCACCATTTGAAGCAACAGAAGACGTTGCTGATCAGCAACCTAAGCGACGGGATCGTCACGCCACCAGGCAATAAACGCAGCGACCACGACGGCTTCTCGTCGTTCAGTTCGCGTTCGTGTAGGATCTTCATACGAGCCAACTCCGTCTCCTCTTGACGCCGACGAGCTTGGAGACTGTGGAATTCCGCCAGGTTAAACACGACACTCACATCCTCCACGTAGCCAGGGAAAACCTCGTCCAATAGACGGAGCATCCGCTGCTCACGGAGGTTCTTGGGGATGCCGCGGTTTACAAAGAGTGATCGGTTACTGAGTGAAGATGGCTGCATTCCGATAAGATGGGTACGTTCAGGTGTCTTCGGTTTCCCCTCGTCCAATGTAGCCATTTCCTTGTCCTTAGCCAGCAAAGGTTGTTTCTCCGGATCTTCCGTCTCTGTCGTCGCCTTACTTGGTGATACAATAACCTCTGGAGTAACTGTTTCCTCTGCAGCATTCACACTCTTGTCTGCTTCTCCTGCTGTCTGCCCTGCGTTGGCTACACTGGTGGCCGTCGACATAATGGACGACGAGCGGTGCGTCAACGCTGCCAGTTTGTGCGTTCGTCTCGAGTTATGCGCGGGGATTGTAGCCAAGGTACTGAGTTGTCTGTAGTACACTAAAAACGCAATTGTTGTCAAGTAACACGTGACTACCGGCACCCAAAGGTACGGCGACTCGTTTGGCATAACTCGGATCGTGGCGTGAGCGAAAGACCACCACTTATTATCGTCGTCTTGAGCTGCACTGCCACTCCCCATGGCTACATCCTCTGTATCCATTGCGAAGAGGTCTGTGGCTCCTCCTGTCGAACCCTGTGCGATGGCTTCAATCCCTTTGACTGCAGCTTCGGCTGCTGCTTCCACTTGCTGCATCGCGTTGGCTCCAATAGTGAGGTAAAGAGGAAGTAGTACTACCATAGCGAATATACTGAGGACGCCCAGGAAACGCGCCGTGTACTGCTGGTAGAGCAGGTAGAACGTGCCCTCGGGACCCAGTCGCATCTCCACGTCTGTGTATCTGATTGGGGTACGCCACAGAAGGTCGCCCCACTTTTTAAGAGTAAAGTGGGCTGCCTCCTGTGCTCTAGCCGATAAGATGGAGCTGGACCCGAAGCGGAAGAGACTGAAGCGCGTGCTACGTGCGCCTGCTTGGAAGATGGCCAGCGCCACAAGGAACATGACGCCGTTGAAGCCCAACACGAAGCCCATGCCCTGCCAGCCCATAGCTGCGTCCTTCGCCACGGTCGCATTGTAGTCCACGTGCCAGATGTTGTTGGACGGCGCGTGCGACGCCTCCGCCAGCGGAGAGTCCTCCATAATGGAGTCCATTGCGGCCACGACGAGATTTGAATATGGAGGGACTGGGCGGTCCTGATTCGGTCGACGCATAAGAAAATATCGTCAATCGAATTGGACGGGCACTGCAATAACAAATCAAATGCGATTTTAAATGTTCTTAGGATAAATGAAATTTTGCGACAAATAAAAGTGTCGAAACTTGTATACATGTAAAAACAATTTTCCGTGGTTGTCTGTTCTTTCAAATGAAGTACAGATAACCACGGAAAAATACGCTCCACTTAAAAATGCGCCATGCGACATATCCCTCGATCTGGTCCGATACTAAATGTAATCGGCATATTGTCCAATCAGATTACAGACGGAAAATTTACAAATCAGTTGTTGCACAGTGCATCTATACTTTATGTGAGTGACAACAAACTTTTCCACGAAATATGCACCTCTGGGTTCGTCACACACTATAAGAAAGTATCAATGTGGGCCACAAATCTACCTACAGCCCCAATTGATTTCTTGGCTGCACAGGAGGCTTTACGAGGGTTACTGAGGTGTAGATGCAGATGCGATGGACTGGTGAAGCCTCATACTCAAAAAGGATCCTACAAACTTAGCGCGCAATTTTGACGGTGTAGTAATACATGTATCTGCACTGAATAAATATTTTGTTGCTCGGAGCAGCCTTTGCCCACAACACAAAGAGCATGTATAGCTTAAGTAAGTTTAGCTTTAAGAAGGATTTTCTGATGCAGTCTAGTTTTTGTAGCATCTTGGCAATCGTATTTGGCTTTCTTTGTAAAATTACGTTCCTTCTTTGAAATTTGCAACATCTCTAATGGATATTTTATCAAATCAAAGCTATGGCGTATTTTTTTGGGCCCCCTTTCGCCAAGCGAACGGGGGGGGGGGGGTTAATGGCGGAGAACGCACAGTGGCTGTTGCTGGCCGCCGAAGTAAGCACGAGAATGCGCCTAGAGGTGACGCTTCGAGGTCTCCGTCGGCGCCTCCGTCTAGAGTATCTGCGAGCTGAGCGCGAAAGACTTCTTCGAGTACGGCACTATTTGACGGTTGGTTGTCTAATGATGCCTGTTTGGTCCTCTTGGATGAACTTATGGCGCCATGGAAACGACCTGGATATGATAAACATGACAAGTCTTAGTCGGTAAGTTTCATAACCAGGAAAACGATCGCGTGTGATGATGGTACTCATATCGATTGCTTTCTGGTTGTGGCTCACTATTTGCAACAGACAATCGTTCAAGTTCTTGTTGGATAGGTTTTTCATGTTCTATATCATCCCGAAGCACTACCCGAAAGGGGAACGGCCACACAAATTGCAGGAACTCCACCAAGCTCTAGGCTTGCTACTAGCGTTCTATGTGGGGTCCATACAGAATAACGCTCTCTGCATGATTTCCGGTCTCCCTCCCTCCACACTTAGCCGTGTTATAAAGGAAGCTGAGACCGCACTGGCCCGCGCCCTTGCCAGATTCTCGCGAGCTCGTATATCATGGCCTTCTCTTGCGCGTCAAAGAGCGTGTGCCGAGATGGTCGCCCAGCGGCAACCTTTGCTGCAGTACTGTTGGGCTTCATCGATGGCAAGAATTTTCCTGTAGTTAGTTAAATATACCTATTTATATGTACAAGTTATTGATACTGTATCTGTATGCTTCTTAATCTAGGTTTTGCAGCCTTCCAACCCCGGCGTACAAAATGCACACTATAACGGGTGGCTGCACGGGGTCTTTGTCACCGGGACTCTCTGCTTCTCTGCGGACGGGCTCATTGTATGGGCAAAACACAACAACCCGGGAAGCTGGAACGACGGGGATATGAGCGTCGCATTTCAGGAGTGCCTTGCTGACCCCCAGCTCTGTCCCGACCCCCGCTATGGAGTCGTAGCCGACAGTGCTTTTCCGTGTGGCGGAAGAATGACGGGGAAAACCCTAACTCCCTTAAAAGATGGAGATATCTAGAAACTACTACCGTGCGTTCGTCCTGTCGCGAAGAAACTTCTACGCGCTATAACATTTGTTCGGCAAGCGGCGGAGTGGGGATGGGCTCCGTCGCCAAAGTGTACCATCGGATGTATTTACCCCTTCCTTCTGGAAAGGCAGAGCGCGCCGTGCGTCTGGACAATCTGTTTAGATTGCCTAACTATAGAGTTGGAACTGTCGGTATCAGTCAGATTTGAACTACACACGACCACGTTAGGGAGGACAATCGCTAACACGGATAAATACTTGGGTCATTTGAATGTTCATTACTCGTCTTCGCATGCACTATCAAGCTCAACTTGGTACAGATCCAGTCCTACTGCATAGTCCTACTTGTTGATAAGCTTCGCGAGCATCATCATCCTATCTGAATGACGCTCTCGGGCCTCGGAGCGTTCGAGCTCCATTTGTGTCTCGAACTGGCGACGGTTCCCTTCCCTTTCGGCCTTCCACTACTCCTCTCGCAAAAGCCGACCAGCTCTCTCCTCTCGGAGGCGCTCACTCTCCTCGTGTCTCGCGCGCTCTTTTTCTTCCGTTTCCCTCTTGTCGATTGCTTCTCGATCCGCTTTCTCTTCACGACGCCGTATTTCCGCTGCTTCAGCTTTTCGTCGCTCTCCTCACGGTAAAAGATCAAAAGGCGCGTCATGCCGTTGGTATCAGATCCGTGCGCCTCCTCCAACCCTGTGATCTGCTTGCCGATGTTTTCGATACGTTTAGCTGTCTTCGTGCGCTTCACGTGCGTGAAGGTCTCGAAGCAACACTCGTCCACAGCATTGGGGCGCTTACTCAGCTGTTCGAGATTGTCTCTCACGACACCAAGATCTTGGCCTCCAAGTCGATTACTGACACTGGATAGACCAGGATTGCGAGCTTTCTCGCGAGCGTCGGCGACAGCACGCGCCGGGTCACGAAACAGCACAGACCCATCCAAAGAAGTAATAGGTGGTGTCGTCGGCGTCGGCTTCGGTGGGCGACCTGCACTTCTTGGTGCTGCTTCTTGTGTGTCTGGGGGACGTTGAAGCTGATGTGTACTGCGTGCATCAGAACCAACGGACTGCTCCAAGTTAGTCTGACTCTGGTGGTCATCACTAACGGTAGGTCCTCCTCCGCGATAGTCACCGGAGCTATTACCATCCGTATCGAAGTGGCGAGGTTGCCCGTTCCTCTCTTCCTCATCATCCTCCGAGTCTGAGAGGTCAAGAGCCGCAGCAAGCGTAGCAACAAAGGTGCCGGAACTAGTAATAACAACGCCCGAGTATTGCGAGTACTGTGATTCCGAAATCGGAGACTGAGAGCTCTGGGTAAACTGGGCAAACTGGGAGACTGTAGCTGTATCTTCGCCGACTGGCGAGCGGCCGACCGAATCGCACTCTTGCGAGGCGGTCGTGTTATCCCCTCGCGCCTGCCGACAACTGCGAGATGCGACGACGAGGCGGCACTGTTTGTGGAAGGGTTATTGGGCGGAGTTAGCTCCCCTTCCGTCTCGCGCTCTTCATCCTCGGCGCCGTCGAAGGAGGTGTGACTCCCGGCCTTTTCCTCGATGGCCATCGGAATTGTTTTGGCCCCTAGTATGGACTTGTGCGCAGGTTTCACTTCGCCGTTTCCCGATGGTTTGGGCTTGTTGTACAGACTTTTGAATTTCCGGCGTAGAGAGTCTAAGTCTCTCTCGAGCGAATTCCTGCCTCGACGAGAAATATACCGGATCGTCAGGCGCTCCCACTCGTTTCTTCCGAAAGGAACAATCTTCTTTGCAATTGCACACAGTATAAGCTGCTCACGCACGGAGTAATTTGCGTAGCCAGTTCTGCGACCTCGCTAGCCGAAAACACGATATCAGTACAGTGTAGTGATTAGAACCTCAACAGTGGAACTGTTTCTCAATGAAGTTTTTCGTACTGCCATAATCCGTGTGTTCTTGCTTTGGCACTTGATAGAAGATATGGAAATGGCGAGCAAATCCTTTGCGCTGCATAATTCCACCTCGTAAGAACAGCATACGAAAATTTAACCCCGAGAAGTCATAGGCTCGAACAAGATTGGATCGTATTCACATATGAATCTTTGTAATGAAGGTATGAGCTTGAAGTTCTGTAGAGTAGTACTGACTGGAGCGCACAGATGGCTAGAGATCTTGTAGGTGCTGGATATCTCTGTGCTGACATCCTCCCCATCTGCAACGGCAAATGAACCACATTGCGTTCCCATACGACACCGTGATTTCGTCTCCTGGGAACACATCTCTGACGGTGACCATCACCACCGTCAAATGTCGACCTGTTTGAACCTCATAGAAGCAAGCACATAGGTTACAGGCGTGATTGGCCAGCCTAAACAGGCCACCAGCCTCGCTGGCGTCGATCCCGTAGCGCTGTCCAGATTCGGCTGGTGTCTTTAGATGGAGCATGTAGCCATTGTTTCGGTACTTATTTGCACACGGAGGCCCAAAAACCTCAATCTTACCAAAATATTCACCAATGATAGTGTCGTTTGGAATAGCACGAGTAGCGACTAGACCTAGGCCGCCTCGGTACACATTCTTGCAGATGGCAATGCGTTTACTCTCTCGGAGGGCATTTCCACACATTCCCGCGAAAGATCAATTGCCACGGTAGCAAAAGCGATTGTACTTCGCATTCGGGCACGCGGAGACAGTGCTGGCAGCGACCCCCACCCGGCGGGATTAAGACGAATTTGCAATACGCTGGCGTGATGTGAGCGTGAAGACGCTCCACATCTTCTGGCCAAGCGGCTGGTTCCCAGGATTTTGGCCCTTTCGGTTGCCCTTCGGTCTCAATGACCTCGAATCCCGGTGAGCTACAAGCAGAAGAAAGGGATGAATTCGAGTCCTGCCCTGTGCAGTGCACCGAGGCCACCGGTACCACGTCGGACGCCCACGAAGCTTGCGAGATAGAGAAGTCGGAGTCGATGCTCAGGTCTAGCCTTCCACACTTCTTTGCTCGCCGCGGCGCTTGATGACGCTTAGAAGGACACGGCGATGACTGGGCTACGGTGGATTCGTCCGAGTCGGACCCGTATAGCCTCAAGTCAAGTGTAGATACCACGGAAGAAGTGTCCGACCATGGGGACGTAGCGTCAGCACGGGGAGAGATCGTTCGTTCCTTCGGTACTGCACTGGACGATTCTCCCACGGCGTCACGAACATAGTCTTCATCGGTAGTCTCGGGCAACGTAACCATCGTCGTCTGCATCGTACCGGTTTCAAACACACCCGCAACGTCCAGATTGTGCCGCATCGCTGTGGAGTCGCTTATCTTCGTAGGAAAAGGTCTTGGTCGCTTGGCGAGATATTGAAGTCCGCCAGTAGTGTCGGTGTCACCAGGGGAGCGCTTACGTTTTCCACTTGCGATTGTCATTAGGAAGCTGGGGCTTGCATCGATGGCATGTTAGAACAATATCAAGCATGAGATTGTAGCACAGCATTTTGCGCGCGCACGCACCTCCAAGCTTGGTCGAGTAGAGTGCGCACTCAGAGCTCGCTCTCCTTCGTCCTAACAGGCGGATTCGAATATGCGACTCAATTTGGGCACGGTTTCTAAGGATCTAAGCGCGCGCGCGAAGAAGCCATATTGCTTCGAGATCCAATTCAAACCGAGGGAAGTTGCAGCTTCAGGGCATATTGAAGCTCGTCAAATACTGTTTAACATACATTTTTTGGTCGGTTGCTACTTGGCCGCACACATTAAACGGCGACTTTTTTTTCGAAAAACCGAACAAACTGAATTGTTTGATCTGACCAGTTTTTTTTTGTCAATCAAACATTTCGGGTTTAATCGGCGGTTTAATCGCACGTTTGATCCGACCTAACCCTATGAATAAAACCATAAAACGGTTGATCAGTTTTATCGGTAATTTAAATTTATTACAAATTGGGTGTCTTCCAAAACCTACATAAAACAGTTTAAGCGCAATTTTTTGGTGACCCCGTTAATCACCTTTTTAGCACGGTTATTAACAGACTACAAATACCTCAATCCGAAGATCAGACCCATACACCCGTCACTTGGTCTGCGCTCCATCACGACGCCTAACAACCGGCAGATCCGGAAGATGTTGTAGGTCACGATGTTGACATCCAGCCCACCCACAACGACAGAGGAACCGTACCTTGTCGCCGTATGAAACAGTGACTTCGTCCGCGGGATAGACATCTCGGATAGTTACGGTCAGTTTGTCGCCAACTTGCACCTCGTGAAAGCGGGCCGAGGGCCTGCAAGAATGGTTCATCATGCTCAGCATTCCCCCCGCTCTTGCGGCATCGATGCCTACATGCTTCTTGCTTGTAGTCTGGGTCTTCAGACGCAAGCGGTAGCCGTCGTTGCACGGTCCAGGACGATCGGCTTGCCCAAAGACGTCGATCTCCCCGATGTATTTACCGATGAGCTCTCCAGCCGGGATAGCGGCAGTTGCAGTAACACCACCTATTCCAGTCTTGGCATGTCGACTAATCCTCAAATCTCCGCTTTCGCGAAGCGCATTGCCGCGCTGAGCACCGAAGCGTCCTCTAATACACCGCTGTGCATTGCAGCGTATCACACACCCGCAGCCGGCGCCTCTGTTACGACTCAGGCTGACTTTGGGGGAATGTCCAATTTTTAGGGTTCGACTGCGACGTCAATCGCATAACGTCAGCCGGCCATGGCTCGTTTTGCCAGATGTTCCGATTGGATCCACCCACGGTGTCCTCCATCAGAAGAAAGCCGGGCGAGCTCGTACTCGACCTCGCTCGCGATTGTCTCGCGCAAGTCGAAGGTGTCACGATGAGTTCCAGCGCTTCGGTGTCGTATCTGCCGGACTCATAACACTTTGCGAACCATGAGGGCACTGTGCTGGGATCCAATTGGCTGAGCAAGAGATCTCGCCTGCTGGGCCGTTGTAGTGTTCACGGCGCAGTCGTACCAGTAGAGACGAAGGACGCAGGTGACGGAGGCACCGACTGCGACGCTGTAGCTACCGCAAAGTGGCAGGGTGAAGCGGTGAGCGCTCGGGTCTTGGATGCAGAAGACGGAGTTCCCGAGCGCGACGTTGGGGTTATCTTTGGCGAACAGGGCGACCAAGGTTCGGTGATCGTGGAATCACCAGATACGGATTCACTGTCACAATGTGAGCTCGGCTCCATTTCGGGAGCCAGCTCAAACTGGGACAGTTTTACGACTTGGATAGTGGCCACTTCCATAACCAAAGGATGCGTAAAGCGGCGACCAGAACGCAGCGCCGGTAGAAGAACAGGCGATGAGGACGGGTCCTTCGACGATCGGCGTCTCTTGGTGGCAGCATCTCCGTCGGTGACAGAGCTCACATCTTGACTACACTTGCGCTTCTTAGATGAGAGACGAGGCGGTCTGTGTGCCGGCACATTAAAATGCATGAAGAAGACCATGGTCAGAGATAAAATACGTGGCGATCAAACAGGAAAGAGTTCGCACATGTCCTGCTTGTTGTTCCTTGTCGTTGCGTGGCTAGAGTCCCTTTCGAAGGCTTCACACATACATGTCAAACCTGTGAGTTAGATTGCAGGCAGATTCGGTCTCCTCGTGGGTTGAAGCGTAGCATGCGAACGTACGCGAGGTTTGTCGCGGCTTCTTCGTCTCGCTTGGGCTTCTTATTTGAAAGTAAATAGGCCACAGTGCGGGTGATTTGGCGGGCTTTTGCTCTCAACCCTGTTGAAGTTGGTGAGATCTTCAGTTTTGAAAAATTCTTTCCACTTAGGGGTACTGTTTAATAGCATACTTAAACGCAGTTGTTTTTAAATCAGTTGTCGGAAAAGGGTGCTTGATTAAAGGTCATTAAAACTAGTTTTTTGATGAGACGACTTTCTCGTCTCACCAAACAACTCCGTTTCGGTGATTTTTTATCACCTTTTAATCCACCCTAACCCCAATTATTAAATATTTTATGTAGGTTTTGGAAGGCACCCATTGATTTACAGTTAATGCGCATGTTGGAACGCGACGTTCGGGTATAGTGAAATTCACGCATGTGTTTTATCACGTTGCTCGGATTAGAATTATTTGATGACACCAAAAAGTGGTCTCACCAAACAATTCGTCGTGATTAAACATTAATGCATGACTTTTATGCAGTTTTTGGAAGGCACCCAAACTTTAAACACTGTGAATTGTTTAGTGAGACCACGTTTTGGTTTCATCAAACAATTCTAATCCGACTTTTAAGTAGCAACGTGATTAAACAAATGACTGAGCTTCACTATACCCGAAGGTCGCGTCCCAGCAACCGTTTTGGTGCTCATTAAACCGATTTGTAATTTTTTTTAAATTACCGAGTAAGCTGATTAAGCCGGGTTTAGAAGGTACCCAGTGGTGCCTTTCAAAACTGTCCTAAACGGAGCGCATTATATATTTTAATGACTCGTTTGTGCTCCGCAATTCAGTGATTAAAGCCAGGCATTCTCTGCCCTTATAAAAACGACTGCCAAAACCTCGTTAGAATTAAACTTACGGCCGCGTTATTAGTGGTTGCCAACTCTGGCAGCAGCAACAACATTTTTTTTTGCAGGTGCTGTTCAGATTTTAATTTCAGGTCAATAAAATTTGAGAATAATAGCAAAGAGTTGACAACCCCTTTTTGGACTGCAGCAACAAGATTTGTTTTTGTCGTCCAGCTAGAGTGAGTGGTGTGGTATAGTAACTCCCACGTGAACTCTAGCTACTAGTGTTGTTAGGAAGCTCCCACAACAATACGACTACTAGAATAGCAAACGATCGTTCGGGTGGATCTGAAGACCTCAGTTCTGCCCTTGCACCGGGACAAACTGGGCCTTGCGAACTACTTATATAGGCCAACCAGTGAAAATGAGAACACGCTACTAGCACAAGCAAAGCTAGCTGGTGTTATGAATTATCGTGGTCCCGACAGCGGAAGGATACCAGGCACGGGTAACCCTTTTACGAGGGCACCGAGTGTTCAATACTCGGTAGGAAGAATACACAGGAGGCAATACAAGCACTCCGACCGTGCAAATAGGCAAGATATAGCCGTCACGAAACCTTCCGATATACAAATCGACCAATATACACACAGTCTCTTGGTCTTGCCGGATGAACCCTCGCTAGTACGCTTCGAGTCCACCGACAGGCATAAAACACCCACGCAAGCTTGACCAGACGCTTACCTTGAAGCCGGACCTCGCTCTGCGGGCTTGAGTGGAAATTCTGTTCTGTATTTGTGTTGCCCATTTAGGCCATGTCCTAATATGCAATCCTAATCATGTATACTAATATCAAGTGAGCTACGATCCGTTATGGATCTTCTTGCACGCCAAGCGACACTCTTACCGTCGCATGTGCCCTCTTCAATCGTCAACGTCTCTTCCCAGGCCGTAACCGATCACTCAAAAGGTTGTGGAGACTTCCACGAACTCATCCCAACCGCCACCGAGTCTTCGTACCGTGGATGGCCAGTTCTTGGCCACTGAATGCGAATCCGGCCAGTTCTATTATTAATAATAAGGACAGCCTGGATTGAGTGACGTCTTCACCTCAAAAGGCTCGGCGAGGGCTCGGTGGTGACATAGTCGAGTTTCTTGCACCTTAAGGTCATTGTACAACATGTGGCTGAGCGTTCGTAGCGTGAGCAACTTATTCGTGGCTGAGGCTTTGTCTGGTGACAATTGTGGAGTAATCACTATCATCGGCTCGTAATGCCTCTTTCTTACGACTCGGAAAAGCGGAGAATGCGCCTCGACAACCTTTTCCGACTCGCTAATTACCGTGTGAGAGCAGTTGGTGTTAGCCAAATTAGGACGACGTATTTTCACAGCCATGAAGACTACCCGTAACATAAGTATGACGCTTCTGTATGTTTCTTAAACCTTCCTCTCTTATCTCTCACTACAATCGCTTTCCTAGTTGGTTCTGGCGTTGCGGTGCTGACGACAGCAAGATCATCTCCTGGTGGCGTTGCCGGGCTTCCTCTCTGTCACGGGCAAGACTTTGTTCGTGTCGGAGTCGACGCTCCGCGGCCTCTGCTACGCGACGTTGCTCATGGGCTTGGGCCCCTTCTGGGTGATTGCGCTCGCGTTCATCTCTTTCCGCCCTTTCGGCTGCAATTCGTTTCTCTCTGTCTTCACGACGCCGTCTGTCTTCCGTCTCAGCACGCCGGTCCGAATATCTTCTCGGATATACAACAGTAAGCTCATTATGTCTCCGTTTTCGTTGACCTTCGACTCGTTATCGCGTGCTTCCCTCTCCAATTTTGTGTATCTCTACTTTGCGTGTCCTCTCTGGTTCGCGACGTATGTAGCGCCGGAGGTAGAGCTGTCAGATGCTATGCGTTTCCCTTTACCGCCTGGAGAAGCACCACGGACCTCGTTGAAGTTGTCGCGAAGTATCCGGAGGTCATTTCCTCCAAGACGGTTGCTATAGGTTTTTGATTTGTTCCTCAAATATTCTTGGCGGTCTTCGGCTGCTCTAGAAGAGTCCTGCAGCAAAACGGGCCCTTCCGGAGAAGCTTGCAGCGGACGAGTGTCCGTTTTGGGGACTTGGGCACGTCCAACGCCTCGACCACCTGGACCATTGGTTCTACCGAGATTCAAATATGGGAGGGCGGCACTGGGGTTACTCGTAGAAAGTTTGCACGGGGTAGTACTCGCAACAGATTCAGATTCATCCACCGGAGAGGCAGCTGGAGTATCTTCAGCCGAAATGATCGGCCTGCCCGAGGATGTCTGGGACTCGTCGGCCTGGTCGTTGTCGTCAGACAACACGCCGTCCGCAAAGGACGCGTCAAACCCCCGCGCCTAGTGGTGATCGTGCCCAGAGGAACTGCATCAGACTGTCGTACGACTGCCAAAGGAGATCTTTTGTCGCCGAGCCTCCGATATCATGGTTTTCTTCATCGATTGTGTCTTCTCTTAGCCCATGTGCATTGCCATGATCCCGGCCATTATCTATATTCTCGTCGTTTGTGTCAACAAGTCGAGATACATTGTCGTCTTCTACATTTCCTTGTAGTTGAGTGTCGTCCTCGCCCTGATCGAGCTCGTCGTGAGATGTGAACGTGCCACCGTTCTGATCAATAGCGTACTGTATCTCATGACCTCATGAGCCAATAATATGGGGCGGAGACGCGCGGGGATTTCTTCGCCCTGGTTACCTGAAGGCTTAGGCTTCGAGTAACGACTTCGAAATTTCCGACGAAGGGAATCGTAATATGGCTCTGCCCGCGAGCGAGAGCGTGTAGCATTATATTCCACAGCTGCGGTCTCCCGCAGGTTCTGCAAGTTGGTTTGCCACGGTACACAAGATCATTTGCCCCTGTATGCTGTAGTTCTCGTAGCCTGCCCGACACCCGCTCTGTATATTTAGCTACCCGCCTTAGACACACTCATCTCCAGGTAACGTATGAACACAGAGAACTAACTTACCCCGACCATGTTGTTGATAGGATATTTGTCAAAGTGATCAGCGCAGAATGGAACAGCGGTGTGGTCGCCAAGAGGGGGGAGGGGGGATATCTTGGATTCCGAATGCATCCCACACACCACACAAATCGGACAGATCTTCAAAGCTTTGATTGTGCATAAAAGATGGATGAATAATATAAAGAAATGACATGTGAAACAGTATTTTTTAAAATTTGAAGCTTAAAGAGACGTTTTGTCGTTTCTTACAAACAAATTTACAGGTCCTTTAATTCTGCAATGCCGGTGCCTACTGCAACCCCCACCACCCACAAATTGGAGGCGACTACCGTACGAAACGGTCACCTCCACACCGGGGTACACGTCGCGAACAGTAACAGCGACTACAGCCAGCTGCCTGCCCCTCTGCACCTTGTGAAAGCGAGCTGTGGGTTTGCAGGAATGATTGGCCAGTCGCATCTTTCCTCCGCAGTGTAAGGCGTCGATACCCATCTCTTTGGGCCGACAACGGGTATTGAGATGAAGGCGATAACCTTCGTTGCTTGGACCATTACGACAAGGAGGACCAAATACTTGCAGGTGTCCGAAATACTGCTCAATTACCTCCCTGGCTGGGATCGGAGCGGTAGCAGTGGTACCCTTCATACCAGTACGGATGTTGCGGCTGATAGCGAGAGACTTGTTCTCGGTCAGCGCGTTGCTGCACTGTTCGGCGAAGGTACAGTTGAAACGGCTGTTTCTGGCATTCAAGCGCAAGCTTACATTGCACCGTGATACGCATTAAACAACCCTCGGATAAAATCCACACCGGCCGATCACACTTCCGGTCTCCACTCGTCTCGTACTGGGGGACGCGAGGTGTCCTCCAGAATGAGAAAGCCAGGTGAGCTCGACTGCGAAGCGTTAAGCGACGGTCGCGGAGGACGCGCTGGAGACGACGCAGGACGGTCAAGTCCAATGCGAGTTTGCGACGCCCAACTGAAGACGCCCAGTCTACTAAAGCACTATAAATCTTACCCGAGCACGCCCCGTTCATTTGGCGGTCAATCTTGGAGCGCACCCAAGAAGCAAGCGACCTTTCGCTGTCCGTACGCGCCTCAGTGCACCAGCACGTCCACAACTAAGTCCAACATGGAGGGACCATGCTAACAAACACAGCGGGACCTACAATAAGTTCAAGTGCGACAAGTGTGCCGACCTACGTTTTTTTTGCTCCAAGGAGAAACTTTGAGATCATTTGCGAAAGGTTCACGTCTCAGTTGTTCGGGTGCGAGTTTTGCGATTCGCACCTGTAGACGTCCAATCTAGAAAGCACACAAAACCCGGCACGAAACGAAATCGCTCATACGATGGCCAAGCTCGGGTTAGCACCAAGAAGAGCACACCGACATCAACTACTTTAACAGAAGTTTCTGATGTAACGCGGCCACCAAAGGTTCCCGGTGTAGCCCGGTCGTGTCGCAGGGCACTGAGTCATGATGAGACGATTGACAAACTTCCTGGATTTTGGATGTGATTACAAAACCGCTCGATGCCGTTTCGTAATGGCGACTCGAGCAGGAACCCTCGTGACCAACTAAACAAATTTCGAACTGTGGTTGGGAAGCTAGCTCGATATCTCGACGTTCAACCATCCATTATGGTGATCCTCCTTACTGACTCGAGCCAGAGCGTTAAACTTCTCAAGGACAAGGATCTGACAGAATTTTGCTCAGCGTTGGAGACATCGGACGAGGGTGTAAAACTCAACCTCAACACAGTATATCAACGCGTGTACGCACTGGCACTATTTTTAAGGTGGAAAGTGCACTCCGCCGGAAATAAACGTTTAACAGTTTTTAAGGACGCAGATGTTGCACTGTACAAACGTCTTGGCATCCAACGAAAACAAGAGGTTGACCGCGAGGCCAAAGCAGAGAGAATCGGTAGCCTTTCTAAGGTTCCTGAGGTACTGCTATTCCTTCACACGGAGCTGACCGCTCGCGTAGATCCTACAACCGGATCAAGTTGGGGCGTCTACAGAGTACTGCGTGGCTATGTCCTCGTTATGCACCTATTTGCTGTACCGCCTCAACGCGCTGGTGTGTTCAAGAAGCTAAAAACAAGTCATGTATCGCTGCACGAAACCACTCGAGTTCTTCGAGTTTCAAAGCACAAAACATCGCATTGTTACGGCCTGGTCGTTTTCGCTATTCCTGATACGTACACGCCGGTTTTTGACGACTTTCTCAAGCCTCGTAAACAATTCGTTGTGGATACATCCTCACGGGATAAGGCTTTGTTTCTGGCAGAGGACGGCCGTCGGGACAAATAGCTCAGGAAAACCTTTGAGCTATTTCTCTACTGACAATTTGCTAAGCGCGTAAGCATTCGGGATTGTCGCTCTAACTATATTACACATACAAGTTAGTCAGACGACTTCACAGAGAGCGACATGATCCGTCTAGCTATGTAGATGCAGTATTCGTATGAAGTGCAGCAGACGGTCTACGTATCCTTCTCGGCTACCGTTGATGCCGTTGACGCTCTGGACTTAGCCGAAAGGCAGAATCCATTTGTGCCGAGCGCGGCGAATAGCGTTGAGAAGCACAGCAGTGATGAATCCTCATCCAGTATTGATGAATCGTCATCCACGAGTTATGAGTCCTCTGCTTTTAGCGACAGTAGCGATTGGTTTTAATAATACAGTTGTTTTGTTGAGATATATTGTGCATTATGTTTAGTATGAGTATTATGCAAGATAGCAAGTAGTCGTGATTTAATAGCTCGAAGCAAGCAGCTGCTAAGTACAATGCTGGTTTACACAGGTTACATTGGCGCAGTAGCCTTTTCGTGTCGGTGGTAAAAATACAGTGCAAAATAACGTTTGAGAGATCTCGGAGCGAACCCCAATTTGCATTACGTTAAGCACACATCAACATGTCTTTTTCCTTCGGGTTTTTGGCCGCTATCCTTACCTTATACTTAAGTATAATAAAATCAGTTAAGGGTTAGGCGGATGATGGATACATTAATTAAATACAGTTCACTACAAATAATATAGCCAGAATATATAGTCTTGTCGTAATGCTAAATTCGCCCGTGTGACAATGTAGGGTGAACTTAACATAACAATAAATCTATGTGAAGGTAAGGTAAGTGTAAAGTCTACCCGAAATTTCTTAAAATGTAACCTAGGACCAAAGAAAAAGTAACTTAAATACGAATGGTGAATAAATCCTACAGTAGTACACAAAGCTATTTTAGTACAGGTTAACAAGCTCTAGGTGAGATGCGACCAGATGAGATAGACAAAAAAGGTAACTTATGACCAACTGATAATATCAGAGTGAGGGAAAGCCTGGCGCTCTGCGGTGCGTGTTGGGAACGGTGTATTGGGGAGGGGGGGGGGGGCCGGTTTTAACTTAAAGCGAGAGGCCTTATCGGGGAGCACGTACTCTCAAGACGGACAAAAGCGATGCATCGGTATCGGCGTGTTACCGCAGCAAAAGCATATCCAAGGCCGATTCACATGACGCTAGGTACAAGTGCATCACTGAAAGAACTTTATATCTTACAGTTCGCGTCTTGCGTAAATAACGGAAGCACTCTGTGAATCGCCAAATTAGAAATATGGGGTGACGGCGTACTCAGGCAATAACCGCCTCGTGGGATGAGCGCGTGTTTAATTATACACACTCGGTGGAGCTGTTCACGAGCCAAACAGGCTTGGTAACGGCGAACAAGCTAGACGGCTGGTTTGTGCCGTTCATAAAGTGCATCCGTGGTCATACGATACGTACCGAGAACCTGTACGACAACGCCAGTACTCAGGCATTGTGGAGGCAGACTACACGTAGATTGTGGAAGCCGCGGCGTACTAGATGAGTGGTAAGACAGCGAATGTGAGCGACGACCACCTCGTGTCATATTCATGAGTTCATGTGGACGTGAGCCAAGGGGTCTTCAACGACGCTCAGGTCTTAGACGTTGTTGAAAATCAGTATACAAAATCAATGGAGCTGCTCACGAACCAAACAGGTTTAGAAGAAGGGCCCATTCACACTCTAATCCTGCACCTGCACGTATATTTCACCGAGCTTGACTCTTATAGTGAATCTTCTGTAAATTATCCGACCTTTCACATATGGTAAGCGACAGAGTAGCATCTGCACAACTGTCGTACTAGACTAACAACGTTAGTTAGTAGCAATGTTAGGCGCCCGATGAGCGGTCGCTTCATGGCGTTCCAAATTTCTTGAAACAGTGTTTCTCAAAATCTATAAAGAAATGCCTTTGCAGCGGCTGCCGCTTCCCCGGTCATAATAGGCAGATTTGCATGAAATGGGTGAAAATCGAGAGCTTTTTCATCCCCGCCGACACACACACGGACAGTTGTGCTGTAAGAAGATCGCACCATACATATGTTGATCTACAAAGAGTAATAATAATAAAATTCGATAACAATACCAACGTTAAAAATTATAATAGATTGAATTTATCCCGGATGCTGCTGGTTGGGGCTGCACTCTAAGCGGAATTTCCAGCTCTTCTAGGACAACGCGGGGATGCTCTGGTCCGCGCCGCCGTCATTTATCTCCTCGTCGAGTACTATGATAGCTTAGACGCTCTTGAGAGGACCTCGCAAAGGATGGCGACGGCCGCCTCTAGCATATGTGGAGAGTCAGCGTAGCACATTAGGCATTCCTCGCCGGAAAAACGCCGCAAGTCAGATTCGCATTGATGCAAATCTCGTGAACGTTCATCTTGACATCAGAAGACCGCGTGCGTAAAACGTCTCTTTTCTCGTGTCATCATTAAGGTTGTCGACTTTGCATCCTTCATGTCGATGATAAGTTCAACCCACGGCCCAAGCAACGTCAACGGGCTGGCGCGTTTCACCGCGGTGCTCTCTAACGAATAAGCACTTTCGGAAAATCAAGTCACGGACGTACAGATCGCGACATGCTTCGAATCCACATGAAACAACGAAGTGCAGTCATACAAAAAGCGGCCAGGATATAAGGTGTGTGTGTATTAAATCCCGTCGTGTTGGTATCTGGCCTACCGATCAGAGGGCATCAGGGTGCGCCAGACGATCAAAGAAGAAGGCTTTACCATGAATGGCCGCGTCTTTGGTAGCTGCTTCAAGAAATATATAAAAAATATTTTATGAGGCATAGCTATCGTCTGAGTAGAAGAAGGGCGCATTCACACTCTAACTCTGCAACTGCACCTATATTTGTGACGGGCAACATTCAAGTTACATATGTAGGTAGAGTTACAAAGTTTGATATACAAAAGTAGGTACAAAGGCACGCAGGTAGCGCGTGCTGTGTTGTCTCTATCTGGTTGGCTGAAAGAGGGGACTTTTCAGCCTATTAGGAGTTGGGACACACTTGGGTGGTTCACAAAAGGCCAGGGCTTCCGCCCTGGAACTAATCTAATTCAGAGTTGAATTTACTTTATTCTAGGGACTTAAGTTCAGTATTGCGAGCTTCCTCACACTAATAGTGTAAGCCAGTAACGGTAGCTCTAGCCCCGTTACACCTGGAAGCACTTCGTAGTCCTTTCAACGAGCAAGTCCAGGTGTCCGGTACGACCCTGGAACACGAGAACTTCCCACACCTGACGCGGATCAAGTGGGAAGCCCTGCATCGCCAGACTGACGTGTCCGACGAGTTCGTCGTCACGTCGCTGCTCAGTTCAGCAACCGCCGAGCAGCAGCGCCAGGCTGCCCAAGAGTTCATGGAACGCGAGCTCGCCGATGTCAAGCGGCGAGTGTCAACTCCCTCGCATTCCTCACGGAACGACGCCGTCAAAATGGAGACGTCAACCTACTCTGGCGCCGGCCAATACCGGCTGCCCCTGAATCGCTGGTTACGTGAGATTGACATCGCGATCGCTTCGCGTTTGATCGAAGCGCCAAACGCAAAGATCAATATCCTTTTGACGCACTTGTTTGGGAAAGCCAAGGAATGAGCCCTCGGCAAACTCGTCGTCGACCCGAATGCGTTCCCGACTCTGGAGAGCCTCCAGAGCGACCTCCGACTCGCCTTTGAGCCCCCTCAAGATGAGTCGCGGATGCGAGCAGACTTCTTCGCTCTCAAGCAGGGGAAGACGACGATGCGCGACTATGTTCAGAAGACGCGTCACCTGGCGTCTTGTATCATTACGAGCCCGATTGACATGGCATCTCAAGTCCATGTCATCGGTCTTCGGTATGCGCGAAGGTATGACACGGTACTGTCTCACTCGCGCCGAACCAAAGACTCTTGAAGAGGCATTTGCTTTGGCGCTGCGTGAGGACTACACAGTGGCATCCTCGTACGCACAAGAGTTGTCGCCTGCAGCTCGAATATCTGCACCGGAACCCATGGAGATCGACGCAATTGAGGCTGCCAGCGGTCGCGGTCGACCCTCCTCCCGCGGCGGTCGAGGTGCCACATCGCTGATCTGTCATCGCTGCCGCAAGCCCGGACATCGCGCGGTGATCTGCCGAGCGCCTGCGCCGGTTCTCGCCAACACGGTCGACTCAGATGTAGGCGACGTGATCCCTGTCGTTCAGCCAAAACCCGACCGAGTCCAGTAGGCGCCCTACTGGCTGGAATGGAGGCCCGGGTCCACCGGTGGCAATCCAACCTCCTAGCCCCTCCGTGCTTCAGGCACACTTTAATGCCACCACTGCTCGCGGCGATTCGAGGCTGATCATCGTCAGCTTAGCCGTCGCGGGCGCGCAACGGCCTCTCCGCGCGCTCCTGGATTCTGGGGCATCGAACAACTTCTTTCGGGCATCGTGTCTGTCGCTCCTTCCTTACACAATCGCGATCCGAGATGGACCCGGCGAGATCGTCGTCAAGCTGGCGGACGGCAAGCCGCACCGCTTCCCGCGGCGCGTCATCGAGATTCCGGAGCAATGATGAGTTCCTGGTCATTGAGATGAACTACGCGTTTGACTGTATCTTGGAGATACCGTGGCTAGCACGATACCAACCGGAGATCGACTGGCTGGCCCAGTCCGTCAAACGTCGTAGTGACTTCGACGTCAGCGAAGTGTTCACGCACTTGCTGGTTGCTCCGTCGGATTGGCCCCACGTCCGGGTCGTGGACACGTCTGCCACGACACAGGCCTTACTCACAGTGGGCGATGGTCCTCTTTGTATGGCATGTGACGTGCTGATTACAGATGGTGCTGGTGATGATCGCGTACCTCCGCGGCGTCGCGGCGACGAGAACGAGGCGGTCGAGCGAGGCGACTCCCGCAGAACAACGAGGCGGTTGAGCGAGAGTGACTCCCGCAATCTAACGAGGCGGTCGAGCGAAGGCGACTCCCGCATGGCATCGGCGCCACTGATATCACATCTTCGCGCCTAGAGGAGGGTGATGGTTCATCGTCTAGCGACACTTCATCGTCCAGCGACAGCGACGACTACGAGCAGTGGCTCGAAGCGTACGAAGAAGAGGAAGAGGTTGAAACGCCGTCGATTGAAACATCGTAACAACATCGAGCCAAGCGAAGAATCGTTGATAGAGTCCGTTTGCGCACTCGAACGTGGAGAACGTCCCCCGTCAAACCCGAATGATTGAAGTCGCGAGCCCTCCTTGCGACGCGGCGTCGATCACGATGCTGCCTGGGCTTTCCTGCGCGATCTCAAGACAGGCGACATCGAACAAGTTTGCTTGATCACAGAGGCCGATGTGACTCCGCCGAGTCTCAACGCGATTGAGGACGCTAGCACGCACGCTTGCCCTAAAGGCGCTGAGCCAAATTCAGCGCGTGAAGAGCCCTTCGCGGCTCAGTTGTGGGAGGCGCTCCGCGAGTCTGGTAACCCTGTCTACCAGACTGTCCGCGAGGCTTCCCCGACAAGATACCAGCGGAGCTGCCAGCCGATCGTGGCGTGCGCCATGAGATCGACCTCACGCCTGGAGCGAAATACTGCGTGACGCGACAGTGGCCACTGCCGCGGGATCAGGTCAAGGCCATCGATGAATTCTTCGAGAATCGTCGCAAAGCTGGTCACGTGCGAGAGAGCACCTCGCCGCATTCGAGCCCCACTTTCTGTGCGAAGAAAGCGACCGGCGGTTGGCGCATTGTTCACGCCTTCAATAAGCTGAGCGATGCCACCATCCCAGCCCAGACGCCAATTCCACGGAAGGACATGGTTTTGAACTCCAAGTCGGGCAGCGCGGTCTATAGCGCTATCGATCTGACCGACGGCTTCTATCAGATCCTGATGCGCGAGTGTGACGTTCCCCTTATGACGGTCAGCACTCCGAGCGGCATGCTCCGGGAGTGGCTCGTGATGCCACAGGGTTTGAAGAATCCCCCGCTACGTTTAACCGGATGGTATCCCACGTCTTACGACCGCTCCGAGACTTCGCTCCGAGCTACTTCGACGACATCTTCGTTCACAGTTGTGCTGAGGGCGACCTCAGCGCTGTCGACGTCCATCTCCGGCACTTGAAGCAAGTGTTCCAAGTAATGCGCGAGAACAAGTTGTACGCGAACCTGAAGAAGTGCGTCTTCTGCGCGCCAGAGATTCGAGTTCTCGGGTGCTACGTGAGCAAGGACGGCGTCCGTGCTGATCCAGAAAAGATTTTGCCGATCTGTTCTTGGCCCACCCCCAAGCATCCCCACGGAGCTGCGTCAATGGCTGGGCTTGGCGAACTACCTTCACAAATACACGAAGAACTACGCTGAGCTGATACAGCCGCTGCCTCGCTGTTGAAGAAAGACGTGACCTGGATATGGCGCCCGGAGCACCAAGCTGCTTTCGATTCTGTCAAGAAGAGCTTGGCGGCGGCGCCGATCCTGATGCTTCCGGACGATACGAAGCCCTTCCACGTGGTGTGCGACGCGAGTGACTTCGCCATCGGCTGCGCCCTCATGCAGTTCGATGATGAGGGCCGCGAACGCGTCGTGAGCTACCAGTCACGGCAAATGAAGCCTTCCGAGAAGAATTATCCCGTTTACGACAAAGAACTTCTTACGATGCGGTACGCTCTGATTAAGTTCAGAGTGTATTTAATTGGAGCCACCATGTGGTCGACGACTGCGAGGAAGCGTGGGTTGCGTGGACGCGCCTGAAGACACTGTACGGTGGTTCGCAGAAGGCTGGACGCATCTACCTGAAGCGCCAACTTTTCAGCATGGAGATGTCGGAAGGCGGCAACGTGTTGCATCACTGCAACGAGGTCCTCAACATCAGCGCCAAGCTCAGCAGCATCGGCGCCAAGATGGAGGACGAGGACGTGGCGATCTGCTGGTTGCGCAGTCTCCCCAAGAGCTACGAGAACGTCGTGCTGAACTTGGAGATGAACAGCGCTGGACTACGATCGCAAGACGTCGTGAAGGTGCTCACGAATGAGCACATTAAGAGACAAGGCGAGAAGACGGCGACGGTGAAGACGGAGAATGCGGCCAAGGCGTTCAACACCGACCGAGAGTCTCGCCAGGGCACGTACTGCGGGAAATTGGGGCACACCATTGACAAGTGCTGGATCAAACAGAAGGACGAGAATCGGGGCCCAAGACGCGGCGGCAATGGCAATGGCCGTGGACGCAGGGCCAACAATACCCGGTGGAGGAACGACGACGCCAGCTACAACTACGACTACGGCTATGATCGAGTGGCGTTCGCGGTCTCACTGGAGTGTGGCATTTCGACGGGCAAGGATATGCTCGGGATGTGGGCGGTCGACAGTGGCGCAACGCACCACATCTGCAACGACAAGGCCAAGTTCGCTCATTTGATTGAGCGGAACGAAGGCGAACTTTCGGTGGCCGACGGCAACAAGGCGGCCATCATGGGTGTGGGGACCATCGTGGAACAAGTGGTCCTGCCCAACGGCGACGAGCGCGAGATTGAGATCAAGAACGCGCTGTACGTCCCAAGCATGAGCAAGAATCTGCTTTCGGTACCGCAGATCAACAAAAGTGGCAAGTTTCAAGTGATGTTCGACGGCACCAAGATGCAGATTGCGCACAAGGGCTCCAAGCAAGTGGTGGCGACGGCAAACCTCGTAGATGGACTCTACTGGCTGATGACGCCTCAGCGATCGGCGAATGCGGCGACGAGTGGCAAGAATGTCGACCTGCACGCGCGCATGGGTCACGCTCCGGTCGAGGTGCTTCGCAAGATGGTCGACAACCACATGATCAAGGACGCGAAGGCACCTTCCAAGTCGAGCGGACCAAGTCTGTGTCGTGGTTGCCAGCAAGGTAAAATGGTCCAAAAGCCGTTCCCAAGCAACCATGACAAGCGTCGTTACGACACGTTCGAGCTGCTCCACTTCGACATCTGCGGCCCCATGGAGGAAAACTCACTTGGTGGCAGCAAGTACCTGCTGCTGATCGTGGACGAAGCCAGCGGATGCATGAAGGGGTTCTGTCTGCGTGCCAAGTCGGAGAGCGAAGACTGCATCCAGACGTACGTCATGAAGGTGCAGAAGCAGTTCGGCAAGAAGGTAAAGTTTGTGCGGCACGACGGAGCTCGTGAGTTTGCGACCAACTCGCTCAAGGACTTTTACGAAGACGAAGGCATCGAGCAGGAAACCACGGTTCCGTACGCGCACCAGACCAACGGCACGGCAGAGCAAGCTATCCGGACTATTGTCACGATCGGTCGCAGCATGATGCATCACGCCAAGCTGGACAAGTGTTTCTGGGCTGAGGCGGCCATGACAGCCATCTACGTGAAGAATCGTCTGCCGTCACCCAAGATCCAACACAAGACTCCGTTCGAGATCGTTTACAAGTCCAAGCCGAGTGTGAAGCACATGCGTGTGTTCGGATGCCAGACGTACATCCTGACGCCGAAGGAGAAGCGGCTCAAGTGGGATCCGAAGGCTCGCGCCAGACTGTTCCTAGGTTACGTAGAAGTGTCCAAGGCGTATCGAGTTTATGACATCGAGGCGGGGCAGGTGGTTATCAGTCGCGATGTCAACTTCGATGAGTCGACCTTTGGACTTTCACCGACAATTTCCGATGAAGATGTCAACGAGCTGGACTTCGAATCGCTCGACATCGACACTGATGGGTCCCGCCAGACGGAGTACACGCAGGCAGGGAAGCGCAAGAGCCGCCCGAGTGATGAAGATGAAGCTGCGAGAAGACCGCGAGCTGTGCGTCACCGACCTGGACTGCAAGAAGCAAGTGCACCGAGCTACTCCTCTCCGCACCGAGCAGACGCAGAAGAAAAGTATGGAGATGAAGATGACGATTCGACTCCACCAGTGTTTTGGCGTGCAAGTGCCAATGCCGTCGGAGCAGGCGATCCATCCGAGCCGATGACGTTTCAGGAGGCGGTGAATGGCCCGGACCAAGTGCACTGGCGCAAGGCAATTCGTGCTGAGCTCAAGTCGATGCGACTTCGGGGTGTATTTCGTGCTGCCAAGTTGCCTAACGGACAACACGCCATTGGTACCAAGTGGGTGTTCAAGATCAAGCAAAAAGCGGACGGATCGATCGAGAAGTACAAGGCGCGCCTCGTGGCCAAGGGCTTCAAGCAGAAATACGGCATCGACTACACCGAGACGTTCTCGCCCGTGGTCAAGTATGTGACACTGCGCATGGTGATCGCGATTGCCAAGTATTTTGGCTGGCCCCTCGACCAACTCGACGTGGTGACAGCTTTCCTGTACGGGATAATGAAGGAGCTGGTGTTCTGCGCGGTCCCCGAAGGTGTTGATCTCGACGGTGACTTCGACTGCCTGGAATTGGTGAATGCAATCTACGGCCTCAAGCAGGCTTCGCGCGTGCGGAACGAGACCTTCGACGAGTTCGTGTGCTCCATCGGCTTCCAAGTATCGGCGTTCGACCCATGCCTCTACATCAAGATCGTTGACGGTCACTGCGTGCTCGTGCTGGTCTACGTGGATGACGTGCTGATTACAGGAAGTTCACCCGAGCTGATCGCACGCACGAAGGCCGACCTGAAGACGCGCTTCGAGATGACCGACAGCGACAAGTGCGCGTTTGTTCTTGGGATCAAACTGGTGGACAGCCCGGACGGCAGCGTGACCATGTGCCAGCGGCGACACGTGGACGACATCCTGAAGCGCTTCGCCATGGACGAGTGCAAGGCCGTGGTGAGTCCGGTGGACATGAGCACTCGACTGGTTCCAAGCGACGCGGCGACCAAGGTGAACGCTCCGTTTCGCGAAGCTGTTGGTGCTCTGATGCACCTGATGACCGC
The DNA here is from genome assembly GCA_033557915.1 of Phytophthora tentaculata. NCBI lineage: Eukaryota > Oomycota > Peronosporomycetes > Peronosporales > Peronosporaceae > Phytophthora > Phytophthora tentaculata. The sequence continues at coordinate 3,589,132 of JAUCEA010000001.1, forward strand.
CACGCGCCCAGACATCGCGTACGCCGTTGGCTATGTATCGCGCTTCATGGAGAACCCCCAAGAGGAACACTGGGTTGCGGTCAAGCGTATCTTTCGCTATCTGCAAGGCACCAAGACGCATGGGATCTGCTTCAAGCCGGGCGACAAGATCGACTTTCGTGGCTACTCGGACGCGGACTGGGCCGGCGACCTCGCCGACCGCAAGTCCACTTCAGGCTACACGTTCATGCTCATGAGTGCGCCTGTAAGCTGGGGAAGCAAGAAGCAATCAAGTGTGTCGCTGTCCACGAGCGAAGCGGGGTACATCGCGCTCAGTCTGGCTATCCAAGAAGGCAAGTGGATTCATCGCCTGCTATGCGAGATTCTGGCGGCCGCTAATGAGACTGGACCCGAACTCATGATCCGCGAAGACAACCAGTCGTGCATCAAGATGACGAAGAACCCAGTGAACCACGGTCGCGCCAAGCACATCCACATCAAGTACCACCACATCCGCGATGAAGTCAAGCGCGGTGAAGTAAAGCTCCAGTATTGCGAGACTTCTGTGATGCTGGCGGACATCATGACGAAGGCGCTTGCGGGACCACGTCACACGGATCTGACGGCGGCTCTCGGCATTCGTGGGACTTCGCATTGAGGGGGCGTATTGAGGGTTGCTGGTGTTGGGTACTGTGTACCAGTTGTACCCATTAACCGGTTAACCCGAACCGGTCCAATCCGAACCCACGTTGATTATGGTGATTACGGTAAGTTGTTTACGCCACCGATGATTAGACGAGTAGGATGATTGGATGAACACCGGTGAGTGATGGTTGATTAGATGCACTTGGTGATAGGACGCAGGGTCGCGTGTCTATAACAGTAGGATGTAAGCTCCAACAATTCAAATCTTCATTGTACCCTTCAAGTGCCTTCGCTCCGGTCCCGCCGTCTGCGACGGCCCTCCCTCCGCATCGCCCAAGCTTCGTGTCCAAGATCTATACCTTCCATCAGTAACGTATCGAGAAGGCGCTGGTGAGCCTGATCCATTCTTGTCGGAGCTGGACAAGCGGTTTCCGAGACAGCTCACTGTACGTGGGTACTGGGTGCCCCGAGGCCCTTACCGTCCTGACGCACATGCAAGTACAGAGAGCTGGGCAGAACGATCTTGGGCAGCAACGCTCCATGCGACGCGAATCCTCAGGACTCCCTTACCGTACCGCCATCGTGCTTCGAGAAGAAGATTGTGGCTGGTCGAAGGAGCGGTGGACCGTGGCACGTGGGGGCGCCGGCGCGGAGGGTGCAGGCATGGTTGATATTGGCTGAAGGCACCGGGGAAGAGACTCTAGAAAGGCCAGAGCCTCTGGAGGGCATCCTTAGCCGGAGTGGCGGGGTAGGGCTCCGTGAAGCCCCGAACGATACATGATGATCGACACTGCGCGATATCATGGCTTCGGCGATACGGAGGCTCTCTCGAACAGCAACGGCCTCGACACCGCTAGTCACGGGGACTGGTATTTCTCACAAAGACCTCCAAACTGGGACTTGCCGTGCGCTGATACTTGCGTCGGGGGAGGGGGGGGGGGGGTGCCGGCCCGGCATGGTAGCGCTTAGAGGTTACACACCGTTCCGTGTCCGTGGATTCATACCCGCGCTTCGATAGATGGCGTAGACACAGTTCTTTTCCATTCAGACGCGGTAGTACAGTCAGTACACTCGGTGGAACCTTGCGCTCGGGCTTTACTACTCGATTGTCCGCTCGCATCCGCGCCGACGCGTGTTTGGGTGTAGCGAACAGTACGACCGGCTATCCAGTGTCGATGCGCTCCGCCGGCACTGACGCCAGTAGTGCTTGTAATTGAGGGCTGAATAGTGGGAATTCGTACCACGAGTATGAGAAGCAGAGTAGCCGTCGGCAATCACGTAGTCCGGTACTTCTCAAAAATAGAATTTATCCACAGCACGAGCAGGGGCAGCTCCTTGACACTCCATAGCTTCTATTCTCTGCCTCACCGACAAATGCCTGGAGGGCGCGCACCATTCCTTGGGTGGTCTCATCGCAGCAAAAGACACAGTACTGTATCAAACCCGCCGCCGCGGTGGTCAGGTCGACCCACGAAGTAACCTCTGGCGGAGGGATAATCTTGGCCGTGGTGGAGAAGTCCGTCATCAACACGGTCGCGTCTCGCCGAGCGAGCAAACTTTCTTTATAGCCGAGCGGTTTAAAATTTAGCACCGAGAAGCCACGCGTACCGAATTGAAAATCGTACGCACGAGTGGTCACGCCAGCGTGGACTCGGAGCCGTAACTTGGAGTGCGCCATCAGTAACTCAACAAAAATGAACCCAGACGGCCCTTGAAGTGCTTCACCCGTAATGAGTCCGTGGACCAGTTCTTGTTGGGGCGACGGTGAGAATTCATAGCGATTGCGCTTGTGCGATGCTGACGTAGAGTACGTGTCTTCAATCCGTGGTCGTTTAACGGACCCGTTAGGGGCGATGCCTCGTTTGAGATAGCGCGCCACGAAGTGCGGGCGAGACCGGCGAAGATGGTCTAAGAAGTCCAGCTCCGCATCCAGGACGTTTTCTGGTGTCGCGCCGGCCATCTGGGGTACCGTAGAACTTGCGCCTAGGGCGTCGACGACGACAGTTCGTCGTGGAGGGGCGGACTGGTAGTGGCAGCACTCAGTTCCGTCGCGATGTCGTGCTCGTCTTGGGCCTTTTCGTCCTCGTCGTCGATGATGTCCGGCTCGAGCAGCGAGGATGTCCTGGCGTGAGGGGAATTCTCTCGTGGTCGGGGACCTTGCTCAATTACTATGCCCTTGGAGGGCGCACCCATGGGCGTGGACGGGTCGTCGCAAAAAGAATGACCAAGTTTCCGACGAATACCCGGTGGAACGCGACCGCGTCCCGTTACGTAGTAGACATAATTGATGACGTGCTCCAAGAAACATCATAATCAATGCCTGTATCAGGCTCAGTCCAGCGAAACACGGCGTTGGGGTCGCCCACGATGTTAGGTGTGGCCGATCGGACCCATTGGGCAGCCTGAATCCATGCCGGTTCAGCATCCAGCGGCTCACCACCGAGCAGATTGTCGATAATAGAATCGTGAACGCCCTGGATGGCCGACACTGACCATACTTGAGCTGACCCTGTCCGGGATTGCATGACAATGGCGGCAACGGGTTAGACCTCGGTCACGATGCTAGATGCCGCAGTTGAGCCGCTCTCGGACTTAGTACGGACCACGATAGTGTCCTTGTCGTAAGACACTACTTGGTCGTACAGAAAAACTTCATTCGTAGCAACGCAGATTACATTGCGTAACCAAGTCCCCACACGCGGACCGTTTGCATCTTGGGCAGCAACGACGCGTTTCAAGGCCGTCGTTGGTTCCAAGTTGAGGTCTGGGCCGACGGAACCATCCTCAGTGTATCGGGCGACAACCGTCTTGGATTTTCGTGCGCTTTTGACAACGGCGTAGTACGGCGTGTTCTCCGCTGTGGGAATATCTTCGGGCAGTAGAAGAAGAAACGAGCCCTTCTTGAGAGAATGGGCAGTCACGGCGAGGAGCGGTTTGCGACGAGGTTGTCGAGAGCGGAGCGAATCTACAAATGACTGGCTATTCCAGTCCTATACAACTTAACACTAATTACGTATCTACGTAGCTTTGTGACGTCACAACGCACTGTTTCGTGTTCTCGTCCGCTTGCTAGAAAATCGGTCTCCTCTTCGAGGAAACCATCCTGCGTGCCCTATGATGTGTGGACATTCCACTTGTTTATTTCGTGTGAATAACCCCCGCAATTGGGTGATCGCGTAGATTTTCTGGTGGGCATTCTAACATTGTTGGTGGTGTTACACCGACCTCCAATCAAGGTAGGTCGGTCTGGCACGTGCTCGCGCAGTACGGAACGAAAGAGAAGGGAAAAGGAGGCCTTGTAGTTGAACTGTACATTCATCTGACCCAGGCTCCTTATTGATAGGCTTCGTCGGAGGAAGACGTCCCCTTATTCTTCTCTCATTTCTAGCACGCTTGGCAGTCGAACGCCAAGAGTACTGTGCCATCGGTTACATCGTGACGTTCGCATGGCTGCTGCTGCTGCTCTGCGCTCGGGCCGAAGCGAACATGCAGCGCGTAAACGGATTTCCCACCACTCGTCTCAGATTTCCCCATTAATACCGAAGTACTTAAGTTTCAAGAAAAACGATGAGGAAGTTGGTCCTCGCAACTTGCATGATCCCATGTTATGCGTGTGTGCGGGTTAGATTTGGTCTCTGTGCTCTGTGTGCTACCCCCCCCCCCCCCCCCCCCCCCCATCGTCTCGCACAAGAACTAATGGGAGGCACTGTTTACCTGACATGAAGAAGTTGTGGTCACATTCATCGACAAGTATGATACCTGCCTGTCGCGGTAAAGTTGTCAAAACATTCGCGCTCATATTATCCTACAAATCAATCTTGTTGAACTCGAGCAAAAAGCAAACTTCAAAACTCTTCGTCTGCTCCGGCTCATGCAAGAGCATTTGCGCGAACGTGGGGATCTCTACGAGCTCGACATGACCACACCGATAATCACTGGTGGTCTCCGTCAGGAGGCCCCCCCCTGTCTTTCCTCCAGGTGGTCCCAGAGGTACTGGGTCTTGCCCACGTCGTGTAGCAGACCCACGAGTTGGAGCCAGTCTGGGCGGTCCGCAGCACTACCTCAGCAGAGACTCTGCAGCACGTGCTCGAGGTTAAGCAGCGACGAGATCGGGCCGGACGAATCTACTATACCTCGAGCACCACGAAGGCCCCTACGCAGTCATGCTCGTGTTGGTCTGCATCCTTTTCCTGGAAGGCCACGGTTGCGGATAAGCGCGTAATGACGGAAGACGCGCGCGTGTCGGTCCGAATCTTGTGGTAGCGGCGTTTTGCTGAGTTGTGTTAGCAACATTGCAAACTTGTGTCAATTTTAAACAGCAGTTCAAACAAATCGCACGAATTATGCATGATCTCAAAATAGCCTGTAGGTAACTTTGCAACCACAGAGAAAAGTTGCACGAATGTTGCCTGATCTCAAAATCCCTTGGTTTATAGCTTGCCCAACATTAGAGACAGGTTGGACGATTGCTGCATGATCTCACAAAGTCTGGTTTTGTAGCCCGCCTAACAAGGTTCTTCGAACTGCGAATTTGTAGCTCGCCTAGCACAGTTCTTCGAACTGCGAATTAGCTGTTAAACCAATCTATTGACCAACGTTTTAGGGATCGCTAAAGTATTAGTTACCCCATTCTTCAAATTACACAAAATTACAATTTCAGGGTTTGAACGGGGATACACGTGGAAATAATCCAATGCCATTGAACATCACGTTGATTTCAACTGGTTGGAGAAATACACGTGCAAATCAACCTAATTGAGGCACACGTGAAAATAATCCATTTCCACGTGTGAAATGGATTATTTTTAACTGAATAATGTGCCCTTAAATGTTCTACAGCAGTAGTATCTCTTAACTTACTATACCATTTCGATTTCGTAGGCTCCACGCACGTCGAGATTTAGAAAGCCAAAAAGTAGAATGTATCTAATATTTGGTAATATGAGAGAAATAAGTATATCTACTCCTGACTACAAGTATTCGACACAACCATAACTTCCCAAGAGACGATCTCATCCGAGCAGCGCGCGCCGCGCAGAGCAAACAAGCCCTCGTTCGAAGAGATCGAGGAAGGCCAGCTCGACCAGGCTGACCCCATAACCTTCAAGCTACTATCACCCTCTGGGTGTCTACTTTTTCTCGGTTGGCTCTCACGCACTCAATTTATCTCGATAGAATAGCTGCTTTGTGCAGCTGCTGTTTCCAGCCAACACCACCGTTAACCCCGGCCTAGTTTCTACTGTTTCGATACGATCAGCTTCATCAGTTCGTCGACACATGAATGAATTTTTTTTTTAGAAACGACAGTGCAGTTGCCCGACCAAACCAAAAGCTAAAAGCTCAAGTGGAGATAGATATAATAGATGCTGCAAAGAAGAAAGGAAATAGTTCTAAATATCCTGTCAATCCCGACCCCCCCCTCCCCTCGCCCACTTGATATATCGTCACCTCCCGTTTCGTTTGAATACCACAAGATTCTGAAATAGACAATATGCGGAAGTGCACGGTGCTAAATTGGTTGGAACCCGTATCCATATTCGTATGTCGAGTTGAACGCCCATGCTGAATCAATCCGACGACCAAGCACTTTGGAGATGTTGACTCGACTGGCGTCGCATTAGGTCGTATTGCTGCCGTTGCTGCTGCTTGACCTTGCGCTCCGTTTGGATCGCTTCAGCGGTTTTGTGTCTCTCAAAACAAACCGCAACAGACGATGCGATCCCGAGAACAAGAAATAGAGACCCCATACATGCCGCCAGAACGACAGGAGGACCAAAGGACACAGCACTTGACTTAGTGGGCACGATACAACGTGGGCCTGCCCACGATTTACTGGAACATACACAGCGCTGATTAACGCATCTCCCAGTCAGAACAGTCGATCTTCTGTCTGAAAAACCCTCGGACGAGTTGCGACGACGACGATGAGCTGTTTGGACGGTACAGTCAGCGTCAGCACGGCAATATGCCTGACCACGCACCTCGACGAGTTTATTCTCCTCGTCTTCGTATTCATCCAAGTGATCCAAGATCCACTGGCGCGTTGGGTGTGTCGACGGATCGCACCCTACACTCATGGTCGATCCAGACGACAGATCTTGATACACGCGGATGTAGTCAATTTTCAGGTACATCGGGAAGGCGTCGCAGATAGCATTAGCAACGGGATCCATTCCGTCGCCGCGACACGGATTCTTCGGGTTTGGTGGCTGCGCTCCCCATTTACTGGACATGGCGACATTGAAGATCAGGTACATGGGCTCCTCGATCATGATCTTGCTCGGGTTCTTGACGCTTGCGCCCTGCGGAGGCTCCGTGATTGTGCTGGCTGGAATTTCATACAACGGATCACCCGACAACATCCAGCGGACATAGCCATTTGAACCGGGAACCCACTCCACTTGGTACTCCACGAAATCTGTGTATACAGCCATGTGTACGGGCCAGTTCGCAGAGAGTGCGTCCATTTGAAAGGCGAAGCTTGAGTCATCTTGTGGCATGACTGGTGCGTCGTCTAGGGATTTACAGCTTGGGTCGGGGTTTCCAGCACTGCAGATAAACTCGCCCATGTATGAATTCCTGGCAGAAAAACACGTTCCGTTCGAGTTAATTCCCCAGCGAACATCACCTTCAGCACTCATGTAGTCGAGATCAGAGTTAATATCTAGCGAAGCAGGACAAGTCGTGACAGAGCATACGTTATCCTCAATACCTGCACTTAAGGCAGCTTCCACGGTACTGTAGCTTTGTACCTCGCTGACGTTTTGCTGGCACAAATTGTTCGCCGCGTAGCGCATGTTCTCATACCAGGACTGATGACCGCGTGTTCCAAGGTACACGCTCTCGGGAATCCCGGGGACGTTGGCACCCAGAGTTTCACACGAGCTGGAGTAAATACAGAGCTTGTTGTCATCAGCTGGTGGGATAACTCGGAAATCCGGCGGCATTCCTGGCCCCACTTGGATCGACGACGAGATTGTCGTGCCTCCACCTTCGACTATATCGATCTCGGGTGCCCCTCGACCTTGGTGAGGATTCATTCCTGAGCCTGGGTCCGAATCACATGCGCTAATGCGCTGATTGGTTGGCGTTAAAGTATCAGGATCACAGACATCGTACGAAAATGGCCACATCCTGTTGGTCGACCCGCTGAAGATAGCACGGCCTAGATTCCCCATCATCCAGATTCCTGGCCATGTCGGGTAATAACGCAAAGATTGAGCTCGAGCACTATCATCCAGAAGTATGTCGGGGTTGCCAGACTCCTCAGATATAGCTCCGGGTAGTTGCGCACGAACTTCTATCATACCGCCTTGGATACAGAATTTGTTCCAAGACTGGACCATACCTCCGCGATAGAACTGACAAGCAAGAGGCGTAGAGTGATATGTGAAATAGTGCAAGGTTCAAGATGACGCAGTACGTACGAAGGTGACGTTCTCGAAGCCTGGTGTTTGCTGGTAGCTATTCCAGACTTGCAGCTCGATAACCGAGTCTTCCAACTCGATCTGGAAGCTACAAATGCCGCTAGTCTTATCACATGCGGTAGTTGTTTTATTATGCGCATAGACTTCCATGGCATCATTCACACCGTCAGGCTTCTCAATGGACGTCCACAAGTGATCGTCTCCAGGCCGAAAGGATCTCCCAGCAACGTTAAACTCGTCACTCATTACCAGATCCCATGTATCGCCGCGTGACGTCTTCCACATATAGCACTCTTGCGGAGTGTCTGGATCCACCCACATCTTGAGGCCAGACTGCGTTGCTAGCTGGTTGTCGGTTCTTATAGTCCGTGCAGCCCATGCGCGGCGGTCTATGGCTAGTAGAAGCCCCGAGGATATCGTCAAAAGTCTCGGCAAAGCCAGCATCGTACCAAGTGCTACTCCTCAAAGTTTAGTTTTTGTTTTGCTGCTCATCGGGAAAGGCGACATTCTCCTGGGACGCGACCAAAAATGTACCCGGTCGGCCAGATTTTTCGGGGACAGAAACCAGTTTGTTCTAACGGTGCAATGTTTGATACACATCCTCAACTTGGTGTACTGGAACGTTTCTGAAAAACATCTTCGTAAGATGCTACCCTGGTTTGATGTGTAGTGACATGTAGAAGACCGAAGTTGATGGATCGTTATCGATCTACTTGTACATGTTTAATAATGAAATACAATATGTCGGCCGGTACATTTGTATACCCTTGTATATCCGATAGTCACACTACAGAAATATCATACGCATCGGACTTATTGAGGGATATAAGTGTACTACATCGTGGTGTCATCGCACGACTGAAGGTGGCATCGATAATTCCTTATCTTCTTTCAAGAAAAATATGCGGTGAAAAAAAACGAAATTATTAAAATTATATGATACTTTTCAGTGAAGTGAGCGCCGCTGCATATATCAAAATTCGTCGATATAACGGAAGACGGCGTGAAATGACAGATTCCTTGCACACGCATCTTTTTTCGAATACAATTCATTGATTCAGAGCATGCCTACTTCACGAGCAACTCCACGAGGCTCCGAAATGCTGGTGGAGTCTAATAGCTTGGATTACAGTACATGCATATTCTTTCAATCATTTTACCTGGAAGCTGGAACTGATGAGCGCGTGCTCGAACACTTGAGCTACATCCTCCAAACTCCCAAGCAAGTGCAGCATCGGCGTTATCATGTCGCTTTGAGCCCACACACTCAGCACTCGGCCGGTTGCGCGATCCCAAGTAAAATCAGCCGATCCAGGCACGACAATCCGTTTCCCAGTAAGTTTACGCGTAGAATTGCAGAACGACTCTCGCTGTCTGAGCTGCATAGGTGGGAAAACAAGTAGCGCAGCGTCCGAGCGGTGAAACCCACAGTCGTTTTGGTGACTGCAGTCAATACCGCATTTCGTCGTTGCAAGCGTTGGATTTCGACTTTTACGTCGTCGAACCATCGCAGAAAACTCCAACTTCTCATCATTGACTCAATTCCGCACCTAGCATTTGTTATCACGTCGGAGGCCATCGTCGCTTGAGCGAATTCTAGCTGTTGCTTAAATTCCGCGGACAAATGTGGCCCGATAGCAAGGCCATGGCGAAAGGTGCAGATGTATTGGGCTGCCACGACCCAGATCTGATTGCTTCGGAGGACCCCTCAAGTGATTATCTGGTGCTGTTCTTTCAGCGAAGCAACCTCTGCACGTAGCTGTTCGTTGGTCCTCTCCATTTCAGCGGTCCGGTCGTATTGCTTCTTGCGAAATCGCCTCTGGCTCTGTCGGCACCTTTTGCGATGAATATCTTGTCCAAGACGTACCCATTCGGATATCTCGGCATGGTTCTGGCCGCTTTTCAGAGCGAAAATAGCCGGATGATTGATTACACGGTCATATCTTCCACCAGGTCCCATCGTTTCGACTCACGACGAAGCTAGGTGGGGAGAGGAGCATTTTTGTTGTTAGTGATGTGGCTGCGGTGCTGGCAAATGCGACATGACAACATAGCTTGGCGCAATTTACTAAAGCCGTAGCAACTTGCTATCCATTATTAGTCGAGGGTTGATTAGCCGCGCATGTCATGTGTCATCAGCAGTAACGTTGTTTTGTTGGAGGTTACAATCACGAGAGAGGATTTTTTTCAAATCCAAGATGGCGATTCTCCCGAGGGGAATAACTCGATCGGTGGAAATTAGCATGTCCAGTGCCTAGGCGGTGTGGACAAGGTGAGTAAATAACAAAAAATACACTTTGTTTTATTCGAACAGCACAGTGCATTATCGTCAAAATGAGCCTAACAGCTCCGGCAAGGCATTTGTTACGACTCCGTTTCCAAAACGTTGAGTCGAGTCAGAACAAAAAGACTAATCCAAAGGCCGCGTTCCCTTTTACTAGCTAAAACATCGACACTTTGGTTGCCCTTGTCGACCAACCTTTAAAATGGAATACAATTAATTTTGGCATTTTTGGGTCATTTATGCAAAACCAAAATGTGGTTCTACTTCGATTTATAGCTAATCAGCTATGAATTTCGTTCTATTTTAGGCTTGTTTTTGAATAAATTTAAGATTTGCTGATAAATATTTCCACCAATCACATATTCTGATGATAGCAATCAGAATATTTGTGTGATTCACAGAGTAGTAGCGAACGCCTCGTCGTGTCGCGACTCCCTAATGACAATAGGGGGGAGGTAGGTAGCCGATTTATGTAGCTGGTTGATCCGGAGATGGAGTCTAATTAGGAATTAAACGTAAAACGCTCAATCTGTGGCAAATTTACTACTAAAGTGAAAACGATCAGGCCTAAGAAGTGAACGGCAGATATTGTGACTTTCATATTAAATTAGTTTTTATTGACCCCCATACAAATAAGTTTAATAATACATTAAGCCAATTACTGCAGTATAATAAGTGGCTAAAAGACCAGTAAGTCCCGGTTTACTTGTGCGCGACCGGCTCAGCCGAACAACGGTCCTTCCTGGCGGTTCGGCCGTCCTTATCAGTGTTTAACTTAAACGCATGGCTTTGCGAACTCAACGCGGACTTCGCTGCCAATACTAGTAGCTACAGCTAACATCGCATTTCCTAAACAACGACAATGGCAACAAACACGGACTGAGCCCCAAGGCTCAAAAAGAATGTACACAAGTCCAAAAATCCTCGCTATAAGATTTGCGGTTCTAACCGCAAGTAGCAGCCCGGAACGTGTTATTTCAATCTCGTATTCCGCCTGTCGAGGCAAGGATCCCCCGGCCAAGCAATAAACTCCGGTCGATTTGGGATCTGCACTTGAGGGTAGATCACTAGGTGGTTTTGATCTGGTACTTATATTCCCAGATATTAATAGCCGACGCTAGATCAACTAACCGTTGAGTTGCTAACACTGTGAGTAGCGTGTTGTTTCTCTTCTTCGGGAAGGCATATGTTCTCTCTGATGCAAATTCAGGTCTGATTTATGGTTAAGTATGTCCCATCATAAGTCACTATCCTCACAACTGCCAAACGCCCACTTATCATCGCTTTTATGTCCTTCGTACTTCTGCCCATCACCAGGTACTTTCTTCAACGTGGTCTCGCCATATCCTTTCTTAGATCTTGAGATTGTCTTTGATCGCCATGCCGGGGTCCGAGATCCAGATCGCCTTACCTTTTGGATCCGAATCCACTTTTCCGCTCGAGCCTTGGACATCCTGTTGTTACTAGATCTTGCACTGCATTCACTTGATATTCACCGAGGATCATGATGTTTGCACCCATGGAACTCTAGTGCCTGATCGGGGATCGCCTCTTCTGTTCAGCGGACCTCCAGTTGTCACTCTTTAGGGAAAAGACCTGGTCCAATATTGCCACTCAGGTCCCGATCAATCCTTCTCTCTTTTTCTCAAAATCCACATCACCACATATTTAACCTGGCAGTTAAACAATCCTTGCTGCAGCAAAGCTAACAACCTGACGCTACAACTGCTCCATCCAAACAACGCGGCTGAGATCTTTAGTCCAACTCCGATACGCGCGAAGAAATGCAAGTTGACTCGTTGGTCGTCTACCTACGAGATACTTCAACGCTACGGAGCGGTAAGGCCGGTGATTTGAGTTGCGGAACCTGTGGACGACCTTGTGTTGCCAACTATCGACCACAAAAACTTATGGGCTCTCGGAGCACTTTGAGAAGCTCGACCGTGTCTACAAACGTTTTCAGTCCGAGGCTGCAACCATGAGCAAAGTGCGGCTCGTCTTTGATTCGGCCAGGCAGACTACCCAACTACGGGTGCTCACCTTACATCAACTGCCAAATCGTGCATCCCCCAGATTTTGAAAATGCGCTTGTCACGGTTTTCGATGTAACGAAACTGTCGGTCGCTGAAACCGCCGCGCCTAGACGTTTCGAAGCGCCACGGTCTGGCGAACCACCGAGCACAACTGATCGCAAGCGCAAGGATAGCCAAGATAGCTACGCTGCCTAGGGCATCAATCAAGGCGGGACCCAAATGCGTCAGGTGGAGCGAGCGGCGTACACACCGCTGGTGTTAGCAGTACCACCAACATCGAGCGAGCACTTTGAGATGCGCTTTGCGAACAAGGGTATGTGGATCATCACGAGTATGGCCTAGGTAAGACCATCAGTATGCTAAGATAACAAGATTAATGCACGTGTTGGTAAAACGAATACGCCGTAATAACTTTTGCTCCCTGTTGTATTACCGTTTTTATTGTGGAGGTCACGCGAAGATAATTCAGTAACTTATTCAATTTTCCGAGGTCTGGCCGTGTTCGTGCTAATATGTATGACTTCTATTATTGAGATCTCATCTGGCTCTTGCTGGCGTGCCGCTCTTCGCTGTGACACCCCAGCTCCTTCATTTCACCGTGCGTTCCGCGTTAGGTTCCACAGCGCAGATTTTGAGGGCTCACTAGTAGATGGCAGCCGTGTAACAGCAAACCATGGCTTCTAGTAACCTACTTCGCCACTTAGTTAGCTCCCCCACTAAAACTGTTTGTGCAAGATGCCAATTTTGACACTAACCCTTTGATATTTGTACAAGGTAGAGAGACACCGCGGCCACAGTAACTCCGCGGTGACTTGATTCTTGCAAATCCTTCGCTACGTCTCTAACTGTGATCTTACGGAAATTTGAACTCATGGTCAATAGTGGCAGCCAGAGTGAATTCACAACATCGTTACCCCGTCCCACGCCACGGCCTCCGTTCTTAGCGAAGCCTCGCCGATCTAGCCATTCATTTTCCAAATAACACGTCATCTGCTCTCCGGTCGCGCCGCGACGGTAAGCGACTACCTAGTCTGCGCTGTAGCTCATCTCGCAGTGACACTTAGGACATGTGTGTCATATCAGGTGTCGCCACATCTTTAGCACTAGCACCCACTGGCACCCATACATGGAACATTTTTTGGAGCTGAAGGATGGTATTCAAGAATCATGTAGTGGGATGACTGCCCATCCGTGTTCGACGCATTCTAGAGAATGATGCCCCCCCATCCTCACGATGCAGCTCTTCGCCGCACGTATCGAGATATCAGCAAGATTCCAAGTACTCTTAGCGCTTGGAGACTAGTTTTTCTTGGCCAGATCGTATGTATCAAAAGCATTGAAATCAGCCATTCTCTGGATTTGATAACGTCGACTGGGCGCTTTAACTTCCGACTAATGGGCGGTCCTATTTTCGCATTTTGAAGCATTGATTTGGCTTAGTGGCCAAAGCGAACGCGTAAGGGAAAACTTGCGTGTTGCGCGAAGCACTTCGAAAATCGCACGGAGGTGAAGCATGAGCAATTGAGCCAATGCATTTTTGTAAGCGTTCGCGGCCTTTGTCAATTGGCGGGTTAACTTCTCTTCTAACCCTCATATAGAGGTGCTAGCTGAGGCAAAAGTTGAAGATAGACAGCTAGTCATATTTAACTAATATCATGATCCCTATCTGGAGTTGTAGATTACGTTGATATGTAAGACGCAGAATGCTAAAACAACGCTTACTCAAGATTGTAAAAAAGGCAGAGTTGTGTTTGATAATACAAAAGAGCGCGCCGTTATCAGCGCTAATGCAGAGTCGGCTATACAATATTAAATGCCTTAGACCAAATTTTTAGTACGGCTTGTCGGTGTCTCGAGGTTGCAGTAATGGTGACTATAAATCTCAATAAAAAAACGGGTTGCTCTCGGGTTTTGAAAAAGGAATCAATAGCACGCTTTCGCAATCGCCGTATGCAAGCTTCAGACGCGGACTGATTTCTCCGTCGACTCACACACCGATTCCAACCGGTGATATAAATGATGAACCAGTCTAACTCCATCGAAATATTATCTACTTTTACACCACAACGAGCACTAAACAGGTACTTCGTAGAAGTATCCAGCGATATAGTTAGAGTTTCTGCGATAGATAATTGCCTCAGTTACTGGCAACTACAGGCACTCCAACAAGCAAATCTCGGTGAGAAAAGTTGGCAAACAGCACCGAATGATCTCAACGAGCAAATGAAACAACTATAACACTACATCGGGTACCCGGACCTTGAATGCCCAGGAGGGTTCGCAGTTCTTCCGTGCTACTGTTTCGGGCGCCAATAAAACACAGGCTTTCACTCTAAAATCAAACGTTTTTAACGTTGTAAACGACGCATGCATACAAAACTCAAAATTAAAAATTAAAGCCCAACTTTCACTTGCAAAATAGCCCGCATCGAAGACCTTTCACAAGCTGCGCGTGAGAGGGGATTGAGCGTTACTGTGAGCCTTAAACGTGAACGTAGAAAAATGGGGTGTTTGCCGAAACTCTAGGTAGTAGGTCGTTTCTCCGAAGAGTGACCACTGGAGATCCTGTGGGATAGAAGAGGCGATCTCCGATCAGACACCAAAGAGCTATGGATGCAAGTGGCGTACCTCCCCGATGGACATCAAGCGGGTGCGGTGCCAGATCCAGCAGCAGCAAGATGCTAGAGGCCCAAGAGGAAGAGCGAATCTGGATCCAAAAGGTAAAGTGATCTGGATTCAGGCTCACAATGATCTGGATCCCGGATCTCGGATCCCGGATCCCGATATGGCGATCGAGGACGATCTCAAGATCTACGATAGGATGATGGCGCTCCCACGTTGAAGAAGGTACCTCGAGATGGGTAAGAGTGCGAAGGACATAAAGGCGGTGAAAGGTGGTCGTCTGGCAGGTATGAGGATAGTGACTTAGGATGGGACCATACTTAGCCATAAATCAGACCCGAATTTGCCGAGTGGAGCGCACGTGACCTGCAGTCGCAGCGAATATATTGGCTTTGGCCTCGCACGATAATCGCGCCAGGGATGCGTATTGGCCCGGGACGAGGGCAACGTCTGCTACGCCTCCGGGTATTCGATCTCACCATCAAGTAACCAAGATCAACAAGCGAGCACGGAGTCGTAACGGGATCATCAAATGGAGAACAAACTCGTATGGAGTCACGGCGGGAATTGGATTTGGCCTCGCAAGACGATCGTAGCTGAGATGGATATTGGCCCGGATGAGATTCGCGTCTCCTACTCTCTAGTAACTAGATCAATCAATAGACCTGAATTTGCATCAGAGAGAGCAAGTGCCCTCCTTGCGGCGAAGAAGAGGAACAACAAGCCGCTCGCAGTGTCAGCAAGTCTACGGTTAGTTGATCTAGCGTCGGATATTAATATCTGGTAATATAAGCGCCAGATCGAACCACCTAGTGATCTACCCTCAAGTGCAGATCCCAGATCGACCGGAGTTCATTGCTTGGCCGGAAGATCCTTCAAGTCTCAACCACCCCAAGATCCCGCTATAGGAAGCGGCAAGCAAGGGTAAAGGAAGACCGTAGAGTCAAACACCCCCCATCAAGGCAACCCCACGGCCGGATCCAGATCCAGGCCGCCAGACCCAAGCCCGAGCAACCGCTTCGGATCTGGACTATATCGGCAGCAGAGCGAAGAGTTTCCGCGCTGCTCCACCCCATCCCCAACGTCTCGCCAAGACGTTCAAGCCTTCCCCACTTGGACCTTGACGAAGTCACTGGAGGAGCAAGATCCAGCCCTACCGTCGGGTACACAAGGTGAGCCAAGTTCAGCACAAGATCACGGATCATCGGGAAACCCTCTGCGTTAGTCGGTGTCCGGGCTTAGTGGAAGTTGGATCGCACTCTCGCAAGATTTTGCTGATCCCGCTACACCACAATAAAATTCGATAACAATACCAGCGTTAAATATTATAATAGATTGAATTTATCCCGGATGCTGCTGGTTGGGGCTGCACTCTAAGCGGAATTTCCAGCTCCTCTAGGACAACGCGGGGATGCTCTGGTCCGCGCCGCCGTCATTTATCTCCTCGTCGAGTACTATGATAGCTTAGACGCTCTTGAGAGGACCTCGCAAAGGATGGCGACGGCCGCCTCTAGCATATGTGGAGAGTCAGCGTAGCACATTAGGCACTCCTCGCCGGAAAAACGCCGCAAGTCAGATTCGCATTGATGCAAATCTCGTGAACGTTCATCTTGACATCAGAAGACAGCGTGCGTAAAACGTCTCTTTTCTCGTGTCATCATTAAGGCTGTCGACTTTGCATCCTTCATGTCGATGATAATTTCAACCCACGGCCCAAGCAACGTCAACGGGCTGGCGCGTTTCACCGCGGTGCTCTCTAACGAATAAGCACTTTCGGAAAATCAAGTCACGGACGTACAGATCGCGACATGCTTCGAATCCACATGAAACAGCGAAGTGCAGTCATACAAAAAGCGGCCAGGCTATAAGGTGTGTGTATATTAAATCCCGTCGTGTTGGTACTCTGGCCTACCGATCAGAGGGCATCAGGGTGCGCCAGACGATCAACGAAGAAGGCTTTACCATCAACGGCCGCGTCTTGGGTAGCTGCTTCAAGAAATATATAAAAAAAATATTTTATGGGACATAGATATCGTCTGAGCAGGAAATGGCTATGCATTTGCAGCACCTGCGTAGTCTTTGTCCGTTCGGGTCTCTGGCGAAGATAATATTTGGTCGAAGCTCGACCCGTCGAAAGCCTCGAACGACTCAGATATCCACCCGGGGCTTCGCATCGCGCGTGTGACATAGACGACACGGGCAGTAGTGGCGTTCCCAATTGAGTTGGCGGGCGAGACAAGCTTGCAAATGATGAAGTAGGAGAGGGGATGTGGAACTCGGACTATGGGGCAACCTGGGTGGTCACCGCCTCAATGGCGCGGTCTCCACCGATCACGAGGCGTGGTCGATCCAGCACCGTGGTAGCTACATCAGACTTCCGAGTCGTCAATCTCAGCGAAGATGACCGAACGGCAACATCCCGTTGCGACATAGAGTCGAGGGGCGGCTCTCAGTCGTGCCCGTGCGCTTTATTATGACGCTTAGACGACTTGATCACTTCATCTGAGGGTCGATGAGGCTGTAACCATCACCGAATAGACGCTATGTCAAAGAACGCTTCGTAGCTTCATACAGACGAGTTATTAAAATATGCCTCTCAGGTCGTGAGTATGTAAAACTCCGGAGCGCTTACCTCACAGCTGTCGATCTTGACAGGTTTAACTCTGAGCAGCCAAATTCGAAATGTCAGACTTCATACGCGCGCGGGCTGATTCCTCACCTTGAATCCCTCGAAGATCGCACATCTTCAATATTAAAAAAAAACTACTTAGGGGCTTTGTTTGATCATGTAGTGAATCTAAGTCTTTTTTCATTAGTTGTTCGATTAGGGTGCGTAATAAAGGTCATCAAACTCTGTTTAATTGTTTAATGAGACCGCTTTTTGTCTCACCGAACAATTCGGCTTTTATCACGGTGTTTAATGACTGGTTTAATGATTAGGGATAGGGGGCGTCAAAATTCTTAAGGACAGTTTTGAAAGGCACCCAGTGGGCGCCTTCCATACCCCCCATAAAACGGTTTAATGCGAGGACTTTTTATCACCCGTTTAAGTCAAGGGTTAGGTGGTTTTGGTCGGAGTGAGCAACAGGCGCTCAAAATATTATAAAACAGGTTATATCCGGATCAATCTGCCCACATTTTTCCTAGAACATTGCCGTTTGGACGAAAAAAGAAATGGGACATTAGTTAAAAGGACGTTTTTCTTCAAAAGAAGTCTCGAAATGTTTGGGTCATAGAAGGCGGGAAACGAAGATACACCCCCGTCCTGCATAGTCTCTCACCCGCGTACTGAAAGTAAATTAAGTGCGACACAACCTCATTGGTTGAAAAACGACGTGGCTAGAGCAATGCGACACTCCAAAAAGAATTGACATAAGGTTAGGTATTGTAATACCAAATTAAATCCATTGTACTTGCACGAACGAAGCAAAAGTGTAGTCACAAAACAAGCGCACAAGTGTCCCCAAATTCGACACATCCTACCAGTACAAGCGAGGACGACACTTTGAGTACAACTGAGGGTGACAGATCTATCGTTGTGGAGACTGACTCAACAAACAAGATATCACTTCTGCTGTCTCTCTCAAAGCCCTCATGTGCCATGGACCTACCTACAACAAGTAGGTTATATACAGCGCGGCCATCGCCGCAGCCAGGTTTGCGGACCAACGACTAGTGCCGAACGCGGACAGACACTAACGGCAGTCTGAAGCACTTCAAAGCGTTTTGTGAGAAGGAAGGCTACCCCGACCCGCTGAGGAACCTCTTTGTGGAGCTTCCAGGTGTTGTCGCGGCATACATCAACTAGCTCGCAACCTCCAACTCAAGCCAATGGCCTGTTGAGAAGCTGCGTGCCGCACTAAGCTGGCGCTACACGAAGCCGGCGATGCTTGCAAGAGGTCACCCTCAAGATCGATGGATCGTAGAGAAGGCTTCGGACTGAACAATTGTACCGAGAGGAAATCCAGCCCGTTCGACCAGCATCACTCAGATCCTTGCTGGCCTCAGCAAATCAAAGGAACGTGAAATGACCCACAACCGTGCGTTCCCAATGTCCCTCGCAATATTGACGAAGATGACTGCCTTCTTAGACGCTGACGCGATGTTCAACGAGACCATGCGAGTGTGGTTTTCAGCCCTCTGTTTGCTCTGTTTTTACGGCATGTGTCGTATCAATGAAGTTCACAGCATGAAAAAGGCGATATCCAGCTCGGACTTCAGCCTTAGTCACGCAAAAACGGTAAAGAGAATCAATTCGGATGTTTTACAATCCGCGACCGAAAAACGGGCCATGACCCCGGCCGGACCAATTCTCTTTACCATCTCCCGAAAGAAGGACAGGCAACCGAGGCATTGATACATGTCGAAAGGTGGTCCACGTTCGCGCGTACCAAACTACAATACAAATGGAATGACAGTGACTACGTCTTTCCATCGCTGGCGAAAATTTCGCCCGGTACCTAACCGACGGCGCGGTGCTAGCATCGAAGGAGGGCGTATTTCCTTCGCAAACATTGCCGTGAAAGGGGAACAGCAATGTCGGACAGCAACTTTACGCAGGTATTGAATAGTGCCGCTGAGGCTGCCGGAATCAGTTGAATTCTACTCCGCGATGAGATTTGGTTAACGTCGCACTGCTTTCATCAACACGGAGCTCAGTACAGATTTTTTTATGTTTGCCACGAAAAGCGTCGTTGGTCGCTAAAGCTTGTGAAGTGGCGGACGGGTTATGCTCTTAGCCTTAAACCGGGAACCGTGATGAGATATCTCCTGGACGACGTGCTTGGTCGGTAGAAAAGCAATTAGGAGCTTTTCTCGCCCGATGCTATTTCCTGCACAAGTGCGTCGTTAGAGAGAATAAACAACATTGATTACGGTTGCTCTCAAGCTGAGACTGAAGATTTCAATCAAGTCCACTAACCAACGAGCCCGACGGATGGGCACAGTACGCCAGAAATTGCGTCGGGTGCTGTCGATGAGCTAAATGTCATGCTAGAAGGACTGCGCAGTATGGTGACAAGCATTTCTGACAGTCAATAAATCAAGGACCGCGCAGCGATCAGACTGTTGTGGCATCAGTAACAGCATCCGACGACATCGGCGACACGACGAATCTGACATCCGAGCTTCCTGATGCTAAATCGTGGTGAGACTATGCTAACCAGTATTGGAAAGCCAACCCAGCATGCCACCAGTATCGCGCTGGTGCTGATATGCTTCGTCATGAGCCGAAATCGCACCGATCACGTTCATCGCGGATGAAAGAAATCACAGAGTTTATTCGCGACAAATGCAACATCGAGCAGGACTTGTTCGAGTGGGGGGGGGGGGGGGGGGCTGTAAACAAGATACTAACGGCTATTCTACAGCAACGGCGATAGTAGGTATTGTCGTCCTCTGATGTATGTCGTCCTCTAATGCACAGCTCCTCTTATGGATTTACAATCCTTAATTGTAAGGT
This sequence comes from Phytophthora tentaculata, assembly GCA_033557915.1. Classification (NCBI taxonomy): domain Eukaryota; phylum Oomycota; class Peronosporomycetes; order Peronosporales; family Peronosporaceae; genus Phytophthora; species Phytophthora tentaculata. The sequence goes on from JAUCEA010000001.1 coordinate 3,609,583, forward strand.
CAAACAGTGCATTGTTTACGAAGTTATGCACCTCACACAGTCGTTGTATGTTAGCGCTCTAATCATCATCTGGGTGGTTATCCTCGTCCGAGTCACTTGACTTGCTATTGAAGTCGCATGGATGGTAATCCCCACCACTGTTGGAGTCGCTTCCAGCGGCGTCTCGTCCCTCCTCTTGCTCGTCTTCATTTCCTTCATACTTGAATGCATATCGTCGCCATCGTAGACTTGGGGAACTTCTTCGTCTTCATCGTTTGCGCGGAACGGAAATTTGCAGGCCGGGCAGACAAGATCAGCGTGTCCGGTCTGCCCAGGTACTGTCTGTTGTATGCGACTAGGCAATCGTAGTCCAGTTTGTGGTCACACTGCGACCTTTCCAACACAATCCATTGGACCTACAACTAAATTTAGAGCAACCCTGGTGGAGTTATGGGACAAAGCGTATTGTGTTAAGTGATTAAGGCTTCCACATCGGATATTTTGAATTTGCAGTACTCAGCACCAAGAGGCATTTACCAACCACAACTTCTGTTACGTAAACGCTACTGACCCCGCTGGTAATCTCAATAACATCAGATTTAGACTCTCTAAGTGATAAGCCTCAGCAAAGAGGAGCTACTATTTTAAAGATGGAGGCCTGCGCTAATGGCTAAACCATGACGGCTACAATCCTCGAAACTAGGGCCCCGCGAAGGCTAAGGCAGAAAATAACGGATCTGCATTTATTAGGCTGAAAAGGTATATGCATGCCCACCACAATCCACTATAGGTCCCACAGTCCTTTCGAATTGTTGCGCTACCCTAGCATAACCGTTGTAGTGAGCAGAAAAGTGAGTTGGAAGTTAGATCGTGGGGGGGACAGGGATACGACAGATTAGTAGACTGGAAATATCAAAAGTTTTTGGAGTCTTTGTGGCTGTTCACAAAGACAAATTCATCAAAACAGAGAGCTTTGATGAAGTGTGATGGACATATTCTTTGGGGCCATCCGGTATTCCGTCTTTAACCAGACTTAACTCTGTGGATTGGCCCTTGAATGCTGCTCCGGGATGTAGGGGACGATCTCACAATCTTAGGCATAATTAGCATTAAATAAGAGATTTTAGGGTACGTCGTCTTTTAATGAATCAAATTCCGCCTGAATTAACAGTCCACCCGCCAAAATAGGGGGGAGGCACACTATTTTCAGCCTTTTATCGCCATTTAAGTTTGCCATTTTAACTCATTTAGTTAACTTAACTGTGACGTCGCACGTACCCACTTGTATGACAAAACAGGCGAGGCTAAATATTTGCACCGATATGAAACCGGTACATACCGTTGATACCGGCCCGTACACATTAAGTGGCATATTTGCACCGATATCAAACCGGTACATACCGTTCCCGAAGCAATTATCTTTGTTGGGCTGGCTAGCCAGCACTAAAGTGCTTCCTATCTCATTAAAACACCCGGTGTTGTCGCGAGCGTTGCTTAATAGAATAATCTAGCATGATAGTGTTTGAATGCCAACAGCTATTTGACAGAATGGATAATGTATCTTGCATTATAGTAATAACTACACAAAGCCGTGCTACGCGCGAAGAAGCTCTGAAATTTCGAGCATTACATGTAAACTGTAGCTTGCGCTCATGTACATGTAGTGCGAATTGCTGATGAGCTGATTACAGCACGAACATTTACAGCGATATGCTGTGCTTGATATCCGGCCTGCATAGCTTTACTTTTTGCAGATTATTGCAAATTAGGGCATAGAAGGGCATCGGACGCTTAGTAAATAACCTTCTGCTTTCGTTAGAGTTGTTTGCACACAACTTGTCCTAACAATATCCTCGTGGTTGTTTTGGTTGACTGCAGGTCTTCGACGTCGCATATTCATGAAAAAAGCGGCAGCGGAATAACTGCGACTCGACCAATATTTCAATATATAATAGTTTGCAGCGATTGCAGGAAAAAGCGCTCCAAATTTATATTTTTTACTCACTGCTGGTGCCACTGCACTTCAACTCAGTATGGTCAACAATAATACTCAACGGTAGGGACAACCTGGAGGCATATCAAGAAGTGGAATGGAGGAGCAAGTTACAAACCTGCCATCTTCAAGTTCGTATAGTTTGACAGGATGAGAACACCTGGTAAGGTGTTATTCATTAGTACACGCTATTACGTGTACTTGCTCATGCAGATTCCACGAATTCTAGCCGCGGCAGCTCTTACTCATGGTACCACACGGGTCTAGAATGAACAAGACGTCTGCTTACCCTTTCTCCTTGTAGCTTTTTCTATTTGTTTCTTTCTTTTCGTGGAGACGTCAGTTTTGTTCTCGGGCTTCATTGGAATATATAAATGTATATTTAGTACTTTTAATTGTTTTTAATAAAGCAAACGGAAGTAAACGGTATGAACAGTCCTGACTGAGAATCGCCACGCTCAGGGCTCTAGCGCATGGCTTTGGGGCTAAAGTAAGTTTTGGCCAGTACATTGCAGTCGTTATTTATCGTACTAACGAGTGTATCTTCAATACTGAGTCATCAAAGTGGCGGCATGGTTAATCCTATGGGTTAAGCGGAATTTTGTTGTTCACCCATGAAAAAAACGCAATATAAATAACCACCTCAATTACTTGCAGCTGCGTGTTGCGCGAAGATGGGACCGTCAAACGCTCAAGTGATTGGAATTTCAGCATTTCGTGGTCCGTTCACGATTCTAGACGATAATGACCGACGTTCGCTACGCAGGAGTGTGGCCGTGGCTGTGCTGCGACAGGCGATTTCCGACCCCGGCCGAAATTACTCAATTATCAGCGACATGCATACCGGGAATTACCTATGTCACACGCATTACGTCTGATATGGCGCGGTTATCACGATACCTGCCTTCAGAACATAAGTGTCCGTTGGTAGGACAAAAGCGTCGCCAAGTATTTCCTCAGATCACGGTCTCAACAGATGCTACTTCCTGTGTGCTCAGCGCTACACACAGAGTGTTGTGATGATTGTGGGCGACAATTATAGCCCTGGAACTAGGTGTTTCGAAAAGTTGAGTGCCATCTTAAAGTGCTACGTACACAACAACAATAATAATTGCCCTAGTTTCTTCGCGAATGACTAGGCCAAGTCAATCCAGTAGGAGCAGTTCATGACCGAGGTGGTGCTGTATGACAAGTCAGAGGGTACCTTACAATACTAAGGGCGCTCCATAGTCTAAATCGGGGAGGATGAATTAAGCAGCTTTTGGGATTGACGCATATGCAAATCATGCTAGTGAGGCTGCAACACCACCACTCACACGAGGGATTTGACGTACACCCTTCCTCGTTGGTAAGTGATGTCAGTATCGCAACCCAGCATGTACGCGACCTTTAAGATATATCTAATAGGAAATCAACCTATGCGTTACGCCGCTTCAAATAAGCTCATAGACCGGTTAACATGTTGGAACTCCTGTAAATTCACAAATGGCGAGTGACTGAGTGACCTCTACACAACTAACAATTAGAGGTAGATTAAGCGACACACTTTTGCAAGAAATCTGGAATGCCTTGAAACGACCGCTCAGCGCGCGCCTAACATTGCTACTAACGAACATTGTTAGCAGCGTACCGCTCCCAGCATCCTCGCGGCCATTGTCCTTAAGAGTTAATGCTGAGAATATGTATTGAAGAATATAGTGCATATCACAAACATCATATTGGTTGTGAATGAATAGGTTGAAACTGAAATGATTTCATTTTTAAATCAACCTACTCACGAGAAATGCGCCGTCACCTCTCGCTCACCGTGCACAGGTGCAAAATAGGTATTTGCTCGCTGAGGGCGAAATGGCTTCTGCGGCTTCCTAACGCTCCGGCCTGTTATGCTGTCGTTGTGTGTGCGCGGTGTCAGATGATGAGCGAGCACGAAACAGCCGCACTGTCGAGTCGAGTGGCTCCAGCGCCGCCAAAAACAACATGCGATAAACATTATTCAAGTTATACTGTAAATCACATTGTCTGAACTCTAGCAAATTGGTGCCTTCCACGAATCCGCTAGGTTAATCCACTAGCTGCCCGAACTCTGGCGGATGCAATCCGGTGGAATTTGGTTGACAGAATCACGCGCTACGAGCGCGGATGGACCAACCCGCTCAAATGCAAACTCTGCCTCCTGTCGGGTTTGTACTACGCGTCTTTAAACGGGATCGTACGGCAGGCGGTTGGTTACATCGGGTGTAGTTTTGCAACAAATATTATACCCGTAGGCATAAATGACAATGCTCTATCTCTTCCAGGATTTTTGTAAACTGTATTTGAAACAATGCAAGGAACAGTAAGAGCTGTGTGTAGTAACTGATTAAGCTCAACGATCTAACAGCTCAATATGGACAGATACGCGTTTTTAGTTCTATCGGGAAAATAGCCAAAGAGGTATGAATGTGGCCGGAATGGGCTGAAGGCGTAACAATCGACAATCCTTACCCCATACCATCAACGTTAATATCTCGGTATATATCGGTACGCAGTTACCCTCATATAACTTTATTACTGGTATAAGTCGCATGGACTGTAGCCTGAGGCAACGACTACACGTCTCTTACAAATCTGCCTATTGTGACCGGGCTAACGTTAAGGATGCAAAGATAGTTCCTTACTGAATTTTCTCACGAGACGGTAATAGCGCTGCGTTCTTGGTCGCCCAGGCCTCGTTCTTATTATTGGCGGAAGGGTACCTTCGTGGGCCTTCCCTTCTTGATTCAATGGCAGCACCACTTTGTTCTAGATCGCTTCAGCATAGGTTTAAATTATGTAAACCTTGTCGAAGTACTCGAACACGGTGTTCAGCTTCCTGCGGCTCTTCAGGGTTGCAGTCACAAGCCGTTATGGTAACTTGTATTGATATGTGAAATCGAAAGTGCCGTGGTTTAGACTCAGCATAACCCGGTGCTGAACTTGCATCGATAATTTCCGATTGCTTCGGTTGACGAAGTTGATTGTGGCGGTCGACGTTCTGGACTTGATAGGGCCCGATGTCACCGCTCAGTGGTCCATACTATAGGAGGTGACTGTCGTGGATGTCTGTTACCAGTTACGGGGGGGGGGGGGGGGGTTGTGGCTCATATTGCCTGTATGGATTGTAGGTGATGGTAGTAAATCACAGTTCATTGCTGTTGCGACCTTAACAAACACTCGCCGAATTAGACCTTCTCCAGCCGTCCAGAGACCATCGTCCGACGCAGCGAAAGCTGCGAGGCTTGCACTCGGCCTGATTAATTAGACGAAGGGGGTAAGAGTCCATGGACAAACGGCGACTCTGGGTGAAAATCGAGATCTTTTTCATCCCCGCCGACACACACGGACAATTGTGCTGTTAAATATTATAGTAGATTAAAATTATCCCAGATGCTGCTGGTTGGGGCTGTACACTAAGCAGAATTTCCAGCTCCATGTAGGTCAACGCGGGGAAGCTCCCCCCCCCAGTAACTAGTAACAGACATCCACGACAGTCACCTCCTATAGTATGGACCACTGAGCGGTGACATCGGGCCCTATCAAGTCCAGAACGTCGTCCGCCACAATCAACTACGTCCACCAAAGCAATCGGAAATTATCGATGCAAGTTCAGCACCGAGTTACGCTGAGTCTAAATCACGGCACTTACGATTTCACATTTCAGTACAAGTTTCCATAACGGCTTGTGGCTGCAACTCTAAAGAGCCGCAGGAAGCTGAACACCATGTGCGAGCACTTCGACAAGGTTTACATGATGTAAACCTATGCTGAAGCGGTCTAGAACAAAGCGGTGCTGCCACCATCAAGAAGGGATGACCCACGAAGGCACCCTTCCGTCAATTATAAGAACGAGGCCTGGACGACCAACAGCGCAGCGCTATTGACGTCTGGCGAGGTAAAGTCAGTACCTCTACTTGTGTAGTCAATGACTGCACATCTCATACAAATCTGCCTATTGTGACCGGGGAAGTGGCAGCCGCTGCAAAGGTATTTCCTTATAGATTTTGAGAAACACTGTTTCAAGAAATGTGGAACGCCATGAAGCGACCGCTCATCGAGCGCCTAATATTGCTACTTTCTAAAGTTGTTAGTCTAGTACGACAGCTGTGCAGATGTTACTCTGTCACTCACCATATGTGAAAGGTCGGATAATTAACAGAAGTTTTACTATAAGAGTCAAGCTCAGTGAAATATACGTGCAGTTGCAGAGTTAGAGTGTGCATGGGCCCTCCTTCTACTTAGACGATAGCTATGTCCCATAAAATATTTTTTTATATATTTCTTGAAGCAGCAACCCAAGACGCGGCCGTTGATGGTAAAGCCTTCTTCGTTGATCGTCTGGCGCACCCTGGTGCCCTCTGATCGGTAGGCCAGAGTACCAACACGACGGGATTTAATATACACACACCTTATAGCCTGGCCGCTTTTTGTATGACTGCACTTCGCTGTTTCATGTGGATTCGAAGCATGTCGCGATCTGTACGTCCGTGACTTGATTTTCCGAAAGTGCTTATTCGTTAGAGAGCACCGCGGTGAAACGCGCCAGCCCGTTGACGTTGCTTGGGCCGTGGGTTGAAATTATCATCGACATGAAGGATGCAAAGTCGACAGCCTTAATGATGACACGAGAAAAGAGACGTTTTACGCACGCTGTCTTCTGATGTCAAGATGAACGTTCACGAGATTTGCATCAATGCGAATCTGACTTGCGGCGTTTTTCCGGCGAGGAGTGCCTAATGTGCTACGCTGACTCTCCACATATGCTAGAGGCGGCCGTCGCCATCCTTTGCGAGGTCCTCTCAAGAGCGTCTAAGCTATCATAGTACTCGACGAGGAGATAAATGACGGCGGCGCGGACCAGAGCATCCCCGCGTTGTCCTAGAGGAGCTGGAAATTCCGCTTAGAGTGCAGCCCCAACCAGCAGCATCCGGGATAAATTCAATCTATTATAATATTTAACGCTGGTATTGTTATCGAATTTTATTGTGGTGTAGCGGGATCAGCAAAATCTTGCGAGAGTGCGATCCAACTTCCACTAAGCCCGGACACCGACTAACGCAGAGGGTTTCCCGATGATCCGTGATCTTGTGCTGAACTTGGCTCACCTTGTGTACCCGACGGTAGGGCTGGATCTTGCTCCTCCAGTGACTTCGTCAAGGTCCAAGTGGGGAAGGCTTGAACGTCTTGGCGAGACGTTGGGGATGGGGTGGAGCAGCGCGGAAACTCTTCGCTCTGCTGCCGATATAGTCCAGATCCGAAGCGGTTGCTCGGGCTTGGGTCTGGCGGCCTGGATCTGGATCTGGCCGTGGGGTTGCCTTGATGGGGGGTGTTTGACTCTACGGTCTTCCTTTACCCTTGCTTGCCGCTTCCTATAGCGGGATCTTGGGGTGGTTGAGACTTGAAGGATCTTCCGGCCAAGCAATGAACTCCGGTCGATCTGGGATCTGCACTTGAGGGTAGATCACTAGGTGGTTCGATCTGGCGCTTATATTACCAGATATTAATATCCGACGCTAGATCAACTAACCGTAGACTTGCTGACACTGCGAGCGGCTTGTTGTTCCTCTTCTTCGCCGCAAGGAGGGCACTTGCTCTCTCTGATGCAAATTCAGGTCTATTGATTGATCTAGTTACTAGAGAGTAGGAGACGCGAATCTCATCCGGGCCAATATCCATCTCAGCTACGATCGTCTTGCGAGGCCAAATCCAATTCCCGCCGTGACTCCATACGAGTTTGTTCTCCATTTGATGATCCCGTTACGACTCCGTGCTCGCTTGTTGATCTTGGTTACTTGATGGTGAGATCGAATACCCGGAGGCGTAGCAGACGTTGCCCTCGTCCCGGGCCAATACGCATCCCTGGCGCGATTATCGTGCGAGGCCAAAGCCAATATATTCGCTGCGACTGCAGGTCACGTGCGCTCCACTCGGCAAATTCGGGTCTGATTTATGGCTAAGTATGGTCCCATCCTAAGTCACTATCCTCATACCTGCCAGACGACCACCTTTCACCGCCTTTATGTCCTTCGCACTCTTACCCATCTCGAGGTACCTTCTTCAACGTGGGAGCGCCATCATCCTATCGTAGATCTTGAGATCGTCCTCGATCGCCATATCGGGATCCGGGATCCGAGATCCGGGATCCAGATCATTGTGAGCCTGAATCCAGATCACTTTACCTTTTGGATCCAGATTCGCTCTTCCTCTTGGGCCTCTAGCATCTTGCTGCTGCTGGATCTGGCACCGCACCCGCTTGATGTCCATCGGGGAGGTACGCCACTTGCATCCATAGCTCTTTGGTGTCTGATCGGAGATCGCCTCTTCTATCCCACAGGATCTCCAGTGGTCACTCTTCGGAGAAACGACCGGGTCCAATATTGTCCATCAGGTCACGATCCATCCTTCTCTCTCCTTTCTCAGAATACACTTCGGCCTTTTGTGAACCACCCAAGTGTGTCCCAACTCCTAATAGGCTGAAAAGTCCCCTCTTTCAGCCAACCAGATAGAGGCAACACAGCACGCGCTGCCTGCATGCCTTTGTACCTACTTTTGTATATCAAACTTTGTAACTCTACCTACATATGTAACTTGAATGTTGCCCGTCACGTCACCCCCTCTCTAAGTTGCGCTTACGGTGCCGTAAGCGCAATCGTGAAAATCTCCAAAGAACATCGACTGCAGACACTCGGCTGGCCGCAGAACTCGAACGTCGATGGCTCAGACTAGAGACTTGCCCTCTAGCACTGGAGGCGACGCAGATGAACATCCGACACTGAACCCGGCGCCGCGACTCGTATAGGCGCCTCACGTGATGGACCCGGAGCTGAAGCCATTAGCATTATACAGCCTTGGTGGAGCCGAAGAACCGGAGACGCTCGAAGTGATGAAGCAATACTTCGTGCGGTACCGTGCGACGAGGGGCAAGACGACGAACAATGCGTACGCCCACGACGCGTTACAGCGCTCGTGGTGTGCCTTCGAACGACATTGGAATGCGGCGCGGCACGAAGGTGCTTCGTTCGTGTCTTGGCTCGAAGGACGGGGGGAGCGACGTGGAGAACATTTTATTGGCGAGCTGCGCACTCGCATCTGCATGATGGCCCGCGACGAGTTGCGAATCTGTTACGTCCATCTTCGTGAAGGATGCGAGACATGTGGGTAGGAGCGCGAGCGTCCCACGGAGGCTGCGTGGAACGAACAAGTTGAACCTGGCGTCTCGAAGATGATGAACGTCGATGGATCGGCCGCTATGAGCGCTCGCTTGCTGAATTGGAGCAAGCGGAGAGACGGCGTGGTCGTGAACTTGCTGGCAGACGTGGTCGGAGTCGCAGTCGTACACACTGTGACCGTTCGCGGGGGGCTTGTAGTCGTAGCAGGTCGAGGGAGCGTCATTGGCGTGGTCTGGATCTTCTCCGAGAACGGGGCCGCGAGCGTCACGCTCGCGGGGTCGAACGTTGCAGTGGAGACGTCATTCGTTGTCGCCACCGCTAGCGAGGCTTCATACTCCTTCACAACATCCGGAGTATCTTCCATCTGGCGGCTACGCGGCTCCCACGTATCCTTCGCTGGCGAATATTCCAGCCAGCGGACCCGGTAATGTCTTTCTGGGGCGTGACGTGAGAAGCCCTTCACTGACGAGCCCTGTCGCGTTGGGCGTGCGTAAGTCGTGATCCACGATGCGCTCGACAACCCAGCTTCGAGCGCCCGATGCATCCAGCAGTGGGGGTAGACCATTACGTCGAAAGGTCGGACCACTGGCGTGAAGGGTCGCTCCAGGGTGGACCTCCTGGAGGGGCGCCGGTTTTGTCGGTTTCGTCGGTTTCACTAGTTGACGAGTCGGCTCGAGACTCCGAGCTGACGCATCACTCGGAGCGACCGACGATGCAGCAGTATCGCTTGATGCGCGTGGAGGCAACCGAGGCGACGAACGACGCTCTGGGTGCTCAGGAGGTGGCTCGGGACGCTCGCGATGATGCGAGTGCTGCTGCAACTCTTGCAGAGCGTACTCGGCGTGAGCAGCGCGGTCTTGTGGAGCGACTGAGACGTCTGGAGCCGCTGCGTTGTGGCTCCTCAGCCGAATGAGCCGGGACGTGCACAGCGGGGTCTTGGGGCAAGTCGTCGGCAGCGACGACGGGCGGGAAGGTCGAACTACGCGCCCTCGAGCGGAGATCGGGAATTTCCGCCGAGTGATACCGCTTGATATGCCCGACGTAGAACGTTGGATGGAGTCGCATAGCCGTAGGTATGTCCAGTGTGTAGGCATCTCCGTGAACTTGCGTAATTTTGAAAGGGTCAATAAATCTTGGTGCCAGTTTGTTGGTACCCAGGTTTGTTACTGTCGATGACTGAATTCCTGTGGTAGATAATAGAACCCGGTCGCCTTGTCGGAATACAGCCATGTTTTTCCGACCCCGTTTGTCAGCATTAGCTTTTTGCTTGTCCACGGGTGCTTGCAGCGCGTCACGCACAAATCGCGTGACGGCCTCACGGTGTAACAGGAAATAGGACACTGCGGTGGAGCTGATCGGTGAGTCAGCTTCTTTTGGAGCAAAGTTGGCCTCCGGAGACTTGACGGTGTCCGTCGAGTCGGACGGCACCACAGGCGAGACCCTTGTTTGTGGAGCGACTGATGCAGTCTTCAAACGGATTCGGGAAGCCACGCTATTGGATCCTTCAGTCATGGACTCCTCGTGAGCGACGTCCATCGTGGGGACACTCGGCGCTTCAACCATCCCTACCTCACCAAGAGTGGAGCATCGGTCGACCGAAGGTGCACCCAGTGCAAGCAGAGCGGGAACGCGCGGATGCCGCGCGTTATTCACGAAGAACGGCGTCAATCCCGTCGACGCGTGTACGGCGTTGTTGATGGCAAATTCAGCAAGCAGCAGGAAGGTACTCCATGAGGTGGACGACGTGACGTAACTACGTAAGACGTCTTCCAACACGCGATTAACCCTCTCCGTTTTCCCATCTGTCTCCGGATGGGCTGCCGTCGGCATTAGCAGGCACGTGCCGAGCAGCTCGAACAGACGGTTCCAGAAAGCCGATGTGAGTCGCGGGTCACGGCCGGATACGATGGACTCCGGCAGGCCATGGTGTCGGAACACCATGTCGAGGAACAGACCGGCCGTGTCTTCTGCGGAGACGCGTGCTGCGACAGGAGCAAGATGCACCATCTTGCTGAAGCGATCGACGAGGACCAGAACGCCCGTGTGGTACTGGTCGTCCGGAGGCAGGCCGAAGACAAAGTCCATGGTAACGGATCCCCACGCCTCGGTGGCGATGGGCATAGGGCGATTGTGACGAAGGCGAGGGCTTGACGCGTTGACAAGTTTCGCAGGAGCGAACCCATTTACGCACCCATTTGTACATCCGAGGCCAGTAAAAGGCCCGAGCAAGCGCAGCAAATGTCTTCTCGCGACCGAGATGACCAGCGATGGGAGTGTCGTGATACTCATGTATCAAGCAAGCACGAAGATCTTCATCTGCTGGAACGACAACGCGCGGTGGATCAAAAGCGTCTATGGAATACGTTAGCAGCGTGCCGTCAAGCTGATACCGCTTGATGTGATTGCGTGTCGGTCGCGTAAGCTTCTTCAGGGCTTCTGTGCTAGGTGCTCGGAGTTACGATGATGTCCGCGTAGAATGATTCTCCAGCGTACGAGTCAGCGATCTGCTCACGGAGAGACGGAAGAGGGCTTGAAATCGTCGCGTTAAGCCCCTTCTCAAGGCAACAAGCACAATCTTCGTCGTATTCGTCCTCAGGGACCGACTGATGTCCTATCCCCCGCCTTGGATCGTAGTCGGGACGGCGGAACAGCGCGTCGGCAAGGATACTATACTTGCCGGGCTTGTAGTTGACGACGAAGTTATATTCAGCGAAGAACGAAAGCCAGCGGGCCATCCGCTGTGATAGGTGCGGGCTCTTCATCGCTGTCCTCAGCGACGCGTGGTCGGTGTAGACAGCGAATGTCTGCAGTCCGAACGCGATGTTACTAGATTTGACGTAGTCGTCCTTGGCCGCGAGTCCGTAAAGCTTGGCGTCGTCTCGCGGTTCACGACATGCCACGTCGACTTGGTCAGGAACACGCCACGCACGTAGCGGTTCCACGTCGCGTAGTTGTCCCCGTTGAACTTGTCAATGGAGACCTTGGTGGAGGCGTCGTGGGCAGAGGACATGGTGCTTGGGCTCATAACCTGATGGAAAGTATAGATCTTGAACACGAAGCTTGGACGATGCGGAGGGAGGGCCGTCGCAGACGGCGGGACCGGAGCGAAGGCACTTGAGGGGTAGAATGAAAATTCGAAAGTGATTGAATTGTTGGAGCTTACATCCTACTGTTATAGACACGCGACCCTGCGTCCTATCACCAAGTGCATCTAATCAACCATCACTCACCGGTGTTCATCCAATCATCCTACTCGTCTAATCATCGGTGGCGTAAACAACTTACCGTAATCACCATAATCAACGTGGGTTCGGATTGGACCGGTTCGGGTTAACCGGTTAATGGGTACAACTGGTACACAGTACCCAACACCAGCAACCCTCAATAGTTACACCAACACGGTGTTCCACTACCGTCTCCAGTTCCCACGCTCGCAAGAGATCCACCCCAAGTTCAGCTCGACAACGAGCTCCAACGGCCCTGTCGGCTCTAATCAGCGAACACAGCTTTTCCCCTACTTCAGTCGCTGAACTGGTTCGAGGCCAGTGCGCAGCCGACTTCCGTCCAAACAAAGCCCTGTGCCCTGTGCGCTATGCAGACCTTCTGAACGGGTACCAGCACCAACAGTTCCTGGTGACTGTGGCGAGGACTGGCATCGTTCCAGAATGGTCTCATCCGTCCCCATGTAAAACGGTGCGTCCAGACAACCACAAGTCCGCAACACACCACCTAAACGCCGCGCTAAAAAGTATCCGCCAAGGCCAAGATGCAGGCCAGAACTTGGTTTTGCGGGAGGAGGTGCTTCCCTTGTGTATTGCGGTACAAATAAGCCCACTAGGCGCCGTCACCAATAGCGATGTCGACGCAGCGGTCGAGCTCCGTCTTATTAACGATCTCTCCCACCCCAAAGGTCGGGCAACAAACGACGTCTCGCTCCGGGACCGGCTTCCAATAATCGAGTACCGTCACGTACGGCTGTCGCACGCATAGGAGTGCCACGATCTCCATCCGCACTCGAGAATCTGCATCATGAAGGGCGACGTAAAAGGCGCCTTCCGACACCTGATGGTGGTGTCTGTGCACGTCCAGTGGACGGCAGCGCGCATCCCTGAAAAGCGAGCTCTTGTGTTCGATTTAGCAGCGCCCTTCGGCTGGACCTGCTCTCCTACCTGTTATGGTGCGTTCGAAGGAGCCATCTCATGGCTGTTAGGCCGCGAGAGCCCCGCTTCGATGGATCTTTGGTCGTCCGACGCCGACCTATATTTCGCTTACGAATGGGTCCATGATCATGTACTGGTGGAGCCCGACATCGGAAATCGTCTGTACCTAGCAGACCAGTCGCTCAGACTGGCAATGCTGACCGTTGTGGGACCGTCCGCTGTGAATGAAAAGAATTTCTCCAAATGGACGATAAAGTTTGAAGTTCTCGGGCTAGAATTTGACACACGAGCTCGCACGGTTTCAATGCCCGTGGCAAAGGTCAAGAAGTTGCGGATCGGGTGCAGCGACTACAGACCCTCCGCTAGACCACCCGGCATCATTTGCCGTTCGTGCTAGGAAGCCTACGGCATGTCTGTGCTTGCCTGAGATCGGCTAAGTCGTTTCATCAGCGTCTGTAATTAGCCATGCTAAAGGCACCCCGACGCGGACGTGTTGTGGTTACCAAAGCAATGCTACAAGATCTCAAGCGGTTTTCAAGTATTCTCAAGTACGGTCGTCTGCAAGCCCTTCCGACGGCCCTGTTCGTGAGCGCCGCTACGGTGGATGCCCACCTCTACATGGATGCAAGAGACGCGGGTCTTGTCGTCCTGAACCCGGCCCAGCGTAGCTTTATACAGGTCCAGCTCGACGAGATAGAGCGGGCGAAAGTTGCGGCAGCCCGCACCAGTTTTACCATCAATATGCGCGAGTTGTTCAGCGTAGCACTGGCCGCGTGGCTATTTGGTCCAACCTAGAAAGCGGCTTCACCTGGTACAATCCCGTTAGTGCGTGTTTGGATCGACAACGCCTGCGCGGTCACGTGGAATAACAGCCTAGCCAGCACCAACCCGCTCGCACAGGAATTAACCCGCGCCATTGGTCTTGCTGAAGCCGTGTTTGACATTCGGCTGTCGGCGCAGCACCTTCCCGGTTGCGTGAACACGATGGCGGACGGTTCCGGATCTTGGGGTGAGCCTTACTAACCTCTCTGAATAATTTTTTGAATTCATCTTGTCATGTTCCGTTACCGCCAGCTATTCGCAAGATCTACTCAACGTTCTCCGAGAGCTTCAAACCTAGTCAGTAGCCGCGATCTAAGTATGCCGCCGCTTGGCGAGAATGGTGCCTATGGTGCCAGGCGTGTGGTCACTCCCCTTTGCTTCCCGATGACCGCAGGGCTCAGTCCACACAGCTCATTTGGTTTGCCATCACTAGTGGAAGAAGCCACTCAAACCACGAGCTTCGGCGATCTCGGCTACGACCATTCTGTCCAAACTTAGCGCAATATCATGGTATCATCGCCGGTACTGTGGCTACGAGACCGAGCTCCATGCCGGACACAAAATGGCTATGCGAGGGCTGCAGAGGATGTCGCCGGGACCTACACGGAAAGAACCCGTTTCCGTCCGGATACTCCGGGTCATCCGGTCGCAGTGTAATTTCGCCGTCACCCACGACCGCGTACTCTGGGGGGCTGCGCTCATGGGCTACTTCTTTCTGCTGCGCCGCTCAGTGTACCTCGCATCGGGCAGTGAACTAAAACCATACGTGATCAAGGTTCAAGATGTGACAGTGTGGGAAAAGAAATGCGAGGTCGCGATGAACAAAGCTTCTGCCGTTGCGGTGTCCGTACGATTCAGAGGAAGCAAGACAGATCAAGAGCACAGAGGACAAATTCGGTATCTTCAAAGTTCAGGATCTGAGTAGGCGTGTCCAGTGAAAGCTGCATGAGCTCTCATAGCTCACTGCATCCAGCATTCAGTAAGATCGACGGAGCCGCTGTGCTCAGTATCTCGCAATGTTCCGTTACAAGGAAACGATATTCACGAGGCCATAAAGCGAGCGACAGAAGCGCTACATTACGACGCCAAGCGATTCGGGACGCATTCGCTACGCAGTGGAGGAGCTACAGCACTTTTCACAGCAGGGGTCGACCGACTTACCATCAAGATGTTTGGACGGTGGAAGTCCGACGCCTTCGAAGCCTATACAAGGATGGACAGCCGTGTCACAGCTGAACTCGCTGCCAGAATGTGCCAACACTCCTCAACTCCAATACACCGGTTGGGTATCATCCGCCACCTCGTCGCTGGATTGGATGTAACTGGAGCTTCAATATTACGAGCGGATGACCCCCCAATTTGAAGTAAACGCAGTTGGAAAGGATGGTTTCCTCGAAGAGGAGACCGATTTTCTAGCAAGTGAACGTGAACACAAAACAGTGCGTTATGACGTCACAAAGTTACCGTAGATAAGTAATTAGTGTTAAGTTGTAAAGGACTGGAATAGCCAGTCGTTTGTAGATTCGTTCCGCTCTCGACCCACCGCACCGCGCCCAAGGCGTCATGCGCCACCTCGTGGCTAGATTAGCTGTAACCGCAGCTTCAATATTACGAGGGAATGACCCCCCATGTTGAAGTGAGCGCAGTTGGAAAACATTAGAAATCTGGCTCAAATACCCTCTAAAGGCGTACAATCATTTCTGTCATGGTAACTACGCCGTCTAGCGTGCATTGATTCGAAAACGCGACACCAAACAGACTCACAGCATTACTTGTATAAATTGTAAGGTTCTGATGCATTTCTGTGCCCCTGGTTCGTGTAGTAACGTCCTAGCGTTTCGCTTGAGTTACTAAAGTGTCCTATTCAGCGGTAAGCCAAGCATGTTGAAGACGCCGTGTTTAGCACGCAACGTCAATAAGTTTAAGCTTACAAGCAAAGACTACATGTATACACATCCATGTACGTTCAAAACGACATTCAATCGCCGTTGTTGTAATACACAAATTATCGGGTTGGATGTAGGCAATAGGCAAATTTACATTTTACTTTACGTTGCTGCATAGTAGGTATCGAGTCAACAATCACCAGTACAGCTCAGATCTGATCTGCACACACACTTATCCGACTCGAACGCAGCAATTGAACTTGCACCCGCAGTCTCAAGTTCTAGCTCAATGCTGCCAGTGAGCGAAGCTCTAGAAAGCTAAGAGCCCCGACGCCCTCTGTGCTAAATTTCCGATTTGAACACGAAGTTCTTGTACTCTCCGAAGTGGAAAGTATAATGAAGCTGCAATTGTAGACGTGGTTGCGATAGCGTCGATGTAGCAGCCGTACAATACGGGCTGAGCTGGATTGAAAGGCGGTTGAAGCTGGCTTTGCGTCACGGAATGGATTCCCAGGTGTTGTGAGGGCTGTTGACGGATCGTTAATTGAGATTGAGCGTCCCTACAAATTCGATGGTTTCTACTGCCGGAAGTGCTACCCTGCTCTCAACGTGCAGGCAATTGTAAGTGCGAATAACTTGTTTCTCAGTGTCGAAGTGCGACCTGGGTCGTGGCCTGATACAAAATGCTGGCTACATAGTGTTATTCGGCGAACACTATATAACGCTATCCCGCCAGGCACGTATTTCATCGGTGATGCGGGTTACGCATTGCTACCGGGTCTAATACCCTACTGTGAGCGGGAAGAGGATGGGGTTATCTCGCCTCAGCAAAGAAGTTTAATTATCTCCATTCTAGCACGCGAATGACCGTCGAGAGCACTTTCGGAATTCGGAAAGGCCGCTTTAGAATGCTACAGGGCGCTCTCAATCAGGATACTCCGCGCTATGCGGCCAAATATGTGGTAGCCACAATTGTACTGCACTGTCGCATGACGAGATACCGAGACACCACAAACATTGCACTCTATTTAGAACTGGAGGATGAGAGCGAGTGTATCTTAGACGATACTGTGGCGATCACCCAGAGAGAAATTGCAATTGCTAAGAGAAATGCAATATCTTCTCTTATTTGTAGCTAAAGTGCTTAATACATTTCCAAAAAAATAATCTTGTGCTTGTTTGTACAACTTGTCAGACTTGAAACACACGGCCGCCATTTGAAGTCAAGAACTAGATGAGGCTGTTCAGCGTCTCTGTATGGGTCTCCATAGTAATCGTTAGCTATTTCATCGAGCTCACAATCTCGCTAGTATGCACGTATCCGCCAGAGACCATGGAAATTTTGAGAGCCTCTGCAGTGTTGTTAAGGCCTTACCAATAGATCGCGTGCCCTCATTAGCTTCCACCTTATCGCGTGCACGTTTCCTGGTATTTCCCCTCCAACCACCAGGCGCCTGGCCGCCCTTGTGCTCTGACCCAACATACAGAGGCGGTTGCTCCAACCCTGAAGAGGCATTGCGCCCCGGCACCGCAACGTCCTGTACAACATCAGAGACCTCGAGGTCGCTCAAAAAAAAGCATCCGTGTCCATGCCTTCCAGGTCTCCCCAAACGTCACGCATCGCTTCATAGCATAAAGGCTCCTGCAACAGCCTCTCCGTGGTGTTTCAGGTAGCATCTTGCGCGATACGGTAAGCAGTGTACTTTTTGTGAGGTCTGATGTAGCAGTTGGAACTCGCTTGTCCTGGCCTCTGCCCTAAAAATGAATATTAAATTATGGATACCGAACTATTTATGGGGACAACGGGGTTCCGCCAAACGCTTCAGATCCTAGAATTCCGAATTTGCATCTGTAGTGTCTTCATCTAGTTGAAAGTGAGTAGCGGCACTTTTGGCTAAAAAATCCTGGCGTCCCTCTGATATTACGTTACAAGAAGTACCACAGTTTAGTTCGTGTGTAATATTGAAAATCGACTTTTTTTCTTAGTGTTGAGAATAAGCGTATAGAGCATTTTTTTAGGCAAAAGCGCACTCTGTAAATACTCTGGAGTCTGGATATAAATCCAGAGAACTTCTTCCAACTACACCCAATTGGGGACATCCATGCCTATGGCGTTTTCCTGCACGATACAGTGCTTGCTTCGTCTCCTTCAATGCTGTAAAGTCTTCATTCTGGCGCTGGAAAGGTCTGTAAAATAACATCTGGCAGCGAAAAGAGTACTATTTTCCAGTATGATATCAATATCATAATATCGTAGTTTTGACAAATCGAAGAAAAAGTAAGAGTAATTATGATGACAGATGCTCAAAAGTAATATGAGAATACTTTGCCGAAATACAAGATACTATCACCCTCTGCTCACACCCTACTGGCTTATTGCTACAGAATTATTAATAGCGTTTATGTTGGTATCCTTGCTCATACCACTCGCATTCTAGTTTCCTGACATTTTAGCGAAATTAGATGAGAAGTAGTACGACATTTGCTACATTTTCACCTCTGCTTCTGTTGCTTCAATCGGCATGCCTATTCGCCGAAACACTTAAGGCAGCCATATTCCAATTCTGGCGCAAAGTAGCAGTATGGGAGCCATACGTGCAAGTGTGCCACTAAATTATATAGATACTGTGCATGTGATGTGGTGGAGAAGAGCTTTATGGTCAGCACCACACAAATTAATTCGTCAAAAATAGAGGATAAACCCCAGCAAGATTAAAATATTGGATTAAAATCGAGTCGTTAGTGGAAAATAAAAGCGCTTCGCCATTCTTTTGGATTTAGGTAGTCTGAGTTCTCTAAGAGAACTGAGAGAACTTAAGAGGACTCAAGAGAACTTCTCTTGCACTTGGCCCATTCTGTTTCGTACTGACGCAGTATTTGGTATTTGGAACCCATTTCGTCGCTTTTATTCATCACTTCCATCATTTTCTCGCGTTTAGTTCTGTTCAGATTGTTAAACTTCTCGATCTCGAATTTGCTGAACAAGCCAAGCGCCTTGCGTAGCTCCGGTGGGTAATCTTTGCGTCAAGAAATTTCTTAAATGAAGATTTTTTCAGGTAAGGTCTTTAGCCTTAGTCACTTTCTCGCCGTCGATCACTCTCGTTACTGCGTTGACGAGTATAGTGGCGACCCCCCCCCCCTCTTTTCATCTTCCTGGAGGTATTGTCACGTGTCGCGCTAGGACAGCGAACTGACAGGGGTGCAACAACAGTACAAGGGGTACATGATATCAGGTATGCGAGGGTTAAAGTCAGAACAGTAATCACATTGGGAGATGGCGCTAGGCGAAGAGGCGCTAAGGTGCAGTACGATGACGGGGACGGTCGACACGAACGATTTCAGTGCTTCGTTGGACCGGAGCGATGACGGGAGGTCGCCAAGAACGGCAAGGATGTGGAAGGAACGGAAGAAAGACGTGTCGGCAGGATAGCTGCCGGCAGCGAAAGGTAAGGATTCAGTCGTGAACTTTTTTCCAGGTCAAACAACAACAAACAAAGCTTATATATTTTTCTATTCGTTACGTCCGTTGCCTCCCCCTCCCCTCCGTGCTTCCTACCAGAAGTACTCACGACCCTCGGAAACCTGGAGAGCGACCCGCCACAGTATCCTCGTAGTTGGCGGCTATCGACAGAGGTCACTCGGGCGGCATCAGTTTGTTGTTCCAGCTGCAGGGTCTCCTGGAGGCTCGCATCGTCAGGTACCGCAGCCTCTAATGGAGCATCCCGGAGTATGACCATCACAACGAGAAGAAGTAGATAATCCGACCGCATACTGTACTTGGAACGGGTTTGGCGGTGAATACCGTGCTGGAGAGAGAAAATTATCGAATGCGTAGATTGATGTATGCTTGTCTCAAACTCGTGAACTTCCTGCGCTCAATACCGGTAGGAAGTACTAATATACTGTATCACCCTGTATGCTATTCGCGCTCGTACCGGTAGAAATTTTCCGGCAAGAAGTGCCCATCACCACAGCTTGTATGTTATGCATACTATTTTAATATAAAAATCAACCATTCCTATCTGAAATTGCAACGTCAGTTTAGGCAACTTTAAGCAGCTTCAGGCAATGTCAAAGAGTATTTGCCACAGAAAATCGGTCGGTGGGGGACGGATGGCACCTGTTTGGCATCAAAACAGTGACTGATACATCCTTCACTCTAATTAGTCATGCTTCGAAATTAGTCATGCTTTTGCGCTTTCGTGACGTCACAAACTTACAGGTTGTACAAATCGCGCCTATACCATTCAAAATAATGACCGGTAGATCTCGCTGAGCTCATAATTTTCATGGACTATCCTGTTACGGTGCATCGCAGCGAAATACCTTTAAAAAATGCTCACGATTTATGAGCTGATCGAGTGCTACCGAAATGGTCAGTTGTGTGTAAGCTCGCGCGCTTCACGAATATTTAACTCAGGCGTTTGAAGTAGCAACGGCTTAGTTGGAAATTCGCGAACAGGCCAAACCGACCCCCCCCCCCCCACACACACACACATACTTACCTCTCTAACTGCTTCGTAGGACTAGAGTTCTTTTGGCGCTGATTTAACAACTTCGGCGGATGCAAACCGAGGACCCAACATGGCAATCATATTCATTTATATGGGACAGCCGCGCTGAAACGGTCTGTATTTAGGTTACAGTACATTTAGTAGTATTGAGCGCCTCCAAAGCGAGTGAATACGTAAATAAAACCTTGCTGAATAAAATGTTTTAAGCGGGACCTGTCTCCAAGAACGGATCTGCATTCATTTTTTTCGCTTATCATATTTTTCCCATTCAGGGTCGACCCGCCATCAGGAGGATCGGTACAAACGCATACCACTTGCCTCCATTTCGCCACTTTTGCAAAACTCGAATGAAGTTGCTTACGGAAATTGAAAACATGTATTCCCACCACGATATAGGTTAGAAGAGCTAATATACGGAAGAGTGTAGGCATTCTTAGACTAGAGTTTCAATATAACACAGTATTGTGACTTGTTGAAACAATATTATAATTCATTTGCTTTTGTTATTCTAGTATTCATATTTTGTTATGATCGGGGGCTAGCAACAGATGTTTAGGTACGTATTTACCCGCAAAATTTGGTCGCGTTCTCTATAAACATCGTGACCAGATTAGGATGTGGCCAGGACTAGCGCACAAAATATACTTTTTTAAGTTCTTACCTGTATAGATTGTGCGTACTTTTTAAAGTACTTTACGTCTTATTTTGGTAATTACACTGTAAATTCAGTAAACTGCACTAATTTGTCAATTCCGATGCCGTCGGTGCTCCAGCCTTCCCCAGAGAGCAGTGATTGACCTGAGTGAGTGAACACCGGTATGACTGAGGAGCCAAGTTTCCTCATTTAAATCTCCAGTAAGTCACGAGCGTAGAGAGGCCAAGTGGCTGGCCATTGCGCCATGTGAAATTGATAATGTAAACGCTATTAACTGTGAATGGTATTCGGACTCCTCGAATGTACTGTACATGTAAATCTTCAAATACTGAATGAGGTGTGGTTATTACGAAACATCTTGGTTCTGTTTACGGACGGACGTTCAGTACACATGTTGTTTTTTGTCTCAATTTCAGAAGTTTTGCACAACCCAGTACTGTATATCTATAGGATTTGAATCCATGACACCCCAAAAGTTTAAACTAACATATATCGACATATTGCATAAAGGGTGTCGAACAATACGTCCTAAATAAGTCCTACAACGGTATTGCATAAAGGGTGTCGAACAATACGTCCTAAATAAGCCGCGTCTCGAGGGTCAAGTCTCCTGACCCTCCCTGCTCCTGACGCCGAGATCGCCTTTCCAGCCCCGGCGAGGAGCTCAAGCACTGGGCGAGTTGCTGACCCCGCGACCGAGAGTGTCAGCCCCCAGGCCACGCCCGCCGCCAATGATTTTACAATGATTTACATCTGGCCGCGGCCCCGTTAGGCTTCGCGAGGAGTCGCCCAAGCGACTGCCAATGCAGCAGGACGTCCTGTGACTCTCATGCCTCCGGAGACTGAAGACAGTGCTATCGTCTCCTGGAGAGGTCCGGGATCTGAGACGTCACCCAAGCCCCAGGTGACGTACAAACTGCATCCAAGCGTCGAGTCGCCTTGGAGGCCCTTGCAAGCAGATCATGTTGAAAACCCACTGGTGACCACCGAGGTCTTCTCGTTGTCCCAGCAGCGTGAATACGTTGCGGCCCAAGTAGAGAGGTGGATAGCCCGGGACCGGGAACGGTCCCGCCCCCAACACTTTCTATCCAGAACGCCGACATTGGCCGACGCGAAATTGGCTGATGGAAGTGCCGGAAGTTATCCGGGACCTACGGGAAACATCCCAGAGACTCCGGACGTCCTTGAACGGCAAACTTTAAGGGACAGTGCCTTTGCCTCCCGGTGGTATCCGACCGCTTAGCGCATCGGGTCGACTTTAGCCGGCTGGCCAGGAGCGATGGAGTCTGGGATCACATAGCCGTCATCGCGATCTTCCAGGCCATGTTGCACGATGCCGGGTTCGCGCTCGTCGATTTGGTACCGCCCTGGCAAGAAGCTATCCCCCCAGAGTCCCTTGCATTCCGAAAAGTGCAGTTTTTGACAGACGCCATCTTCCTCCGGAATTTGCTGGTTGAGAGCCAAGATGCCTGGAGCCTGATTGCCGCTGGGAGGCGTTTCAGCGCCAGACAGGAGGATGCTTCTTTTGAGGTGCTTGATCCGTCGGTGGATTCTGCCTCGTACAACGAGGACGGGGATGCGCTGATGCTGACTGCTGAAGAACAGGACCTCCTAGGACATTCTGTAGTCACCCGAATGAGGCTGGCCCAAGTGTGACCTCGGGAAGCAGACTCGGACGTCACTCATTCGGAACCCAAGCGTCACCGAGGCAGCCCCGGGGAACCCGTCATCCGAGACACCACTCTCCGACACTCCCTTGTCAATCCCCTCTTGGCCCGGTTCCGACGAAGGTGCAGTTGTCTGGGGTGGCCCTGTTCCAGTCGTCGTAGGGACGTCGAGCGTGGCCTCCGGTGATGCCCCGATGCTATCTCCCGATGAGAATATGTCGTCAGCTGGAGGAGGCTCGCAGGGACTCCAGGAATAGGACCCGCCGGAGTCGCCTCTGGAGTATTCATGGCAACCGCCAGTCCAGAAGGGATTCCCACGGACACACCGACGGTATACGTCCCCGTCGCAACGTACCTCCCGATGATCACTTCTGCGCTTGAAGATGAAAGTGAGGACGTGAAGATGGCCTGGGAAGAGCAAGCATTGTATGAGGAGGACAAACCGGTCGTCCCGTTAGATAAAGCGGCGCAGTCAATCCCGAGACATGACACCTCTCCGGAACAGAGTCGTGTCTTGTTGGAAGAGCAACGCCAGATTGCTCAACTTCAAGCAGCAATGACGAGCAGGAACGCAGACGGCTCCTTTGCCTTGAGCGCCAGATGCGAATGCAAGCCGCTGACTGCGAGATGAACCGGTCCGAGAAGCAAGAGCACAAAGCTCATGAACGAGGTCAAGAAATTGAAGAAGCTCGTCGCAGAGCCGCCGCGGACGCCAGGATAGCTGATCTCCACATGCGTCTCCACCAAGTTCAAGAGCGACAGACCCAGGAGCTGGACAGCACCGAAGCACACGTGGCTCGAGAACGCGAAGTCTCGCGGCGCGAGGCAGAGGCTATCGCCCGAGATGCAGAACGCCTGCACTCGGGAACAACAGACGCCGCTGAGGTAGCAACTGCTCTCGACCGACAAGGGGAAGCCCGCGCGAAACAGGAACTCGAACATTTACTTTGGGAAATCCGGGCTCAGCATGTCCGAGCAGTGGACCAGAGAGTGCCAGTGTAGCTGAGATTCGGATGCTACGGGAACAGCTGGCGGCCGTGGTTGATCGGAATCAGAGCAGCAACTTACCCGCTTCTAGCCGAGGCAGTGGGTCACGAAGCCGCCGTCGTCGGAATAGTTCGAGAGACCCGACAAGGCAAGCTAACGGCAGGGGCCCGATGCGCACATCACGAGGTCAGCAGGAAATCCGCGGAAGCGGTCCACCTCCACCTCCCGCCAGATTCCAGCAAGGAAGGGGCCCACCACCGCAGTCATCTACGGGGGTAGCCCGTGCCCGCCTCCTCAGCTTCCGCTGTCTCTCGAGGTACATCCGTCGGTACCTCGTCGCAAGGACTCCAGACGACTGTAGACGCCCCCGCTCCACCGGCGGCCTGGCAGTCGCCTACCCTGGCGATCCCAGAACCGGGACTCCGGTCACAGGACCCCAGATACGGATGCGCTCTGGACCACTCGGAACGTACGAGAACCGCTTCGATGAACACCCAGCGGCTCGATCCTCAGCCGGTGACGCACAGCCACGTCCCGAATCGCAGCCACCCCGGCATATCACCGCCAGGTCGTGGGGTCGGGGTATTTACCACGCCCATTCCCTCGCCACCCCTACCAGAGACCATTTCAACCTGACTACCGGTTTCGGGACCCGGGACAGTGAGGAGCATCCTAACAGCAAGCTACGGAACGGTCTACCCAAGATACCCCGGCATAACGGCTCCCTATGTGCAGGTCCCAGCGGGGAATCCGTTGGCAGACGACACCCCAGGAACTTCGACAGGGTGGCCAGTCGGACCTTCCTCCGGAACCCTTCCGGAGGCGCCACGGGGGCCAACAGCTTTGCCGAAGCGGATGCGACGGAATAACCGCCCCGCGAGCACCCCCCGGAACGGGGGCATTCCTTCCGGGGTATCGAATGAGTTTCCGTCCATTCATCGCCTATGATGCAGTGGAACATTTTGACCCCAGCTTGGCCTTGGACAAGCATCGACTGTGGTGGGAAAAGTCCAGTATACCGCTCTAATGGGAGGCTGGCACGAACAGGAGCGTTGTATGCAACTGTATAGACGACTTTCGCACAACGAAGGTACAAAAGCTTGGGTCCAGCACCTCCCGGAATATATTCGCAAGAATTGGCAGCGCCTATCCGACCGTTTCGCCAAAGAATTCTGCCGTTCGACTGAATCGACTAGTTAACTTTGTCTGGGACTCAAGCAAGAATCGCGGGAAACCCCCCCCCCCCCCCCCCCGGACCTTCCTTTCCAGATTGAACGCGGCAGCAGTCAAAGCCAACGTGGACTACATGACCGCCTCCGGTTACCGTCGCCACATAAATCTACGAGACTACGAACTTCAACTAAGTCTCCAGGGACGATTGTTCTTGTCAGCTAAGGAGCTGGAGGAAACTTTTCGCCAGGTGGAGGAAATGGAGCGCGGGATGAAAAGGAAACCAGCCGCTGACATACAGTACGGACGGTTCCGCCCTCCCGGAACGAACCCGCCGGGAGCGCAACGGGGCGTGCGGGGCCTAAAGAACCCGGCTGCGTACAGAGTTGATGTGGACGAACCCCACGAATCCTCCGAGCTCTGCCCACGCG
Source organism: Phytophthora tentaculata (assembly GCA_033557915.1). Lineage (NCBI taxonomy): Eukaryota > Oomycota > Peronosporomycetes > Peronosporales > Peronosporaceae > Phytophthora > Phytophthora tentaculata. The sequence continues at coordinate 3,635,031 of JAUCEA010000001.1, forward strand.
AACTCCAATGGGACGACGCGGAGGACGCAGCCTACAGTTACCAGTTTGACGAGGACGACACCAACCCCTCCGAAGATCCTGTACCCGAGCACGCAGAGACATTCTGAGCCCACGGGACACGAGCTGTTAATGTCCGAGAACCCCGATTGCGAGGAACTTCCAGGAGATCCGAAAGTACCCCCCAGATGGTGTCGCATCTTCAGCCGCCTGCAGCGAATGCGGGCGATTGGGACATGTCCGTGACAAGTGCTGGCGCTTGCTAACTTGTGAACGGTGAGGAGGCAAACACCCCACGAACATTTGTCGTCGTCGCATGTGCGAACTGTACGCCCAGCTACACCCCCCAGGCGAATGCAAGGTGGTGCAAGCTGTTAAGCAAGCTGCACAAGGAGGCCAACTCCAGGGTCTTCCGGATGATGTGCTCCGGCACCTTCGTGGCGGGGCAGAACCTCCGTTAAACAACTAGGCTCGCTGGGTAGGGACCCAGCACGCGCCGAGCCTAAGTTCCATAAGATCTACTGCGCCTATGCGTATGTAGGTCGTAATGAACAGCAATGCATGTCGGTTGACCCAAACCTATTCCTGGACCCCAATGTGTCTTCCAGGCACTGTTCCCCAGGAGACAATGAGCTCACGTATCACCTCCAGCCTGGCTAACGCCGAGGGTGATGGGAAGCCAACGCCTGGGATGACAAGTGCAGTGCAGTCGCGCTGGTACACGGGTCCATTTTCCACCATAGGGCACAGCTGATGCTCGACTCGGGTGCTTCCACAAGCATACTCAGCCTTGATATTGCGCGTAGATTGAAACTGAATTTGGAGCCCCGAGGAGAGCTCTGGCTGAATGGTATCGATGGTGTGAAAACGCAGGTGGACCGCAAATACCAGGTGGTGTTAACTCTGGATCATCGAGAAGTTTACTCATTCGAGATTTGGGTTGGCAACATCGGCCGTGGCGTCGACTGCCTCTTGGGTATGAATTTCATGGTCGCCGCCGGAGTGCGACTGTGTGTCCACGAAGGTGCGATCGAGCTCCCGGACGAGGAGAGAATCCTGCTCGTGGGAGGTCCGACCCGAGAAGGTTTTGAGACGACTATCAACGTCCGCCATCACGACAGTATCAACCTGGAGGCGGGTGAAAGCTGGTATATCCCCATATCCCTCGACGGATATGATCCCGAGACGTTGAATGTCTGGACAGGACGGGGTCGCGACTGGGTCACTCTGGTGATTTTTAAACCCAGAAAATGCCGATCGCAGCCCGCGTCGTAAACATCGCTAAGCGGGTCGTGTGGATTATCCCGTTTGTCAACGTGGTCAAGCTGATGGACAAAGATCTTCTCCTCCTGGGGACGGATTTCGTACGGGCCGGATCCTGCCGTTATGAAGAACGAGCGTTACTGGTCTTCGAAAACGCTTGGCCTCGTTCAATAGAACGGCGTATGGTCGCCGAAGCCCGGAAGCGAGCACGTAACGCCCCACCCACTGTGGAGTGCCAGGAGTACCCCGTTCCTACTGCCATCTTGAAGAGACCGACTGCGCGCCCAGGGGTTGCTGCTGTTTCCCTTGCCGTCGAGGAAGTCCCTCCCGTTCCCGTGCACCTCGACCCCGAGGCCGTTGTTCACACCTCCGGCGGGGGCGCATCCACGTCCGGGAAAGCGGCCACAGACGAGCTCGCCCGAATCTTTCCGGTTACCGTCCCGGCCCCGAGTCCGGTAACGTTGACGCAGACATACCTGATGTTGGCACAAACCGGACGACATGTGGCCGGTGACCCTGCAATTTATTACCATCAAGGGGCGGACTTTATTCTCCTCGATATGCTCAAAAGCCAATTGGTTTATCTCCCAGGCCAAGCGAGAATTCAACGCCGCCGCAGATTACGTTTCTAAACGCGTACTCCAGGATATGACGTCTCTCAACGTCGAGGATCGAGAGGAACTTAAACTTCTTCGAAACTTGAACCGAAGCTATGAGAAGCTCATGAAAGAACCGGGTTCCCAAGAGAAATCGATGGCAGAAGCAGCCTTCATGGCTACCGCGACGAAGGACGCTTAACAGAGATCAGAAACCCCAGAAGCGAAGACATTCATCACCACGAGGGCGCGGGACCGAAGAAGCTCTACCTCGTAGGAATCAGCCACCCCAGGACGAGCTGAGACCTCCAGTGAGGATACCGAGAAAGAGGAAGAGTCGGCGGTGGATTCCCAGACACGCAGCAGAACACCTTCAAGGAACGTCACCACCGGACTCTCGGAAAGAGAGGTGGAGGCGAATATGCGCACATCAAGACAACGATCCGGAGCTCAAGCCACTGCCGCACTTCCTCCGGAGTGAGACAGAACAGCTCTCCTTGAAACAGACGACCCACCTGGCCAAGATCGCAGGACAGTTTGTATTGGACTATCGGGATGTGTTGTTCTATGCTAGTCAAGACACCCCCGAGAGACCTCGCTCTGCCCCTGAGACTGGTGGTACCCAGTGATCTCCAGAAGGACGTCCTGCACCATTGCAACGCTGATTTTCAGGGAGCCGATCAAGGTGTCCTCCGAACGTACGAACGCCTGAGACAAGAATTCTACTGGATCGGTAAGTTAAAGTCGGCTGAGAAATTCGTCAAGGAATGCATCGATTGTGTTACAGCCAAAGGGCTTCCTCGGAACCCAGGCCCCTCCCCAGGCAATATCCTGGCGACGAGGCTATTCCAAGTGGTCTCCATGGACTTTGTGATACCCCTGTCGCGGACAACCAGAGAAAACGAAGCCCTGCTCCTATTCCAATGCGCATTCTTGGGTTTCGTGATGTGCAAATAGATGGAAAAAACCACCGCGCAAGATGTGGCTGAGGCCTACGAGGAGTGCGTCTTCCGGAGATTTGGCGCAAGTGAGATGATTCGTCACGACCAAGACCTTCGGTTCATGGGCCGTGTGTGCAAGCACTTCCGGGAAATGATGGGAGTCGTCAGCGAGCGACGCTAGCGTACCGACTCAAGGCGAACGGCCAACAGGAGAGGTCTGTTCAGACAGTCATCCGGAGCGTCCGGGCTTACGTGCAGACAGTGGATCAGAGCGACTGGGACGAGCTGGCTGATAAACTTATATGGGCGCTCAACACGTCCTATGGTTTTACTCGATTAGCTACCCCTTTTTTCTTGGTCCACGGATGGGATGCCCAAGGGACGCTACAAGCCACGATGGGAAAAAGTTTCCGGCGATGTTCAACTCCAGGATGCTCACCTATGGAGATTACAAATCCAACGACAAGTGGAGTATGCGAGAGCTTGAAAGCGAACGATCCCGGGAGCATAATCTTCGTTGGAAACAACTGTCGGACCAGCTCAAGCAAGGTTTCGAAGTAGGCGACTCTGTGTGGTTATATCTCGCTCGGTTTCGTCGGGGTGTTGACCAAAAAGATACCTCATCATTGGCACAGTCCATTCAGGATTATCGAGACGGGGGATGAGTTTCGGTATCGTCTACAAAATGAGGGCACGGACTACCAATTCTACCTGTGGGTTCACGTGAGTAGATTAAATCCCCGAATTCTTTCCCCTGAGAGGCCGACGGTTGTTCTTGACCTCCCCGAAGAAGACGACTGGGAACCCGATGAAGCGAGCGGAGAAAACGAGGTAGAAGAAGTGTTAGACGTCCGATGGATCACCCGGACACGAGTCAGCCGACGGGTCAAGGAGTACAAGATCAAGTGGAAAGGCTATGAGGCCCCAGAGTGGATTCCCCAGAGCCGCCTCAACTGCGGCCGACTCATGTATGAGCTCGACCATAGTGAGGGTCCCGAGCTCGCTTGCAGGCCATGCAGTCTGGAGACGACCTCCCGGATGCCGAAGTCCGGTAACCTCGGGGGAACCCCCGGGTTGTACAGAGACTTAACCTACACAAAACGATATGTTGGCTTCATTCAAGGTTTTGGTAGATACCTGCTTTTGTTTCAAAGTGCCGAACAAGCTGCGCTCACCCGAACAAAGAAGAAGTGTCACGGGTCGCGCTAGGACTGCCAACTGACAGGGCTGTCTGAGCTGGAGAAGGAGGATGTGGGACGAAAAGGTGAATGGGTACATAATATCAGGTATGAAAGGGCAAACGGCAGAGCAGTCATCACATTTGAAGATGGCGCGAGACGAATAGGCGCATAGGTGCAGTGTGATGACGGGGACGGAGGACACGGATGGCTCCTGTGCCTTGTTGGACCAGAGCGAGGGCGGGTGGCCGCCAAGAACGGCAAGGATGCTGGAGGAGCGGAAGGAAGGCGTGCCGGCAGAAAAGCTGCCAGCAGCGCAAGGTAAGGACTCAGTCATGAGCTTTCTAGGTCGAACACACGTCGACAAGAGAGTTGTAATCAAGCTTTTATATTTTCCTTTCGTTACGCCTTGTCTCCCCTCCTTGCTTCCTAGAAGAAGAACTCACGACCCTTGGAGACCTGGAGAGCGACCCGCGACAGAGGAATTTATGTCAGTTCCCAATTTTGCCGTCGGCCACGTACAAAGTTAAAGTTCCGCTCGAGCGATTACTATCAGCCATGAAATCGTACTTAGGGTGGAAAGCAAAAAATGCTACCGGTGATAATATTTAAAAAATTTGAAGCGAAACTTATAAGAGCTTCACCTGGCTCATTTTTTTAGATCGTAGTATGCCGTATTAGCATCTGTAGTCTCTTCATCTAGTTTGAAAGTGAGTAGCGGCACTTTTATCTTTAAGAAAAGCTTACGTCCCTCTGAAATATCAGTTACATCAAGTACTACAGTTTAGTATGTGTGTAATACTAAAAACCGACTTTTTCTTAGTGTTGAAAATAAGCGTAGAGAGCTTTTTTAGGTAAAATCGCACCTCTGTAAATACTCTGGATACTGAGTTTTCGGTGATGCCGCGGCCGACAGGTCCCGACATCTCTGACCTGACCCGCCTGGTCTGCGCTCCGACACTCCTTAATTTGATAATCCGACAAATATTAATAATCCGAGTAAAGCACACAACGCGTGTAGCTGTACACAACGCAAGAAGTCCACCACAGCCTTCTGTCACACCTCACACTAGAGGCAAGCATTACCCTTCATCAATGGAGTAGTCCGAATGCAAGCGACGCCTTCATGCAGCCCTCTGTGCTTATGCTTTCCCTCCTCAGCCTAGCTGTCCTGAAGCCCAGCAGCCACCTGATTTGCAGGCACCACTAGCAAGTCTATTTCATAGGCCTGTCCTAGTATGAGTCCCAGAATGCACGGAGGCTGGAAAGAAGCCTAGCTGGAAGATTATGCAGTCCTCGCATAAAGGAGTACAAGCCTCGTGTCGTACATGACGTCAACTACAAGATTGATTTGCTGTACGTGCAGTACCAGTATACAGGATTCGGTGGTCGCTGCTTTTCGACTATATCACAATCCTAGTTAGATATCACACAACACAATATGTTGAGGGTTTTGCCTTTATTGATGAAAGCGGACTTTTACGAGTTTTGGTGAGGGTTCGGACTCGTCTCGAAGCCTCTGTCGTGCGCACACCGTTTGAGCGAATGACCCACAGCACACACTAGTCCAAGCCGCGGACTTCCTGTGTCATATAGTTCATTCTGTAATTAGCACCTGGCCACTCAAGTCTACAAGTTCCTACCATTAGTTTAACCCTCGTCGCCACACTCGGGCAGGAGGTCATACCAATACATCAAGCACTTTGCCCCAAAACTGAGTAAAATATGTTGTTGCTTCAAAGTGATCAGAACTCGTTGGACTAGTATATGATTCCACAAAAATTAACTGAAGCAAAGAGAGGCATACGATACCTACGAATGACGGAATGCTGTTGGGTTGTTTCTCGTTAGTGGACCGGATAATGCATCATGTGTAGACTTCAGTTGTTCGAGTAAACTTTGCCAGTATCGCTTTTCCGGGCCCCCCTGCGGCAGGGCCTGCCACCCCCATTCAGATCCAGATCAGTATGGTAAAGGCCACTTGTTGGTGAGAAAGCCAAATGAATTCTGAGGACTTACAACCCGCTACCTATCTGCTAAGGGCCATGTTGGGCACCTTGGTTTCTTTGCTCTTCTCAACGTGCACTGGACCCGCCACACTTTGCTGTATCCAAACAACCAGACTGCCTGATTGACGTCAGACAGCACGATGTTCATCTGGTGCTCGCAAAGCATCGTCCTCCTCCTACTGCAACGCAGCATGGCCACGTGCCATGTATCCGGCACGCACTTGGCCACGTCGTCGTCCTTCATCACCGCGTCGTCCTCGCCGCTCCACGCGTCTTGATCATCTCGTCACACTTCGCCCACTGCCTTTGTCTTCCAGTTGGATTCCAGTCTGGGAGACCTCGCAGACTTTTACCTCTCTGACTCTGATATCAGCTTGCACAGTCACGTCACCACAATCAGATCAAAATGCAAGAAGCTGAAAATCACAGTCAGCGGCAAATACATCCCAACATGTAGTGCAAATAAAACTTGCAACAGATTGTGTGCGGCAGTACAATATGCTTGCTTAGTTTCGTGCGCCGCTTGCGAATGCTACTGTTCCAGCAACGCAGCGCTCGTTGAGGAACCAAGCATTTTATGTCCTAAACTGCTCTAAATGTCCTAAAAAACATTCTCTCACCTCTCCTGTGCAATGCGCGGCTCGTTGTGGAGCTCGGCTCTGGGCCCGCTTACGCAAATAGCGCGTGGTCCGGCTTCGCGGGCACCCCGCGCGGGGTTGCATTGGCTACGCGCGCTCGTACCCGCTCGCCTTAGTTGGCCATAGTAAACTCGAATCAAAATTTAGGACATTTTAGGACAACTTTAAGACATAAAACTTTCTTTCATAGTTGTAAAGGCCACTCCGGAGTCGTGGCGTGGCTGGGTAGCTTCGCCGAGGCTCTCAACTCATCTGTCAATATCCCAATCCAGAACCAGGATGGGTCAATACCCCCTCCCTCCCCGATTTTTTTACCTAGATACTCCCTTGACTACCTTCAGGTTTGCAAGTTGCAGAGGCTACGTCTAGCTGTTGTAGCTGTTGCGGACGAAAACATGGTTTGATGAGAGTTATAGATACACATAGGCGTACCGATCACATAACCCGAACTTCGTTACCCGAAGAGCTACAGCTCTTTAGGTTGAACGTAAATGCCGTTTTAAAAAGTGTTTTAGCACTTATTCAACTATATTTAGGAAGAGAATCCATCCATGCACGATTTATCGCTTTGGCTACAACACACACTCACTTGGCAGTTCATATCAATGATTGCAGTTTCAAACACTTGAGTTAAGTCCTCCAGGCTCCCCAGGATATTCAGCAATGGTGTGAACTTATCGCTTCGAGCCTGTGCACGTGCAATACGACCGCTTGCATTATTCCAAGTAAAATACGTCGACCCATGCAAGACAACCCGTTTTTCAAGAAGTTTACCTACAAGAATTGCAGATCGCTCTCTTTTTGAGATCTACAGAGGTGAGGAAATAAGTTGCGAAGTGTCTGAGTGGTAAACGTCGCTGTTGTTTTCGTGTGTGCAGTCAAACCTCTGTCGTCTTCCCGCAATCCTTCAAGTTCAACTGTAACGTTGTCGAACCACTGCAGAAACCTCCAGCTCTTCACCATCGACTTAGGTTCGAACCCAGCACTAGTTAACACGTCGGGGGTCATTCTCCCCTGAATGAAGCCCAGTTGTTGGTTCAGCTGATTTGATCCGATGGCGAGGCCGCGGCGGAAGATTCGGAAATACTGTGCTACGGTCATCCAGATATCGTTCTTGCCGAGAATTATTGCCCTCACCTTTTCGTGGTGTTTCGACAATGTTGCGACCTCCGTACGTAGCTGCTTGTAGATGGTCTCCAAGTCGGTGATCCAGTCATTCTGCTTTTTGCGGAATCTCCTCTGGTTCTCTCGACATTTCTGGCGGCGAACGTCTTCCCCAAGGCGTATCAACTCGATAATCCCGGCATGATCCATGCCTTTCTTGAGTCAAACGTTGGTCGGCTGGTCGATTTCATTGTCATATCCACCGGTACGTCGAAAGCTCTTGGGGCTTCCAGTGTTTGCACCGTCCCACTGCTTTCTCTTGACAGTTCTTCCGTCAATTCGACCCACGATTTCTCCTTCCGTGTAAAAACTGGTATGAACTTGGTAAGGTCAAATTCAAAATAACATCGTTATGAGACACTTAGGGAAGGAGAGGACTTCTACGAATCCAGTATTGAGGAATTTGATTCGTCATCGTTGTTACCATTGGTAAGGTTAAGTTGCTCCAACAGCTTAATGGTAATACCCAAGAGGAGACCCCTATGTCACATGCATCGTGTCGTCACTGATAACGTGATTGTGTAGAGGCTGAACTATTAAAACTCTACTTTTTCGTGAGTAGAAACATCAACGGCGAGATGTGTACTGGGAATGAATCCACACTCACGCGATCATTGTCCACATCGTGCGTATGTGCTTTTGGTGAAGAGATACGTCAAGGACTTTGCTCGTATTATTCATATTTCGATTTATAATTATATGTGGTCATTTATAAATATGATATTAACGGAAAACGCCAATTTAGTGCGCGGAATCGGGTGAGTTCGGAAAACGACTCTGACTCTGCGATAAAGGCGAGTTAGAAAACCATGTTACACTAGTCAGAACTAGATATCATATCGATCTGAATACGGCCAGAGGTTAGCTTGGCTCAACACTGGGGAACAAGTTACGAGTATAGGTATCAGGGCAAATCACTATCAAAACCCAAGTGATCAATTTAGTGCACGCTGATATTTCAACTACTGGTCCGACATAAGACGACACTAAGAAAGATCGTCTTTACCTACCAAAACTCCTTCAATATCAACTGTCACTGTAGCTTTCTTGCCGGAGTTCTCTAACGCTGGTGGGAGGGTCAGAATTTCACTGTGGGCGTCCAAGCGAACCATTTCGCGCTTCCGCTTGAGCCAACTCTCTGTTCCAGCCGTGCCCTTTGCCCCGCCATCCATGTACCGCCTCAACCGCTTCGTTATATTGGGAAGGGATGGCGGTAATAATCCCGTGCTGGAGAACCCGTTAATTACGTTGTCGGGACGCTCTACAATAGTTGACTTGTAAGCCGCGCGAGCGATCTGAATGGATACTCTTTTTGACAGTACCATGTCCGCTGTATCCAGTAGCTTAGACTCCAGAGCATCTGCCACAGCACTTCTGAAAGGCTTGAAGACGGCGACACCAAGCGGCTGGTATAAATGCGTGGCGTTTGGCGGTAAAGTTAGCAAGAATATACCCATATCATAGGCTTCACCAATGGACTCTGTAATACAATACCCACCCAAACGATATATAATTAGTATTAATATCAACATAAAAATAATTTTAACACTTACCGAGATCGAGGTGAGTTGAACTATTATCCATGACCAAGACAATAGGAAACCGAATGCCACATAATGCAACTTATTCAGCAAGAATGATCAACCACAAACGAAAGATACCTCCGTTACTAAAACCCTTTGGCGCACCCGTTACCCGCGCACCTTTAATAGAAATATCAGCTTTATCCGACTGGTGGATACGCTTTCCCGGAAGAATGATGAGGTGAGGGACCGCAGTCCCCGCAGCATTCACCGCGGTCACAACGGTCATATGGAAGTTGGGGCGCGTCTCCTTGCTCCAGACGTTGGGCGACCCTCTGAGCGCCAGAACCTTGCTCGACGTTGCCTTGGGCATGAAGGAGGTCTCGTCCATGTTGAACATACGCTCCGCAGACAGTCGTAGTTCGATAACTCCCTTATTTATCGCAAAGAATAGGTTGTTGATACCATTGTAGTCTACCGTGTTGCGAACGCGGGCTATTTTCGCGTGCTCAATTCTGGGTGGCGGCCCTTAAAGCGTCGGTACCACCCATTGGTAAGCGGTTTTTTTTTAACGGGGTACCAGCGCGGGTTGTGGCACCATGGAGCTTGCAGAGAATCTGGTTCGCATGCTCGAGTACTCGAGCAGCACTCACAGGAAAGCCGACGCGCTGCATTCCCGCGATCCACGAGACGAGATCCGCTTCTTGTTCTGCTGAGAAGGTGGGTTTAGGGCCCCGGCGCTCTTCCTTGAGGGTGCCAGTAGACTGCAGCTCCATGGACTTCTTAAAGAGCATGCGGAGGGGAGCCGACGACGTCTGTGCGACAGCAGCAAACGTATCCCCCTCGTACGCTCTGTCTAAGTCATCCTCTAAGTCCTCCTTGCGGTAGCAACCGCGGCGTATCACCATATTGGTAGCTTGGTCAGCAAATGTAGCAATGAATACTAAAAGTCTCAGCCACCACTCAAATAAAATACCTGTGATATTTTAGTACGTTATTGTAAGAAATTATACATTATCGTGCCTTAAATTGGTCTTGGTTGAGCTAGCCAATCAGGAGCCAATTGCTAGCAAAAGTGAACTATGATTGAATGAGGGCGTTGACCGCGCACTAAACTGATTCCGCGCACTGAATTGGCGTTTTCCGTTAATACGTTATACCGTATAAGTCGTTGGGTCAAATTCTCAGTTAATATCCAAAAAAATCTAGAAAACACTCTCATGCTTAGCTAGCGACACGCAGCGGAGTGCTGCTGGGTCTGCCTACGTAAATATGGCGCCATCGGCGGCCGATTCGGCACCCTTAGTTGGCTATATTAAAGCCATCACAAATTAGGATCGTTAGGGTTGATTAGGATAGAAAATATTTTCCCACCTCGGCAGACGGATGCATTTTACACCAGAGAGGCTATATATTTTTTAACAAAAGGAACATGGTAGTCATTTTCTTTGTATCATAGCTAACGACAGCCGATGACCTCACCAGTGGCCGTCTCAGCCCAGCCACCTCGACCCCTGAGCATTCCGATGTAATCAGACACTCAGGGCACCTCCATCACTTACGGCGGGGAGGCCACGAACCCCGAGAGGTTCTCATCCAAGTTCCGAGACAACCAATGACCTACGTCCCTGATTGAAAGCTCGAAGACCGAGGCCCAACGCTCAGTGGAACCACCCCCATGTGTTAGCTGAACTTGTACACTCGTGCGGGCATCCGTGGCCATATTAGCCATGGTGTCCGCCATCTTGTTGAATTCACGGTAGTGATGTTGCCACGACATCACCATGAGTTGATGATCCGCTACCCGTTGGCACTGATAGTAGAGGCCACGAAGGTGCGGCGCCTTTGGTGGAACCCTCATACGCTGTTGTCGAAGGACGAGATTGCTGTCTCCGACTACGTGGAGAGGGCCCATCCACGTCGTAGGCAAACTCGAAGGCCCATCAAGAGGCCCAGCAACTCTGCTGTGTTGTTGGTCATGCGTGGGGAGCAGTACGACATGCTGCCCACCTGGCATGGAGATAATCTGGTGAGGTCCGACCTGACCCGGAGCACTACTGCTCCGCTGCCACCGGGTCCAGGGTTCCCTCTGGAGCCCCCATCGAAGTACAGAAGAAAACGCGCGCACGCCCCCGGAGGAGGGCCAACCTGCGGCTCCCTGCAATCCCTCAACGCCCTGCGTACTAGGATCACGGCCTTGTTACAGAGTTCAGATGGGGTTTTACGTGTGAGGTGTCGGCGCACCGTAGCGTAACCGCTTTGAAGCCTTGAAACCAATCCAGCGCCGTGGTACTCCCTCGTGACGCAGTTCAGTGGGTCGAAATTGGCGACTCTCCAGCGCCACACCCCGTGGAATAAGAGGGCGACTCCAAGCCGCCAACAGCTCTCGACCACGTCATGAACCTCCGGGGTGAACCGGGCCAGGTCCCCTTGTGACATATGAGGAAACATGGTCTCCGCGAGTGGACAAATGCCGGTCGGAAACCCTGGTAGCTGGAGGCCAAAGCACGCTTGGAGAAGGTCACGTTACGGTAATCCCGCGCGTCTCCAGCACCTGAGAAAGATCGCCCTTAAATGCACTGCCGCTGGACACTCCCATAGAACGTGGAGGAGATCCACGCCTCGAAGCCCGATACAGAATGAGTGTGGACATCCGACGGACCCGGTCGTGGGGTCATAGATAGAATAGGCATAGTGCTTGATCCTGTACAAGAGCTGCTCCACCCAGGGACCGAGCCCCACTATTGTGTGTATGCGCTTCCAATCTAGATGCGCCAAACCCTCGGTTGCTTGTCTGCTCACTTCCGACCATCTCGCCCGACGGCGTGCCGCGCTTTTCAATCCGCGATTCCGAGATTTGATCGCAATCAGCTCCTTAAACTGGTGACGTGATCGTCACCAGCGCTTGGGATCCCTTGCGAGGCAGACTAGGCGACTGACCCTAGCATGCGGGTGCACTCGTCTTAAACGGCCCTCTGGATGGATGACCTCACGGACCACCCGAATGAGCTGCACATGACACTGGACCTGCCCCACTTGGGTCCACCGGCTGAAGTCTACGATCCACCGGGCCTGTGGAGGGTGCTCGAAGTCAAGTTCCACAGTCACCGGGAGGCCGTCCAGCAAAGCCGTATATCTTACTTCTGCGGTGTGTACCACCTGACTCAAGAGTCTGGGAAAGTTCGTGATCAGCACCGTCTAGTACGATTCCAGTTGCTTCAGCGTTCTCCTGGTGCGTTGCGTGGGCGAGATTAACATGGTACACAGAAATCGGCCATTTCCGTCTCCGCGCCAGTGGACCAATTCCCGTATTTGTGACCCGAGCTGAGTCATCAATCTGTATCGCCGGCCATCCTCCCTGAGGCCGGTGTCTCCGTTGTACGGGACCAAGTCAGCAATGGTTGCATACGGTAGTCACTCTAGACATGGCGGTCCGGTCAACCTGTTCTCCAGTTTCAGAGCCACCCACCAGGTTGAGCCCCTCAACCGCGTTCCATCCACCACCACCACACTCGTGGCCGTTGAGCTCCAGTGAAAAGATAGGAATTGGAAACATGTGGCGAGGTGGTGGAGCGCCCCAACCATGTGATCGCCATCTTGGAGTCCTTCCGTCTGCGCAGCTGCATTGATTAGCACACGTCCCGTGTGCCACAGAGTATCGTGTCGACGCACTGTCCCGCCTGCATCTCCCGACCCCCTTGGCGTGATGTAGACAACCGGTGCTACATTAGCGGGGGACTTGGTCTCGTCCAGGAGGTGTCGCCGATGATATGAGAGGCTATTGCTAGGGTAAAAAAACAGTATAATATAATAACATGAATAGGCTTGATTTCACAAAAGGCTATCATGTAGGATATTCTGGTACAATATGTAATATCAACCGTTAGTGCGAAATATGTAAATTGATAAGAAACTACACTAATGACCCCCACCGGTCTTGTGATAGTGACCGAACAGTAGCACAAAGTGGCACCGGGTTATTCACTACGAGAATTTATTATCGAGCACGTTGAGAAAATTCCATAACTGCTCTTCCAGGCGGCAACCTCGAGTACACGCCTGAACGCACCTGCACATAGCAGACACCAGCGGATAGGTAAAAAAATATATGGACAAACAGCCTCCTACTTTCTCTTCAGGAGTCTGTCTTCATAGCGTTCACTATCGTGGATCTGAGTTATAACCGGCTATTGCATCAATCTTCGGATTCCCAGTTGTACTGGACCAGTACCAGAGGCTGTAAGAAGCACATACAGGATAACTAGTTATTAACTACATGTGCAATAGTTCTGTTTCCCACAAAATTGGTATGTGACAATAGACTGCTCTTCTTTCTACCAGTGTTCTGTCGTTGCATTCACTTTGGACCTTCATCGATCGACACATAAACTTTATCGGAAGATTGCCACGAGTCACAAAATACTAATTTTCTTAAACGCAAAGGGTACAAGAACAATTATATTGGTAGGGTAGAAGTGGTCGGAGAACTCTAACACATTGATTTCGAACTCTCCTATCTATCACCCTGCTCTAAACCACGACCTCACCGGAAGCGCTTTGTGTTTCCTGTCCAGCGCTCCCTTCGTTGGTTGAAATCCTCAATGTATGTCCCACCACTGCATGAGGCGATTCTCCAAGTAGAAGTGACACCATCGAGCCATGGCTATCCGAAAACGAGACCGATGGCATCACTGCAGCTGTCGATACCAATAGCGAGAATGTGGTGTCTTCGTGTTGGCTGCGTCCACCTGCACCAGACCGAGTCGACTTACGTTTCTTCTGGTAAGAGCTTGGCCTGCCACCTCCATGATCCCCACATTTTCCTTTCGACGCGACCTTCTTCTCGCACCCAGGATGAGAGCAAACTCTTTTTCCACCGTGGCCAGCGCACAATCCTTTAAACTGCGCCTGTTTGTCGCATCCTGGATAGGAGCACTTGCCATTTCTAGTATGCGTTCGGCACTTGCCCTTGGTTTGTGCTTTGTTGACGCACCCTGGGTGAGAGCATTGAGAGCCTCCGTGTGAAGGTCGACCGATTTTCTTGGAGTTAGCCTGTACGCTGGACCCCGACTGCGATCGCTTCGTTCCTCTGGCTGTCCTCGAGTCAGCAACCGCCATTCACGATATACAGCTCAGTCTCGATCCTCTTGACGTCTTCCGACAATGAACTGCTTGGCCTTGTCGCCAAAGGTGTGCGTCTGGAATTCCCTCGGACGCCGGCGTCATGTTCCTACTACTCGTCTTCATGTCGTCATGTCCTATTTTAATTTTGCTCAGATTTGAGGTATTTAGCGAATGGCTTGGTACATCTCTGGGATCGAGTGCACGTTTGATCCAGCACAACACTACACGAAAAAAGGCTCGAATGCTACAGTACATAAGCTTCAGTGGTACCAGAGATTCGTAAGACAACGAAGATTTGAAGTACACCTTAATGTTGCGATATCTGCTATTATCAACCCAAGTGCGGTTGTCAGGACCGCACTGCCCGACTCGATCTCAAATTGGCAGTAGGGCAGCACCTCTGGGGTACTTGCGAAGGGGTTTGCAAGGACAAAGGACTACGTGGGCATCGTCGAAGTAATTAGCTGCCCACTAGTCAATGAGTCAATGATGCCAGTTAAAAAAGAGTGGTCAGTTGTGTAACAAAAGTATCAACCCGGTTGAATCAGCCATATTGTCCTATTTTGTGCGGCGTGTCATTGATTCCTCCCAGCCCCGTGCCAACAAAAAAAAAGCAGCAGAAATAGCACTGAACTGTCAAGTCGTTTTTCCTGCAAAAAATAGTCGCCGTTATTCAGTCGCCATGTACTTAACCTTCTTCTGTAGCTATCGACTGGTGCATTCCGTCGACAACCAAGCCATAGCGTAGAACTATGAGCGTACCGAACCCGACACCTTCGATCGACGATGCGCCGCCGTCTCCAGCTGACGTTCCAGAAAACCCTCACGCTCACCTCCTGCATCTCCTCAACCGCCAAATATCGTACCGAGCTTGCGTCGCCATTTTTCTCTTCCTCGGCTCCGTAGCCTTTATCACTCCATTCAAGGAATATTACCTTGGTAACTACGTGACCGACCCGTTCGACGAAATTCGAGATGAAATTGTAGCCCGGAAACTCAACCAAATGGGCGTCGTCATTAGCGGCGCGCACTATTACGACACTTTTGATCGCAAAACGATCCCGCTTATCGACTTGTACAGCGGGAAAAGCCTCAATCACTCGACTGCAGAGACACTTGGCCTGACAGACTTCCTCGTCCGAGCCAACGTACGTCGAGAAGATCTACTCTCTGGCTTACCAGCGTCAACATTATCGGAGCCAGTTAACCTCATGGTAGACGTTCTGGCACCGCTGTGTACAGACTTGTGGGAGACGGAAGCTCAGCTGTTGTTTGGAAATTATTTCCCAGTTATTCGACATGAATTTTGTCGAGATTTTCACAATTTCTTCCCGAGAGATCGATTTTTTAACCATAACACGAACGCCCCAGTGGATACAAACCTAGCGGACGTGGGGAATGCCAGTCTCGGTCTCATCGCAGTAGTCAACATGTCGGAAGTGTACCTGCGTCACTTCAATGACGTGCATGTGGTGCGTAAGATAATGAAAAATGTACAAGAAGGTTACATGGAGTTGGAGCTTTCCGGATATTCAGACGAAGTGGCTGATGCGATCATGGGTCGATACAGTAAAGGGATCTCCGTAGCTGACGTTGTTGCTTTGTTACCAGCTTCGTTTGACGCTGACCACGTGGCTTTAGTGGATGTTCTGGGTGTTAGCGCTTTGCTTAGATATTATCTGCAATCTCAAAAGCTGACAATGGGGAAGAATGTGAATGGGGAAGCTGCGATCTCCGCTGAGGTAACACACGCCACTGCCGCCTATTTCACACCGGATTTTCTGTCTACTACCGTTGGAATGAGCTACTTGTCCACGACACACCTGGCTCTTTTCTGGGAGTGTTCAATCTTACAAACGACAATGGTCAAAACGATCACAGTTGATGATGTGGACGCGTCTGCGCTGAAACAGTGTGGTAACGGCATGGCTCGGCATCTTCCAACTTTCATTGTGAACCTCATGTTTCTCTTTCAACCTAAGGAGCGAGACTACACGACTTTAGACAATACGACTACATACACTTTGGGTCGAAGACTGGAATCTGACCCAGACTTTAAAGCTCTAGAAGTTCCTGAAATCTTCGAGAACTCGCCTCTTTATTCTATCGATGGCTTGAGTTGGTCGAAGACGAACACGAATATTTCCTCAATTAAAGAAATCTCAACGACTCCGTACGGATATTTGTATACACCGGACTGTAAACGACTGGTAACCCAAGCACTAAGTCAAAGTGGACGTAATGTACAGAAGTACCAGGCGTACCTGGGCGATGGACTAGGCAACTGTGCGTTCCGAGATTCCCAAGAAACAGATCTGCAAACACTTTGTCGGTTGTTCATGACGTCAGACGAGGTTTTATTCCGCGATTTGGATGGGAATCTGGTGGATATTCCGTCTTGTGGGTCATTAATCGACAGTACAGCTAGTGAAGAAGAACAGATTCTCCAGCAAGAAAATCTGCGGCAGATCGAGTGGTTTATGGTCGATACGACAACGTTAACAAGAAGAATCCGCATCATCGACAACACCAGTCGACAGATCCGGACATTCCTACTGATGCTCAACTTTATCGGCGCCTCTCACTACGCTCTGCAGTATATCTACATCCTCAAAAGTATCTGGATTTTCATCAGCAACAGCGTGTTGCAACCTGCCGCCGAAGATCGAACGCGTCTTGCAACAATCGACAACATCAACCACAAGCCACCGCCGCTCGTTCGACTCGGGATTCTGGAGTTGCTGATGTGTGATCCGGCTGACGGTGCCCTGGAACATCCACTTACGATGGTACTAATGTATCTGGGAGCAATCGGATCTTTGAGTAATATTTTCAGACCAGAGTGCACCGCAGAGTTGTCAACTGCGGGAGCTGGAATAGTGATTCACTGCGTACCGGCCATCCCAGTAAGCAACATGAACCTCGTACTAACGACACTAAGCAGTAGCTACTGGGTTATCCGTGTGACGTTGCAGTCCCAATCCCTGGCGATGCGTTTGGATCACGTCGTTCGTGACAACTTTATCCGCTTCTGGTTCACCAACGCGTGTGCAGTACTCGTCATCCACTTCACCTGCAAGGGCATCGCTGATGTCGTGTTCAAGAACATCGAGTTGAGCTCCGATCCGCATATCTACGCGGTTCTCGGAGGTTTGGCCTTGGCGTTATCGATCTCATCGGGGTTTATCCTCGTTCATATCGCTGGGACGGACAGAGAACGGTTAACCACGTTGATCAGGCAGGAATCTTCACGATCATTATGGAGAGCAGCCAAAGCCAGGGCGGTAAGTTACCGCGCATTTGTAGCCAAGTGGAGCACGAAAGACCTTGACTCGGTGTTGTATCACTGCGCGTCACCGCAAATTGCGCGACAGCTGCAGATTTCTAGTATACCGGAGCAACCAGAACATCAGGCGTGGAAACAAGGCAGTCGATCTGAGGAATTAATCAACAGCCACCGCCCTGTCATTCGAATCAACGACTTTGTCGCTGTCCACTGCGCTGGTGGGGCACATCTACATTTGCAGAGTGTCAAGTGGTATCTAAAATCTGACGGACATGGCGGGGTTACAACTGTTGAGCCTCTAGTAAGACACCCGAGGGTGTACACCGTCGATGCGGAAACCCCGGACCCCATCAACGAAGCACCGAATTAAGTTTTAAAATATTGTGGCTTATCTTTAACTAGAGAAAATGTATCTGTTTATAAACGGACTGAAGAAGAGTAAAATTAGTTTATCTCTTCAACCTTTGAAAGACGTACCAAAAACAAAGATAGCTCAGTCTACGTTACCGAAACTTCTGTCCGCCTCATTCTTCAGTTAGGCTTAAGCTCAAAGCGCGATGGCCGCACGGGATGGGGACGGCACTACTCACGAGAGAAACACTGTCAACGTCCAGAGACTTTCGGTCGATGGCCCACGTTTCCCTCCAGACATGCAAACGCATTCCACGAAGCCTAACGCACACGCAGTGCGCCCGCAAGACTACGAGATCACGTATCGAACTTGTGTAGCCATTTTCGTAGCTGTCCTAGCTGGAGTGAGTATGATTCCCCTTAAAGAGTACTATCTGGGAAGCTACGTCACCAAGCCGTTCGACGAAGTGAGAGACGAGATCGCAGCCAGGAAACTCAACCAAATGGGCGTCGTTATGAGTGGCGTTCACTATTTCGACACGTTCAGTCGATCTCTATTCCCGCTCATCGACGTAGAGACGAGAGAGGAGTTGTCTCGCTCCACAGCCTCCAGTATCTCCCTAACGGACTTCCTCGTTCGCGCTAACTTACGCCGAGATGATTTACTCGCTGGGCTGCCGGAAGAGATGCTACAACAACCTGTGGACCTAATGGTTGACGTGTTAGCGCCCCTTTGTGGCCCCGTTACGGATACCGTAAAATCGTGGCAGACTGAAGCCCAGGTTCTATTCGGCAATTGGTTCCCAGCTATTCGTCACGAATTCTGTCGTGATTTTCACGATAAATTCTCTCTCGATCGGTACTTTAACCACGGTACAACAGCGCCAATCGATGCGAATCTCTTAAAGGTTGGAGATGTTACACTGGGCCTCATCGCAGTAGTCAACATGTCTGAAGTTTACTTACGTCACTTTAGCGACGAGCTGGTGGTCCGTAAGATCATGAAAAATGTGCAGGAAGGATACATGGACGTGAGTCTGCCAGACTACACGAACGCCGTAGCAGACGCTATCGTCGCTCGTTACAGTAAAGGGATCTCATTACGGGATGTCGTTGCTTTGCTCCCGGGATCATTCGATATTCACCATCTGGCGTTAGTGGACGTTCTGGGAGTTAGAGCGCTGTTAGCGCTGTATTTGGAGGCGCAACAGCTGACAATGGGGGTGAACGTCAATGGAGAAGCCGCGATTCTGGCCGAAGTGACGCACGCTGCAGCCTCCTTCTTCACGTCGGACTTCTTGATCAATACAGTGGGGATGCACTTAACGTCTACAATGCACTTGGCTCCATTCTGGAACTGCGCCATTAAACATACGACAATGGACAAAGCCATTACGGTTAGCGATGTGGACGCTCAGGCGATAAAGCAGTGTGGAAATGACTTATCCCGTATCATCCCGACATTTGCAGTCAACCTGATGTTTCTCTTCCAGAAGGACGACCGAGACTATACGAAGCTGGATAATACGACCGTATACACGTTAGGACGTCGTCGAGAGACTACAGCTGGTTATGTGGCGCTTAACCTTCCGGAGACGCTGACTGAGTCTCCATTACTAGCAATTGACGGTACAGCGTGGACGAAGTCTCGCTCGAATCAAACGTCTTCTAAGCCAGCAACGACGCCGTACGGATACTTGTATACACCTGATTGCCGTGGTATAGTCGACTCTGTAATGCAGCAGAGTGGACGCAATGTACAGAAGTACCTAGCGTACATGGGAGACGGACTTGGCAACTGTGCGTTCCGTGACTCGCAGGAGACTGAGCTACAGTCTCTATGTAGACTATTCATGACGTCAGAGGAAGTGCTTTTCCGTGATCTGGATGGGAACCTCATCCACCTTCCAACGTGCGCGTCGCTAGTCACGTCTTCCGATCCGAATATTCAAGTTATCGAGGAAGAAAGTCTACGCCAGATCGAGTGGTTTATGATCGACACGACGCTGATCAATCGACGTATTCGAATCCAAGACAACACCAGTCGACAAATCAGAACGTTTCTACTGATTCTCAACTTAATTGGCGCTTCGTATTACGCTCTGGAGTACATTTACATCCTCAAGAGTGTATGGATTTTTATCCGGAACAGTGTATACCGCCCAGTGGAGGAGATCCAATCTCGCCTCCCGTCGTTAGAGACGATCAATAACGATGCCATCCCGTTAGTTCGCATCGGTTTACTCGAGTTACTCCAATGCGACCCAGCAGACGGAGCCTTGGAACATCCGGGAACAATGGTGTTAATGTATCTTGGAGCTATCGGCGCTTTAAGTAACATTTTCTCACTCGGATGCAGCGCTCAGCTGTCGACTGCAGAAGGAAGTATCGTGATCCACTGCACTCCTGCCATCCCAGTACGCAGTCTGACGCTCGTATTCACGACTCTAAGCAGTAGTTATTGGGTTATCCGTGTAACTTTACAGACCAGATCCCTCGCGATGCGTCTGGATCATGCGGCTAGGAATGATTTTCTCCGATTTTGGACGTTGAATGCCGCTGGTGTGTTGGTCATCCACTTTACGTGTAAAGTTGGAGCGGATCTGATGCTGCGTAACGCGGAGCTACACTCCGATCCGCATCTATACGCGATATTTGGGGGCTTGGCTGTGGCTCTCATCATATCGACGGGATTTTTACTGCTGCATTTAGCGTCTACAGACTCGAAGAAACTCAAGAATCTGGTAAGAATGCGCACGTCCAGGACGCTGTGGCGTGAAGTTTCCGCCCGGGAGTCGGACGACCGTGCGTTCGTGGCGAAATGGAGCACGAAGGGGCTAGACTCGGTGCTCTATCACTGTGCTACTCCTCAGATCGCTCGACAACTGGAGCTGTTTGGCAGTCGACAACAGGGAGGGTCTGGGCTGGCCAGGAAGCTCAAGAAGTTCGTCGTGGATCAACCAACTGGAATCAAGATGCACCAGTTCGTAGCTGTACACTGTGCAGCCGGGTCACATGCACATTTGAAGACCGTCAAGTGGTATCTCGAGCCGAACGGAAGTGGGGGAGTCATGAGCGTGAATCCGACATCAAATTCTACAGCTAGGGTCGTATGCACAGCAGAAGACACTACGAGTGAGTAGTTAACCAAACCGTAACATGACATGATATTGAGATTATAGGATCGAAGCTACTGTAGTTGAGGAACTAGCCGAGCGCCGCCGCTATGCGGCGGTAGGTTAGGTTTAGACCTACTTGTGCGGACCTTTCACCTCAGCTTCGCTTCAGCGGGATATTTCCTGTTAAGAATGCCTATTTTCAGTGTGCCAAACACATACGTATTCTTAAACTTCAGTCAGTAACCCTTACAGCATGGTACAATAAAAGTAGCGACTGAAAAATAGGTTTAGTCCTGTTTGTTTTTCCGCCTTCGGCGGGATAATTACGTTATTAACCAGGCGAACTTGACTACTGTATAATACTCAGTACGAAAAGCTTAAAAAACATTCTTTACTGAGCCTTTAAAATTGCGTTTGATAGAAACGCATTTCAGATTTTTTAACTGTCATGCTATACTGATTTTTTGATCTCTCAAAACGAACTCTTCATTGTCTTTGTCTATTACTGTCTGTATCTGTCTTGAAATCAGGACTAACTGCACTACATATGTGTTTGTACAAATACTACCCAATCTATTTCATTTTATTTCTCGTGTCGCTCTCGGTAACCGCCGAGCCGCAAACCTAAGTAGTTGAATATTTGGCTCACACTAAGTACTCCCTTTCACGAACTGTTCCGGTTCGTATGCAGCAAAAATTGTATTAAGCTTTGGCTTCTCAGAACCAAACTCGTTGAAATATTAAATATATCCATTTAGTGCTGATTAAACGTTAATGGCATTGAGCGATAAGTTTTCTGTCGAGAATCAGCGTTGAAAGTGTTGTTGTTGTTGTTGTTGTTGTTGTTGTTGTTATTGTTGTTGTTGTGTTGCTACTGTTTTTCATTTTACTACCCTAGTCAACTCCATCATATGACCCCCTCGTAATGTAGTCTCGCTTTTGCTGAAGCTAGTAGTATATGCCTTCGGAGGTACGCTGCTGAGCGCTATAGTACACGTATTTGCAATTTGCAGCGTTTAGAGAATCAGCGTCGCACATAGTCTCGTTGTTGTTATAGTTGTTGCTACTGTTTTTTTTTTCATTTACTACCCTAATTTACGCCAACATACAACGATCCGCCCGTAAAGTAGTCTCGTTCTTGCTGTACTAATAGTAAAACAAAACTTATTGCTAGAGAACAGCGACTCATTGACAGTATTGATTGTCACCAAGACTTGTTTTACTGTAATTTTGAAACTAAACTACCAACTTTTGTGGATAACATTTAGCGCAATGTTGTTCTTACTTGTATTCCCGGTTAGCTACAGGAGCAGCGCAATGCTGTTCTTACTTATACTCCCGGCTAGGTACAATAGTAGCGCAATGTTGTTCTTACTTGTATTCCCGGCTAGCTGCTGTAGTACTTCCGTTTGATCGTTCAGCGTATTAACCCGAAAAAGTTCAACTTACATTTATAGAATACATGTAGTTTTTCTTTTAGTTGATTACTGTCATATCGAACCACCTAGACGCATGTGTAACTTGCCGGTGCATCACTTGGGCTGTAACTGTCGAGTACAGGGTACCACGTGTACTGTAGCATCCCATACTTCTTATTAAGACGTTTTTAACATCGTAGTTGTGTGGCTCCGTAGGAAGCGAATATTTATAACACTGTATAGCTTAAATAATTGTTATCGACGCCGAGTCGGCAGCAAAATGGATAGCCTCGTTGCAAATCTTCACATGTGCAATGTCAACCACATGAAATTAGTGATGCCAGCCACATAATCGTATTTTAGTCAATCGAGGCCGCCTTCGCTCCGCTCGGCAGCCAATTAGAATGCTCCAAAATCTTACCGTTTCGTGTGACAGACGGACAGGAACTAACTACCGTTGATGTTTAGGACTACCGAGCGCCGCCGCTTCGCGGCGAGGGAGCATGGATGTTTATCTATCCTGTTAAATGTAGTATTGTATATCGTGTCAAATGGCTCCGTTCCGCTCGCCATGGGCTCGCCGCACTACTCGCATGGTTAGTTGGTAAGACGTGGCTGGTGCGGGCCGGTCCTGCAAGGTTGCCAGGTGGGCCGATTTGGGCCGCCTTCGCTGCGCTCGGTAGCTTTTTAGCCAATAGTAGAACGCCTGTATTCTTGCGTTACAATTATTAACCCTAGCCGCGGACGGAATGACGGACGGACGCAGGCCGCACGCCGGTTGAGTTTTAAGACTAGCTGGCCACCCCGCGTCGCAACGGAGGTGGCAGATGTTAGTCGCAATGGAATTAGGCACCCGCCTTCGCTTCGCTCCGGCGGGGAGATGTCTTTCTTAAGCATGAATTAAATGTATTTAAATGCATATGGAGCTCTAAACTCCTACTCCGAATCGAAGATCTGCCTGTAGACAATGTTCTGTGTCTAAGCTCCGTCTTCATCCTCGGGTACTCGATCAGCGCCCTGAATCTTGATCTCGAAGTTACTCGTGACATGGCAACGTACAGCTGGCCGTGCGAGAAGCGAGGCGTAGCAAGATACAGCCCCAAGTACTGCACCGTTTGGCCTTGCGCTTTGTTAATTGTCATGGCGAAGGCCGGCTGGATAGGAAAGTGCTTGCGTCTCAACTGAAAAGGAAAGCTTCGAATGGCTCCGTCGCTGATAAACACGATGCGGGGAATGAAGACATCTTGTCCTTGTCGCTCACCAGTCATGATGGTGGCGTGAATGACATTGGCTTGAGAGCGACGATTCGAAGGCGTGTTCCGTTGCACAACCCCAGATCTGAATTCAGGTTCCGCATCATCATGATAGGCATTCCTACCTTACGTTTCAACTTGTGGGGCGGAATTCCACTGATATTCATGGAGTGAAGTACCTCCTGCTCGAAGAAATTGCCATCAGTGTCGTCGTGTACAGAATCAGAAGACATGTATTCCCGTGCCTGTCCAGATAAACGGTCAGTCACCGCTTCATTGATGCGGTGCAAGATCGCGTTCGTGAGGATCGTTCGGTTAGCGAAGTACTCGTCGGAAGCCACTTCGAGATTGTTTATCTCGTCATACATCTCGTCGATGATCCGATCCATTCCTCTAGGAATAGCGCCAGGGCGAATTTCCTCCTCTTCGTCCTCAGGCGCAGGTGGGTTTTCGATCAACATATCGCGCGGAATCTTAATGTAATCCTCACCTAGGGAAGGGTTCACCTCATGTCTCCCCTCCCCTACCTGCAGGAGGAACTTGGAGAGCGCAGCCATTTCCTCAGCAGTGTATGCGGTATATCCGATCGCACCCGCATGTTTTCCGTGAGGCGGAAAATCTGGAAATTTGAACGTTGCATTTAAGTACGAAATGTAAATCACACATATTACGTACATAACATAATTGCATTTTAGCCAATTGGGGCCGCCTTCGCTGCGCTCGGCAGCCAGTAGAATGCCGGTATTACCGTCGGCTTTATTAACCCTAGGCGCGGACGGACTGACGGACGGACACAGTAAAACATCCAAGTTGCCTAGTACTTTGGTTTTGACAAAATAATTGTTTAGTTTTGCCTCCCAGTGTTGGACGATAGGAACATGTGCCTGAATGGTATGAGCTGGACGAGTACAAGAGGCTACGCAAAGAAGGACAAGCCGGGTGAGGACGCGGGTTCCGTGTACATGTGTAGTGACGCTGGTACGTAATACACACAACGACGGATGCGTATACCGGGATGGACGAGAAGCACACATACGCAATGATGGACGATGATAAGGCATACGCGAAGAGCAGCACGTTGAAGATAGAAGATGGCGTCGTATGTGGGTCAACGTGAGACGACAGGTCCCACGGTACAGAGAGGGCAGACGAGGGAGATCTAGGCGCAGGAGTTGCCATGAACGGTCGGAGTGGCTGTAAGAGGCGGTTACAGGGTATGCCTATAGAGATGATTGGTGGCTGGATGTTCTGGGTGACGTGCGATCCGGAGATCGGTGGAGGAGGGAGAAAAGAAGCACACTCCCGATTTAGTGCGTGGAGTGCGAAGTACTCGGTAGCGTACGAGTCATCGGACGGTGACGAGTGAGGGTGCGGCATGGTGAACGGTCGTGCACACAAGGGCGAACGGGATGCATGAAACGTCAACGAGTGGACGCGTGAGAACGCGGGGTGGTCTGTGAGGCTGTGACTGTCGAGGTTGGGGTGCGGCTAACGAGCGTATGGTGCCAAGGGTCAGTGAGTGGGGTCACTGGCGGTACGGTGTCTTGCGGTAGTGGTGTCGGATGGGGACTTCCGGTGCTGCTACTGAGAGAAGGCCGCGTACGGGTCCGGTGGACTACTAGCTGAACTACGGGGGATGTGCGTGACCTAGTTCTGACGGTCGAGAAGTCTTTGTCGCGCGTGACGAAGCATATGGTGTTGAGAGGTCTGTGCAGTGAGACGCAGCCTTTGAGAGGAGCTGAGCTGTAAGACGCAGCAAATGAAATGAAATGAGATGAAATGAGATGAGATGATTTGTGGGGAGCTACGGACGCGTGGTGAATCAACATGCATGAGTGATGAGAAGTATCTGCCCTATAGCGGATCTAACGAGAACGAGAAGTCCTTGAAGTGAAAGTACAGAGCAACGATACGAGTTATGAGTGGAGTGAGCACGAGTTTGGTGACTAGTGCAAGTTGGACGAGTAAGATGTACGGTACGAAGTGCAAGCTGGACGGGTACGAGTTCGGTGACAAGTACCGGGTGGGCGAGTACGAGAAGGACGAGTACACGGCGAAGGACGACTTGGACGAAAGAAGTCTGTAAGAACGAGTCAATAAATTGAAACGAGTCCGTTCCGGCTACTTTGCGGTGGCCTTTAGGTGTTGTGTTTTGTAACTAGTCGAACCCTGCGCACTACAGAGCAGCGCAGCACTGTCAAGCATTACGGCCTCCCGGCAAGCAGGCGTCCTGAGACTTAGGACCGTCAGAGTTACGGCCGCCGTTTACTGGGACTTCCATTTAATGCGTAAACATTTCCTTCTGATTATGGTTTTGAAGGATATCCTTTACATAATGCCATCATGAAAAAGAGAAAACAAAAAAAATATTGTAGCCTGCGACAAACTCTAATTGTATTGTTGAGATAATTTTTTAATTGTAGCCTGTGAAATGATCTCACAAACTCTATTGTGCTTTGCAGATATTTTTACCTCTATTTTAGAGTGTTATAACAGACTTTTAAAGTAGCTAAAACCGACTTTTAATGAATTTAATTCTTAGGTTAAAATCACACTTATTCTTGCTCATTGAACAACATGCTGTATTCTCTTATAAAGGTTTGTGAAAGTGATGTTCAATGCAGTTGTAAACTGTAGAATACTCCTACAGACGCACACGCAGAGTAGGAAGAACAACACACCCGCTGGGTGGCAAAAGCCACCTTTAGGCACTGGGTATATTAGCTACTCTCTGTCAAATTATCAACTGAGTCTTCTCGCTCCAGTCCTTCTCTCTGTACCCATTTAATCTCACACCTAAAACTTCAAGTGCCATAGTGTAGATCAGTATAACCCGCAACAGCCCCCACCTACGGATCCACAGCTTGCACTTCCACATGAATACTCTGTACCACTCACAAGCCCAAACATCATGTGATATGCACCAACCTCACTTTTGATCAACTCAACTCATTTCTCTCTTCTTCTCAACCCCAGTATCATCATCCATCTTAGTGTCCAGTATTGCACTTTTATCCTCAGTCATCGCTGTTGCCGGCAACATCTTCTCAACTCACTCTCAAATGGCCCCACCAGTCCAAACAATCCAAAACTCGCTCAACGCACTAAAATCAACAATCAATCTCAAATCACAACACGCTTCTCTGACAAACTTCTCAATATCTGACCGGTCATCACAACATTCCTCTAGTTCAAAACACTCCTTCTCGCTCACATATTTCCATTTCTCTCAGAGCAGTCTTCTCATACACCAACCACAAATCCAATTCTTCACCAACCGACAGAGACGCTTCGTGCAGAGGCTGTCAGACTCTCCACTCGAGGCCTCCACGTTTGGCCTCTGAACCAATTCTCTCTGATCAGCGCGCTCTACCACGAAGTGGTCCGCTGCCAACTCGCACAACTCCCACAACTAGCACAGTGCGTTTAACCACACGGGACCCACTGGCAATCCTCTCAGTTTCTTGCTCAGCGCGTTCGACCAACTTGTGGCCCGCTGGCAACTTCTATCTCACCCACAATACTCTCCTGCACAGCGCGTTCAACCACACACCTCTCGTGTGGTCCGCTGGCATCTCTTCTTTTGGCAGCGCTGGTACTAACACTCACTCTCAGAACCCTCCAAATCTTTATACCCAGTCCAAACACTGAACAGTGTGAGCTTCTCCGCAAAACTCCACTCTGCAGCGGTGTCATCACACTATCCACTGCAATCTTCTCATATCAACCTGTCTGGGCGTACCCTTCCACGGCCCCACCTTGGTCATTTCTCCATGTCCTCAGACTGCTCCAACTCCTCCAACTTCTTCACGTCATCAGTCTTCTCCAACTCATCATTCTACTTCAATCCATATCATAGCACACCCCCAAATTCTCTATTCTCTTTGCAATCATCTCAATGTTCTCCCACACGGTTGGTGCATCATCTCATCCACTTTTACCGCCTTCATCACTACCACTTCTTCTCGTTCTTTCTCCACAGTGTTCACCACAACTGATCCAGTGTCGTCTTCCACGCTGCGGCCGTTGGGCTCATAACCAGTTGTAAACTGTAGAATACTCCTACAGACGCACACGCAGAGTAGGAAGAAACACCCCCCGCTGGGTGGCTAAAGCCACCTTTAGGCACTGGGTATATTAGCTACTCTCTGTCAAATTATTAACTGAGTCTTCTTGCTCCAGTCCTTCTCTCTGTACCCATTTAATCTCACACCTAAAACTTCAAGTGCCATAGTGTAGATCAGTATAATCCGCAACAAATGCTATGGCTTTGGCAACGAGAGCGACACTATGTGAAGCACGTCCCGTGGAGGCACAATGTAAAAGACTTTTACAAAGACTTTTACAAAAAAAAGAATGTAAAAGACTTTTACAAAGACTTTTACAAAAAAAAGACTTTTACATTGTGCCTCCACGGGACGTGCTTCACATAGTGTCGCTCTCGTTGCCAAAGCCAAAAAAAAAAAAAGACTTTTACATTGTGCCTCCACGGGACGTGCTTCACATAGTGTCGCTCTCGTTGCCAAAGCCATAGCATTTGTCCCGTGGAGGCACAATGTAAAAGACTTTTACAAAAAAAAGACTTTTACATTGTGCCTCCACGGGACGTGCTTTTAATGTAAAAGTCTTTTACATTGAGCCTCCACGGGACGTGCTTCACATGCACGAGTTCTTCTTCCTTGATCGTGAAGAGCACGCAGAACCCATACGGTTTGGGCTTCTGCAGTCTCAATGAGTTGGGCAAATTCTTCGCTCTCTAGACATTTAAGCCCGCCAACTCCACATCAGATATTCCTTTTGCTGTTTTACTTAACACAGTTATATAATCGAGCTGAGGCATGTGTTCAAGGCACTGACTGAACAGACTACTATAATGATCAGTACCGGGGGAATAGCTTGGCTGGGCCAGTGCTGATCAGGCCTAGTGAGTCGAAAATCGCTGCTCTCGTGACTACAAATTAGTTGTTTGTGTGTCCACGCTGTTCTCCTTTCGTTATTAAAGTCTGTGCTAAGTTATTATAACTTTTTTATTCACATGTGGCACAGAAAACTCGAATATAACCTGGAGATCTCTATATTGAAGCTTTGCAAGTCGGAAATGCCAGGTCAGGATGGCATTTCAGAGAGTCTTTCGTGCATATCCGACTTGTATTGGTCGCAAATCGCAATTGCTAATCGGATGTGACAAGTTGTAATTCGTGGATAGGCTGTCACATAATCGAGTTTTAATAAAACAGAGAGGTCTAATTTAGACTTTGGGGCTAATTATAACATATATTTATTTGCTAGTTTTGCAGACCACGTGCGAAGCACAATAATTGTATTGTTGAGATAAACGTTTGATAACTGTTTGTTACCGGTAGTATGGTGTGGGTTATCAGTGCCTTACTAAAAAAAATGATTTATAGCTGTAAGACGCACGAACACACTAACATGTTTGCAAACAGCACTTACAGTTAGCTTTTTTTTTTTTTTACTGTAGTAGTCACAAGCATGTCTGCAGATTACACTAAACTTGTGCAATGCACTACAGTACTCCCCTGTCGAACTTGTCGCCCACTGAGATATCCCTTCTCCACTACATGATGTACACATACGCCTCGATTGTTCGTGACAGACAGCTCACCGTTGAATGTGTGAGGTAGATTGACACGATGGTGAATGTCACTGACACTCAGGTCCGGGTGCAATACTG
The DNA here is from genome assembly GCA_033557915.1 of Phytophthora tentaculata. NCBI lineage: Eukaryota > Oomycota > Peronosporomycetes > Peronosporales > Peronosporaceae > Phytophthora > Phytophthora tentaculata. The sequence continues at coordinate 3,664,586 of JAUCEA010000001.1, forward strand.
TTGGTGTTTAACCCATTAAAAATAGCTGTATTTTATGTAAAAGCGCTTATTTTACCCACTTCCCTGGGGCAACCTTCAGTGGGTGATTGGGTTTTGATGTCGACCCTGTCCGCCAAGGTCAACATTCAAATGATTTTTTTTCAGAATGTCCCGGGTATAGGATATAGAAGGTCAATGCCAGCACAAACTGAATCAGCAAAGAATCTATAAATTACGCTTGTAGGCACGATCATACGAGCTCTCTTGAGAGTAGGTAGTGGGTCAAGAAAAAGTACGAAATGCCTACTCCTACTTTCAAAATGCCTACTCACCGACCCTTGAAAAATATGTCCTTTGGAGTGCATCGACGGAGTGACAACTCTGCGGAAGCGGCTCTAGACTACTGGTACTTGCAACGGAACTGTCGCGCCGCTAGGAAGCCTGAATTGCTATCGTTCTTATTAATAATAAGTACCATGTCATTGATTCTAAATCCAGACCATCGCCTTGCAGTCGGGGCATCAGGACCCCAGAAGCTCAAACACTTTCTGACTTTTCACCTTCGACTCAAACATGCGGTCTCGTCAGATTAACCATTTGCGCGTACTCTAATTTTCAATTCGATACCATTGCTGTTGTTGTCAAGGTACTCGACCAGACCGTGGCCAAATCGAACTATGATTGTGAAGTTATAAATATAATGCGCACATGGTAAAAAGGCCGTGGACTTCCGAATTTGGGAAAAGCCACGCATCTTTACGTATAGTGAACAGGTTTCAGACATTCAGCTCACTCAAAATTATAAACAACAATATCAATGTTGGTATCTACCACCTGACCTGGGCGCTGCTATTAATGTGAAGCCTACGCTTTATGCCAATTTGATCAGGTTGAACGTGTTGTCTTTCTTCTCTACATGATACCGCACTCTTACGCGTCTGTACGTGTAGATACAAGTCATTCTCTAGAAACCACCATCTAAACTTATGCTTCAGCCAAACGCAGCCGTCTCCGACGGAGACTTGGATAACTAGCTGAGGTGTATCAAACCCATGTTTGATAAGTACTGGGTTTGAACTCGTAATATTCGTAACTTCTCGCAGTACAACAGAGCATGAATTTGGAGGAATCCTGCAACGTGTTGTATGCTAAGAAGGCATCGCTCTTTTCCTATATGTGTATATTTTCGAAGTTTATTGCGTACGTTATGGGCTCAACGTGTCGGACGCTCAGCAATTTGTGGGGTGAACAATTAGGTCGATCAAATATAAGCTCAAAAAGATAGAACGTGTGTTAATCCGTTGTTTTGCTATCTGATTGACTAAAGGTAAAGACTTACCAAACAGTAGCTCTCGACACTCCTCGTCAAACAACGCGAAACCAGCGTCGGAACTATTTGAGCGGCGTCAGAAGGACAGCCTCTATCATCATACTGATGGTTTATCATGGTAAAGTCGCTGTTGGTCAATAGCAACGATACTGCTGCTTTGCCTTGATAATTGTATGATTTTGAATGATCTGGCCCAAAATTGATACAATTCCGCTTGAATACCTACTTGAGGGTCGCCCAAAGTACCTACCTAGGCCTAAAAGAGGCAGGTAGGTATATTTGCCGACTCTCAAGAGGCCTGGATATGCCCACCTTTCGTCTAGTATATCACCGAAGTATCCGAAGATATCAGGTACATCAGGTAATAAGAGTTTTCGTAAGGTCCTTTCCGAAGGGGTCTTTTTTCTTAGAATAAAAGTAAGTAGAAATAGAGTTTTATTACGTCGAGTTGCGTTCTCATAAGTACTCTGGACTCTGGATTAAAATCCCGAGAATACCTTTGTCATGGTTCAACCATGATGGCTGTGGGAAGCGATTTTTTTGTGATTTGAACCCTCCCACCTTATGGTGCTGCCAGCCACACCCCTGGTGTTACGATCCCTTTTCATGGTGTTATTACATGTATACTGTCGAAATCTCTCGGTATCACGCCATCTGGGTCGCTCTGACGTATGGGAATGGAAAATTCCCCCCCGAATGGGAAATTCTCATACGTCAAAGCGACCCAGTCCCATACGTGACACCGATCTGGCACAGTAGATACTGTACCGTAGTGACATCGTAAATCCTTACGGTACAGCCTGTAATGCTGCATTACTCATGTAGTGCATAATAATACTGTACATGTATTGTGCCTGGACTGTTAATTCAGGCGGAATTAGCTCCATCAAAAGGCGATGTACCCTTATTTAAAAATAATTCTGCCTAAGATTGTGAGGCCTTCATCTACATTCCCCGAGCAGCATTCATGAACCAATCCACGGAGATAAGTCTGGTTAAAGACGGAGTGGCGGGTAGCCACCCGGCAAAGGCCCCTGTTTCCCTCTTACTCGAGCTGGATTAGCTAATTCCGTCTTAAGGCAGCCCCACCATCGCCGTCCTAAAACCTGCCATGCTGAGACAGCCCAGAATTAAGATGGAATTAAATAACCTAAAGCCTCAATTAAGGCTGGTAACGGAATAGAATTATGCCAGAATTATCACGGCAGAATTATTGAAAGGCACAATACATGTGTTATTGAATCTACGATGTAACTACCGGTACCGCCCGATTCGGACCACCCGATGATCGGGAACTTCCCGACGGGAAGCACGACCCGGGTTACATGTAGATACAGTACTGTACAGTGTACAGTGTACACTACATGTAGTGTTCGCAAAGCACTACCGGTTACTGTTAGTTTGTATTAATAACAAGTTTCTAAGTGTGTAGTACTTCGAAGTAAATGCAGCTAACATGCTGATACAGTACAATGGTTCAACGCTAATCTCGTCCACGATATTAGGGTTAATGATGAACCAGTATACCACCATGTCCACGAAACTTATACACACAATGGTGGGCTAATTAACTAGCTCTAGGTTACGTACCGGAATTTTTACGGTATTTTTGCAACCGATCGATTTTTTGCAACCGGTAGTACGTAAAAAAGTCTGTAGCTCCACCAAAATTAACCAATCCGGCATCAAAACAGTGTCCCAGTCAAAGCGCGCCTTTTCTTACAACATTATGAACAAACGGATACTTTAAAATGGATATGAGTGTATTGGGCGAGATTTTATGCCTTCCGCCGTTTTTACGGTTTTGACTTGAAAAGTATTTTTTACACCGGTTGCAAAAAAGCCGTAAGTTCCGGTACTAGGGTGGTGCAGCTCTTTATTTTTCTTTTTGAGTTTTATTAATAGCGTCTGTCTGGGGGAGGGGGGAGTGCTCCCTCGTAGAGAGGCAAGGCATCAACTTCCACCTGCTGATCCCCTCCCAAGGTCATTCGCCTCGATGCATCCTAAAATACCCAGAGTATTCGAAATCCACCATGGTGCATTTCAGACTGGCCAAATACAGTTTTCAGGTGAACTGGCTCGTAAATGCTTACTACATGGCGCTGAAATAAATGTCAAAAACATCGATTTTGAAACCCCCTAGTATAGTACTTCCTAATAAGACTACCAACCGCCGCATAAGTAGTATTTCTTCATGCGCGGTATGCACAAGAAGGTAAAACCTTACAAAACTCAATAGTTCTGAATCGAAAATCGCACATGCTCTGTTATATTAGGTTAAGGTCTTCTGACTCAATCATAAAGTATAAATAAGCACGTTGCTGCTTTCGCGCCCTTTTGCCACGAAAGGTTCAGCTTACAATTATTCGATGTAGTAGGCACAGATTTCTCGGGGGTTGCACGCCCACACACACTCCAGCACCTATTTTCTCTGGGGAGCTGGGCGCTGAGCCCGGCATACATGTACCGAGCTGCCCTGCTTCGTGGGTACCCCCGCTCGGTTTTCTATGGCTACCCCCTCGCAACGAGCAAATATTAAAAATCCACATAATCTGTAATGCTCCACAGTTTGTGAGCAGATTGCTTTTAATAGAAGGCGGTAGTGACTCACTCACTACTAGTGAGCGGGTGCGAGGAGCGTAGCCGTAGCAAACCCGTGCGGTATTTGCGTAGGCGGGTCCAGCGACGAGCTCCCCAGAGAGCGGACCCGTTGCACTCTCTAGTACATGTTTTTTCTACATTTAATGCGGAGGTCTGAGGGTGCAACCCCCAGTACGTTTTTATTAGTGGGTTGTAGACGGTTCACGGTTTTTGTCGATTTTCTATAGGCTCTCCCTCGCAACCGCCCATTCATGCATTTCTGCATGGTTTTGCATATGTAATTTGTTCCTATTTCTTATCACTTCCGTATAGGTATGAACCATTCTGGAATCTACCGCAAAGTGTAAATTGGATATCGACGCAAATCACCATTAGACGAAATATGTAAAATTACGGTCATTTAATTAACCACCGTTACAAAATTGTAGCTAGTTGAAAAATACTTTTTTCTGAAACGTGTAGGTTCGCCAGGCTGGGGTACCTTTTACAAAAGCAAACTGTCGAGTCCATAGTCATTGACATAGCTTAGCTCTGTGGTCGGCACTACGTCTAATACAGCTCTGCCCTTAATTACGAGCACACCAGTCTTCTCTAAATAGAAGGCCCATTGCCGGTACCTTACGATAGTGGACGGACCCATCCACTGCCATGAAATGAATAAATTGTATAACTTCCACCAGAGGGTACTGGTAATACCTTGTATGCCTTCAGTAGCAGTCATAAATAAAATCCTTGAAATTCACGATGTGCCTGAAGGGTATAATACGTGTAAATTTTAGATCTGTTCCGTACGTGAACCATCTGGTAGCTATCCGTTCTTAAGCTGGTCCTCCCACATGATCACCCCGATAGTGTAATAACGTTATTCAGGCTTTTGTGTTGCTGCTCCAGACTGGGAGCCATCAAAGGTCCTTAATAAGGGTTAATTGGTCCTAGCGCCGACTTCGTGCTAGCTTGAAAACACACCAGCGATACTTCCTCCTCCGTTATGATAATGCTGTACGGTTTGGAATATTGGGTAGCTTCTCCATTGGTGACCTGAAACAAGTCATGGGGGTCGCTCAAGACTCGCTGGAGCTACGTGGCAACGCTTTCAAAAGCAGCAAATTGCCTTTTTTATTAACCCAGTCTGGAGCAGCAACCTCTCTCTTTGTGAAATCGTTCCTTCGGTTTTATTAATAATGTTCACGAGTCGTAGATGTCGCGACGCGACATCTATTCCATCCACGAAGTTTACAGGACGGGAAAGGTGAATTGTGCGCATCATGCAATCTGTTTCCCGCGTCCACCTCATGGTTCGTGTTCTTGAATCGTATACATTAGAGAAATTTCGATAATCATTTGAGTTTCAGTTTCAGTTGTCACCAGATGCATCTATGCAATCCAAATCTGAATCTGAAACGAACTTTTCGGCTCAAAACGAGATTCAGATTCAGTAAGGAACAGCACGACTTCTACACACTGGACTGCCCCCGGAACGGTGGCGCCGGCCCGGCAGCAACAGCAAGACGAAGGAGGCATCCATCCGCACGGAGCCCAGTGCCAGACTCAGCAGGACGACGGCAGCAGCAAGACGGCGTTTGCATCCATCCACACGGAGTCCAGTGCCAGGCCAGCAGGACGAAGACGCTTAGGGCGGAGTGGTGGCGCCGCCCAGCAGCAACAGCAAGACGGAGCAGGTTCCTATCCGCACGGAGTCCAGTGCCAGTTGCAAGACGCAGAAGGTGGTGCATGTCAGCGGTGGCGAGCGGCTTCTGCATTGCGTTGATCGCGTTCGACGCCATGTCGGGCATCAAGGGGAACATCACGGCCACCAACGAGGCGTACCAGGACAACGCCCCGCACTCTACGACAACGCCCCACACTCTACGTAGAGGGTCGCATTAACGAATTCAGCTGTGGCGAGGTAAAAGGGAGGTATGCCGTTTCGGACTTCACGGTTGTGGACGAATGCTACAGAACCATATCGATTGTGTAGCATTCGTCCACAACCGTGAAACGCTATGTAGACCGATCCAAAAAGTCTAGTGCCGCAATGCAGTGCTTACTGGGTATACCATACTGATCAAATACAGTACACACGTCCAACGTACGCTTGTGGATACTCGAGCATTCCTCCGTGCATGCCTTCTGGTCCTGGAATTACCTACCTTCGGTAATAGCGTCGGCTTCCGACGTGAGAGGCGGTGGTGGCGCTGCAGTCCTAGTGGTCGGCCACCAGGCGGATCTTCTTTATATACAAGACAAAGGGGGGAACTCCGCACTTTGCAGAAAAAGATCGGATAACTCCGCATTCTGCACCAAAGAGTTGCAAATGCAAATGAAGATGGGAAGAACTCCGCATTATGCAAAAAGTCCGTTGTTGTCACTCCGTATTCAGGAAGGTTTAGCTTTACAGCGAGCACAGTCAGCTCTGCGATGGTAAAACGGTAGCGAACCTTAGCGGTTGCATCGTCAAGCATTGCGTTGAAAGACCTGCTTCTATCGACGATAGGCGCAGCATCTCGAAGACGGAAACAATGGTGCTGTAGAAGAGCGGCTAAAATTCTGGCAAAACGCCTTCTGTTTCTGCGCGATAACACCCACACGGAAGCCAAGACTTGTAGAGCTTGTTCTGCGGATAGCTTTGGCGCGACGAACATCGTGAAGTGTAGCGGTAAACAGCTATTAATAACTCTAACGCTGTCCCCAGTTTAGATACACGTCCTCTAACACAAACCTAAACACTGTTGAGTTAAGATCGACGCCCTAATCCTGCGAATCGGAAACTGAGCCTGATTCGTGACAGATTTGGATACTCCGAAAGTTCTCTATTAATACTGGTACAGGTATTAATACATGTAAATGCATGTACTGAGTTAAAAAGTAAGATACACGTGGTAATTAAAAAATATATAATAGTGCTATCCTACGTGTGTTGTTTGCTCTACCGGTATCTTTTCGATTGGGAGTTTTCGGCGCGTCAGAGACCTAATACTTAACGATTTAACGAAATTTGCATTATTATGAAGTATGTGTAAAGTACAACAGGCAGAAGCAAATGTGCATGCACGACTTCTTCAGATGGATTGCGAGATCAAAAAAAGGATCTGCTCCGTTTGGAACATGACCTTGTACATGTGCGTCAGTACTGTATAATAGAATTCGTCGAGACTTGTGGGAATCGCAGGTCTGACCCCAGCACCATTTCCCAATTTGCTCGGTTGGACCATCATCATCCACGAAGTCAGCCATGCGCGTGTGCGTCACCCTCGTTGTGGCGCTGACCTGCCTTCTCGCCCCGACTAGTGCTGTTCTGGCAGCGACTGCTTCGACCCCGACCAAGTTGGAACAGTTTTCGTTGCAAGGAATGCGTGAGAATCAACTTCGTGAGAGCACCCGGTTCCTGCGGCAAAATGTAGAAGCCGATTTGGACAACGAAGAACGCGCCGGGCTAAAGGATGCTACGAACTATGTGACGAGGCTCTTCACAGAGCAACACTACATGAAATTGTTCAAGCTAGCCAGCAACGAGGCCAATTTCAAAAAAATCGCGGGAAAAGGTGATGCCACCAGACTGAAAAAAGCCCTGGCAAAACTACAAAAAATGGGCGTCTCTAAGGAAAAGCTCAAAGGGTTCGAAGACATTGCGAAGAAGTATGAGAGCGAGTGGTTTCGCATTTCTGGCAAATTGGATCCTGCCCGAGTGTGATACAAACGCTCTTCCCGACGCTTTCAATGGCCGTTACGATTTAGTAGAGGAATTAGTTTTTTTAAACTAATATACACACCGCTAAGACAAGAGAGCAAGGAGCAGACATCGACATATATCGCGTCGCTTCATAATTTTTCAAGCAAAGCATACTCAAGCCACGCCTACCACCACGCCTTTTGGCAATAAGTTGAAATTACCACGCTTTTTGTCATTTTCCAGTTCCAGGCACAAATTCCGTACAACCTACTTCGAAGTACAGATTCCATCATTTGCTTTTGGTCGATGCGAACAGCAGAACGAGCTTCCTTCTCACACCCCGACACCGAGCACTTTTCTTCTCCGCCATGAGGAAAGCACAATCCTCTCGTCAGCGCAGCCCTCGAACACACTGGATGGGTGCACTTCCGCCGCAGGCCCTTCAGTTTGGCCATTTTCTAGCACCTTTCATGCGAACATCCGTTCCCTCCAGCATGTTCGGATCACCGTCTCTCGAAATCACGCCTTTCCCGCCTGAACACCGTTGTCCGCCGCCGTGTTTAAAACACCTCCGCCCGTGATTCACAAGTGTGAACCACGGTTACCGTGAGGTCTTCTGTACTGAGGCGCGCTGTGCGCGCATGCTTCTCCCAGCGGTCTGTTCATTAAGCACTGACAGTCACTTCTGTATTGCGGCACTGCTGTATGTGTTCTCTGAACTTTATTTCAGAGCCGACTTACTGATACCTCAATGTTTTTCACACCATGATCAGACCACTTTGATTTTAAATTTTGTAGAAAAAAAGAAAGAAATAAAAAAGGATTGACAAAACTAAGAAAGATTTTAAGGCTGGAATCTGTAAGGTGAAGGTATTCTGCAACGGAAATGCACAACTAATTAATGATGATAATAAACGACCTTCATTTTTTTGCATTTTCTAAAGATACCAAGAATGCCTCTCATTATTACGTTTGGCTTACCAGCATGGGAGGTAGAGGCACGTAGTATGAAATGCATATTCATTGCAAGCTAAAGATCAAGAGCTAGCTAAAATATCTCACGTCAGCGCTAAACATGATGACGGAGCTGCATATATCGTGACTTTTTCGTTGCTACAGACTTCCATACTAACAGTGAGTTGTGTTAATGATTCGGTGAACACTTTGCATAGCGTACGACTGAAGAGGTTCGCTACATGAAATGCATGGTGCGTTCAAAGAGAAGAACGCCGCAAAGCCCAATTTACGTCCATTTTCCTGCTTTAACAGCGTAATGTGCTGCATTTCCCAACACAGTCACCGGTTTTCAATGAAAACTTTCACGAAGCAGTATAGGATAACGCCCCCTGGCTTTTGCTGGAGGAGATCTTTCTCACCAACAAATACTATGATCTGGAGGCGCTAGAGCAAAGAATTTAACATGTAGAGTCGTGGATTAATAATGAAGCCTTACTTTCACCGAGACTATGGTGGTGTTGCTACCTGGAAGCTTTCAAATTGTTGTTCACAAGCAGAGTTCCGCCCAAGTTTGTAAATAATGAATAATACGAGATGACAGCAACAAACGCAAGTGGCTCAGCTCAATAAGTATCCAGCTACCCTACGGAATGTGAATAAAACTGGCTAACTTTCGGGCAACTTACCGAAATGACATACTCTGTTGCACATAATTTTTCGTGGATACTTACTGAGCTGTTTTAAACTGATGGTCTTACACGAAATCCTGCTGGCTCCCAGCCTGCCACTAACTGGGGCGCGCTGCCCACGCAGGTCTCTTAGCGGCGATCGCAAATTTAGCTTTGCATCGTTTATACTTTTTTTACTACCAGTAACATGTTCAGAAGCGGTGGATTTTAGCAGATACTTCGAACTTACGTAGCATGAAAATCCTTCACACCAGTACGCATTGAAAAATATGACCACAAATTTCATCCTTGTCAGTATGCAAATAATTCTCGACCGAATTATAGAATGGTCTGCATCGTTTGAGACTTCAAATGCTTTTCGGTGTACTGTAAATCACATATTTTTTAGGGTGAAAAAATTACAACTACAATACATACGGGTATGCATTGCCCGAAACATCACAAAAGTACTTTTGTGCACTTGTACTACGTAGATCTCACAACCATGTGCGAATTTCCGGTCACTGGGGATTCTTACAAAACTAAGAAATCCATACAAACATCAATATTAAAAGTAGTCATATAATTTGCGCGTTGGAGACAGCAAAAATTAAAGATGTGAGCTCTACACTGCTCTTTGACCTACTATTAGACCACTCGATACTCCGCGGGCAAAGGCCCCTTAGCAAAGTGCCAATAGCGGGGATTCAGACATTGCCACCGCTCAGGCGCTATGTTGCTAATGCGGCTCCATGAACACAATTGACAACTCCCATTCCGACTATTTTTCTTAAAAGCTGAAAGTTGTCATTCACAAACAATTACCGCGTAGAATGCTTCAAATGAAAGGCTTTTTGCTCGCATAAAATTGACTAGCATCGGTCCAAATTTGACTCCGTGAGGTCGGACCGATATCTGTCCCTTAATGCATGTATAGCGTTGGCTTGACCGGTAGTATGCACTGACCGGAATCCTGCTACAGACGGATAGAGAGAGGGCCCAGGCACGCCGTTGCCGAACACGGTGCTGCTGTCGTCGCCAGGTGTGCTCGTTGTCTCGGCTGGCTGGTTCAAAACTGAATTGCAAATTTGACGATTACATCATACGACCTGAAACACAATTTGATTTCCGTGTGATTTTATGGCTGGTTGTGTGATCTGGTCCCGTTCTCTGACCTTAAACCCTATTGCAAATCCTCTTTTCAGTTCTATGTTGAAATTGTATACGTCGTAAGCTATTTCGATCACAGTTGTCCGCGCTTACACCCGTCTTTATGTATAGCTACCACGTCTATTTCACTAGGCCATATCCTCCGTCGATAGTGTAGAGTTAATTACGGAATTTGACCATGACCACATTTCGTATACAGACCTGGTGGTGAGAAAAGAGGAAAGTGTAACCTCAGAGAAAATGTCAAATTCACAGATTGTGAAAAAGGTGCTCAAATAGCAGGCGGGAGCGATCGTGTGCGAGGGGCGAAGCAAACCCGTGCGGGGTGCCCGCGAAGGGAAACCGCTCAGTATTTGCGTACTATTAAAAGTATACGGGCCCAGCGACGAGCTCCCCAGCGAACGGACACGTAGCACTCTCCTGCGGGGGTCTAGTGATGCAAACCATAGTTAAGAGTGGACCCTGGTCGATATACCGGTTTATCTGTTCGTTTCTCTGCCAAGTGCTTCTCCCCCTCTCGTCTGTGCAATTCTACCGATTTCGCTGTTCTTTATTTTTCATTCTTCTATCTTCTTTGTACTGTACTAGATGTGTCTGCAGATGTGTCCCCTGGAGGCATTTTCACCATTGTGCCTTTTTGGGCATTCCTTGAACTTTTCAGATTCTACTAAGAATCTGTACGGGATGTCTGAAATGTTCGACAAGCATACATTTGTTTATATAAAAAGTGTAAGCTTGCCACACTAGCCACGCATTAAAATTTCCAGTCACGACTTCTATCAATGAAATGAATCGCCGAGGTTGTGATAAGCTTGAGGTCTCTGCGTTGCTTCATGCGCTAAACCCCCTTCAACGGTGTACGTACCGGGTGAAATGTTGGCAAGTCCGATCGACGGCTACTTGATGCTTTCCCCAGCAGCCATGGGTATCAATAGCGTTGACAGATATTCCTTGCTTGTCATTTTGTGGACAACTCATTTTAGACGGTCGAACCAAAACGAACTCGATCAAGCAACGTTATGGCATTGTTAAGTACAGCACATTTTGCGTGACGTACGATGTTGGGTCGCGGAGCCGTGTCCTTGATATTCATACTTGGGTGCACCGATGTCATATTATGCACGAATTAAGAGTTGGTGGTCAACCTTGCGCCTTGCAATTAGGCGATTACCGCTATTATATGCAAGCTGTTCCCGTGTTCACTAAGGGCCAGCAACAATACATGTTGCTGTTCAGGATCAAAACTAATAGTTATAGCGCGACAATCCTGTGAATCTACCGCGGCAGTACATGTACGTCTATCTAATATGGTACACGGAAGTAAATCGATGGTCAAGTTAGAGCCCACTGCCCGCCCCAAGCTCACTAGCTGCCCTTCCAGCCCAATATTATGCTTTATTACTCAATAAATAGAGCTTGGACCGCTGTTGACGTCCATGCAATTGGTTTACAGCACTTTCAAGTCTTCAGCACCTCTTTTTTCTTGGCTTCAAAAGGGTATTCCTGGAAACCTTCAAAAAGGTATTTGGTACCTTTTTTGCTTCAAGTAATGCCATGTACTGTCCAGAAATATAAGCGGGCATCTGTTTATTCTGTGTCCGAAAATTTAGGCGGATTGCTTACAAATTCAAGTCATTTGATAGTACCGTCGTAATTCGACGAAGTACACCCATACAAATGCTGTTGTTGTTGTCGGCCGGAGGAAATACCATACAAATTTATGGTGTTTCAGATACAGAATCTGAAACATCATCAATCACAATATCGCGCATCGAAACAGATCATAAAGTTGATTACGGAATTTGACCATGACATTATGTCGTATACAAACCGTATCCAGAAATCCACAGATCGTGAAAAGAGGTGCTTGAAGAACGTAGCCGAAGCAAACCCGAGCGGGGTGCCGGCAAAGCAAAGCCGCTCAGTATTTGCGTACTATTAATACCAGTAGTAGGTAGGCCCAGTGACGACCCCAGCGAACAGACACCTGTGGTACAGTTAATAGTGGCCCCAGGTCGGTATACCGGTTTATCTAAGTGCTTCTCCCTGTCTCGTCTGTGCAATTCTACAGTTCTCGCAGCCCAAGGCATTTTTATTTTTCATTCTTCTATCTTCTTCGTACTTGACAACCAACTCTCGATACGCAATCGTTGGTCACCATTTCCCAGTACACTCCGCAATGTGTAACTTGTTCCTTCTCCTATTAATTGTCCTCGCAAACGTTGTTTTCTCGACTGGCGACGCATTCTCGACAACCACTCGTGGCTCCCAGCTCAAAGTGGCGCAATCGGAGCTGGATCAAGCCGTTCAGTGGAATGTTAATAGCAAACGCATGCTTCGGACAAACGATGATACGAGATCGCCCGATGAAGAAAGAGGAAAGATGGAAGATATTGCAGCGAAAATGAACCCCTGGGCGATGAAGATAACGTCGCGGGTCGCAAGCTCAAACCTGGTTCAGAAGACGATGACGAAAGTTGCCAGTTCTAAAATCATTTTTCACCAAGCGAAGGCACGGAAAGCGATCAAAAGTGGTGCCGACAACGCGGTTGTGTACAAGCCCGGCGCCACCCCGCAATTTTACTATAACGCACTGAGTCTGGACAAGAGGTTACAATTCATCGGGATATCGCCTTTCGTGAGGGGCGACTATCAGAATTATTTATCCTACGTAAGCTACTTCGATGAAATGAAGATGAAGAATGTGATCGATAAACTTCGAAGTGCTGTATAAGAACAACGTCAGCCGGTCTAAGCTCTTCGAGATTCTGAAACTAGTCCCCAAATGAAATTCTACGCGGATTCGGCGGTCACGATGGCCAGGAATCCTGAGTTGGGGGATTTTTTAATTGTACTCACAATACTACAACAAGATGCAGTCTGCTACAACGTATGCCGCTTGCAGTAATACAAAAACGTTGCCAAGTACTACTACTGTGTGCTGTCTTGCAGTTTTACAGGCCTACTTACACTACAGCACATAGGTAATCGCTATGTAGTGAGTGATGCAACTAACGTGTTTTGGCAAAATCGTCGTTTGGATCGCAGAAAAAGACTTAGTCATTTTGCCCGCCCACTGAAAACTTCACATATCTTGCAAGTTAACATTTGGTTAAACGGAGGCAGACGCCCACATTGACTCAGTGCGTTCACCGCTTGTTAACGCTTGCCGACTGGGGATGGTCGGTGCGAGCGAACGGAGCGACCGCTGCGAACCCGATTTTTATTTTTTGCAGTACCTCGCCGGTCCAGTTTGGTGCTGGCTCTGTCCTGCTATAAAATTAACATACATTGGTACTCTAGCCTTGCTCTCTTCCGAAACTCCGTCGTCGCCACTAGAGAGTTGGGCTGGTAGTGCCGCTGCCGTTGTCTTCATTTTTTATAAATAGAAAACATTTAAAAATGCTCTTCTTACTTATAAAGTCGCGCTGTGCACGAGGAAGCTCTGAAATTTGAGAAACATGAATTCTCTGAAATTATTTCAGAGTTTTACCAGGCATCTGAATCATTTATCGAATAGATGAATCCTGTCAAATACGGTATGTCGTAGTTGATTGACATTTACGTGACTCCTTAGAAATTTCAGGTAAAGCGATTGAATAGTCCGCGTGTCGGCCAGGGGCAACATCCGTGCAACCTTGACCTGAATGCGATATTCTAGTGTGAATATTGCGTTAGGCCTCTTGTTTCAGTCGCGATTGACAAACTTATTAATAACCCCCATCCATCACAGATAGAGCGTAGGTCAGCAACATAGCTGACCAGAAGAACCCTGGTTGAAGTGCACGTTGTATATGAATTATATGTGAAAAATGACGAAGGAAGAAGGTGATGGAGAACTTCGGAGAAGCTGAACGTGCAAACTGACCTTAGTGGAATTGAGAAGAGCAAGATGAGAACGAACAAGTGATGGGGGAGCAATCAATGCTACCCTACTCGAGGGTGTCGGGCTCGGGGATGGCGATGCGGCTGGGCGGGTCCGTAACAAGGGAGGCCCAAGTGCGCGAGGACTCTCCGGAAGACGATCCTCAGCGCCCAGAAGCCCCCAGTATACTCGCGACGGTTCACAAAAGTCCAAGATGGAGACTTGTTCGGACAGAGAACGGTGTGCGCTCCTTTCCATGGCGACCTAGGTCGCTACCTTCCTGGGGCGACGTCAGATTCCTGCCTCGACGCGAATTAGCTGACGCTCAGCTGACGGCAGAGCCTGTATCGCTCTGACCAGCTCTCCTCGGGATGATGACCAATGCTTCTGCAAGACACTCCGGGAGGCGTATAGAGCCCTGTGCGTGTCATTGTTACGATCCATCTCGATCCAATGAAGCCGCTCCCAGTGCGCTCGACGCCACTTATACATGTGCCGAATCTGCATGTTGATCACGAGCCAGAAGCCCGGAGTTATGGTGCCACGGAAGAACCAGAAAACAGCGATCCTATTTCGGAACATGATGTCCCAAGGCAGGTCAACGTCGGGAGTCGAATCATTCACGAACTCGTTGTAATCTCCGGGGTCGAGTCGAGCCTGAGCTGTCTTGGCCTCGTGAGCGGGAACCTTGACGTCAGGAAAGCCTGTAGACTGATGTTCCAGGACTCCACTAGCGCGACGTACCCGGACCCTATGGATGATCCAGAATTTCGTGATAGGGGACGGGATATGTACATACTCTGGGCCCATCGTGTGAACGTCGGAGAGGTGCTCCGGCATAGAAACCACTTGCCGAATTCGTTTGTTACTAGCACCCGCCTTGGAAGAAGGAGTGCTGCTAGGAGAAGTAGACCCCCGGGTGCGTTACTTGCGAGGAGGAGGCAGCTTGGTCGCGCGCCCAGTCATTGGGCCCAAATCCACATCGGAAGCATCCTCATCGTGATCTGAAGTTTCGGGACTGCTCGGAGGCTCTGTGGGCCTCGGAGACCAGGGTTTGGCTTCTTCGATCTCCCAGCCACAAGCCACAGCTTTCGCGACTCCCTGGTCAAAGTATTCCTCAACCACTAGACCTCATCCAGGATCTGTAAGCACAACACTCTGCGAAGAATCTCGACTAAGATCTGCTCCCGGAGGTTGACGTGCACGAGCACCTCCTTCTACAACTTGTTCAAGATAACATCCTCTGCCTCGGCGAGACTGCAGAAGTCTTGGTCCATCCGGAGATACTCCAAGACATCCAGGCGAACGTCCTCCAAAACCGCCTTCCCCGGAAGCAACTTGGTTAAGTCCTCGTCTGAACGGAAGGGTCTCGTCTCGGAATCGACCGCCGGGTAGAAACGGCTGCGAGGGTCAGTCTGGGGATCATAATCGCCCGGACGGATCTGATGTGCACCGCCAGCAGGCATTCGCGGCGTGTCCGTCTTCCTCCTCTTCGATTTGCTTCTCGACCTCTTCTATCTCGATCCCCTCACTGGGCTCGTCCTCTTGGTCAGAGTTGCCACCCGGGAGCTCGGGCATGAGCTCCTCTTCTGCTGTGAGTGGCTGCCCCTTGGAACCGGTTGGATGCTTCCCTGAAAAAAATTTACTGGCCGAGATGCGACGAAGAGGATGGACCATTCGAGGATGATGACCCCGGAGGTTACGCAGACGCAGTAGGTTTGGAAGAGGTAGAGCCTGGGGTGTCTTAAGACGCATCCTTGCTCCCGGACCCAAAATCAGAAGTCCCAAACCGCGCAGAAGGAACGACCGCGACGAGCGATACGGGGTAGGCCGAGGGCGTCTCCTGGATATACGCCTCCAACTCGGTCTAAACCGGAGCAACATCACCCAGGATCCCGACGGTTCCGGGTCTCTGGAAGCGACGTATTATCCGAGCTGGGTCCAGAAGTTCCCGGGCACGCCGAAGATCCTCGCGCACCACATTCAAGGACTCCAGGGGCAGAAGATAATTCAGACTTCCGGTATCGGGCCTCTTCGTCATGCCAGTCTTTTGGAACGGACTCGTCTGTCGGGGGCGTTAGACGGGCAGCCAACTCCAGCTGCAACCGGTCCCGCTCTATCCTCAGCTGAGATACCTCTTTCTGAACCCCAGCCAACGCCATTTGTAACTGCGAGAATTCATCCCGAGAAGTCTTGAGCTCCGTGCGAGCCCCCAGCAGCTGGTCTTCAACGTCTCCTAGCTGACCATCCAAGCTGTCGCTCACCTGCTTCTCTTGTGCCAGGAGGAGATGAGCACACTCCACGAAGCCCCGGAATGCAGTGAGTGTACTCGTATCCAATTCCCACAGTGACTGCTCCCAATCCCGGTGATCCCGGACACGAGCAGCGTCCGCACGCTCTAGTGCTCGAGCTAAGACAGCATTAGCCATCTCACTCTGGGGATTCGCCTGTGAAGCCCGAGTGAGTACATCTTCTAGCTGGTCTATGTGCTCCAAGGCAGCAAAGAGGGCGTTAAGCGTGTTTAGGACCCGGACGATCTTGCATTCGTGGATATTTCGGACTGCCCCCAGAAGCATTGGCAAGATCCACCAGAGCCTGAGCATCCTGGATCTGACTGGCGAAGCCGTCGGCGGGAGTACCAGCAGGCACACCATGCAGGATACGCGGCGGATGTATCCGGCCGGTGGAACTGCCCTGCGATGCTGAAGCTTGGCCCGCTCCTGGAGCCGGCGTGTTAGAAGACATGAAGCTGACCAAGTTGTTTGACACGCGGCTTGAATTGGATAATGAGCACGAAGTCCGGTGAGAGGTTGGGTGTGGGACCAGGCGACATTTTTTCTCAGCAAGGGCTTTTGTTGCGCACGACGGAATGACGTGTAGAGACGGCGTGGGACTAGCCACCGGCTGACGATGGCCTCGTCGGAATCCAGAAGGAAAGCTGAGAGAGGCCTTGGGGGCATGAGCCACACGGATAAGACAAGTTCACTGAAAATTTCCGGGAAGTTTACAGAAAGATCCTGTACCTCCAGACGTCTTGGGTTCGGAGACTCGGTGTATTGGGGTACAGCATGGGGCGGTTATGACATAGTGCCCACGATTTTGAGAATCAGACACATACCCGAGACGACCCACTCAGCTTCCGTGCGTCAACAAGCCGACGAATAGCCGGAGCGTCGCCCCCTCGGATACCTCCCTACAGAAAAGAGAAGTCGAATATAGTGGAGTCAAGTGAGAAGCAGATCCCAAGAGATTACCATATGCTTAAGCATCCCCGGGGCGGTTGCTACCTGGGAGAGCCTAAATTCGGTCTTACTTTTCCCTTCATGAGCACAGACCAAGCCCAACTTGACTTACTCGACCAGGACAAGGTCGCAGAAGCTGGGAACCGCGTTTGAAGGCTACTCCCAGGTACGAACAACATCCCGTTTGCTGGGGTTCTCTCCAGCATTCCATATCTGCCCCTCCAAGAAGCGCGGTCTAGCCGGCCCGGGTTTGGCACTCCACATTCTTTAGGGTCTCTCCCCGAAAACTATCTACGGCCTTCGCCGGTGGAGTCTTGCTCCGAAAAAAACTAGTGTGTGTATTGTTAAGTGTATACTACCCCAGACGTCCCGGGATCCAGGTAGCTACCCCCGGACGCTTACATACTTAGCTACCCACCAGCGTATCTTGAAGGTCGGAATCCTTCAGGGTTCTAAGTGGTTGACCCTACCTCTGATCAAAACAACCACTTCGTAGGGGGTTACACAAGGTGAGGTTACTGACCGAGTTTCCCGGACCCCTTCTAAAATCACTAGAAGGCGATCCTCAGGAAAATAATTTCCAAGCGCTACATCACAGACAAGAACGAGTCATCTCGGTTCAGTCCAGGCAGCTTAAAGGCCGCTGAACGGAACTATCCAGTTCACGACAAGAAGCTCCTTGCCATGAAGTATGCCCTCGTGAACCTTGAGGACGGCGACCAATTCGCCTCATCTCTCCTAACGGATGGCGAGGTGGCTGTCCTTCATCGCGGAGTACAACTTCCGCGTTGAATACATGCCAGGCAAGCTCAACGTGCTTGCCGACGCCCTGTCTCGGCGTCCGGACTATGAGTTGGCCCATCTCACGCGAGTGACAACGGATCTTTAGGATTGGATACGCTTAGCGTATCAAGACGATGAGGCTATCGCGCCTATTATCAGGTTCCTAGCAGGAACGGACGCAAAGTCCGTCTGGCTTAGGCAGCGGCAGCGTTCCCGGCTCCACCGATATGAGTTGGCGGATGGCCTCCTCTATTATCGGGTGGAGCCTAGTGATCCTCCACGGGTAGTCGTACCCAAAGACGAGGATCTGGAGATTGACATCCTCGCGGAGGCGCACGATGCACCCTCCGGTGGCCACTTGGGCCGTGAGAAAACCTTTCTGTCGATTTCTCGGGCCTTCTGGTGGATCCGCATGTACAAGTGGATCGCCAGGTATGTGAAGACATGCGAAACATGTCAGCGGGTGAAACCCGCAGGGCACGCTTCGGCTCCGTTACAGAGCCTGCCCGTCCCTGCTGACTGTTGGAAGTCGATGAGTCTTGACTTCATCTTTGGACTTCTCGCCGACGGACACGGCAACACCGGGATCGTGGTGTTCGTGTGTCGGCTGAGCAAGATGGTACATCTTGCTCCAGTGCCCGTTACGGTCACAGGCAAACAGACCGCACGGCTATTCGTCGATGGCGTGTCCCGCTATCACGGTCTGCCCGAGACCATCGTCTCTGACCGAGACCCGCGGTTTACCGCTGCGTTCTGGAAAACGCTGTTCCTTTTGCTTGGGACTCGTTTACAGATGTACACTGCCGACCACCCGCAGACGGACGGCCAGACGAGCGCGTCAATCGAGTGCTCGAGGACACTCTGCGCAGCGTCTGCGCTGAAGGTCAACGCGGTGCACGCGTCCACGGGGTTCACGCCGTTCTACTTGAACGGCTTCCGCCACCCCAGAGTGCCTCTCACTCTTCGAGGAGACGCCGCATCCTCTATTTTAAGTGGGGAAGAGGCTCGGAAAGGGCTTTCCTCCTAGGTCTCAAATGTGAGACCGGTTTCTCTGCGGAAACAAGTGGTGTCCTTTATGGACATCAAGCTGATTGTGATCAGCAGGGTCCGCGATGCAATGGCAGCGGCCCAGGACAATCAGAAGGAGTACCCGGACAAACATGGAAGAGGAAACTTAAATGTGTTTGAAGTGGGTGAATTTGTGCTACTAGACACTAGAAACCTATCCCTAGACACTGTCAGCTCTGTCGGCAGCAACAAGTTGAAGCACCGCTTCATCGGACCGCTCGCGGTCCTGGTCAGACACGGTGCGTCGTATACCATCGACCTACCAAAGTCAATGACGACGCACCCGACGTTCTACGTTGGACGTCTTAAGCGGTACCATGATCCGCAGGGGGTTGCTGACTCGCAGATCCACCTTGGTCCAGCTTCTCGAAGCGAGGAGCGGTCTCAGTCGTCGACGCGCAGAAGTGTGCGCCCAATGCTCGCTGGACAGCAATGCTGCGATCGAGATCATACGCCGGAGGGCCCTGTATGAATGGACGCATACGCCGAGTACATCGGTACGGTACGCACCATACGTGTACGGATGGGAGTGCGCCAATGACGGCTCCGGACGCTGTTGTGCGTACTCAACACGTCGGATCAAGCGGAATGCCTCCTCCAGATCGGACAAGTGGGCCCCGGGGTCGACCCGCGCATGGAGGTCCGCTACCTCCCGGCTCAACCGGTCCAGACGGCCCTCAAGTTGAGCAAGGACGCCTCGGTTCCCAGCCAGGGCGGCAGCTTCACCGCCAGTCCCAAGGCCAAGCGCGATCTCAAGCACGAGGACACGTTGACGAAGACGGTCAACTTCGGGGCCCTGTGATGGACCCGCAGATGGAGCACCTGGACGAGACGAGAGCCCCTGAGGCGCCATGTACTCGTACTCGTATGAGGGCACCTCCGCCCCTGCTTGACCGGAACGTAGAAGTCCACTACCATATGGAGCGGTTTCTCCAGGAGCGGCGGCTTCGCGGTAAGCGCCAGCTATGAAGCAGAGGGGTTTATGCCCACTCCGAGAATTCGTGGGAGCCGATTGAACGGCGCCAGGCAGACTGCCCTACGGCTGTCGCGATCTGGGAACAGAAGCGGCGGCAGGTTCGTAGTAGTCTGGGGCTTCTTGCCCGAACGGTGCACGGACGTTGATGACACCCCGTACCCGCGCTCATCACGAGCGCTAGAAGCGGCGCGCATGTGTATGTCCCTTGGCAGCAGCCGCTTGCTGACCAAGTGGGAAAACTGGATACAAAGATCATGCTGGTCCAGGACATGGGACAGCAGCTGATCTTCTTGGAGCTCCCGTAGCTCCTTGGATGAGTACTTGAGAGTCTCAACCCACGATCAGAACATGGCTTCGCACGAGCTCCAGCTTAGACAGTTCTCAGAAAGTACCCAGGGGTAGCACCATACAGGGTAGAGACTGCCCCAGTTCTCAGGCTTCTTGCGACAAGTCGTGAAGTCCTTGAGAGGGATCCGGTGCTGTGCAAGAAGCACACACCGGGCAGCCTCCACGTTGTCGATGAACAACTGCTCCTTCTGAGCCAGGGCGCGTTATTAAGCGCCCTTGGAAGTGGTTCCACCGAGAATCCCACTAGGAGGAAAAGAACAGGCCAGCCCTCGAGCTCTCCCCGGGAGGACAATAACCTCTCGAAATGATGGCAGCTTCCTGGCTGACGGACGCCACCATCGAATCCCCATGCGTTCGCTGGGCAGCTTGGAAGACCTCCTGCTGCCGTCGAGGGCGTTCGTGATTTCCCGGGGCTCATTGATAGCGCCCTCCTCTTCACCCGAGAATAGGACGATATCCTTGTAGGGACAACCAGTCTCTTCTCCTCGTGGAGTGGGGATTTCGAAGCCATTCGCTTCTTAGAGTGCTTGGCCTCTTCGGCTGTGGCTTTAGCAACCTGAGCACGCTCAAGACCCTCGGCAAGCGAGAGGTTCTTCAGAGGTTTCTCTTCCTCATCATCGCCAGCTTTGGGCGAGCCCTTAACCTCGTCTGCGGGGCTCTAAGAGCGCTCAGGCGTCTTGGAAGTGTGATCACCGTGATCACTAGCGTGCGCGTGTACGCTGTCGTCGTCGTGCTCGGTGGGCACTGGAGTGTGCCCTCCCTCGGAGCTCCCAGATACGCTGTCGAGGCTCCTGGTCTTAGCCTCGTCCTCTGTATCCGGACTGTGCTCAAGGAAGGTGAAGTATGGGTTCGGACGGGTGTCAGGCGGCACCGAAGGCGACCAACTGCGGCATGAGCCTGCACGTTTGCTGGCAGCCGTGTCGCCAGACGTATCGATCGCCTCGGAGGCCACCTTAGTTGCCTTCTTGACTACCGCGATGCTTTGTGCTCTTGGCCTTCGCCTTTACGGCGGCAGCCTTAGCGTGTGCTTTGGCCCCGCTCTTTGCAGTGCCACGGGGCATGCTGAAGGGTGAAGTGGATACCGTGAAGAAGACCGGGTTTGCTGCTCGAAGCTCCAACTGCGAAGTGAGCCACCGCCCCGATCTCGCAGCTGGTCGATATCTTTTGACTGGAAAATGAGAGTTTGTGACTCACTCCCCCTCATTCTGATTGGTCGGTAAACCGAATCTAAGTGGGGGAGGATGTAACGGGGTAGAGGCCAGTGTACCCAAGTTACATGGAAAAGTGACTGGTCACTCTTCGGAAGGACTGGTACAGGGTACCAGGGGCTCAAGGAGTCAACCATTGGAGCTTCACTATAGGTGATTTATAGTTTGTAATAACTCACGCTTAAGCTTACCTATAAATACATTCAGTCTAAAATTACTTTTAACTGGTTACTTCGTTCCCTTTGACAAGGGACCTGTGAACTGCCGTTCACTTAGAGTTTGCATACTCTCGGAAGCCTGCTTTTTCTAGCTCAAGATCCTGTGTGACCCCGTCACACGCAGTCTGTTCCGCTCTAAACGTCGTGACGATCCTACGCCTAAGTCCAAGTGATGCAGGCAATTTTAAGACGTTAGCGTTGAGGGGAGTGCTCGTATGATATGTTCTCAACTTGTGCTGAAAAAGTTAAGCGGAGAAACACAGGTGCGTTTTTCTTGCCTATTAAGTATCTAATAATATTTTAGCAGAAGAAGCAGGGACTGTCATGATGTAGGGGGGGGGGGGCGCCGAGTCACCACAAGCGCACGTTTTAAACGCAATGCCTACATGCTCTCTGGATTTTATATCCAGAGTTTAGGGGTTGTCAAAAATACTGGGGCTTGTCCCGCTATTAGGAGACCGTTCAGAGACCGGCCGGGAACGCTCGCGTAACCGGTCGAGTGTCCGACTAAAACGTCCCGACAGGCGCCGACTGGCGACGACAGACTGTGAACCGCTCACAACGTTGCCATCACCCGAGCCAACACTAGCACAAGTACCTAGCCAGAACATTCATCTTCATATCTCCGGTCACAGAGACCCAGCCTTCAGATCACAAGATCAAGGACATTAAGAGCAAGAATATGCAGCCGTCTCACACCTCCAGCTCCAAGCAAGAACCAGGAAGCGCAGCAGCTTGCAGGACTCTCGCGTTATGCTGTAAGTACCGATAAGCGTTTATTCTGTGATAAGGAAAAAATAATATCATGTTCGTATTTTATCCTGTAGTCAAGAACCTGATTACTTCTGTGCTACTTACGAGCAAGTCGAGTGCAAGATGTGTCCACACCGCAGCGTTTCTTCTTGCGTCGACAGCTCTCACAAGACGATGCTCGACTTTTCTTTTGTGGTTGCTCCGGTACTGTCGTTTCTGCTTCCTCTGCTCGGCGGCGTTTTTCCTTTTAAGTTTGCAGCGTAGTGAGTTTGAATTTCGCGAGATAGCTGGAAACAAATCGAGATAGCTTGCATAAATTTGTTCCCATTTACGTGGGCCTCGTGGATTTGTTTAGACCATCGATAGAGCCATGTTTACAGCTTCTGCTGTCATATTATCTGGAGGTTGAGGCAAGGTTGGCGGGGTAGAATCGCCTAGTGAGTGCACAGTATATTGGCCATTGAGAGTTGCTTCGTCGTCAGGTGAATGGGGTCCTGGTGATGATACTGCTTGTTGTGTTCGGTCTGGCGATGGTGCAGCTTCCGGTACAGGTGGTTTTGCTGTCTGGAAAGTGTCTTGATTCTTGGAGAGCGGTGTATCTTGTGTGGCGTCTCGACTTGTCGGCTGCTCATTATTCTGAGCCACTCGCTTTGGAGAGCTGGGAACGTCTGTACCGACTGAGCTGGGCATCGAAGTAAAGGTAACTTGTCGATCAGAGCGTGGCATTTTGAGCTTTATCTTTGAGACTTGTCAATCGATTGCTTGAGCGCTTCATGCTCTCCCATTTTCGCCTCAGGATTTCATCTTCCTTTGGGAAAATTCCATCGCATACTCTACTAGCGAAGTCACACACTTGACAGAAAAACTTTTCCTTCCCTCTATGCAGATTTGATCCTCGCAGCGTTTCAAAGTGATGACCTGGAATAGCCTGCTCGTAAACTGTATTGGCTAGCGCGGCAGATCGAGCTTGGTGGAGTGCTAAACGATTGATCCGAGAGTTGGGCGTTTACTTCGCTTCGGTGATTTTAGCGGATAGCGACGCAATCTTGGAAATTATAGTTGAGAACTGCGTCGACGTAGCTGTATAGCAGTGTTCGGGCTATTAACCACAACCAAGTTGTACATGATGGTTGTTATCAATGGGCAGGTGAACCATGAGCACGCATCACGCGCTTGTTCTGCTCGAATTTGACGAAGCATCTCGTATTCGCAGTGAATTTTTCTGACAGCTCATAATTGCTTTCGTCGAGATTGCGTGATGCTAGAAAGGGTTGGACAATGATTTTATCGATGATTCACAAACCAAGTTTAGCGGAGACCGAGCGAGCAACAAGCTTCTTCAGACAAGCGTGAGCGCTCTCTAGCTGGATAGTTGACACTACACGGAGATAATGACCGCCTTCAGAGTAAGTATTGCTTGGTACGTACAGCTCATTACTCTCAATCTGACGAATAATGCTGCTGCAGGTACCTCGCCACTTAGCCTCCGAGCAGGAAATGTCTGTCGGACGAGCTCACACTATCCGTAACACTGCGGAAACGTGCCGCCATGTCGCTGGAAGTGCTCAATTCTCTATCCACCGTATACAACGCCTCTTTTGATTCTGTGCACAACTTCTATTTCTTCGGTGCCTTCACTTTCTCGGATACCTACTGGATCACGTGAAAGGGATCTTGCTTCACACTAATTGCGGTACCAAATACGTCTTTGACCATGTTTTTGACTCCGGTCGCGTTGTCGTTCACGAGACACACATTGTCAACATAATCGTCCTCCACAGCTATTGTTGACTTAATGCATCGTAAAAGTGCTTCTGTCTCCTCATTATGCTCGGATCTAGTTAAGCGACGGCCCACATTTTGACCAATCTCATTCTGAGCCAGCAATAGCATTTTAGCGTCCGACATACTTTCTCTTTTTCCACGCCTATCCAGATCTTAAGTTTCTTGCAAAACTTAACAGAGTGATCAATTTTGAGACCTCTTTTCACCTTCATCGATTTTATCAGCTTCTCAGCAAGTGATCTCCAAACTTCCGTCGTCTCCAACCAAATGGATGTCATTATTTGTTCACTGGGGATTGCATTCTGTTGGCAGTACTGCGAACACGTGGGTGGTGTCGGGAATACATAAGCTGTGTTAGACTGTCGTAGGCGTCCGAGCCGATCCGAAAAAAAATGTATACAGTTTGTAGTACTGCGTCTGGCGCCTACGACGAACACACCCCATCATGGTAGCGAGACCACTAGGAGAAGTGATGTCGTCATGCACCAACTCCATGAGGCGCTTCGAGTATCCCGTCTTGTGGCTCGTGACGAACCGGAAAATCATCCGTGCCTCAGCGCTGCTATGTAAGTAAACTGCGAAATCCTGCTATCTCTTATGATTGTACGAACATTTCTAAATAGTATCTTGTAACTATTCCTGAAAAAAAGTGATGGAAAAAAGTTACGGAAAAAGTGGGTGTCTCTTTGTTTCAAGGCGTGTACAGTAGTTGTTGAGGTATTTCATACACTATAGCAAAACTAGGGGGCCTGGCTGGCTCTAATAGAGTGGCATTACTGATTTGTAGTGCCTGGAGATTGCGAACTCTACGCCATCACTGATTGCGACTGACAATGTTGTCTGATAATTACAACCACGTTTGCCCTTCGCCCTCACTCCTTTTGCAGGCCTCCTAAAATCAGGTAAGGGCCTAATATAAAAAAAATTAAGATGTCAAAAGTACATAATTTAATGACAAAGTCGTGCTTCGCCCGAAGAAGCTCTGATATTTACCATCCTTTTTCTTTTTCAATATAACGATTCCCTACCCTTTAGGTAGCCAAAATCTATTAGAGAGGAAAATCTATGGAGTATCGAGCTTTGAAGGCTCGAGGTGCCCAACTTTAGAAATAGGACGATATGATATACCCAAAATGAATCTTCTAAGTCGCTTTGGTTGAAGCATTGCAGTAGTGTTGGCTTGGGTAAGAATCATTACTTCAGTAACTAATCACATCCTTAAAGAACCTGCCGTGGCAAATACACAAACGGTAAGCTTTGTCAGTGAAGAATTTCTTGTAAAATACATCTACACCGCCATGTTGGTAGGACGTGCAAAAGGATATAGTTATGTTGGTAGGACGTATGCAGCGAACCCAACCCGACATCCCCGTCAATTCGACTTATGCACGGAACAACGAAGCGAAAAAGTAGGCGTTTCTGGATGTGATCAATCCGATGCGGACGTGACCAATACATTGCACGCGGACCTATAAAAATAAGTGCAAAACGTTCTGTTCGCTAGTTCCATTATCAACAACTACTCCTAACAGTAGCTATGCAAACTTTGGTAGTATGTCTATACAATTTACTTTGTATAGCTTTGTATCTGCTGTAGAGTAGATAGAAACGAATAGTTGGTCCTGCCTGATGCCTACGTCAGCAGAGCGCCTTATATTTGTCTGTGTCACCCCCAATTTTATCCTTTTCGATGAGGTATGATCGGCTATTACTAGCGACATTGTTATTCTCTGAAGGTCTATAAGACATTTGGGTGGGCCGTTCAATTTTTGGTACTCCGCGTACCTATTTCTAAATCTGGGTAATTCGAGCTCCCTAAGCTCAAGCTCCATTGGTTTTTTTCCATCTATTAAAGTTGTGAAAGTAGTGATTTCTCGACAAAATCTATTAAAGTGATGAAGGTTGCGCATCTCCTGCGCCTGCTTCGCCGCCGCAGCATACGCATTGCTGATATGTGAATCAGCACTTTCGTTTTACTACAGTAAAACCCCAAACAAGTACACATTATTGTACATGTTACGTTCAGTACGCGCTGCATATTCCTTCCGGTCTAATTTACCTAAAAAGGCGTTTTTAGCGCTGAAACTGGATCAGTGAGCTTTGATATACTATTTTTGCGGTGCGCGTACGTGTTTTTAGCTTTCTACTGGGCTATATAGGGCATGCGGCGCACCAAAATACGCGGCTTGGTACGCCCATGGCTTTTGTTTGTCTGAGAAGCAAGTCGGGCACAAGCAATGGTCCCAAAGTTGTAAGGTTGAAGATCATCTACCGGTTGGGATATTTAGGAAGATCTTCATCAGTGCTAGGTGCCCCAATATGGACTACTCAAGTGGCGCGTACCGCCTGCTAACTTACTGTCATCTGAAGTGTTCTCGCCTACACGAGCGTGTGTAAGATCCTAGGCAACAACTGCATTCATATACGTGGAATGCTCCCACCGCCAATATTGAGTCTACGCTCACACTGTTGGCGACAGGAACAATACGACACCTAACAAAACTTATCGCCCGCATTTACCCGCCATTCAGACAGGTATTAATTTCCGCAGATAGTTCGTGCAACATTTTATATTAAAATAGGCGTACTTAAGCGCGAGGGCGACGACACAGATAACATTTGTATAGTTTATTAATCCAACACAGGTATAGATTTCCACGGCCATCATGATATTGTCTCACTGTATTTATGTATTCCCCATTCATGAATTTATGGCATTTTTCGGATAAAAATATCCGGGATATTATCTTACGAAAATGGAAACGCCAACCAGATCCCCCCCTTAGCTCTGAAATAAATTTCAGAGAATGACCTTCCAATAGTTTAAACAAGATAAATCGAGGGGCTCGGCTTCATCTCACACTTCCAGTGGTTATGCCCCCCCCATAACCGCTTTCCAGAACAATTACAGACAGTAAGAGAGTTATGCTTGCCTCGCCCTGTTACGGAAACGCCGGTGGTGCTTGTGCCTCGGCCATACTTACCAGTAGTAGAGTAAGAGGAGAAATATAAAGAAAAAAAACGCGTAAGACACCGCAATAAAATAAAAAATCGCTCGAATCATGTACTGCAGCACGTGAATGCCGTTTTGGATCAACGTTGAATACATGAATACAAGGAAACCCGTAGAATACAGAGAAGGTCTTTGCATTTATGTCATTCTACATAAAATAATGTGTGCGCGTGGAGATCCATGATAAGACAATCGTGCGAGTGGAGGAGCTGTATTATAGACTATCGGGCAAAGAAGTGGTGATCGCAACACGTCCTTTGCCAGAGCGTAGGACGCTGATGTCCATATACTGTGTGAGGGAGGGTTGGCATTACCAAAAGAAGTTATCGTTCAAAATTCTCTCCGATGAATCGGAACCGGGCAATAGGACGTGTTCCGCACCCTTTGAATACGTTTTTCAATCGAGGGGGGGGGGGGTAACCCAGGCTGCTCAATCTAAAAATGCTCTATATGTTGACGATCAGCAAGGCAAGTCGAGCCCACAACAATGAAGGTGAAAGTCTACAATTTAGCTTATTATATTTTTATTCGTCATATGCTAAATTTTTGGAGTACCGCAAGCCAAGGGCGCGTAATCATTACGGTATCACCCTGAGATTACTATCATTACTGTATGCATGTTCACGAAGGACCAGATTCAGATCAGGTCAAATGCAAGAAGCAAGCGCGCTTGAATCTGACAGTAAAGTCAGTGGCTGATGCTCATCGAGGTTGGCCATTCGTAATAATTGCCGGGGGGGGTTCTTTTTGTCATTTCCAAAAGCGCATTGCGCAGAACAACCGAGTCCAAACACCCCACCCTTTTTGACGCATTTCAGTTCACCAATATCGATGCGCAGCTTCTTGCTTCTCTTTGTCCTCACTTTCGTTGTTTTCGCGAGTGGCGACGCTCTCCGAGCGAACTCCTCACTCAAGGTGGTGCATTCCGCGCAAGACGATGCAATTCAGCGAAACGTTGACGGCAGGCGGTCGCTTCGTGTCAATGGCGACACCGATGTTGATGAATAGCGAAGAATAACGGAGCTTATGGCGAAGTTGAAGGTGTGGGCGCAGAACTTCAAGACATGGGTTACCAAGTCGAAGCTTGTTCAAATGGCGACGACAAAGTTTCAGACGGTGGCTCATAAAAAGCAGTTGCAAAAGCGGAGGAGCTGATTAAGAAGGGCGCCACGAATAAGGTTCTGTATCAGGACAACGTCAGTCCGGACGCGTACTTCGTAGCTCTTAAGCTGGAACCGAAGCTGAAGTTTAACGCGGATTCGGTGGTCGCCAGAGCCAACAACCCAACGTTGGAGAATTTTCTCACGTACTCAGTCTACTTCAACTACATGCAGGCAGGTGTCAAGACACGCTAGGTAGCCCCCTGTCTGATCTGGCGTTACAGCACTATGTGAGCGTTCGCTGTATCTTTCTTGATAACAATAAGGAAACTGTGAACGGACTAGATAGTCTTCGACTAAAGTGGGAATACCAGTGTTTTTCACGTAGCATTTCCAATTGTGTTATTAGTGCTCCGAGTGGAATTTTGTTCTACCGCATCCTTGTGGCGGCGCAAAGATGCGAGCGAAAAAAACATTGGTGAAACGCCATTAGAGAATAAATGGATTCCGTAATAAATAAAATAGTTTTTTTCTTGTGTTATATGCTAAATTTCCGTTTTCCCATCTCTATGGATATTTAGTTTCTAAAAAAAAGTCGTGCTTCGCCCGAAGAAGCTCTGAAATTTACCATACCTTCTCCTTTTCAAGATTAACGATTCCCCTTTAGATAGGCAAAATCTATTAGTGTTGTGAAAGCTTGGGATTTCCTGTAGCCTTCTCACTGTATTTTTGTATTCCTATTCATGAATTTATGGCATTTTTCGGATATAAATACCCGGGTTATTATTTTACGGAAACTGAAACACCAACCGGATCCCCCCTTAGCTCTGAAATAAATTTCAGAGAGCGACCAAAGGAAGAAAATCAAGATACGAAGGATGATGCAGTCCTGGAGAAATTACAGCAATGACTCAGTCAGGTGTTTGCAGTTTTTTGGAAGGAGCCGACAAAGTCTCGGCTCCTGGCCACCAAGTTTTTGGCTGCAAGACACACCAACACGATATATGTACTGAACCAATCAACACCGACTCTCGTAAGCGACTACATCAGACAAACAGAGCCACAGACCCCCGCGGGTCTTCTATATACACCTCAAAAGACGCAAGGCGTGGTCTCGCGGCTAGGCTTCTATAGAGAAAGTTTTATAAGAAAATAGAGCGCACCTTTCATCACATCTGCTGATTTTTCGACCTTACTGCGTGTAGGCTAACTCCCGGCCTAGTTTATGACTGCTTTGATACGATCGGCTTCATGGTCGATTCGTCGCCACATGAATGGGGAGAACCGTTGTTATGCGAATGTTTCGTATAGATACATTGCAGCCAGAACTTCTGACTGTTCAACATTGGGTCAACAATCAGCTTACAACAAAATGTAAGCCGAATGTTGAGCGAGATAACAAAAAGCGAGTTACGCGGTACCGTGGAATTCATCCGGTGAGTGGAAAGGCGCTGGGGTTTTGCGCGGAATATTCTAGTTAATATTGTTGATGTTAACAATAACGTGTAGCGAATACATGTATTAAAATGTTTTGTGCCTTGCACTATTAATAATTTTGGCAAATAGTTTACGCCTCTAATTCAACGACAAATCCACGATCTTAATCCTGAAGAGAACATTAACTGAACGTTAAAAATAAGGTAACAGAACGTAAGTTCCTTATAAACCCCTTTTCGTAGTAGGCGTTGACGTTGCTGCGATTCCTATTCTTGCACCTAGTTAGATGCTAGTAGCACGAGATCATGGCGCACTGCTCGGAATAAATATAGCTGTACTAACGTTCGTTAGTGACTCAGACATCATCCAGAGGTATTTTGTAGTTGAAGAAACACGACGCTCCTCGACGCACACTTCGATGAACGCAACGTTCTATGCGTTAGGTCAATATCGTTGACGTATGCCAACACAATAGTATTTATAGAATGCCGTATGAGATTATTATATACTAGAAAGGAGCGAGATAGAGTTAGTTTTCTGGACGTTGGTTTGTCGTATTTACTCCAGCCATTCCCCGAAAACAGTAACAACACAATCTTAATTCTTCGAGTAGACAGTAACTCGAAGAGAACAGCAGGTATATCAACGCTGAGTTAATTTTTTCGATTGCTAAAACAACGAGTTTGGTTTCGTTTAGCCACAATGCGTGGCAAAGCACAATACATCAAATCATACAAAGCGACCATTGGGTGCCTTCCAAAACCCAAATAATACGGCTTAATTAGTTTAAATTGATGAGACCAAAAAGTGGTCTCACCAAACAATTTTAATCCGACTTTTAAGTAGCAACGTGATTAAACACATGACTGAACTTGACTATATTTGAATGTTGTGTGCCAGCAACCGTATTAAAGCGATCTGTAATTTATTTTAAATTACCGATTAAATTGGTTAATCCGTTTTATATGGGGTTTGCAAGGCACCCAATTGGTAAGCAAATACTTCAAGTATAACAGAACCGGCAATATATGTATTAAAAAATGCATTTAGGCGAATGGTAGAAGCATGAATTCCCATAAATCCAGAGTTTCCCATGCGAAGCGCAGCATTGTGGAATACGGTACTACTACTCGTAGCACTACCAGGAACATCATTATTAACATTATACTGGGAATACCTTTAGGGATGGACACCCGCGTATCAGCGAGATCAGATATTGATGTTTCCAGACTTTATTGTAGTAAGGTTAATTTCAAAGCAATCATTTAACGAGTGAGTTGGGCTGGTAGTAGCCGATCTTGTAGGTCTCATCAGAGTGACGCTACGATCAGCCGTTCACTCGTATTGTGATGGCGTGTTGGTTATCGCTTCGAACTATTAGGTATATACTTCACCGTGAAACATTTCCCAGAAACGACTGGTTAAAGTTGTGGTATTGACATGTGAGGAGAGTTCAGCGCTGATGTGCCTGCGTTATCGTTGTACATAAATACCATGATACCAGTACAGGATCGCTACAACTAAATTTACATGTTAACGCTAACTAGATCGTCTTCGACCTAGCTAGGCATACCAGTTTTTTGCGTAGCATTACCCATAATTTTAGCCCCAAGCCAGTGCCGAGTGGACTTTTGTTCCGCCGCAGCCTCTGGATATTAAAGTGATCCGAGCTGATACGTGCAAACAAAATTTTTTTTTTTACTAAAACCTCATTAAACTACATATAAATAAAATAGTTTTCTTACTGGTAACTGCTGTTTCTGTAATGCCCTTAGATGTTCTGGGCCGCACGCGCGCTACACTGATGCGTTCAACGAGTATACAACCTTGATCGATAGGTCTGGGTAATCTTGTGAGTTTTTCTCCAAGCACATCTTTTTCAGACGCTCCATACTGCGTGTAGACGAACTCCCAGCTTAGTTTATACTGTTTCAATACAATCGGCTTCATGGGCGGTCCGTTGCCACAATGATAAAATTCTTAGAGGCGATATAGCAGTTATGTTTCGAATAGATACCTTGCAATCAGATAGCCTGTCATCATGGTCAACCAGACTGTTCAGCATTAGGTCAACAATCTGCTTACAACAACGAATGCACGTCAACGGTAGAGCGAGATAGCAGCGAGCGAGTTACGCAGTACCGTGAAACTAATTCAGTGAGGGCTGTCCGTACCTACATGTAAAGGTTCCCAGTATAATGCAGCATTATTTTGGAATTTTATGTGAAACACCGAGTAATTGCATTCGGTCCATGGGGTGTTATTCGGATGAAAGCGCAGGCCACCTAAAATTAGGCCTTTTCTGGAAAAGGACCTAATTTAAAGAATTTAATTTTCCGAAGTGCATAATTTAAGGATTGACCTTTCATAGTCAAATCCGAGGGTGGGTGTTTTAATCCACTATTCCGGACAGTTCCAGCGACTGGTGCGCTCCACAAACGCTACCCTGATGAACTACAGAGAGTATGCGAAGCCTCACACTTGGCGAGTCAAGCCATGAGACTTATACTTGCCTCGCGCTGGGGAGGGGACGCCTCCTCTCTGTGATTATTTTGCTTCAGCAGTAAGAGGAAAAGGAAACAACACGTATGTCACAGATCTAGCCGAAAACGGTCCCTTGAACAAAACCTTTTGCAGCACGTGATGCAGTTTAGGATATTCGCTGAAGACATGAATGCATGAATGCCCTAGTGGTCTGCAATTATTTATGTCGCTTACATAATAGAATGTGAGCATGCGAAGTTCGATATCGTTCGAAGTGGGGACTCCCATTGGGGAGATAGATGATAAGGCTATCGTGCGCGGTGATAGTTTATTACTACTGCAGCACGTCCATTAACAAGGCACATAACGGTGATGTTCATACGCGCCGGTCTGTACGTGGAAGGGTTAGCTTCCACATTATCCAAGAGGAAATCGGTCAAAATGCTCAGTAATGAAGTGGGAATAGGGAATATAGGACGGTTTCGCACCCCTTCTCCCTCGAGGGGGTATCCCAGGTAGCACAATTTAAGTATGTTTTATATATTGGCGATGAACAAGGCAAGAAGAGCACAAAATAAAGGAGGTCTTAATTTACACAAAATAAAAATCGAAAGTCCACAATTTAGCCTATTTTATTTACATTCGTCATATGCATAATTTTAGGAGGCCTGTGAAAGTGTCCTCGTGCTGAAAGTTCCGCGGCTTACCTTATGCGGTGCTGCAGCAGAGCGCGGCGTCGGGCGTAGCCAGTCGTGATAACCGCAAATTTCATTTCATTTAATGAGGATTGATTGCAACGTACTTACAGTATTGGGATACGCCTTGTTATAACAATGGTGTATCTGTTATTTAATATATAATATATAATATTAAATAACAAATTATTATTTTATTTCAAACGAAAGATACGAAACAAAGGTTTTGGGTGCGATAATTTCTTTGGTTGTGGGATGTCGCTCGTATGAGTGCATGCTATGACCATCATTGTGTTCGAGGTGGACGGAGTTACAAGCGACATCGCCCTACGAACTGAAATGATTTCAACCTTTTTGATGAAGGGTATGTATGAAAAATGTGCTTTGGCATAAAAATTCAGATCTCCCGATTAAAATCCAGAGAACATGTTCTCTGCATTTCAGATTTCTTGCAACAGGCGTAAAAAAGCATACAAAACTAGCATGTTCAATGTGTTTACCACTTTTTACATTTTCCTAATATACTTCAAGTGACATTTTTACGCGGTTGCAGAGAACCTGTGGAATACGATACGAACAGCCCCTATAGGTATTAATTTGAGATTATGTGCCCATACCAATAGTAGGAGTGGTCAATAGAACCACAAAAGCGGATTTCACCACCACAAGATTAGGGCGGCATCACCCACCAGCAGATAGGACGAAATCACCACAAGTTTGGGTGGCATCACCACTACTATCGCCTGGCTATCTACTATGATACACGCGGACGACATCATCATAATTTACTCTCAAAAGACATAAGGGAATACGCACTTAAACATATATCAGTAAAAATACCATTAATAGCCGAAGTGTTAAGGGAAAAACACCAGCCTAAAATAGTTATACCCCCCCCCCCATGCGATCACCTCGTTACAAACGACAAGACTAAGCTCGCATCCTAAACCTACCGTACGCAGTATACACTCAGGCCCTTTGTGTACTACTTGGTATACGTTCTACCACGTATGGAGGTAGCAGCAGACTGTGGAGAGGTCAGACGCCCCGCTAAACCTCGAAGACCGTGGGTGCAACTTTGGAGCAAAACCACCGGCTCCGACATTTCATTCGCGAACTTTTTAGCTACACTACCGCAGACCACCTTAATACCGGCATATCACAAAAATAGTAGGCAATGCGCCAGATTTAAGTTTTTGCCTGTGCCGGATTTAACCAACACTTGAAAAGACGCAAGACAAGTCTGACACAATGCAATCCAAGCGTCTCGGGCAAGCCTCCGTCTAGAAAAACTCCATTCCAACCAGCTCATGCTCTCCAATACGGCCTAGAGATCGTGATGCGAGACAAGAATGGTGCTGTGTGCTCTGTTGTGCAAATTCTGTTGCTTTTCGGTCGTGAGGAAGCTGTTGGAGGGAAGAGGAAACGAACGCAGAACCACAGAGCGTACAAGCCTCCTTATCGCCCTCAAAGCTATATCGACCACAACCAAATTGCACATGCCGAGAAGTGGGGCGAGTATCAGTCGCTCAGTGATACCGGTAAAGTTGAGTTTTTCAAAAGCATTACACCACGCAAAAATCGACTTTCAGCCCATTTTGAGACAGTCAAACCAGATAAACTTCACTTTTCCTGCACCTATCGCTGAAAACCTCCTCGGCGGAATTTTCTTTAATGAAGATGCCGAAGACGTATCACTGGCGATTGCACTTCGAGCCTTTGGTGCTATTCATGATGGAAATTACAGAGTTATACTCAACACGCCAGTCCGGTTTAGACTCGCTGTGCAACATCTTTCTGTTGGTTTTTCATTCCGCCAAACCGCCGAGGTTATTGCGCAGCATTACAGGGCCACTAGAAACCCAAACATCTACGGAATGACCGAAAATTTGACCAGCACGTATGCGCAAATTTTGGTTGCATCTTCTTTTCAGCAGATTGGCGATATTCTGGCAGAACCGGATACGTGGGCGTTTGCCTTTGCGAGTGATACGACACGTCACGCCAATCGTTCATTCATGGATTTGCGCCTACGACTAGCCGTTAATAGCAAATTAGTAAACCTTCAATTGTTAGCAATCCCTATGTTTGGGCGCCACACTGCTGCTGTGCAGCGAGATCTCATTGTCTCCGTTCTGAATACTGGTAGGGATTGCCGACGGGGAAAATACAATGACTGGGGGACATGGAGGTGTAGTGACATTATTGGAGAGCGAGGCAAACCACGGAGTATTGCGCGTGTGGTATGCCGCCCATCAATTGAATCTCGTGATGAAGGCTGGATTTGATATTATTGGTGATGGAGGCTTTGTCAAGAAAACGAAGGATATTATTGTTCACCTTCGTCGACAGAAGATTCTAATCGCTGAAATGGGTAGTGCAGCCAAAACGCTGACTAACCGGTGGTTGTACATGGGAAACGCGCTAGGTTGGAACGTAAAAAATCACATTCGTCTAGAAAAACACTTCAAAGAAAACCCCTCAGAGTTATTGTCGCCGGAGTGGTGGATTAACGCGGATGCTGTAAGTACAGTTATGACTCTGGCGAACATGACATTCGTGAAAATACAATCCAAAAGAGCTGATAATTTTACAGCAGATAGCCGAAATTCAAGTTTTAGCGACGCGTCTACGCAGTTTGTTTTTTGTTGAAGACACTCCACAGGGAAAAAATGACTGTGGATCAAACGACACAGTTTCTGACAAATATTGGATCAGAGAGGAGCGGGTACGAAACTTTATTGAGGTCCAAGGATCATTCGTGAGAGACCATCTCGGTAGTCTTTCTTACGAAAAATTGAAACAACTGGTATCCCAACTTGGCAATTTTGTTTTGCACATCATCAAAGGGATAGAGCTTGATCAAGCAGAGAGAGATAGCGATAATGCGCCGGCAGAGACGCCATCCCCCCCCGTGATGCCGTCACAACTTGTTGAAATTTCTCCACGAGAGTTTGGTGAAGAAATTCTGAAACCACGACGCCAGCAACAGTTCAAAGTTTTGGGGGGTAGAAATTTTTTGACACAAATGAGGGCCAACATCTAGAGCTGTGCACTACAAATATGATTGACGAAGTAGTCAACAGAGTACTGAACAAAGAAACTCACGAAACCTCTTACAATGACGGTTGGGATGCTTTACAAAAGGCAAAACCCGGCAAATATGTACAACTTCGGCAATTCTGTTGTGGGTTGGCGACCGTGTTTGCGAACACAGCTTCGGATGAGTCTGATTTTTCAATATTGAAGTGGGAGCTGGATGATCGACGCCCTTGTCTAACATCTCTTGCCCTTGAAGGCATTCTTCAGGCAAAACAATTTGATTTACTTCATCAACTTTGGGAATTACTTCAAGTATATGATCGGATTAGGCAAACTCCGGCAAAGTGCCAGATTTAAGATTCTACAGATGCCGGTATTTAGCTAACATGACACATCGTGGCATGTCCCATTATTAAGGAGGTCTGCACTAGCATCATTTAGTCGTGTCCGCAACGATCCAGCTAAGTGCAAGTTTAACCACGCAGCACATGATCATTCTCGGTTAAGGAAACATTCGATGCGCAGAATCGTTGTTCGAAACGGCATATACAAACTTCTACTGTGCGAACTTAGTGATTTTGCCAGCATCTCCGTGGATTGCGGACACTCGATGACAGACCTCGAGGGCCTCCAGTCGAGGCCCCATCGCCAAAGTCAGAATGCTTCACAACACCCATGAAAGAGTTTATAACTGAAAGACTATCGGGGGATGAAGCTAACCAACCGCTAGACCTATTTGGCTGGTTGATAATAAAAGTCGAGCTAGATACGTTTCAAGCCCCACCTTCAAAACTACAGCAAGGCTAAGCATTTGTGAAGGACTGGCGACGGCGTCATAAAAGATAGTCCATGAAGCCAATTATTGATCTTTGTGCCCAAACGATGTACGATGCTGCTGACAATGTTATCCAATCCGATGATAAACTGTTAACACTGTGCGACACAAAATACCAAGACAACGAATTGGTTCCGAGCAACGACGTTCACAGACCTTAAGACAAAACCAACTTCTATGTGTGGACGTCGACGTACGGACTTGAGGTTCGCTACTAATTATGGAAGGTAGGCGTCCGGTAGGGACATTGCATGACTTACCTGTGTGCGGACCAGAGCCGATGCCTGACTCCATCGAGCTACTGGATTACATAGACAAGTAATATCATGAGTACGTCGGGCATACTTACGACACATCACACCCTGCCGGCACGTAACAGCTCTGTTGGCAATACCACAGCGGCTGTATACTTATTTGACAATCCCGCTGAAGCGGTTCGCGACGATATCATCTCTTTATCTATTGTTTGCACCGCTAGCAACGATACAGACCGACTTCTACATTTTCATGGCTTAGTCGAGAATGATGAAGCATCTCAATCAAGTGCAACTGTTCCATTTTCAACCACTTTACCACGGTGTCCGGCTAAAACTCGCTCGTTCAAAGACGAGTTGATGGTACAGTTCAACATAAGTACCGTAGACACGACTGCCGCCGCTTTTAGGACGAATAGATGCCAATCGTGCGAGCAAGCGAAACGTCACGGAGTCTAACGCATACGCTGAGCAGAGCATGAATGCAGCCTGCGCAGTCTGCTAGATATCTCACATGTAGAATCACAAAGCGATCTGTTTCCTTATATGAAAAATATTTTACATTAATAGCGTAGGCTGACAGTCGTAAGACTGTACCAGTATTTGATCGACTGTCAGCATTGTTAAACACCAATTTATGCAGTAAAAATTATCAGGTCGTTCTAGTGTTCGCACACACTAACTGTTTTGTCGAGAAACCTGCTTGCTAACTGTTTGCTAGTGCGCTGTAAAAGTAGCTAACATGTTGGCGGAGCTAGACTGGCCCATCGTCAATCTCGGGCTCACTCATCGCACCTAAGTAGCTCTAGTTTTCAAATACTAGAAAAAAGGTTACGCGGTGTAATTATTCTCCTTTTAAACGTTAATGGCGGTTTAGTAGCTGCCTGCATGAAGGCAATATCACTTCAAAAACTGTTTTAGTCTCGGTTGTCTCCGGACATGATAGGACTCCGTATATTCTACGTTCATTCAAGATACGCTACAAACCGTGTCAAATTTAAAAAGTTTGTCTTGTACAAAAGTTGGAATGGAGAAGAAACGGCGGGACAGGCGAGGTAGCAGCAACACTTTACTGCTGTAAGTCACACATACACACTAAAATGTTTACGAACACCACTAACAGCTAGTTGGTGTGCAGTAGAGCTCACAATCATGTTTGTGGAGTACACTAGGCCATGCACAAGGAAGAATATCAGCCGAGCAGAATTAGCACGTAGACATTCTGTAAAAGAAGTATCCAGCAGGGCATGTCGCGTGTGGTACGTCTTGTAGATGCCGCCGAGACCATACCGAGCATGGACACATACATTTATTAGTCCTACTTGAACAAGTCACGAACGAAGACGTGGGCGAAGTATATTCATCTCGCAAACAACGTCCAGAGCATAACCGTTGACAGAGAAGATTTTGAGGATGTGAAGGTTACAATGTCCTCTACCCACAGTGCGCTTAAAAGCAAAACAAATAACCCTTATGGATACCCAATTATCATCTTTGGCATCGACGCAGTTAACAAACTAGGTGATTATTAAGTTTGTGACAATGCCTATTATGCCTTTGGTGGGGATATCCCTTTCTGGTGATGATTACACGGCCTGAACGAACCGAGCCTGAACCGCCGTTCACGAAAAAGAAACAGCGAACCTGGGAACCCCCAGAACCGTGGTTCTAAGGTTTTATTGGTTCACTTGCGATTAACTTAGTTGGAACGAGCCAAAGTGAACCAGAACAAATCCACTATCATAAGCTGTTAACTTTTCTAAATCATATTTTTGTTTAATTAATCCAAAAGATAAAATGAAAATTAAAATGGATAAAAAAAGCTAATAGTAAACATTTAAAATTATTTGACTTAAGCGAGAGGCAGGTTCGATTTCTCGAGCTATGATTCGCCAAAAGAGATTTTCTGATTCGACTTGAGGCAGGGCGCGGATTTATGAGAGCGCGTTCATCATCCTTATCCAACTACGAAGCACAACCACGGAGCACTTCCGTGTGTTAACGACGCGGTCTTGTCCCTTCTTCGAACCAGAGCGAACATGCGTCCACTGCCCATGCTATCGATACGGCGACGGAGGACACTGGTGGTGTCTTGTCTTGACCACTGATACTACAGTAGTACATGTAACATGCCATTCAAAGGCGCACCCATGAGCACAACAGCCCATGCGGCTTATTCAGAAGAGTGAGTTCTGGCCAATTACGCTTCGAGAAAACGAACCAAGACAGTAACTGTTCATGAACTGGCTCACTCTTCATTACAAAAACGGCCATAAAACCAGGTAAACCGATATACCGAGTTCTTAAACTGGTACTTTGAAACGTTCGAACCTGATAAACCGGTTTACCGAGTTCTACAAGTCGCAGGTTCGTTCAGGCCATGGATGATTATCAAAATTTATCGTGTTTTCTCCCCTCCAAACGATGATGATCCAATCGCTGGTGGAGATTGACCAAAAACGTGGTGGTGTATTCTCTCCATATGACTGGTGGTGAATTTCCCCACTCCAATGATAGGTATTGATTCAATACAAATTTCAAATGTACAGGTTATGTTTTCCCTCCATTTTGTATAAACTTCACAGGTTTCACTCTACGGACAAGGTTTCGCGGGATATAACTGAGAGAATGTTGGTGTCTGAAACTAGAAAGAATTCATTTTTTTCTTCTATCCGTCCAAAGCGATCCGGATAAGTTCAATGCG
Source organism: Phytophthora tentaculata (assembly GCA_033557915.1). Classification (NCBI taxonomy): domain Eukaryota; phylum Oomycota; class Peronosporomycetes; order Peronosporales; family Peronosporaceae; genus Phytophthora; species Phytophthora tentaculata. The sequence goes on from JAUCEA010000001.1 coordinate 3,704,771, forward strand.
TGTTGCTCGCTCGCTTTATTCGTGTTGGATTGACTACGTATTACGCTGTAATGTTTGGACTCTGTGATCGTATTATCTAGAATGTGAAGCGAGCACCGTGGCGGCAAACATTATCAATCGAACGTGGATCTGTGTAGGTTGTTATCTGTATTCTTACTAACTATATGCACTATAACATTATATGAAGCTGCAAGCTCAGAGGATGTAGTTGCTGTTGGGTACGTTTCTGTATGTTATTTTTATCTTATGAGATGCAATTCTGTGTTGTTGCGATGCTACTTCTGTATTATAGGTGTGAAGCAGAGTACTTCAGTGGTGGCACTCCTGGCCTCCACAAAAGCAAGACACAATCCTGATGAGTATTAGCACTAGTATCTGACTTCCTTATCTAGGTTGACTTAACGCTGTGTTCGCGAGTCTCATTATTTCTTTGTTCAAACCATAGGTACAACAGCGCATCCACCGTCGTATTGGGGATTTGTGTCGCCATATTTGTTTTGGCGACGCACTCGCCACAAAAATTGCAAACCCGCCACTAAAGCGCAAATATTAAGTGTAGTTATTGAACTTGCGCACGAATCACGCTTTAATTAAGCAAAGTAATGTATATGTACTTGATGGTTCGATATCAGCACTACCAGCCCATCTCCTCTCGTTGTTTATTCCCTTAGCTTCAAATACCCGTGAAAATATTATGATTTCTAAGTTTTGATTTCCCGACCTTACCGTTTTATCCACGCTAGGTAGTTCTACTAATATGTAGTGTCTTCTGCGGTAACCATGCGACTATTTCATCTACGAGAAGTTTTCAAGTTGTTTGTAGCCAACAAGCAATCTGCTTTAGCTTATCAAATGCCAAACCGATTTGTTGTCGTTAGCACACCCATCTACAGTAGTGGTTTGTATGTTGCGTTGGCCGACTTTTGGGACTGGGAAATGAAGTTACTGTGTAGTTGTTAAGCCATCGCTTGCGATGAACACTACAGTGTACAGTTCTTTTGGTTGTTTGTTGTTTGGTAAACACAAGAAATGTTCCCGTGGCTGTGTGATCCTTCGAATTGTCCTAGGAAAAAGATCGTGTCTTGTACTGCTAAATAACACCGCACCGAAGCTTAGACCTGTAAAGTACCAATTGTTTTGCCAAATTTGTACGGACAGTGTGTCATGTGTTGATTGAAAGTTGACTTTGGTTCAAGCGCAATTAATCTGTGTGAGGCTGTCCATATAGCTCTTCTAGCTCTATGCGTTGAAGGAAACGTTGAATAGTGTATTATTTTCTGTTATCCATTAGTGCTGGCGATTTTTCGTTGTTGCTAATCAAGTTCAGTTTGGCAACTTCAAGACCGCACATCTTTTTGTATCCTGACTGAAATGCTGTCTTGAGCTTTTTGGCATCGTGAGCAGGCGCGTGATCTGGATGGTCCGTATCCAGCTGCACAAACCGTGACTGTCGATCGGTCTACAACCGGATTTTCCTGTTGTCTAGAAGTACGCTACCATCCACGCTAGCGCTAATTGAATATAGCTCATTTCTTCTTTTGCTTTCTCACAACCATAGCTACGAACAAAGTCACTTTAACATTTGGCTATGTTCACATGAACTCCGCGCGGATGAACATCTTCTCCCCCATCCAACAGCCAGATGCCGCGCGCGACCCTAAAGCTGCTACTGCAGTGAATGAAGGTGCTGGCGCTCCGCTGGCCACTCCAGAAGAGGCTGAAGATAACGCAGAAGTCGCACCACTGGCGGCCGCTGATGAAGAAGAACTCGCGAGAATGGCGTCGGGAAATCACGCTGAACGATTTCCTCAGAGTAACCTCCGCGGTCCAGACGGTCCCCATGTCCTCGGTTTAATGATACCTAACCTTTTTCTGGTCCGGCAACACTCAGTGATGATCCAATGTTGACCGCTTCACCGGTGACTCCCCTGGCGCCACCTGCCAATTGACGGCAGGGTGCGCGCGTAGCAGCTGCTCCGGCGCTTCCGCAACCTCATCGCTTTTCTGGACGAACAAATGAGAATCGTCGTACCTTCATGCGTGCATATGAAACGTAGTTAACTGCTATCAATACGCTGCAGACCATGTGGGGAGGTGCTTCCCCCATTCCGGTTGGGGCATGCAGCAAGGGTCGCTCGAAGCGTATGATATCACGCGACGAATTCGGTGTGGCACCTGAGCATGTTACTAAAGCCCAAGTGGGTCTCACACTTTTTGAAAGCGCGGGTATCAACTCACGTGGACTACGCCACCATCGACATCGCGATGCGCGATCTGAAGATGAGAATCGACTAGCCTGAAGCGAAGAGTCGCATCATGTACCTGCAAGCGGACTTGGAATCCATACTGGATCGGTTCAACAATGTGGACATCGCTTTTCAACATGAGCAAAAACGCCTCGTCAAGTACCTTGGTGATGCACTGGCGCCTGACAGTTTCAAGCGAGTCGTCGCTACACGGCTTTCACTCCAAGAAAACAAAGAGTATCGAGCATATTTGATCTCCTACTGCACATGGGTCACCGGTATGCTGTGTGATTTACCACTTGGGAGCAGGCAGCCTTACCCCCGGCCGTTGCGGCAACCAAGACTCCCAGAGATAATTCCTCTTCTGGTGGTCGGCGAGGACGCTGGCAAGGCAGACGGTCGGCTGGATCGGCCAGTACCACGCCATCCAGTAGCCCAGCAGCTTCAAGCACTGCTGCGAGTACTGCTACCACGACCGGCACTACTGCTGTACGCAGTCTAAACGGAGCGGGAACGAGTGCGAACACCACTTCACGAGGTCATGTTTGCCCGTGCCTAAAGTGTGAATCGACCAGCCACCACGTGTGCGACTGCCCGGGTGCCGGACCTGGCGAGGCTGACTCCTTACTGCATGAATACTACAGGTCACGTGAATCGCGGTGGTCAACGGAAGTCAGTACGGCGTCATCTCGATCGACGCGTATCCGTGCAATCCGCGCAAGAGACAGCCCGTCGCTCCAACGTGAGCTATTCGCCGAGGCAGGCACGGCAGCAGCCACTGTAGACGGTTTACCATTAAAGGCGTTGTTGCTGGATAGTTGAGCTGATGCATCGATAGTGGCGTGGGGAGTACTGCAATCCTCAGCACATAGCGGCGTACAAGTGGATACGGTGGATATTGCCGCGCGCACACTGACCCCAGAAGACACCGGCGAGATCCTGGTACAGCGCATTGCCATCTTCAAGGAAGCCGTGCTGTCCACTTCCGCTGGCCCGCTGATGTTACGGAACCTGGTGTGGTATGTTGAGGAAGAGAGCCTCTCTCTCGACCTTACCGTGGGACGCCCAGTTATGCGCATTCTCGGGTACTCTTCCGATGCACTCCTAGTGCAAGCACGGGGCCAGCAACCGGAGGGGGAATTGGGAGAGGCTGAGAATCAGTCAGTGGCCGTGCCGACCACAAACGATTCCCCGCTGCAGAGGGTGCAGTGCCTCCAGCAAGCTGCAATATCCACGGCAAAATCAGCAGTGGCTCGTGGCAACGTCAAATTTGACGAGCGAACGACTCTTCCTTCGCTCGACCTCGAAAATCTGGCGGGGGTGATAGCGACGTTGGCGACAGCACAAGAAGCGGCTCGCGAGGGATATATACCCCCCACAGGGTCAGTGTCGCTGAAAGGAATTTTGCATCTCCGAGCTGATGTCTTTAGGCTGCGATTTGGCCACGACCCGCCCGTCAATGTTGAACCGTTGAAAGTGCGCGTAAAGCAGGGAGTAATACCAGTCCGCGCAAAACCTAGGCGCTACTCGCCATTGGACCGCGGGTTTTTGGATCGCCACACACGCAAGCTTCTGGAAAACGGCCTGGTGTATGGTGACCACCGCAGTCGATGGGCGTCAGCTCCCCGGATCGTGCGCAAGAAAAAGCAAGACACTGATTCCAATGCAGACCCACGCATGACGATCGATAATCGTCAAGTCAATGACCGTCGGAGCCGATGCCGTGGCCCATGCCAGTACTGGAAGTTATTGTGGGTGAGTTGGATGGAGCCACCGTCTTCTTCATACTTAATTAATTCCGCGGCTATAGGCAACTCTTTCTCCATAAAGACTCACAGAAGCTCTACACCTTCGTCACGCATCGGGCGATGTATACGCCCACTCGAGTCCCCCTGGGCGCTGCTAACTCGGTAGCATACTGCCAAGGCGTAGTTGAAGAGATATTCGGAGACCTCCTTGGTCATGGCGTCCTCGCCTGGTTGGATGACATCCTCGGCTACGCGGCGACGGGGAAGGAGCTGCTTCAACTGCTAGATAAAATTCTCGATCGATGCAGTCGTTATGGTCTCAAGCTTCATGGCAAAACGTGTTGGTTTTACAAACGAGAGGTTAAATGGTGTGGCACGGTGTTCTCAGCTGGTGTGCGCCATTGCCCGGAGCGCGTCCAAGGACTGGTCGATATGTCCATGCCGACCACGGCCGATCAGCTTCAACAGTACCTGTGCGCAGTAAATTGGATGTGGCAGTCCGTCCTGAGTACACCAAGTTGACTGCACATTTCTATGCTACGCTGGAACGCGCAATGACGATGGCAAATTCCCGTAAGAAAACGCAGCTCCGTAGAGTGCTTTAGTCTGACACTGGGTGGAATGAAGAAGATACGTCAAGCCTCGACGCTGTCCGCGAGGCCCTGCTGAATATGGTTCCCTTGCTTCAAAGCTTCTTCGGGTGAAGCAGATTTCGTTTCAGAGAGAAGAAACACAGCTATCTCAGTCTTCGCGAAGATCTCGTATCGAGAAAAATTGAGTGCGTGAGAGCCCACCAAGAAAAAGTAGCCTCACACCCTACTGACGTATTGCTACATAATTATTAATAGCGTTTATGTTGGTATCCTTGCTCATTCCCCTCGCTCTAGCGGCCTGACATCTTTGCGAAATTAGATGGGAAGTAGTAAGACATTTGCTACATCTTCACCTCTGCTTCTGTTGCTTCAATCAGCATGCCTAGTCGCCGAAACACTTAAAGCAGCCAGATTCCAATTCTGGCGCAAAGTAGCATTATGGGAGCCATCAGTGCAAGTGTGCCACTAAGTTATGTAGATACTGTGTATGTGATGTGGTGGAGAAGAGCTTTATGGACAGCACCACACAAATTAATTCGTCTAGTCGCCATGAGCTCCGGATTTGGGGTCTTTGGCGACGGGGATGGTAGCAGCTCGGAAGATGACCAAGGGTGGATTCCTAACTATGAAGGATTTACCTTTGACATGTCCGAGGGCAACGAAGAGGAACTGGCTCCGGTCGGAGAGACGGTGGCAGACGAGGACGGTTTGACAGACTTGAGTGAACTGGTGCCTCACGAGGAAGAGCCTGCGGAAGGGGGGACGTCGGTCCCGATCGGCGAGGCCGAGCTACGGCCGTCGCTAATCCGCACGGCGACGGACGAGATAGGCTGTGGATGCGTCTAGCTGAGCTGACGCGTATGCCCAACCCCGGGGAGCAAAGAGCGCCTCGTAGCTGGAGCGGGACTCCTGAACGTCAGGCACCACGCGGGCGGTCGACGCCCCAGCGCGTTGAACCGACGACGTCTGCAGCAACGGACGGTACGGTGGTTGAAACCGCTAGCTGGGCTCCGTACGCGTGCGTGTGCGCAGGGAGGAGGTGCCGCTATAGCAGGATGAAGCGGTGCTGCGAGCGCGACGGCTCTGACGGCTGTTGCGCTGACGCCGACGATGGCCGCCGGGGGCTTCAAGAGCTTCGACGGTGACGGATCAACGCCGGCGATGGGAACTGTGGGTCCAAGGGCTCCAGCAGCAACGATCGAGCGCGAGTACTGTGGCTGTTGCGGCCTCGTTAACCTCGACGGCACCTACTGTGGCTTCGGTCCGGACGACTGTGCAGTCCTGGGTCTCGTCGGTGGCTCCTGTGGCAGGACAACCAAGCGTGGCTGCTACAACATATCCCTCGACAATCCGGTCCTTGGTGTACTCTGCAGGGACCCGCACGGCTCCGCCACAGGCGCAGGTTCTCCAGACGGCGCCTCGGACCGTGACGACGTTGGCCCCGGTGCTGTCAACGCAACGGACGACCCGGCCGGGCCGACAACCGGTGTCGCCTGGTTGAACAGCTCAACCTTCGGGACTGCCAGCGCCGCGGGCGATCCCGTTGCCTACACGAGCTCGGCAGCCCAGTGCTTCGACGATGCCAACGTATGTGTCGGCCCCGGCACCGGCTCCGGTACCTCCTTCCAGGGGGACAACCCCTCGCTTAGTGCCACATACTTCGCAAGCGGGGGTGAAGCCGCCCGTGCAGTTGCAGACGACGACCGTTCACCAGCCGACTGTACGACAAGGAACATCGGTGCCGACGACTGCTGGAAGCCAACCCGGAGTGCCGAGCCATAGGCGTCGCCCGGGCCGACGTATGCTACCGTGCAACGCTACGTGGACCTGGCAGTGCAGGAGGCGTCGCAGCTGTACATTGCACCTTCAGGAAGGCCGGGGCTCTAGCAACACCCACCGCAGCAGCCTCAACAACCGCCGTCCCAACCTTCGACTTGGGGTACGTAAGCTCCCCGGACGAGTGTGACGACGCCTACGACGGTGAGATCATCGAGCCTGTCGATGTCGGCGATCCCGTCGTACGGTGGGGTGTCTATTGGAATGACGCCAAGGATGAGCGGGCAGGGGTACGGAGTGGCGCCTCCGGGCGCGCTCTACCCTCCGTTTCAACCCGTGATGGCCCGGACGCCTCAGGCTGCCTTGCTGGGAGGGAGTGTGCCTGCATGGGCCCCGGTGGCATCTACTTCGGTCGCGACGGCGGGGGCGGGATATGTCCCTCAGCCAGCTATGACGAACGCCGATACACCGGGTTGGACACCTTACGGTCCGCCTGTACCAGCGCCGCACCCTGGATACCAACCTGTAGTGGGAGGAGGCCTTCCTCCACAAGGGTACGTGCCGTACCAAGGGCCGGCACCTGGAAGTGGCATCGGACGGGTCGGATACCCGGTGGTGGGCATTCCTACGGAGCTAAGGAATGCTGTGAAGGTGATCGTGCCGTTCTACTCGGCCACGGCCTCGAGTGAGCGCGCGGCGGCGTTCTGGCGCTCTTTTGAGCAGTGCACGCAAGGCATGGACAGTGCCATGCGGTTGACGGCTTTCGAGCAGTGCCTGAAAGGCAAGACCGGACCAGAGTGGTGGTGTAAATCGCGGATCGAGGACTTCGAGTCCCTCCGCGTCCGCTTCCACAACCGGTTCATCTGCCAGACGCCGGCTCAAGTGTGGGAACGCCTGAAGAAGGCGAAACGCAACAAGGGCGAGTCTGTTGAGGAATGGGGCGACCGGATCTCGAAGGTCTGCGACGCCCCGAACTACGGTGACGCTCGCATGCGCTACGAGTTCTTCCTGTTCCTGTGGAATCAGGAACAAGCAAATGACGGCCATGCTGAACTCGAGTATGGTTATGTCAATTGAGGAGGCGTGCGCTCGGCTTCTTTACTAGAATCTGCACCTCCCGGTAGTGGAGGAAAACGAGTTCCTTGAGGACAGGCCAGTAACGAAGGAAGCAGCGAAGGAGGCGTCGACGGAGATGCAGCTACTACAGTAAATGCAGAAGATGAACCTAATGCAGGTTCAACAACAGCAGGACCGGGGGTCTTCAAGGCTCCGTTCACCAAGGAGATCTACGGTAGACGCAGTGACGACGGAGGTTCCGGTGGCTGCTCTGAGGCCGTCCCCCGGAACGGGTGAAAGAGCTGGTCGGACGCCTAACATCTGCATGGACCCCGACTCGAGGACGCAGGAAGGAGAGACAGTATGCGGCCGGTGTGGCCGGAGAGGGTGCAACCTAGCCACGTGCCCGCGCGCGACAGGTACGTGCAACCGTTGCGGCGAGGCGGGACACTACTCGATAGAATGCTTCCTTCCCAGGTCTCAAGCTTCTAGTGGGAATCGGAACGCCGGAGGACGCCAGTCGGGTGGGCGCCCGAGCTCTTGTTCTCTGTGTGGAGCCATCGAGCACCCTATCGGGAAGTGCCCGATGGTTGAGGCGATCAAGGGGATGGTCAACACGGCTAGTCAGGGGCTGACCGTAGGGAAACCCCAACAATGAAGGGGGCAGGAGGAAGGGGAAGGGAAAGTCGCACCCTCCTCTTTCCTAGGAAGCGACGTCGTGAGGAGCGTGGCTCCATCGACGCTACGAGGTGTCGGTGAGATGAGGAACGCTCAAAGGGACGGTGGTACGGAACGGGAAAGAGAAAGGCCCGAGGCCGTGGCTGTCGTTCAGGAAACTGTGAACACGGGTATGGCTCGCGTCGAGAGGTTCGAGACCATGAACGGCGTACGAGAAACGAGGGAAACTGAGATGATTACTATTGAAACGACTGGAGAAAAGTGCCTGCCAGGAACGGAGGTTGACTTGGGGAAAGAAGACGATATGGGCAGAGTGAGTGCTCTTGTCGAGAAGGCCAAAGAGGTGGCCGGAGGTAGAACTCCTACGGATCCTCCACGGAATGACAGAGAGAGGGGAACGCCGGCAGAAGAGTCACCGGAGGCGCAGGCCGTGTTCAAGAAAACGAGGGGGACGCTGAAGACCACCCTCGAAGATGCTATGGTTGAATGGATGAACAAGGTGTCCTCCATTGCGGAGAAGAAGGGGACGAGCAACGGGAGCGCTGGACCTCCTCATCAAAAAGAAGAGACTGACTAGCTGGTAGCTAGTCGAGACAGGAAGGAACCTGGGGAGCTCGAGGGAAGTACCAAGAACAAGGAGTCGGACCCGAAACATGGGCGTCTATTCACCGAGGCAGAGCTGAATCTGTTGGAACGCGGTGAGTATGGGTTGGCGGCTGACGAGGCCGAGTACGAGAAGGAGCTAGAGGAACGCCTGTTCCCCCTGGATGAAGTCGAGCTAAGGCGGAGTATGGTGAAGAACGCCGAGAGGCAAAAGGAGCTCAGCGTTGAAGAGCTGAGCAAGAAATTGAACACCCTGGTGGATGTGTTGGAACGGAAGAGAGAGGTGGCTCCTGGAGCCCTCTCGACGGCCGAGTACTGGCTTGGCTGGTACAAGGAGAAGTTAGCCACGGTCGAAGAGGCCAAGCGCGCTAATCGCAATTTCAGGGAGATTGAGGAAGCACGAGCGTCCTGCTCGGTGATGCCGAAAGCCGGTCATGTTCGGCGCATTACGGAAGGCAGTGGAACAGAAGGTGGAGACACGGTACTGGGCGTCATGGCAATGCAAAAGGACAGTGTGAGAACTCTCGAGGAGGAAAGGAAGACTAGAGAATCGGAGGTCCTGCGAAACGTGTGCGTTGGGCTCGACGAAGGGGACTTCCCAGTACCGAGCCAAGAAGAGCTCAAGGAGAGCGAAAAGGTGCCGATTCAGTGGCGTTGGTCTGCGAGGAAAGGGGTCTATGGGTTGCTCCTTACGGAAGCGGTGGATGAGAAGCCGACGAACGGTCAAGGGAGTAAGGGAGGCGGAAGCAGGGGTGCCCTCCTGGAGGTGCCTCCTCTCCGTGACAAGCCGATACTCGAAGGAATCGCCGAGTCGGGTCTGCGTTACTACCTGCTGAACGAATGGTGCGCTGAGGACGAGGTGGAGCGAGTGATGGCTTGGGCTCGACGGTACTACGCGTCGGAGGCCGCGGCCGTCCGAGCAAAGGTGAGAACGCGTCTGCAGCGTCGCGAGGAACGAGGCTGCGCGATGCGTGGCGAGGGCGATCACAAGGTTGTGACGTTCCAGTTGCCCAAGAGGTCGTTGTTCGAGCTCTATGCAGCGGGCGAAGGGACTGACGGACAAGTGCGTTGTGGCAACTCCATCCGTGCCGGAGAGACACCTCGCCGGCCGCGACAGCCAGATCTGATCGAAGCGGGGAACTACGAACGCGTCGGAGACCGTGTCGTGCCGGAAGGGAAGCGTGTCATCTGAAGTATGGGGGTATGGAAGCCCTCTACAGCGGTCACGTGGATAGTTGCCCCGTTGAGATGCTCGTCGACACGTAAGCGGTCGCAAGTTTGGTAGATAAGAATTTTCTCGTGAGGACGGGACGTGCTGAGGCGGCTCTGGAGCCTTATACTGGCAGTCTGAGCAGCGCGTCGGGACATAAGATCGAAGTTCTAGGGGCTATCAAATTGCCGGTGACGCTGGGAGCGGTCGACAAGGAGCTACTGTTCGTCGTCGTCAACAGCTTACACGTAGATGCGATCCTGGGAACTGACTCGCTAGAAGCGCTCCGCGCAGTGATCTCGAGGCAAGAGCGATGAAACTGAAGGACACACGAGAAGTGTTGCCAATGGGAGCTACGTGAATGGAGGAGACCTACACGGTGGGTGCTGCCGTCGATATGTATCTGCAACCCGGGCACCAAACTTTCGTGCGCTCTCGGGTTCGAAGGAGCGTGGAGGACGGAATGGTCGTTCTGGTAGAAGGCGTCCCGCGGTTGGGTGAACAGTTTCGTGTGGCAAAAACCCTCTACACTGTGAGAGGTGGGCAGGTAGTGGTCAAAGTATGCAACTCGTCTACGGAGAGACTGGAGGTCAAAGCGGAGACGGTGGTGGCGGTGGCTGCTGTCGTCCCTACGACGGCCTTCAGACGAGAGGAAGATGGAAAGTCTAGCATCTCGGAAGTGGATCGGATCATCGCAGTGACAGCGGTGAACCGCTCCGTTCCTACCGACAAGGGTGTGGCCTAGATGGAAGAAGCCCTCGCGTCGAGAAAGGAAGAGGAGCTCGGTGCTGACTTTAGTGACTCGGCGCTCGAAGGAGAGCAGCGCTCTTTGTTTACGGACATACTCTACGAGTTACGGGATCTATTTGTGGAAACGTCGAAGCGACCGGGTAGGACGGACCGACTCGAATTCAAGATTGACATCTTGAACGCACAGGCCTATCAAGCCGCAACCTTACCGGGTGTCAAAAGCCGAACAGAACGTGATGGAGGCCGAGTTGCAGCAATATTTGGAGCTGAACTTAATCAGACAGAACCTAATTCTTCCGTCGGGCTTCCTTACCATCAGCACTGGGCTGGCGCAGTGGGCTGGCCCAGTGCTGATGATAAGGAAGCCCGACGGAGGAATTAGGTTCTGTCTGATTAAGTTACTGGGCTGGCGCAGTGGGCTGGCCCAGTGCTGATGATAAGGAAGCCCGACGGATGAATTAGGTTCTGTCTGATTACAGAAAGCTGAACGCTGTCACGATCAAGGATAGCTACCCTATGTCTCTGATCGATCATATCCTGGATGTTCTGGGGGACGCCAGGTTGTTTTCCACCATGGATATTGCGTCGGGGTATTGGAATGTGCCGATGCAGCCGGATAGCGTGGAGAAGACAGCGTTCACAAGCAAGTTCGGGTTGTACGAGTGGCTGGTGATGCCGTTCGGGTTGTGCCACGCCGTTCCTGCATTCGAGAGACTCATGGAGAACGTGTTAGTGGACCTGAAGTGGCGGACGTGCCTGGTCTACGTGGATGACTGTGTGGTGTTCAGCAGGGACTTTCCAACGCATCTAGTGAGGGATCGCCAAGTGCTAGAGCGTTTCAGAGCGGCGGGGTTCAAGCTAAAAATGAAGATGTGCCATTGGGGACGGAGTCAAGTGGAGTTCCTAGGCCACATAGTGACACCGTCCGGCATTCTACCGAACCCTGAAACGGTGAAGGCGGTTATGAACATCGCGAAGCCCCACAATTTGTACTCATTGCAGGCGTTCCTGGGTTTACCAAGCTACTTTAAGCGCTACATATGTGGTTTCGCGGCGATCGCTGCACCTCTAGAGCGTCTAAAGCAGAAAGACGTAGCGTTCCACTGGGGCCAAGACTGTGACGGAGCGTTCTTGCAGCTCCAGCGTGCTTTGCTGAGACCTCCGATTCTGTTTTACCCAGATTTTACGAAGAAGTTCACGATATTCGTCGACTCTTCACAACTGGCATTCGGAGCGTGCCTCATGCAGGAGGTAGACGAGCGTGGCACGGTGGTTGCGTACGCCAGCAAGATGTTAACAGGGTCCCAGCGGAACTGGGTGAACAAAACTAGCGGGACTACGGAAATCGAGTGCTGGGGGATAATATGGGCGACCAGAAAGTTTCGGTGTTATTTGGATCATGGGGAATTCTATCTGTACACCGATCATCAGGACCTAACATGGATATTTGGGGAGAACACCCGCACCTGCAACGCCAAGCTGGCACGGTGGGCGATGGAACTTTCCCAGTGGCAGTTCAAGGTGCACCACCGACCTGGAGCGCTGATGGGTTACGCGGACGAACTATCGAGACCCTACCCACGTCCCGTGGTGAGTGCTCTGCGAATGACTGATATCCTGAACGACGCTGACGACCAAGGTAATCGAGACCAAGTCGGGGAGCGACGGTTAGGATTGGCGTATCTTTTGAACCCTTCAACGAATGAAGGCGGCGCAGCCGCCGAGGTCGAGGAGCTGAACGATGCCAGCAGAGGGCCGAATTTGACTCCTGATGCACCCGCAGAGGAAGTGACGGGGGGGGGGCTCGTCCGACTTAAGAAGAGCAGGAAGAGGACGAGGCCGGGGACGCGGTGACGCCTGGGCCGGTCGGCTGTGAACGCTTTCGAGGTGGACAGCGAGAAGTTTGTGGAAGAACAGTCCAGGACGCTCTAGATGCGGGCTGTGAAGGCATTCCTGGAAGACGGAGCCCTGGCCTTGGATCCGCAAATGCGCGTGCAAACAATGAAGATGGCCCCTCACTTTGTGATAAAGAACGGAGTTCTGATGAGGAAGGTCTACTTGCGTGCTAGGTCAGGACCGACCAACACGATCGTCGTCCTGTAATTCCGGTGCTGTTCGTGAGGACGGTGTTGCACTATTGTCACGCCGACATTTTTGCAGCACACATGGGGAAGACGAAGACGACGGACCGTGTCAGAAAGCATGCCTACTGGCCTGGATGGAAGAAGGACGTGGAGGAGTATGTTCGAGCGTGCGCGATCTGCAGTGGAGAGAAGGGAGCGCGACCTTGGAGGTCTGGGCGCAAAGGATGCCGTGATGGACTTGTCGGAGCCGTTTTCGCTGTTGGTGGTTGACGCTATTGGTCCCCTCCATACGACGAAACGAGGTAACAAGTACATCTTGGTATTCGCGGATTATTTCTCGCGGTGGGTTTAAGCGTTCGCGGTGAAAGCTTTGGACACGATCATTTTCGTGGAGGTCATGGTCGACGGAGACATCTCGCGCCATGGCGTTCCCGAACGGTTATTGAGTGATCGTGGGTTCAACTTTACGTCGGGACTAGCGAGGTCTCTCGACAAGACCCTAGGGATAAAGAAACTTTTCAACACGGCGTACCACCCGCAGACGCAGAGCCTAGTGGAAAGGTTCAATGGGACGCTACTCAATATGCTACGAAAGTACGTCCACGAGTCTCAGAAAGACTGGGATGTGTATCTGCTGCGCGTTCTGTTCGCTTACAGAACGGCGTGCCATGAGGCGCTGAGAGACTCGCCCTTCTTTAGTCTATACGGGCGTGACCCGGTGCTACCTCTCAACGTAGCGTTCCTTAATACTGAACAAGAGTGGAGGTCAAGTGAAGTGGCGTCGTACAGGCGTCAGTTGTATCGGTCCCTGCGACTGGTAGAACGCCAGCTCATCAAGGCCCAGGTTCGTCACGAGCGACGGCTGAGCAGGCAGGAGCACGTGGAGTTCGCAGAAGGTGACCAAGTGTGGGTATATCAGTTCATTAGGGCGAGACGCGAGGAAAGGAAGACCAAGAAGTTGGCGTTCTCGTGTCGCGATTCCGAGTCACCCGGACAAGGTGGTGACTGTGAACGTGAACCGGCTGAAGCGGTTCAAAGAACGGTGGAGCCGACCGTTCGCTGTCGACGTTCCAGAAGGCGTGGAAGAAGCTACGACGGAAGACGCCGACGGAGGTCCACTGGAAGAGGAGGACTTGCCCGAGACGAGCTTCGCTGAGCGTCGGACGATTGGTGGTGAAGAGACGGCGTTTTCGGGAGTGAGCTGGCCGATAGTGGACATAGTGGCGAAAAGAAGGGAGGCCCGGTAGTTACAGTATCTGGCGTTGCCACGAGCTGCATTGTCGCCTGAGTACGACCCTCTAATCGTGCGGTTCTAGAACGCCGAGAATAAAAGAAAGGGTCTGCCTTAGATTCGTCGCAGCGCTCGTTTAATGGAGGTGAACGATACGGTGGACGAAGATGAATTACTTTTCTAGGGGATACCGGTATTAGAATACCGATCCATAGAGAATAGGAGAAAATTGGAGAAAAAAAACCGATAAATGGTGTGGATATTTCGAGGGCTGTGAGACACTCTCGGAATAAGTATGGTATATTTTGGATTTTAAGCTTCACTTCGGTAGGGGCACAGGCTGGAACGCTCCCTATTTGGAGTCGCGCTGGTTGAAGCGTTCTATAAGGTGTGAAGACGAAAGCACGAAAAAAAAACGCATAACGGAAGACATGTATTACGTGTGGGGTAGCGGAGCTACGGGACGGAACGGGCGGCCTTCAACTCAGCGTCGCTGGAGTCGACGCTACCGTCGCTCTTCTGCTCGTCGCTGTCGTCGTCCGAGAGTTGAGTGTCAGGCGGGAGCGCCGTAGGGTTGCCGTCCTCGTCCTCGAAGTCGGACCAGTCCTCGTCTTCCAACTCGGTTGGCGTAGGGTCCGGCGGAGCAATGGGAGCAAAGAAGGTCTTGTCCTTGCAGCCATAGTAGCGGTCCTGGAATTGCTTGATGCGATAGATTTTCATGAGACTCTTCCACGGCTCGTGGGACTTGTCGCTGACCCACGTCTTCGGGACTTCTCTGGAACACATGAGGTCCTTACGAACGTGTGCCAAGGCGAGGTCTGACAGGAGACAGGGCGACTTGGTGTCAGGATTCAGGACGCCGGTGGACTCGAGCAGGACGCTCATACTGGGGTAGCCATACTCGTCGATGTGGTCGGGGTCCAAGGCGTGCTCGATCATGAAGTCGAAGCGCCTAGGGTCTCGGGTGTATAACGTGTCAAGATCCTCTACAAGCGGGCCGGGGTAGTTCCTGGACTCGTTTGAGCCTTTGCCAGGCTGACCTCCCATCCAGAAGAGGTCGGAGCAGTCGTCCAGGCGACTCAGGAGCTCGTAGAATCCAAAGACTTCAATCAGGAAGCTGATGAAGGCCGTGCGCGACTACACCGTACGCCACTTGAGCTTCCGACGTGCGTCTGTGCACGCCTTGTTCTCGAGCGGCGAGGGAAACGCCCAGGCCCAGAACAGGCGACGACCCGTTATGTAGACCCGCCAGTGAGTGCAGTAGACCTTGGGGAACTCGGTCGGATCGTAGTAGAGCTGGCGCCCTCGCCAAGGATAATAGAGACGCCAAGGCTCTTGGACCAACTCCTTGGCCTCAGTGAAGACGCCATGGATAGCAGCGCGGACCTCGGGTTTGGCCGTCTGGCTAATGTGGGGCATCGACTCGGGCGAAGGTAACTTCGAAGTAGACGGAGGAGAAGTCTTGCGCTTTTTAGGCAACGACCGTAAGCGATTGTGAGTCGGAGAGGCTACGCGCTTGTCGTCTTGGCAAAATCGAAATTTCTGGGAAGACTTGTGTGACTTGGACGACTTGATCGACGGAGGTGAAGACGAGCGGGACGACGCGGCGGACGCAGTGCCACTGACGGCGCTTGCAGCAGACGAGCCAGCAGAAGGATCTGCAGGTGGAAGCAGGAGCACGGTGCTGGTCAGAGTGGCCTCATCGTCGCCGTCGATGACTCTCTGCACCACGCGGTCCAACTGCAGAGCTCCACTGAATTGAGTATTGACGACAAGGTGTGGGCGAACGCGAGCCCAGAAGGCCTTCTCGGCGGCGAGTTGGTCTGCCTGGACGCTGCCCTGGACCTCTCGATCGATGAGGTCGGAAAGGAAGTCCTTGATCTCTTCCAGTTCTTGTGGCGTGTACTGCGGCGCTATGACGGAGTCGTGGCAAGGCCTCGAGACGGCGAATTCGAGAATGAGTCAGGTTTTATCAGAACGGAGCCTGAAGTTTAAGAGACAGGAACTGACCTGGGTGACTACAGGCGAGACCTATTGGCCGAAAGTTGTTGTCCCGCCGGGGACAGGTCTCGATGACCCGTGACGACATTAACGAGCACTTCGAATTTATTGGTGGAGGAGACAAACGGGGGAGAATTACATGTATTCGTGGATAATTAACTACCTGTGGAGTGGCCAAGCTGCTCTGCTGGGTGAGTACGGCACGACGGTGACATGCGTCGTCTCTACGATCTTGGTGTGGGTTGTCCCGACACCGGTGCGCGACGTGGTGATGGTGTTCGTGAACCGCGTGTTCGAGTTCGTGAACGACGCCGGGTTCTTCGTAGTGAATTGTGGAGAACGATACTTGGGGGCTGTGCGCAGTCCCGATACGATGCAGTTCAGCCCGGAGGACTACGCGTCCGCCATGCTAGCAATGCTGTTTATAGTGCCCATTCATGACTATGAGGAGCGATTTGGGGCGGGAGGCAGAATGCTGTGTCTATGGTGGGTGGCGTGGCACCACACGGTCTGTGTGTACGTGCCTGACGCCGACCAAGATGCCTGGAAGAACAGTTGGGCGTACGGACGTGCAACGTTTCAGTTAGTGGTGGCTATAGGAGGACGCGTCGGCGATGGAGTGTACGGCGTGTGCCTGACGGCGATGTTAGGGCTCTCGCTAGCTTTACACCTGCCGAAGTTGAGCTACGACGTGCTGGAAGGCATGTTATTGGGTTGGAAGGGCGTGGCCGTATTACTGGTCACGGTGAACATTTGGTGATGGTTCACGGGCGCGGCCGTGGCGTTCAGTGGTGTCGTGGTGGCCTGCGGTGGCTACAGCAAGCTACTGCACCAAAATGAAGAGAGGCTGAACGTGACGAAGCCTGCAACTGTAGTGAACGTCGGTCTCACGACGATAAAGGACCGCGTTAGGACGCGGAAGAAGGACGAACGAGAGACCGTGTCTCGGTTGCGTGGGGAGAACAAGGGGCGGACGAACGTTCGCCAAGGACAAGCTGCGCCAGGAGACGCGCAGGGCTTAAGGCATGAATGAAATAAGATAGTAGACTTTCAAGACACCGGACACGTGGTGGTGGACATTGATGAGGCGCCGGACCAAGGAGCGCGCCCGTCGACTTGGGCTCTCGTCACTGGCTGTCGGGGACGCCATCCCGAAGTCCGGGGGGGAGGGGGTTCGCGGGTCGCGGGTCGCGGTGGGACACCAGACTGACAGGGGTGCCGAAGAGCGTTGAGCAGTACGCGGAGTCGGAGGCCAAGCGGGTGGCTTCGCTCGAGCCTCCTCAACATGGTACGTTGTACCATGTGTAGCTACTTCGCAGGTTGACAGTCATCGTTGGGAGGTGACGCGAGGCGAGAGGGCGCTAAGGCGCCACGAAGATGCCAAGGCGGGAGTTGTGCCTGCAAGTCGAGCGACGGTTAGCTCGGAGCGGACGGGGAGAAGGCCTGCGAAGGTGGAGCTGCCTACGAGAAGGGCTGGCGTGCGACTTTGAAGCTGTGGGCCCCCCGAAGGTACGAGGTCAGTCGTGAACTTTCCAAGTCTTTAAAAGGACAACTACGGCTACAGAAACTAGTGAATCTACGTATATCTCTTTTCTTATCTTTCTTATCTTGGTCCGACTTCCGCGAGAAGTACTCACGACCCCGGACTGGACCTGGAAGGACCGCGACACTTAGTCACTTTCTCGCCGTTGATCACTCTCTTTACAGCATTGACGAATATAGTGGCGAATCCCGCCCTCTCTTCATCTTCCTGGATGTATACTCGTAGTTGGCGACTATCGACAGAGGGCACCCGGACGGCTTCAGTCTGTTGTCCAGCTGCAGGGTCTCTTGAAGGCTCGCACCGTCAGGTACGCCGCCCCTAGAGAAGCATCCCGGAGTATGACCGCCACAACGAGAAGAAGTAGATAACCCGACCGCATACTGTACTTGGAACGCGTGTGTCGGTGATTACCGTGCTGGAGAGAGAACATTATCGAATGCGTAGGTGGATGTAACTTCTGCGCTCAATACCGGTACGAAGTACCAATACTGTATACTGTATTGGAAATTTACTACCGGTAGTAAATTTCCGGCAAGAAGTGCCCACCACTGTTTGTATATTATGCATACTATTTTAATATTAAAAGAGTATCCACAAATCGCCGATACAGTATGATCGCGTCAACCAAACGACCACCGGCTGTATTTGAGAACTACTTCCAAGTAGCTAGATTCTCCGAATATCCCTCTCTGAGATTGCAACGTCAGTTTAGGCAACTTGCATTGTCTGCAGAATGAAGACACAGAAGGGGGAGCCGGCGACGCTCTAAAAGTATGCCATCACAGTTGTCGATACATGCCGTTCCTGTAGATAGCATTGTCGTTATACAAATCCACTTGTCAACAGCATTGCCGATATGCAGACGCACGCCGTAGACGATCCGTTTCGAATGCTGTAACTGCAACTCGTATCAGGGCTGGCTGTTACTTATATTGTACCGGTATATGCATGAGTAGCCTGCACTACACAACTTTAAGCAACTTCAGGCAATGTCAAAGAATGTTGAAACAGAGAATCGGTCGGTGGGGGACGGATGTCATGGCTTGTTTGGCAACAAAATAGTGACTGATACACCCTTCACTCTAATTAGTCATGTTTCGAAATTAGTCATGATTTCGCGCTTCAGTGACGTCAAAAATTATACAGGTTGTACAAATCTCACCAATACCATTCAAAATGACCGGTAGATCTCGCTGAGCTCATAATTATCATGGTCTATCCCCCCCCCCCCCCCCCCCCACACACACACGCACTCAAATACTTCGTAGGGCTAGAGTTCTTTTGCCATTGCCTTAACAACTTTGGCGGATGCAAACCGAGGGCCCAACATGGTAATCATATTCATTACTTACTTTCGATAAGGGACATACCACCAACGAATCCAGCCGTGCTGAAACGGTCTATATTTGATTGGAGTAGTACATTTAGTAGTACTGATCGCCTCCAAAGCAAGTGGATACGTAAATAAAACCTTGCTGAATAAAATGTTTTAAGCGGGACCTGTCTCCAAGGACAGATCTGCATTCGTTTATTTCGCTTATCATATTTTTCCCATTCAGGGCCGACCCGCCATCAGGAGGATCAGCACAACCGCATTCCACTTGCCGCCATTCACCGCTTTTGCAAAACTCGAATGAGGTTGCTTACGATAAGTGAAAAACACGTATTCCCATCACGATAAAGTTTAGAAGAGCTGATATACGGAAGGGTGCAGGTATTCTTAGAGAACACTACCGAATCTTGAGTATCAATATAACACAGTATTGTGACTTATTGAAATAACATTATAATTAATTTCTTTTTGTTATTTTCGTATTCATATTATTATTATTATCTGGGGATGTTTAGGTACGCATTTACCGGCAAAAATGTCGCGTTCTCTAGAAGCATCGTGATCAGATTAGGATGTGGCCCGAACAAGCGCACAAACTATACTTTTAAGTTCTTACAAAGTTTATAGCTCGTGCGTACTTTTAAAAGTACTTTACGTCTTACTTTGGTAATTACACTGTAAATTGAGTAAACTGCACTAATTTGTCAATTCCAGTGCGGCCTACCGCCGGTGTTTCACCCGTCCCCAGATAGCAGTGGTTGACCTGCGTGAGTGAAATCGGTATGACTGAGGAGCCAAGTTTCCTTATTTAAATCTCCAGTAAGTGGGGAGCGTAAAGAGGCCAAGTGGCTGGCCATTGCGCCATGTGAAATTGAAATGTAAACGCAATTAACTGTGAATGGCATTCGGACTCCTCGAAAGTACAGTACATGCAAATCTTCAAATACTGACGGAGGTGTAGTTATTATGTAGCATCTTGATTCTGCCCACGGACGTACTGTACATATGTTGTGTTTTGTACCAATTTCAGACGTTTTGCACAACCCATTACTGTATGTTTGCATTAAGGGTGTCGAACAATACGTTCTAAAAAGGTAAAATGGCGTATTTGTCCAACAATTAGAGTGGGGGAATTCACCACCAGTCATATGGGTCATTAGCACCACAAAAGCGGGTTTCACCACCACAAGATTAGGGCGGCAGCACACACCAGCAGATAGGACGAAAACACCACACGTTTGGGAGGCAGCACCACAAAAAAAAACTGACTATCTACTAATATACACGTAGACGACATCTTGGAACTTACTCTTGAATTACGTAAGGGGATACGCACTTGAACTATATCAGTAAAAATACCATTATAGCCAAGGTCTGACGTACCTGCAGTTTATGGGAAATGACGTAATGACACAGTCTCGACCAGTCTTAACCCGAGCTAGTATTAATAGTGTGATCATCGTTAGGGCAGGTTTACTTATTGCATGTACGTTATTCAGACACAATCCTATCCGATAAACAATCTTGTGTC